>CM040246.1:204629029-205246411 GCA_022545495.1 Chrysanthemum lavandulifolium | reverse complement strand
TATCACCGTCAGAAGAAAAGTTTAGTATCAACGTTTCGTGTGGGTGGTAAGAAAGCATAGACTCAAATGTAACTCACGCCAAAATATAAGATATCCCAATATATTATAAAGAAAAGTAGTAAAAGAATAGTCAAGAAAGTATTGACGAGAGCTTCAATCGAGAAGATAGTGACAAGGAAGAAGTCGAGAAAGTAACGACAATTAATGTCAAAAAGTAAGTCAATTGATAAGTTTCGGTATTTTACCCCATATTCCCAAATAGTTTGTCAATAAAGTTTGGAAAGAAAATTTAAGTTTTATAAGAAAACTCAAATTTGTGTATTACATAATAAATGTTTACAAGTAAATAAAAACTATAAGTTTCGATTATTGTCGGGTTTTATAAAGATTAAAGGTTTTTGAATAGGAGTATAAGTTTAGAAGGTTTTATAAATTTTGGCATGACGCGTCCGTTTATACAACGTTGCCAAGTCATCGTGACTCTATTAAAATCATTTTTTCTCAAAACAATATCTCCCGACAATTTATAGTTTAACACACGTATTCATGTTTGTTAATCCAAACACAATACAATAATAGACTAACTAAATTATATATTAGTTTCGGGTTTTACAACCCGTTAATTGAATATTTAAGTCTGTTACGAGTCTAATATATTAAATTCGTCCCGAGTCTAATATATTACATTCGTCTCTAGTCCAAAATGTCCAATTTGTCCAATGTAATCCAATTGTCCAAATAAATACCAATCCAATATATGTCCAATTTCAAGTCATAATCCGTATATTAAAATCCATTAAGTATCCGTAATGTCCAAACCAAGTATCAATTCCCAATTGTACCCGAACCGTACCAATGATCCAAGTAAATAACTAAAAAGAACTCTGTGGAAAACTAGAATGGGGGTTGAATTGTTTACCGTTTAAAATATTTGTTTTGAAACTTATTGTAAGATCAATTGATATTGATCAAAGATATGTTAGTGAAGAATAAACAATATGCAAGCAATATATAATGAGTAAATAAGGAAAGAAACAATCAAACCACGACAAGTTGTTTATAGTGGTTCGGCCCACAAGGACTCTTTTTCCTTGCCCTACTCCACTCCCCGAGTCTCCAACTCGAGAGTTATCTTCACTAGTCAACAAGCTCCTTTAACCGTGGAGAAAACCTTTACACATCGCTACACAATATTTCGACACAAAGCTAGATGTCGAGTTCTTTTACAAGGGTACAACCACTCCCACACACTATGTATTTTAAGGACTAAAATACTAACCACTCACACTCAGAGGTTTAAGATGGTTTGGTACAACAATGATGTATGAACAAGACTAGATCATACAACAACAAAACAAACAAGCCTTCCAACTATTTTTTGAAGCTTGATTATGCCTTTATCTTCTTTGCTACTAAAGAGGATCACTATAATGATATGAAACTGAGTAAGAAATAATAGAGAGAAGGAATGTATGTGATTATGCTAGAAAGGGATGAGAAAACAACTTGGGTTGGCTTGCTATTTATAGGCCAAAGTGTTCTGCTGTCACCACGGACCACGGAACCAAAAAAGGGTTTCGTCCTTGTATTTTTTTGGTTCCGCCAGTCTGACAGCAAGATTACAAAGATCTTTTCAAAATCAACCAAATCAAACCAAGATCATGTAAGATATGTAGAATCCAAATCTAAACAAAATATCTTATGAAATCTTCTAGAGATTTCAATGTAATGCAAGCCATGATGTCATATGTTGTTTTCTACTTTTAGAAATAATATGTTAAATGTAAATACATATGTAATGTTGTGTTTAAGAAACTAAAACATACTTGTTCAAAAAATGTTGACACACATTATGGTTTAGAAGGATATCAAAGTTAAATGATACATGACTAATCAAAATGTAAATGCTTGAGTGATGAAGACTTTATTTAAGGAAAGCTTGTTTTAATATCTATTAATCTTGACAAACTTTATACTTTACAAATATGAAATTTACTTTTGTCGTTAACAAAACTTAGGTAAACATCATAAAATATAAATAACGTTTAATGACGATATTTGTATTAACAATCTCCCCTTTTTTTTTAGCACAAAACATAAATTTTATTTTTCTCAAAGATGTAAAGTTGTACAAGAGTTATAAAAATATGAGATTAGTTAGAACTTGAAAGAACTAGTGAGTTGGATAAAGTTGATAATAAAATGTTTATTTTATCTTATGACTAGTTTGTCCAATTTTTTTAACAATTTTGACTTTTTGTAAGTCAAAGTATGATGTTGACTTTTAGAAAGTCAAATGTCAAGTTCTATAATATTCTCCCCCTTTTTGTCGAAACAAAAAGAAGATGCGAGGCGGAAAAATGTAATAAGTCCGAGCCATTTTCTCCCCCTTAGCCAATGCTCCCACCAAATTGGGTGCCAAAAGAAAGATACATGGATTGTGAAAAACTACAAAAGAAAGGTTAGTAATAATCATCATCACAAGTATATAAGCATTTTCAACCATCACATAACAACCAACAACTATATAAGAAACACCATTCATTTGTTAAAATTTTCATGACTTGAAAATCATGAAATGGAACACAATGGATGTGTTAGTACATAAAGAAAAGCCTAAAAATTAGAAAAATAAGAATTAAAAAAATCCTAGAAAATGAAAAATAACTTAGAATTTTAAAAGAAAAACTAGAACCCTCCTATTGAGGTGGTGGATGAGCAAGAGCGTTGATTCACTCTAGGATGTGGTTGAGGATGAACCTCATTTCATCTTGGAGCTCATGGACCATAACCCGGGTTCGTTCGCTAATGTGGGTGGTTCACTCACAATTTGAGCAACTGTGTCTAGGTGGGAAAAAGGGTTCATGATTAGGTGGTGGTGGAATGGTAGAATTGTTGTTGGTGTTAGTTGGAGTGATGAGGGAGGAGAGCAAAGCATTTTGCATTTGCATAGCTTCACTAAAGTGAGAATCCACCATATTGGAGAAGTTTTGGAGGTGGTCTAGTTGTGCTTCTATCTCCGCTTTGGATTGTGGGTGATCTTCCCACATAGATTCATCAATGTCCTCGATATGAGGAGACAAGGATGTTGGTGGTAGGGCATGGTCCCCATACAATGGTCCATGAATGTCATTGTGAAGTGGATGGAAAAGGCGAAGTTGAGGTTCTAACGGGGCGTTTGGGTCAAAAGATGGGTGTGGAGACTCATGAGCGATTCGCTCAATTATACCAAAGGATGGTAGTGGAGGTGGATTAATGGGCCGAGGAGGTAAGTCCTCTAAGTCCTCCAAGAATGGGTTTGGAGATGTTGGTGGTGTGGAGAATAGTTCTAATGGTATGAGATTTGATATTTAGGAGGTGATGGTGATTTGATGTTTGGATTGAGCCGTGGCGGAGAGGTGGCAATGGGAGTTTTTGTAGGTGGTGGAGTGGTGATTATAATGGGTGATTTTGGAAGTGGTGTAGAGTGCTCAAAGTAAAAGTTCTCATCTCTTATGGGAGATGAGATGGTTAGAGGGGAGGAATCGAAAGATGAGCTAATGTTGACAAAACAACATGGTCTAACACTCATTCTAGCCGTTTTCTTACATGGTTTGTTTGATGGAGAAGAGGTGGATGACTTAGTCATTTTTGCTTAAGTTTATTCTAGGAAAGATGAGAGAAATTGAAAAGGTGTGAGGATTATCATCTTTGAAGCTCTTAATTATAGGATTATGAGATTATGGAGAACTGTGTTTAATTTGATGTTAAGCCATAGAAATGGAGTAGTTTCTAATGATTTTGAAGAGTTTTAATGCTAGTCATATCATCTAAGTCAAGCCATACATGAAGGTTTGAGTGAAGAGACCAAGATATGCAATAAATGTGTCCTAATGATTGCAAGATCTTGAAGTTCAGATCACCCACGGATTACAAGGAACCAAATTTTAGGTTCCTTCTTTTATGAAAAAGGGTTCCTTGGGTGAATTTTTGGAATTTTTTAATTTTGGTGAGAAATGGATATCCTATATGTCTAAGTGTGTTAAACTAGTTCTAATATGAATAAAAAGCAGTAAAAACTATCTTAGAAACAAATTTTGGTAATTTAGAATGCGGGAATGAGCGAAATTCAACAACTTACCTGGGCATTCCACGGTACCAAAATTTTACACAGACGGAACCCACATTTTGGGTCCGTCTGATCCGCCAGTGCAGGATTGGCCGCACCAAAATATAAAACGGACGGAACCAAAAAATTGGTGCCGTGAGATCTGTCGTGTGCAGAAAATTGGACAGAGCCATTTTTTGACCCCCGAGGACTTTTCCGAAACCTGAAATTTTTATTAAAACATATGGAAATAACTATTTCTAGTTAGGAATAAGCAATAACGATATATAAACATAGTGGAGCATCTATTTTCAACAGTATAATGATTTTCACTTAAAAGTGAAAATGGTAAAATTTGATAACACCGTGTGTTATCCCCCGCATGAAACGGTTAGCATACATCAATATTTTAAGTTAGTTTATCATCCTACGAAGCGAAAACACATAAATAATATCATACAACATTGTTTATTGTCTTGTTCCAAACACCCATCTTAAACCTCAACTCACTTATCCAACTTCTTGTAGATTTTGGTCATCATCCTACCAAGGAACTTGAACATCCCCTTGGTTTGCTTGAACTCTTCCGTAGGGTTCTCCACTTCTGGAAGTGAGGCATAGTACTCATGTGGTTGAAGCCTTGAGTTGAGGAGACCGTCTTCGGAGCTATTTGATGATGATGAAGGAGTTGGAGGCTTTGGCCTTTTTCCCTTTACCTTAGTCTTGGACACTATTTCATTACTCAAGGGCACAAAGATGTGAGGGATGAGAGAATAATCTATTTCAACCCTCTAGGACTTGGTGGAATGGGTGCATAAGCTCTATAAAGACGGGTGAGTAACATCCCGTATGGAAGAGCAACGGAGCCTTGAGTAGGGATGCCTACCATTCTCCTAGCAATGTAGTAAGCCAAGTTGAATGGTTGACGAGTAGACAAGCTATAGAGCATGTAACAAAGGCAAGCATTGATGTGGTCTCTATTTCCTATGGTGCTAATGACATTGGCTCTAAGGAGTTCCTCCCACGTTTTGAATTGAGGCTGTGGAAAACTAGAAGGGGGGTTGAATAGTTTTACCAATTTAAAACTTCCTTTTAAATATTTAGATCGACTTATGTCAATCTATTTAGATGTGTATGTTGGACGTTGATAGATAGATATATAAAAGTGTAATGAAAGAGAAAGAATAAGAAGCACATAACCACGACACGAGTATTTATAGTGGTTCGGCTACAAGGACACCTTCCTTGCCCTAATCCACTCCCCGAGTCACCTACTCGAGAGTTCAGAACACTACACGACACCAACTCCTTATGGCCGAGAAGCCTTCACAACGCCGCCTACTCTTTTCCCAGTACTAAGCTAACCATCGGGTTCTTTCACACCAAGGTGAACCACACCTACCACAACGTCGCTTACCCTTTATCGTGTACTAGGCTAAGTACCTAGTTCCATTACAATGGAGGAACTACTACCCAACACAACATAACACCTAATCTCAAGGAGACCCACCTTATTACAACACCATCAAGGATATCACCATCCTTGAAACAAACTAATACTATATGTATAACGATGCACCTCATCGATTATACGACCTTGGCATTCTTCACTAATGCCACTTGATTTGATTCTTAGGCATTCTTCACCAATGCCTTTACACAACGCTGACACCTTTCACTAATGCCTTCGCCTTGACACCTTTAGCATTCTTCACTAATGCTTTTGACACGGACGTTAAGCACCTTTCACTAATGCTTCGTCTTGACTCTTTCGGCATCCTTCACTAATGCCTTCAACACAACACATCTACGGAGGAAGAAAGAACTATCAACAAGAGAACCTTAGTTGTCTTGATGATGACGGCATGACAACTCATGGACTTGAGCTTGCTCAACTTCAAGAAGTGGTGATCTCACCTTTAAGAGGAACCTAGAGAATCACACAAAACAAAAGACAACTACATAGAAAGATCCTTGGGATCATTGGTTGAGAGTTACAATACTTGTGGAAAGTATGTGTGAGAGTGGCAAGCAAATGGAAGAAATGGCTCACTATTTATAGAGGAGGAATGCTTATCGCTCCTCGATCCCACGGATCCTCCCACAAGGATCCGCCTAGTGTAATCCTAGGGATCCGTGGACGCCTCTTGCCCATGGGTATTTTGGTTATGGGTCATGGGTCATGGGTTATGGGTTGATCCATGGGTTTCTTATTAGATACAATGTATCTCATGAGTTCAATGTACCTAGTCAAATGGGTATGGGTCAATACCATGGGTTATGGATTTTTCCATGGGTTGTAGTTTTTACCCATTTATATGATATATACTAGTTGTGTATATATTTTGCCCAATATGTAAACACTAGTTGTTGTACATATATATTACTAAATCATAAAATCACTTATACTTGTTTTAGTGTTTTATGTGAAAACATAAGTGTGTTAGAAAACTATTGGCTCAAACTAAATAAGTATTTTATTTGTTTCGTTAAAATGATTTTACGTTTGTTATCGACAAAACATTAGAAGATCATAAAATATAAATAAACATTTTTACGGCTTATTTGTATTAACAGAGGCTTAAGCTCATTAACTTCCATACCGTATGGATCTCGGTTGACTTCTTTTCCCGCTCGAGTGAGACGGGTTGGTGCTACCCTATCATTAAAGAGGTGCTCACGAATGACGTCCTTGTCTACCAAAAGAGTTTGGTAGGGAAGAGAGCGGTCATGAATAGCATCAAGGATAGTGAGTGACCACTTATCTGAGTAAAGACAAGTACCACGGCAAGGAATTCCTAACACTTGAGAAAATTGGCTGAGAGAAATGGTGTAGTCATTGTTGTTGATCTTAAACTTGAGGGCCATTTGATCATCCTCATTTGTGAAGGAAACAACACTAGCTTAGAATTCTAGGACAAACCTAGGGCAAATTGGCTCATCGATGCCAAGGAGACAATCAAAGTTGATAGTGGCTAGTTCTTGACGGAGATTTCTTCCGTCGACAAAAGATGAATGAATGGTCCTACCCTCATGGAAATACCTTTTCTCTAGACTCTTAAAGATTTCAAGTTGTTCTTTAGTAAGGCCCTTGGTTTTGTGATGTTGAGGGATGTAATCAAGAGTGTCATTGTGATCGTAAAATTTTGCGGCTACCATGTTTGTTCCTATGAGCAAGAATTTACAAGTTTTAGTAAAAACGAAAACAAACTTAGCGTTTTTGTTCTAGTGTGTGCCTATGTGCAAAAAATTTGGAGTTGCGGTTATCTCGACTCATTTTATGCATAAAAGAGTTTTTATTGGTAGTGTTTGGCAAAAGGCAGGAGATAACCCAAACGCTCCTAATTCAACGTGGCTTCATTTGAATATACTCGGAAATGCATATTAGTTATACATTACCTTTAGTATTCAAGAGACATTATGCAAGTGATGAAAATAACGTTTCTATTTGTATTAACAATGAGAAATTGTTTTCCTACAAGTGAGAAGTTTTTCAAAATTTTGACATGGGGTTTTTGTTTAATTAGGATAATGCCTTATAGTAATTAGCTTCTAAATAGTGGGAAACATGATTAGTTTATGCAATTTGACAATGTATTTCATAATTTCAATAATTAGTTATGCAATTTAACAATGAAGTTCATGTTTTGTGCAAGAATATACATAATCCCCATGTATTGGTTTTGTGCATAAATTAGAACCCTAGACTCAGAATTAGGAGAAGTAATGTAGTTAGGATACTTACAATGATGTTTTCTGGTGTGATTAGTGGAGGAAGAAACCTTAATAATGAGTTAGGTATGTTTGTGGTTTTTTTTTGGTAAAGTGGGTTGTGGAGAAGAAGGTGTTTTGTATTTAAAATTTTATATCGTTAGCACTGACGGACTGACGGACCCAAAAGATTGGTTCCGTCTGTAGTCGTTGGTGTCGTGGGCATTGTAGCATAATTTTGCTAAATTGTTTTGTTTTGGTTATTCTAAGGTTTAGGCTATGTTTTAACTACATGTTTGGTTCCATTAATCCTAACCCAAGTCTAAGAAGATTAAATGGTTCTCGCTTAAGAGGTTTAGTTAGGATGTCGGTGATGTTATCTTCGAGGATACTTTCTCAATTGAGATGTTTCCTTTTGAACATTGTCGTGAAGGAAGTGATGGCGAATTTCAATATGTTTCGTCCGAGCATGTTGGACGGATTTTTGCTGAGATCAATGGCCCTTTGTTGTCGCAGTATAGAGATGTCGTTGAGATGAATTCCGTAATCCACGAGCTTGCTTCATCCAAAGAGCTTGTTGACATGTCTTTCCGGTGAGACGTACTCGGCTCGGTAGTTGAGATAGCGAGAGCCATTTGTTTCTTTGCGAACCATGAGGTGAGACAATGTCCAACAAAAGTACAAATACCACTTGTACTCTTTCTATCGACATAGTCACCGGCATGCTCCGAGTCGGCATACACTATGGTTTCTACACCCGTTCCTTTGGGATACCATAATCCTAGACATGTAGTGCCTTTAATGTATCTAAATATTCGTTTCAAGGCTTCTAAGTGTGATGCTTTAGGATCTTCTTGAAAGCGAGCACATAGACAAACACTAAACATAATGTCGGGTCTACTAGCTGTGAGATAAAGTAGGCTACCGATCATTCCTCTATATTTAGTGTTATCGACGGATTACCTTCCTCATCCTTGGTGACTTTTGTTTTCGAGGACATGGGTGTTTTAGTTGGTTTTGAGTATTCAAGACCAAATTTCTTAAGCATATCTTTTATATATTTAGATTGGTTAAAGAATATGCCATCTTCTAGTTGTTTAATTCAAAGTCCTAAAAAGAAGTTTAACTCACCCATCATACTCATCTCAAACTCGTCGTGCATGATTTTAGAAAAATCATCACATAGCTCTTGACGAGTTGATCCAAATATGATGTCATCAACGTATATTTGAACTATGATAATGTGTGATTCCTTTTTTCTTGGTAAAAAGAGTATTATCTACTAATCCCATGGTGTATTTGTGTTCAACTAAGAAAGTCTTAAGCCGATCGTACCAACATTTTGGTGCTTGCTTAAGTCCGTATAGTGCCTTCTTAAGTTTGAAAACATGATGTGGTTTTTCAAAGTCGGTGAATCCAAGAGGTTGAGCAACATATACTTCTTCGTATAGGAATTCTCGTTTAACATCCATTTGAAATAATTTAAAGTCATGAGCACATGCATATGCAAGTAAGATTCTAATAGACTCAAGCCTAGCTACCAAAGGCATAAGTTTCACGTAATCAATCCTTCTTGTTGATTATAACCTTGTGTGACAAGCCTAGCTTTGTTTCTAGACACCACATCGTTGGCCCATTTTATTTCAAAACCCATTTCATTCCAACTATAGTTTGATTTTTAGGTTTTGGAACCAATTTCCAAACATCATTTCTAACAAATTGACTAGCTCCTCTTGCATAGCAATTACCCAAGATTCATCTTTTATTGCTTCGCTTATGTTTTTCGGTTCAACGGACGATACAAAGCAAAAGTAGTTACTTTGATTTTGGGCTTGTGATCTTAATGTTCTTTGATTTAATTGTCCTATGACTTTTTCTAAAGGATGACTTTTGGATTCTTTGATGTTTATAATTTCTTTATTTAATGGTTCATCTTCCTTGTCATTTTCATTTATTTCTTGACTTTCAACAAGTTGACTTTCAACTAAGTCATCATCTACCAAAGGTGATGTCTTAGAGGGAGGTGGACTTTCGTCGAATGTTATGTTCAACGATTCCTCGACTCTCATTGTTTCTTTGTTTAAAACTATGTATGCTTTGCTAGTTTGTGAGTAACCAAGAAACACACCTTCATAAGACTTTGGGTCAAATTTGGTGAGATAGTCTTTGGTATTAAGAATGAAACATTTACATCCAAACACTCTAAAATATCCTAAAGTCGGCTTTTTGCCTTTATATAATTCATAGGGTGTTTTGTTCAAGAAATGACGTATTAAAATTCTATTTAAAATGTATGTGGAAGTATCAACAGCGTTACACCAAAACTTTTGAGGTATGTTTTGTTCATTTAGCATTGTTCTACTCATTTCTTGAATAGTTCTATTTTTATGTTCTACAACTCCATTAGATTGGGGTGTTCGAGGAGCCGAGAAGTTATGTGTTATACCATTTGTATCATAAAAGTTTCTAAATTGTGTTTCATTGTCGAACTCGCGACCATGATCCGTTCGGATCGACACAATGTTAACACCTAGTTGATTTTGAATTTTCTTACTAAGTATTTCAAATTTATCAAAAGCTTCATTTTTAGTTTTCAAAAACATAGTCCAATTGAACCTTGAGTAATCATCTACTATAACTAAAGTGTAGAGGTTCCCTCCATAACTTCTTATAGTGGATAGACCAAACAAGTCCATATGCAAAAGCTCTAGACACTTAGATGTGGAAACCATGTTTTTAGCCTTATGGCTACTATGAATTTGTATACCAATTTTGCAAGCGTCGCAAAAGTGTTGGTCATATTTCAATTTTGGTAGGTTTCTAACTAGCTCTTTTGAGGATAGCTTTTGGATGAGTCTCATATTAGCATGACCTAATCGTCTATGCCAAAGAGTAGAGTTATCATCTAAGGTTGTTAGGCAAAGTTTGTCTTTAGATGTTCTATCTATTTTCATGACATATATGTTATTTTTCCTAACTCCTTTAGCTATGGTGATACCATCTTTTAGTATTTTACTACCATTTTCTTCAAATAGTAATTTATACTTTTTATCATATAGTTGGCTAATACTAAGTAGATTAAATCCTAACCTATCAACATGAGCAACATTTTCAATAGTTAGGGAGTTATGAGCGATCGTACCTTTGCCAATGATTTTGCTTTTGAGATTGCTACCAAAAGTGACATTACCTTCGTCATACTCTTGGTATGTTGAGAAGAGGCTTTTGTTACCCGTCATGTGTCTTGAGCATCCACTATCTTTTATCCATTCATCAAATTCTAAGCCAACTTTCAAGCATACCTATGACACAAATAACTCAAGCGTTTGGTCCCCAATATCTCATGGGTCCGTTTGGGTTAAACATACCATTTACTTGGTTCATGTATGGAAATGATGGGTAAGGGTTCCATGGCATGTAATTTGGAGTTTGATATGGTCTAGGGTAGTTTTGATTCCAACTGGTATGTTGATAGTTGGGTTGTATGTTGTAGTTGCTTTGGGAAAGGGCGTTTGGCAATAGGTGTTTAAGGCCGTTGTTGAGTAGTTTTAGATCTAAATTCATTTATAGCAAGTCCTACTCCTAATGTAACAAAGAGGTTTAAGTTTAACAACATCCTTGGTTTTCTTTGTTACCTTGACAAATTCACTATGGTCCATTTTGCAAACATGTTCTCCTCATCGCAGACACCACGGACCCACTCGCCAATGCACGGAACCAAATTTTTAGGTCCGTCTCGTCCGTGGCTGCATCGCAGCAGATGTGACAGCTTGTTTGTCTTTTTCGGTCGTTTTGGTTTGACTACTTGAAATCATTACTTCATTAAAACCGAATCCACTTGTATTTCCTGGTACTTTTTAATACTTACTATTTCATTGGCACAAGAAATATTTTTGTTAAATCTTTTAAATTTAGAGTTATGTTCGATGAGAACTTCTTGTGTGAGTTTTAGCTTTTCTATTTCAAGACTAAGCTCTTGACATGATTTACAACCATCGTCATTTACTTTGCCCTTTTCTAATCGTTTTTCCTTTTCTTTTAACTCATAAATTTCGTTTTCTAAAAATTCTTTTTTAGTCTTTAAAAACTTATTTTTAGTTATGATTTTTAAGCTAAGCTCACACAATTGATTATATTGTTTTTGCAAAGTGCCATCATCAATAGAAGAGTAAGATGAGTCGGAATGTACCGCGTTTGATTCATGTGCCATTAGATCGATCTCATCTTTGCTTGATTCTTCATCACCCTCACTATCACTCCAAGCACCACTTACAAAAGCTCGTTGAGTTTTGCTTTTAGGTGGCTTGGGGCAATCTCCTATTAGATGACTTGTATCACCGCATCTAAAGCACTTCCTTTCACCCTTTCCCTTTTGTCATCTCGGTCTTTCCGAATGACTTCTTTCATCTCGGGGTTGCCTTACTTAACTTTCCTCTTCTTCTAAAAACTTTTGAAATCTCTAACGGCCATAGCATACTCATCATCTTCACTATCCGAGCAAGTTTCTTCATCATCACTAGATTCCGCTCTTGCCTTTAGAGCAACGAATTTGACTTTCTCTCTTTTTCCTTTGATGATCTCTGAATCTTTCTCCATCACCATTTCGTGTACTTTGAGATTTCCAATTAGCTCGTCAAGTGACATCATTGAGAGATCTTTTGATTCCTCAATAGCCGTTACTTTTGCTCTCCACTTCGGATGGAGTGTTCTAAGAAATTTCTTGACAAAATTCTTACTACGAAAAGTTTCATCAAGTACTTTAAGAGAAGTAACAATAGTATTAAAGCGAGCAAATCCACAATCAATGGTTTCATCTTCAGGGATAACAAATTGTTCATATTGTTGAACAAGAAGATCAATTTTGTTATCCTTGACTTGTGAATTTCTTTGATGTGTAATAACTAAAGATTCCCAAATCTCTTTTGTGGTTTCACACATAAAAATTCTTTCATATTCTTTTTCTAGGCAAAGCATTATAAAGCATCATTTTAGCTTCATTATTTTTAGCTATTAATTTCTTTTGTTCATCACTTAAAATATCTTTTGTTGTAGGATTAAAATCATCTTTAATGATAACAAACCAAAGATCTATATCTTTTGACTTTACATATGTTTCAAAACGGTTTTTCTAACAGATAAATCCATTGGTTTCAAAGGGTGGTGGTCTTTGCATAGATTGCCCTTCTTTAAAGTTTTCGGAATCTATGGATCGTTTCAAGTTTTATAAAATACAATATATTTTAGAAATTCTTAAGCAACGAGACTCTGGTACCAATTGTGGAAAACTATAAGGGGGTTGAATAGTTTACCATTTAAAATCTTTGTTTTGAAACTTATTGTAAGATCAATTGATATTGATCAAAGATATGTTGGTGAAAAATAAACAATATGCAAGCAATATATAATGAGTAAATAAGGAAAGAAACAATCAAACCACGACAAGTTGTTTATAGTGGTTCGGTCTACAAGGACTCTTTTTCCTTGCCCTACTCCACTCCCGAGTCTCCAACTTGAGAGTTATCTTCACTAGTCAACAAGCTCCTTTAACCGCGGAGAAAACCTTTACACGCCGCTACACAATATTTCGTGCACAAAGCTAGATGTCGAGTTCTTTACAAGGGTACAAATGACTCCCACACACTATGTATTTTAAGGACTAAAATACTAACCACTCACACTCGTGAGGTTTAAGATGGTTTGGTACAACAATGATGTATGAACAAGACTAGATCATACAACAACAAAACAAACAAGCCTTCCAACTATTTGTTGAAGCTTGATTATGCCTTTATCTTTTTTGCTACAAAAGAGGATCACTATAATGATATGAAACTGAGTTAGAAATAATAGAGAGAATGAATGTATGTGATTATGCTAGAAAGGGATGAGAAAACAACTTGGGTTGGCTTGCTATTTATAGGTCAAAGTGTTCTGTTGTCACCACGGAACCAAAAAAGGGTTCTGCCCTTGTATTTTTTTTGGTTCCGCTGGTCTGATAGCAAGATTACAAAGATCTTTCCAAAGTCAACCAAATCTAACCAAGATCATGTAAGATATGTAGAATCCAAATCTAAACAAAATATCTTATGAAATCTTTTAGAGATTTCAATGTGATGCAAGCCATGATGTCATATGTTGTTTTCCATTTTTAGAAATAATATGTTAAATGTAAATACATATGTAATGTTGTGTTTAAGAAACTAAAACATACATGTTCAAAAAATGTTGACACACATTATGGTTT
Organism: Chrysanthemum lavandulifolium; assembly: GCA_022545495.1. Taxonomy (NCBI): domain Eukaryota; kingdom Viridiplantae; phylum Streptophyta; class Magnoliopsida; order Asterales; family Asteraceae; genus Chrysanthemum; species Chrysanthemum lavandulifolium. Next base: position 205,232,369 of record CM040246.1, on the reverse strand, counting down.
AGAAGGATATCAAAGTTAAATGATACATGACTAATCAAAATGTAAATGCTTGAGTGATGAAGACTTTATTTAAGGAAAGCTTGTTTTAATATCTATTAATCTTGACAAGCTTTATAATTTACAAATATGAAATTTACTTTTGTCGTTAACAAAACTTAGGTAAAGATCATAAAATATAAATAACGTTTAATGACGATATTTGTATTAACAAACTCGTTAGTCCGATACCCGATATCCGATAAATATTAACCATTTAGAAAAAAAAATAACCAAACACTTAAATATTTACACCCATTTTAAACTCCAGATCCAATGGGCTCGTTGGCCCATTACTAACCAAACGCACCCATGAAAATTCAATTTATGGGCTCCTGGCTTGTTTAACATCCCAAACTCGCTCTCAATTTGTAACACACAAAATGACCCCTCTTTTGTTATTTGTAAATGATTCAAAAAACCATATAAACACCCTCGCATGCTTTTGTGTTAAACTGAACCAAACCAACACCCTATGTGGGTATGGTCGGACCAAAAGCAAAATCGGACACAAGCACATACACCCTTTGTGAGTTTTCTGTGAACCGAAAGAGTAACACAAACTAATTAAATTCATACAAAGAAATGACCACATATAAGTAGACCATACAGTTTGACTCAGAGCTCAAACGACGAAACCGACGAACTAAACTCGTCACTGCTTTCTTGTTTTGGCTCTCCACGCTAGTATGATTCGCTTCTTCTCGAACAAAGGCTCAAATACCACTTTGTCGAAACTTTGTCGAATGCAAGGCTCGGATCTTGGTTACCAAAGGATTGTTGGATGAAGTAAAGGGAAATATACATGGTATGGAGATCGTCAGGGATCAGCATGGTAATACTTTGAGGGTGTACACGATCCAGGTTTCACAACGAGAAAGTGGTACAAAATTTGTTGGAGGGACACTCCATATACTGTCGTTGAAGGGTACTGTGATGTGGAAAAGAATGATAAGTGGTCATATACGTGTGGGTATTTTCTCTTTTGTTGAGCATAATGGATTGTGGGTGTTAAGTTCTTCTAGCTTTGATCGAAGTTACGCATTCTAGCTTCTTGGTTTGTTGGTTGATAACGAGAGATTTCTCTCTAGAAACTCAAGCAAATCGAGCAACGAAACTTGTTCTCATTTAGGTGGAAAATAGTAACCTTTAAGGTTGTTCTACAAGGCATGCATGTTTGAAGTTCTAGTTAGATGCGTCGCGTCTTACGTGAGCTTCGTAACTTTAAAACTTCAAGTAAGACAACTTGGGCAACATCCCATGCTACAGCTAGTATAGTATCTTTATTAACCTTCTTTATGCATTCTATTTTGTAGACACTTATTTTTTTAGATATATTAGAATTATATCATTGAAGTGTTTTTTACACATAATCTTCTGAACTAGTGACACCAACCACCATTCACATATACAAAAAATGCCAAACAAAAACAAGTAGAGCCAATAGCTAACTTGGTATCTCAGATTTTTGTTAGTCGACTTCTCGTAAGTTTCCAATCACACCTTTCTGACTATTGCAACTCGACCATTCTCGACATGCCACATTTTCTGATATCTTTTCTAGAGCATCATTGTTTGATAGGAACCATGTTATATCTTCACTGGTAGGTTGTGATCTACCAAAAACTAAAAGCATTACATTGGTGTTTTGCTAGGTTCAATCAGATAATGCATATGCGCTTTCCTCGCCTCTTTTTCTCGTAATCGCCTCAACCCTCAACTAGACTTCTCAAAGATAACAAAGAAGAACATTTTTGAAATCCTTAGTTTTGATAGCTTTAGTTCACCGCCAATTCTAGACATTATTGAAGTACCATAGTATATAATGTTGGAAAATTTAGTGCACTTGTAGGATTAGTTCACACCTTGTAATGGGTTAGAGGTACGGAGTGTACACCCATAAGGTCCATGAACACCCGACTCTTGTAGTGGTTTGTATTGGTAGTGCTAGTGGAAAGTATCGCTTATGGAAAGTATCGCTGTGGCTTCCATCGATAGGCGTGTTTCCACCGACAAGCGGTGTTTCCATCGAAACTTGTGGATTCCACTAAAGCTTGTGGATTCCATCAAGTAGTGTATCCACCGATAGCACTATGAAAGTAATCGATGAAAGTACCGCTTGTGACGGTTTTGACCTATTCAAGTGGCGCTTCAACCGCTTAATGACCACGCTTAATTGGTCATGTAACCACTAACGGCTATAATGGGGATAATTATGAGGCTATTAATGGGCCGATTAATACTCATAATACTATAAATAGAGATCCGATTATGCATGAAAGACACAGAAAACACTAAACACTTATTAGCGAAAGGGTTATAGAATTGTGCCTAATTCTCTAACTGCATTTAGTCTTATCCCAAGTAGATATTCGTGATACCCGTGCATTAGGGTCGAATAGTTTACTTTGGAAAGTGATCACACGATTCCAAGTGATATCCGGTAACCACCAAGTGGTATCTGCTATCACGACCCTTTGTTGTTTCTCACGAACGCTTATTGATTATCTTACCCTACCGCTGACACCGACATCAACAATCAAAGTAAACTATTTTGTGATAATCAATGGCAACCGCCGCAATGAAACACATGGCTTCAAACTTTGCTAAGCTTGGACAATTTTGAAGGGTGGACTTTAGGAGGTAGCGTAAGAAGATGCACTTCTTGTCATTCAGCATGAGTGTGGTGTATGCTTACTACACCTATTCATGATGATGGGATGATGCTACCGTGGAGCAAATCGTAAGGAGGAGCAAGTGGGAAAATGATGACTACATATGCAGAGGTCTTATTCTAATGGTATGTCTCGATTCTTTGTTTGATATTTATCGAACTTTGAATCTTCCAAAGAACTGTGGATTCCTTGGATGCCAAATATATGGTCGAGGATGCATCAAGTAAGAAGTTCCTTGTTAGTAATTTCACAAATTACAAAATGACCGATTCAAGACCAGCATGGAACAATACAATGAACTTCTTGGAATACTTGGAAGGTTTATACAACACAATATGCACATGGATGAGGCTATTTCACTCTTGTGTTATTGATAAACTTCCTCCTTCTTGGAAAGATTTCAAGCATACCTTGAAACATAAGAAAGAGGAATTAACTCGTTGAGTCAGGGGTCATCTCGCGCATTGAGGAATCTCTCAAGGTGCGTGATAATGACAAGCCAAAGAGTAGCAATGTCTTCTGGACCATCTCGTTGTCAATATGGTAGAGCATAACAACTCTACTAGGTACAATGACAACAAAGGCAAACGCAAATATCATGACAACACAAGGCGATCCTAACAAGAAGGCAACACCTACTTGTTGGAAATGTGGCAAGACCGGTCACATTAAAAGGGACCGCAAGGGTGTTAAAGTTGGTGGTAAAGCCAATGGATCGTGCACTAATGGTTCGTGGAGTGGTGGTTCACCAACTCACCGAAAGGTCGAATATGTTTAATAAGTCTTTTCGATTTATTATGTTACATATGTATCTCGAATCTTTTATGTGCGTGATGATGATGTTGCGTGGTGGGTTGACTCGTGCAATGCTCATGTGTAAAGATAGAAGTTGGTTCAAGAGTTATGAGTCACCGAATGATGGTTCTATTCTTCACATAGGAAATGAGTCAACGACCTTGGTGCATGGTCGTGGTTGTGTAGATCTTAGGTTTAGTTCGAAAGATTGTAACTTTGTTTAATGTTATTCATGTTCCCGATATCGTGAAGAACTTGGTTTCAAGTAGTGTTTTGAATAATAATGGATATAAACAAGTTATTGAATCGATAAATTTGTTCTTTCTAAATGTGGTGTTTTATTGGTTTTGGTTATTTATGTAATCAAATGTTCGTGGTTAATATTACCATTGATGATGTTATTTCACTTTTGTGACCACATATGATCGACCGATTCTAACCTTTGGCATGCTAGACTTGGTCATGTTCACTATAAAAGGATGCAAGATGTGTCTAGGATGGTTTAATCCTCGCTTATGACATGGACACCGAAAAGTGTAAACTTGCATGTTGACCAAGATAACCAAGAAACCTTTTCGTGGTGTTAGTCGTGAGACTAAGGTCTTGAGCTTATACACAAAGACTGTGTGATTTTCATGCCACCCTTCTTTGGGGAATAAGAAGTACTTTGTGACATTTATTGATGATGCTTCTAGATTTTGTTATGTCTATCTCATTACATACCAAGGATGAAGCATTAGATAAATTCAAAGTGTTTAAAACCAAGTTGAATTACAACTGGGTCTTTGATCAAAAGATTAAGGATCGATAGGGAGGTGAGTACATGGATACTCGACTTTCATCGTTGGAATAATCCATGAAACGATCGCCTTTATACTCCTCAAAGAAATGGTATTTCGAAAGGAAAAACAGTCAAGGAGATGGTTAATTCCATGTTGTCCTATTCAGACCGAGTCAAGGGTTCGGGGTGAAGCTATGTTAACACTTGCTATTTGTTAAATAGGGTTCCCAACAAAAGGAACAAGGTTACCCCTTATGAACTCGGACTAAAAGGAAACCCAACCTGAATTATCTCAAGGTTTGGGGTTGTAGGTCATTGTAAGACTCCACGATCCAAAGCTAAAGACTTTGGGTGAAAGAGGCATTGATCGCATCTTTGCCGGATATGCCGAGCATTCCAAGGCTTTTAGGTTCTATGTTATTGAACCTAATGAATATGTTTCAATTAACTCAATAATTGAATTAAGGATGTAGATTTTGATGAGAATAGATTCTCATCGGTCCCTAGACCAAGTCGAGGATTCCTAATGGAACTCATGACACCGTGTATCGTAGGTCCTCGATAATGAACCATCGCTGGTCCTCGATGAGGTTGTGGTTCAAGAACTCGAACACGTGCTCGGGAAGAGCAAAAGGTCGGGACTCCAAAGTCATTTGGACTCGAGTTTCAACTATACTTAGTTGAAGGTACTAGGGATGAGGTCTCGCACCAATACTCCTATTGCTTCATTGTTGAGGATGACCCCAAAACATTTGAAGAAGCAATGAAGTCCCGTGGATATTGCTTTCGGAAAGAAGCAATCAATGATGAGATGGATTCCATCATGGGCAACAACACTGGTGTTGGTTGATCACCTCCTAGTTGCAAACCTCCGGGTTGCAAATGGATTTTCAAAAGGAAAATGAAGGTAGATGGAACTATTGAAAAGTTCAAGGCTAGACTAGTCATTCGTGGCTTTAAACAAAAGTCGAATAGACTATTTTGATACTTATGCCCCGTGGCTCGTGATCGCATTCCATAAGACTGGCCGATTGCTATGGCATCTATTCACAACTGTTATTCATCGATGGATGTGAAACCGCTTTCTTGAATGGTGAATTGGAAGAGGAGGTTTATATGAACCAACCTCGTGGCTTCATCATGCTCGGCAATGAAAACAAGGTGTGTAAACCGATTAAGTCTCTTTATGGACTTAAGCAGCACCTAAGCAATGGCATCAAAAGTTTGATGAAGTGGTTTTGTCTAGTGGTTATGTTCTTAACCGTCGACAAATGTGTATATAGCAAATTTGATGAATCTGCAAAGGAGTCATCATTTGTCTATATGTTGATGACATGTTGATCTTTGCACCGACTAAAATCAGTTGACCGACAAAGGAATTTTGTCATCAAGGTTCTCCATGAAAGACATGGGGAGGCGATGTTATCCTTGGTTTAAGGATTAAACATGAAAGTAATAGAATTTCTATCTCTCGCCTCATTATATTGAGAAGGTACTAAGGAAATTCAATTACTTTGATTGTACTCCGTTGAGTACACCTATGGATACTTGTGAGAAGTCGATGCCTAATCATGGCAAGGTCAGATCTCAACTTGAGTATTCTAGGTAATTGGTGCCCGATGTATGCCATGACTTGTACAAGGCCCGATATTGGTTTTGCAAAGGGAAAATTGAGCGTGTATACTAGTAAACCTAGTGCTCATCAACGCAAGCGCTCTGTAGGGTATTGAAGTATTTGAAGAGGACTATGGATTATAGTCTCTCATATCGTTACCCATCGCTGTTGGAAGGTTACACCGATGCAAGTTGGATCAAGAACATCAAGACAATTAAATCTACCAAATGGTCGGGTATTCCTACTTGGTGGAGGTGCAATTTCTTGGGCATCCAAGAAACAAACTTGCATCACCGCTCAACAATGGAATCAATTTGTGGCTTTAGCATTCCGTAAAGAAGTCAATGGTTGAAAAACTTGCTTCTTGAGATTCCATTGTGGTCTAAACCTATAGCACCTATTTCTATCCGGTGTGATAGTGCACTACATTGGCTAAGGCTTAAAGCCGATGTACAATGGTAAGTCTAGACACTTAGGTGTCGGACATAGCATGATTCGCGAGCTTATCATGAATGGGGTGGTATCTATAGAGTTTGTGAGATCTCAACGTAACTTAGTCGATCACTTGACGAAGGGTCCGCTAGAGACTTGGTTATAAAGTCTCGCTAAAGGGATGGGTTTAAGTCCAACTTAGTCACCGAATGCTAGGACACCCAACTCCTCCTAAGGAAACTTGGGAGCCGAGTTCAATGTGGAAAGTTGAACATTCGATGGACTGGAGCAAATGTTTTATTTACATCCCAAGTTTGTGCTCGTAACTCGCTGAAAGGAGGATGAAGTCTTTACTTCTCAATGGTTAATTTTCTTTGAAAAAGTGCTTGGCGAGCATGACTAAAGAGGAACCACCTATGTAAATGTTGAAGTTTTGCCGCCTGTGAAGCTTTGGACTTTTAGCTTTTACAACATTTATGAATTTGGATATGGACACATGGCTTGTATAGTGTCGAGCTTTTAAGTGTTTGAAAACTTGTGTGTATTTTATCTTCGTGTATTCAAATGGGTTGAAGGGTTCAATTCTTAGAACACCCCGATTCTCGAATATTTGAACGTAATTTACTAAGATGGAAATTCAACTCGTGACATTTTCGCTTATGCACATGTTTTGCTTGATGTTTATTTTTCATGCAAAGGAAGTGAACTAAATTGGGGAGGATTGTTGGAAAATTTAGTGCACTTGTAGGATTAGTTCACACCTTGTAATGGGTTAGGAGGTACTGAGTGTACACCCATAAGGTCCATGAACACCCCGACTCTTGTAGTGGTTTGTATTGGTAGTGCTAGTGGAAAGCACCGCTTGTGGAAAGTACCGCCGCGGGCTTCCACCGATAGGCGCTGTTTCCACCGACAAGCGATGTTTCCACCGAAACTTGTGGATTCCATCAAGCTTGTGGATTCCACCGCAAAGGTATCCACCGATAGCACTATGAAAGTACCGATGAAAGCATCGCTTGTAACGGTTTTGACCTATTCAAGTGGCGCTTCAACCGCTTAATGACCACGCTTAATTGGTCATGTAACCACTAACGGCTATAATAGGGATAATTATGAGGCTATTAATGGGCCGATTAATACTCATAATTCCATTTGATTAGCTTAGAGTAAACTCCTATAAATAGGAGATCTGATTATGCATGAAAGACACAGAAAACACTAAACACTTATTAGCGAAAGGGTTATAGAATTGTGCCTAATTCTCTAATCGCATTTGGTCTTATCCCAAGTAGATATTCGTGATACCCGTGCATTAGGGTTGAATAGTTTACTTTGGAAAGTGATCACACGATTCCAAGTGATATCCCAGAACCACCAAGTGGTATCTCATTACTCGCGACCTTTTGTTGTTTCACAATGCTTATTGATTATCTTACCCTACTATCGACACCGACACCAACATATAAGTATATACGCTTTGACAGCTACATTTCTACAAAGAAGTATATTGCCTATAAAAGTAATATCATGCATGAAATCTTGGATGTTTCTTATATATGGTTATAATTTAGTTTCTAAACACCCAGCAGTCAGCCGGTCACCATCAATAAACACTATCTTCATTTACCACAGATTCGCCACCTGACACAAATCTTTTAAGACAATACCTGCATTTTCCATATCTCATGCCCAAAAGGTGAGCCAAAACAATGTGTTAACAGACTGGTTAATAAGTTACAGGTACATCTTGAAAGTCTTACGCACGACGATCTAGTTTACTACAAATTGTAATAAGATTATACAGTACAAAAGCAACATTCTATTGTATAGAATGCTTCTTGGATTACTCTTTCTTGGGTTCATCCTTCTCGGATCCCTTCTTGGGTTCGCCCTTCTCGGATCCCTTCTTGGGTCCCCTCTTAGCCTTCTTCTTAGATTTATTCTCTGCAGCCTTAGCCTTTTCTCTGAAACAAGAATCCATAAAACCATCAGTTAGTCAAAATCTCATCCATACAAAACTAACACTGTAAACATTTCCATTACTAGTATTCTTATTTTCTAGGTTCTGCTTAGCATGCGATACCGGTAGTTATAATTGATGTCGGTCTATACTATAAACATGAGACTTGATAACTCTTAAATAATACAAACTAAATGCAGGACCAAATGGATCATGAATATTTGGAGCCAAGAAACCAACATGATACATACAGAATGCTTTAAACTTACTTGGTTCTATTTGAATCTTTAAAGTCTTCAACAGCTTCATTCACTGCATGAAGCGCCATTTTCTTTACCTGCCATGTAGCACCAAAAGCACCAATTTATTTTACAACAAAACAATCCACATTTAAAACATGTATTGCTATGAACCTAATAGGCGCTACATTGCTTATAAACTATACTACAACTTGTTTATAGCTCATACATTCGTGGTTCACAAAATGGACTTCAATAAACAGATTAACCCACCCAGAGCTTCACATATGGTCAAAACATATTTATATCGCTGCACTTTCCCAAACAAATTCAAGAAAGAAATGCTCCCATTATATCACTTGATGTTTAAAACAAATTTACTGAGACTTGATAACTAATGTTGGGTATGAGTTAGTCTTTTATATTCCAAGTAATAGTAGTTCAGGAACTAGTGACAATTACTTTTCAAAACAAAGAGAAAGTGTAATCCTAATAATCTAATTAAGGGGAACAAGCAACTGTGGAATCCTAACAAAAGGGAAGAAGCAAGTGATTATATGAACTATTAAAAAGTAGGAACTTTTAAAACGACGGCTGATAGAAGATCTAATATTGCAATAAATACAAATAAGATGACGGTTTACCTCCAACTTATCTTCTTTTGCCCTATGATTTTGCGGAAGAACGCGAAATCTTCTCGTCAGCGGATACATTCACCAACATTTTCGGAGAAACAAAATCCAATGCAACCTTAATACATGACTCAAAGAGCACAATATCAATAAAAACATACTTAATATATCCCAAAATATATATAGATCATATCAAGAAAAATATAGTAATGAAAACTATTTTTCACATATCTTGTGACTTTACAATTACATTCAGAACAACTATGAGTAACGATGCATGTTTTTTTTTACCAGTGTTAACCCATAAACTTTATGACAAACTATTAACTGTCAAGAAAGTATTAAGACATCAACAAAGCTAGCGTGAAGTGCAAACTACTCAAATTCAACAAGAGCAGATTAGTCGGTCTCGGAGAAACCATCGATGCGGTGTTAAAAGAACAAAATAAAGCTTTTCAAGGGATGGAAACAATAAAAGTTAGAGAACTGTGGATCGCCAAAAATCAATAAATGATCAAAATAACATACTGACAAACAATGAAATATAATGCCCCTGTGTCAAATTACCAAACCAGACTTCTAAATGTGCCTACAAAAGTATTTCAACAAAACATTGAGGTTAACTAGTTGAGTGGCATATCAGTGTGAGCTTTACAAATCCTTTTGATTTTGCAATCACCATTTAAGAAATTTCTTCTCAAGAATTATTAGAAACAAAATAGTTGAAAGTGATTCTCACTAATAAAAGCGTAGGTGGGCGTACTTTTTCGCATATACACTTTTTACATCTTCGCCTCTCTTTAATTCGAAATGATTTGCTTATTCCACATTCATATTTGCCATTGTAGTGCATAACCAGCCATTTTAATTATAAGATTTTGCAATAATCATCACAATTTATAACCTTTAAAACCATATTCAACATCTCGCTTGTAAGTGTAATTGGTGATGTGCGGTTTATGATTTTGCACGATGTTGCCGGTATTCCGTAGTGTGATGGTGTAAAAGGAAGCAAAGGTCATATTTTCATTGGGTATGTTGTGGATTTGTTAAGGAGGAAAAGAAAATGAAGTGAATCAAAAGGTTTTTTTTGTGCAAAAGGTGAATCATTATATTAGTATCAACACAACAATTTACAAGACAATTCAGAAACTCTCATCGGATTGGTTATCCAGAGAAAACAATCAAAATATAACGATTTTACTAGTCTATCTCGATATCATACAAACAAAGGACGCTTGCCATCCAATATCTCACATCGAATCCAACTCGCTCATCACGTAGAACTTCCCCATAGAGCCTTTAGCTGCACTTTAACGAAACCTATGCCGCCTGACCTTGATTCACCTATAAGATGCACCGACCATCTAGCTACATTTCCACATCACCTCCCTATTTAACCACTCAACCAAAGATCCACAGTGGATAAAACAGGAAAGGAGTGTGGCTTCACTAGGAATCCCAAACCCATCCATGGGGGGGCTCTGCCAAAGTAACCTACATTTCCTCTCAATGGAAGGCTTGATTACTTGGGAACACTCACCTCCGTGATGACCACCCATTACCTCCTCAGTGTCAATGTATTGAGTGGACCAAGGTGTTCATCTTTCACTCCTCGCTATTCCACTCATCATACATTGGCCGCCCAAACCATATACCCTTCACAATGGTTGCTCTACATTATGGTAAATTCTAAGGAAAATGACCGAAAAAGAAGGGTGATTTGTTGATTCTCGAGTAAAAGTTTCCTCCCAAAGTTAATGAAAATATTTACTTCCAATTTCTTTATTTTTCCTTGCTAAAATGAGCATAAGATAGAATTCCATAAATGTTAATGCTCTCACCATCTTGAGACAAATACCCATTACACATGTGTTCCCATTTGAACAAACTCTTCGTTAGTGGGTCATCCTTGAAACCACTTTGGGCTTTAACATGAGCCCTTAATGTGAAATCGAAGGCTTGACAAAGACAGCCATTTTAAACAAGAATTTTGAAGCTAAAACAACATGAAAATAAATTTCATAAAACAAATTTTTATACTTCGCTCTCATGGGATTGGGTATTGTTGTTAAATTTTGTAAAACCAGGATTTATAACACAACCCATTGTAAAAATAATCAATCCACCAATATTAAAGGAAAGGAAACACTCGAAACCACCAAGATCTTTCGGAGGAAACGAGAAATTGAAGATTCAAGGTAGAGCTCCATTCATTTTCACACTACATTTTTACCCTCATTATCCAAGATAAAGGTAGACAAAGGTAAACAAAAGTCGAAATGAAAGGATTTGCTTTATGGATACAAAATGCGCCCACTAAAAATTAAGCATTTGGGTTAAATTTCCGAAAAGCTCACCGTGTCTCCTTTTTCCAAGAGGGAAATAGCTTGATGATTTGGCTAATAACTACTTAGTTGGACTTTAAGCTTCATCTCAAATTAAAATAACACATAGAAAATTAAAATGACCACACACATATATGCACATGAGATCTAGCTTGCTTGGTTTAAGTCCATCAAGATCATAGGTTGTTAAAGACATTCAATACACCATTATCAATTTCTTACCCATTGTGTCTCCTTTTTCTAGTGAACAACTTTGCCTTCCACATGTTGTACTTAGGGTCGGAGTGTGAGCCGATCGCGTTCTTGGTTATCAACATTTTAGAAGAAAATTGCGCCAACCACAAACCGATGGGCATTTGATCACCCTTGACATTTCTAGCATAAACCAATAAGCAAATCAAGAACCTAGACTTTAAGTGGACTTTAAACCAAGTCTAAGTGACAAGATTGTCTTTCACACATTGTCCTTACAATGGGTTGTGTGGGGCGATAAGCGTTGTCGGTTATCAACTTTTAGAAGAGAACTCGCCAACTACATATTATATTTGCATTGAGACCAATATCCCGAAAATGCAAATCATCCGTCGGATTTTAAGCTTCATTTTTAAATTGAAAGTAACCAAAAGTATTAATACGATCACAGTTACACAATGTGTGCACGACTAGCTTATTGAAAGCACATTGAGATGGCAAGACCCTACATGAGCCATTTAAGTAGGGTATAAATATCCTACGCTCAAAATAGAATCACCAAACAACCATTTCTTAGTTTATTTTTTTGGGTAAAGTGTCACCCTGGTAAAATATATTAAAACCAAAACATTTAGAGTACAAATGGAATGTAACTGAAATGCCACATTAAGTAGAGCTTGATAAACAACTACCAACTACGTGTTTATGACATCCCATAGAACACGAGGACTAAACTAGATAACTAAGTACTTTTGGATGATGACGCCAAAAAAGTAGATGTCTCGTCATAAACATGTTCGACTTCATCCTCTTCATCACTAGCATCATCATTGACAACTTTGGTCATTCTTGTACCTTCCTTCTCCACATCATTCTTTGACATTTCTTCAAAAGTTTATCAATTTCCTTTGAAAGTAACTCTTAAAGATTATTAGATTAAGCAACCTTCAATAGATTAGACGTGCTAGCCTTAGGCGTTTTACCACCCTTAGCAGTGTTTGCATTACCACCTTTAGACGTTGTGGCATTTGAATACCCAACAGAACGAAACAGAAATTTACCATGTCCCACACGATTAACATTATGAATCTTGCCATTATGGGGGCACTTCCTTTTCCATTTCAACGCTTATAAACAACAGTTTGAAAACCATCATCACTAGCAGGTGTCATGCATGACCTTATTCAAATTTCACTAAGACGCTTATGAGTAACCTCTTGAAGACCATCATTTGATTTATCCGCCACAAAAGAAGTCGGTTCCACTATCTTTTTAGGGCATCAAAAATTTTACGAGAAACCTCGGTGGTTTCCACTCATACTCAATCCGAATACCATTGCTTAGTGTAAGTGCATTGACATGGTTGCTTAATGTGTGATGCTCGGATTACTTCTTACTCGCCCATGTCTAATACAAGAGACCATCTTAATGTTCTTTCTTGTTAATATACTTCAATAATGCATCTTATCAAAGTGGTATGCGTTGAAGGAAAGATCGGCCATGAATATGATATGGGTGACTCATAAGAGGTGTTCCATAACAGAAAAGCTAGAAGAGCATTTAGTTGCAATAACGTTTCTCTATGTTACTGTTGGAATCACTCCTAAACCATAATTCAAGTGTTAGTTACTCATATGTAATAGGTAGCTTATCATGGCCTTTATGTTTGTTTAAGGTCTAGCTTATGTAGAAGGCCCATAAGCTTAGGCCCATGTCCAATAAGGAAAAGGGAAGGAGTGGGAGTGTTGCCCTAGCTCCTTGCCTATAAATACTCTTGTAAACCTTCATTTGAAGGTTGGTTGTTCAATATTATCTTTCATTCACTCCTTACGCATAACTGTTTCACATATACGCGTGGGTTTGTTTGGATATTGTTCAATCGCCTCTATCTCTTTCATTGAAGCTTGTGTTGTAAAACTAGTGACCTAACAAAGGGTATCAATCGCCTAACTAGTTGGGTGAATCGTTACTTCTTGAAGTAGGTTATGGTCCCACGCGAGAATAACGTGCTACTTTGGTTCGCTTAAAACTCGTTTTTACACTTTTAATCCAAGATTCTTGTACTTTCAATGTTTTAAGGTGTTAAAATACTTGTTTTTGGAAAAAGTTTCAACCTTTACGCGTGGATCTAAGTTTTTAAGCTTGTTTTGTTCGTGGGTGTCGTTTCACGCAGAACCCGCTTAGTCGCTTTGGTTCATCAAGTTTCACACTTTTGTGTTATTTTGGTGATATTGAAGCTATTCCATAACAAAAATCTGGTTTAGAAACAAATTTGGGCACAATCATTTTTACGAGTAATCTTATACGATCAAACCCTAATATTACGCGTAAGTTATTCATTGGTTTGATCTTCGTTGTGGTTTACTCCGTGTTTTCTTGCTTGGATAAGCCCGAAAATACGTCGACTTTGGATATCTTTTGCACCGTGATAGTGTAAAAGATCATTTGGGATAAAACCCTAAACCACGCATAAGATAAAGCTTACGCCAGAAATCCTACGATAAGATTCATCTTACGCATAAGCCTAGTCTTACGACAAGGTAATCCCACACCTAACTTTCAACGCCTAACTTTGTGTCTCACGCATAACTTTAGCGTCTTTTCCCTACTTACGCGTAAGCTAAATCTACGCGTAACCAGTGATTGTTACGCGTAACTTTGGTGTTTTTACGCATAAGTCTCACTTGGTTTATTGTGCTTTCTACGCCTAAGGACACTTCATCAACAAAGGTTCATTCAACTACAAAGATCCATTTTTACCAACACAAGTTTTTCAACATGTCACAACCACCATACTCTAACTATTTCCCTTACACTTATTCTCAACGTCAACAACAACTAACTCCACAACATCAACAATGGAATCAACAACAAGCAATTTATCAACAACAATTTAATCAACAACATACTCCACAACTTGCTGCAATCCCACAACCTCAAATGGTTCAACCACCACCAAGTCTTCAAGTTCAACCCTACACAAATGAATTCAATCAACATCCATCAAGGAACACTATGAAGGAACCCACTTGGTTTGCAAAGATGTGTGAAGCTTTAAGCGACCAACAATCAATTCATGAGGTCGATCACTTGATAGACCTCCAATGCTCACCCAGAAACTACGATCAATGGGTGATAAGGTTCTTTAGGTTTTGTGATCCAAGAAGCCACATGGAAAGTTCTTAAAGAAGGTTATCTTGAAGGTCCATTTCGATGCCTACCGTCATTGTACCCACGATCCTAATGCTAATCCACCAAGAGATGAACAATCCAACATTGCTATCAAGTGTTAACCAATGCAAAGGAACTCCTACACTATGAAGTCGATGAACTTACAATGCAATATATCCTCTTAGGATTACCTAACCCAATTCTTCAAGTGTTGATGCTCAAAAGACCGCAAAGGAAATGTGGGATCATATTCATCTTCTTATGGAAGGATCTCGTACTCAATCGTGAGGATTTGGAATCCAAAATTTACTTGGCTTATGAACCCTTCATGATTGAACCTAGAGACACTAGAGTCTTATCATCATCGTTTTCCGACATCATCAATGATTTGATAAACACAACATCATCATGCCAAGAATTGCGTGAATACTAAGTTCCCGAGTAGTCTTGGTCCCGAATGGGAGAAGTATGTCATTTTTCTCCGCTGCGAAGAATATGCATCATTCTACATATGGATTGTTGTACGATTACTTGAAGCCTCATGAAAAGGAAGTTGATAGGAAAGGATTCTCCGTGCTCAAATTGCTCCACCGACATATCCGGAAAATCAACAACTTGCCTTATATGCACAAAATGCTTATTCTCCTCAACCAAAGAACTCAACCAATCGCTACAATCACACCATATGATCCTTCACAACCTCAATCTCAACAAACTCAATTGGTTCCATACAACAACAACAATGCTCAAGCACTTGTCGATGAAGCTAATGAGGAATCGATCCGTTCAAGCATTGCAACAAGGATTTGCTATGATTGCTAATGCCTTTAGCCGTTATACCAACAAATCCAACAACTGTTATTCGCCTCGCCTAACACAAGGAATCAAGTCACAGAACAATGGATGAGTTGAAGTTCGTAATCGTGGTTATGGTCACAAATGGGCGGTGGTCAAGGGTTTAATAACGCTGGTAGGAATAACAATCAAACTCAAGTGGTGGAATAGGAAATGCTCAAAATGGGTTGAATGGTCTTCGATGCTACAACCGCAATGAGAAGGGACATCGGCTAATGCATGCCCAAAGCCTAGGACTAGGGGCGTGCTTATCACAAAGAGGCTCTTCTTTGGCTCTTAAGGATGAAGTCGGTGGAACTCTCACGCACAAAGAACAGAGCTTTATGGCAAATGCGCACTCGAGATGATGATATGGAGGATTTGCGTGCCAATGCGACTATTATGTTGATGGTTAATATGCATGAGTTACACATGAGTGACACAGCCCCCAGTAGATGACATCGATGGCTTGTCTCGTGTACTCGAACAAACCATATTCATCTCGATCTACTATCTTCACCAACATCTGAATCCGGCAAGGCTCAGAATGTTCAAAATGAGTCGTCCACATCTCATTCCGATGATTTTCAACTAGACCCCGTAGTTATATTTAACGATCAAGATGACCAAACGGTTTCCCTTGATAATCAAATTGACTCCGTGGTTATACTTGAGGATCTCAGTAATGATCCTGTTGTGACTCACGTTGAACACGCCGAACTTTTGCCTCATCCAGATTTTGCTTGTTTAATACAAGACCAACAAACCATAGTGGAAGAATGTCGGCAATTAATCGTGACTTGAAAAGTAAAATGCACTCGTTAACCAAGGATTTTAAATGTTTACAAAAGCAACTCAACTTTTTCAAAACTCAAGAAAATCATGAAAAGGTTTTGAAGCGACCTTTGCTAAATCTCATCAAAATGAAAATATTTAGAGAGACATATGCGTGATCTAGCCGCTTTGAAGAATGCTTTGTTGTCTCGAAATAGAACAATCAAACATGAACATAAAAAGCAAATTAACGCCTCACCTTGAAAATCAAAAGCTAAGTCGAAAGTTGTTAACTTGTCATAAACAGCTCTGCATACAAAAGCATTCAACTAAACGAATAGATGATCATCTTGAAGAAATCATCGGCTTGCAAAACAAACTTAAAGAGTTTAAAGCTTGTTTACAAACATGGTGAATCGGTCACACTATTGAAAAGTTTACTTTAAAACCAAATTCAAATGGCTATGGACCAAATCTTGCGACATAAACCTAAGCTTTCAACCAAAGCATTCAAACCAAATCTCAAGTTTCCAAAGGTAAAATATAAAATTGATAATTACATTATGAGTGTTGTTGAATATCATCGTCAAGAGGAATTAGATGCGAAGACTAGAGTCGTTCAAAATTAGAAAAAGTTGTTTACAACAAACCTTTTAACTATTCAAAAGCGGTCACTTTCACACACCAACGGATTCTTCTAACACACCAAGGATTATCATAAAACGCGTCGAGTCTTCTAATGTTAATCCCAAACCAGATTATGCACAAACTTATGGTCCTTTACCTTCCATCGTGAAGTAAACTCAAAACTCGAAAATCGCAAAATTCTTCGATATTTTGACCTTTTCATGGTCGACCTCTAAACTTTACAACATGAGATAGAATATCATTCGAAATCAAAGTTCAACACTTTCAATCGCCTCTAGCGAGAACAAAGAAACATTTTTCGAAAAATCTTTACCAAATGTTAAAAATTTGAAAGTTGTGCATTGTCTTGGGAAAAGGACTTTCATAAGGAACTTGATTGATGAAGGTCGTTGAGAAAATGTAAACATCTATTTCTAATACCAAACATAAAAAGAAAATGTTGAGAAAAGATGTTGATCGACTCTTGGAAGATGTCATCTGTGCTGATGTCCATAATGTCGTGCTATTGAATTCTTTGTCATATGCATTTGATTATATCTCTGCTGATACTGTTGCTTCTGTGGTAAATGTTGAGAACACTGATAATGTGCTTCAGATCGAGTCCTTAAAAGTTGAAAATAAACGATTGTCAAACGAACTTTCAAATGCAATACGTCGTCTTAATTGGTGTCAAAAAGATATTCACGATCAACAACTTGCTTTTCAACACAAAATCGCCCAGTTGCGTGACAAAACTTCTGATCCAAAAATTGAGCAACTGGATGATCAAAACGTGTCTTTTAAGTGTCAAATCTCAAAATATGAACAAGAACTTGTAAAAGTTAAAAAGGAATATGGTGTCATATTTGATTTACTCAAAAAGACTCGTGATGAAGCATCAAATGAACTTGATCATTATCTTGCACACACTAAAGAAGTTATGCATTTTGCTGGAAATATTCGGTCTGAAAATCAAGATCTGATTCACACTATCTTCAAGTTAAGAGAAACGTTAGGAAAGTATGAACAACTTCCGCCTACCATGATTAAGAGAATAGCCCCAGTAACACTTAGTAATCGTGAACCTAGAATCACTATCGCCAAATCACAAGTTGCTAACGTGCTTCCTTCTATCGAAACAGAATAGTTATGTCTTTTCCAAACGTCCGCACTTCACGACCTAAGAGCACTACATCGAAGAATAGGAAGTTGCGACCTAAGAAAAGATCAATAAAGAATGCTAAAGTAGAAGAACACCCTAGGACTATGAATAAGACTCACGTTACTTCCACTATAGATATTGCGTCTGGCAAATGTAATAGAAATAGTGATGTAACGTATGCTAAACCATTAAGCACTTTTGATACTCCGTCTGATGCACCTTGTGTTATTTGTCGTAAAAGTATGAATTCTGATTGTCATGATAAATGTGGCTAAAGCTATCATCTCTCGTTTAAGGAATCCTAAGAACCGGCATACCTCTAGGCCCACTAATCTGTCTAAGTCTGTGCTTGGTAGACCACCCTCTTTAGATTCTAAGAAACGCATTGTTGTCCCTGTAGCTCTAGTTTCACCTCCTAAGAATGTAGTACCACCTAGTGCATTCACTAAGATTAAAGCAAAATACTAGTTGGAGATGGCAGAAATGGATATATAACATACTAGGATTTACATGGATACCTAAAGCTATTGATGTGTGTATGTCTACTATAATCGCTCCGAACCTCTAACATTTCGGTTCCACATCTACTTCTATTCCATCCGTGTCGCCCTGTGTAATGCGTGTGATACGATCATTCTCTCGATTGTTGATAGCGGATGTTCCCGACACATGACAGAAACCTTAAACTCGTTATCAAACTTTATTGCAAAGTTCATTGGCACCGCTGTGTTCGGAATGATCACTTCAGCCTATCATGGGCTACGGAGACTATATCAATGGGAACATCGAAATTAGGTGGTTTATTATGTGGAAGGCCCTCGGTCACAACTGCTTTCGTGAGGTCGGCTTTGTGATGGAGATTGGAGGTTGCTTTCGTGGAGAAAACTTGTTTCATTCGTGATCTACAAGGAAACGATCTTATGTCCGGCTCACGCAATTCAAGTCTTTACACTATCTCTATGCAAGACATGGTTGCTTCATCTCCCATATGCTTACTTTCAAAGGCAACATCAACAAAATCCCGGCTATGGCACCGCTGCCTCTCACATTTAAACTTTCGCACCATCACCAACCTTGCTCGACACAAACTAGTCAAGGACTCCCACGATTTCGGTATTCTAAAGATCACCTTTGCTCACTGTGAACAAGCCGGAAGCACACGTGCTCATTTTCCTTCAAAGGTGGAACACGCCTCAAAGATGTGCTTCATCTTCTTCACATGGATTTGTGTGGCCCGATGCGCGTGCAAACGATCAATGGCAAACGCTACATTTTAGTAATTGTTGATGACTACTCACGCGGACTTGGGTCTACTTTCTTCAAGCAAAGACCAAGCTCCACAGATGATTATCACCTTTACACGAAAATACGTGTTCGGCTCGCAACACCGTCCGACAAATCGTAATGCATGAGGAACCGAATTTGTTAACCAAACCCTTCGTGAATTTTATGAGAAAGTGGAATTCAAAGATCAAACATCTATTGCTCAGACACCGAACAAAACGGAGTTGTTAAAAGACGAAACCGAACGCTGGTGGAAGCTACAAGAACTATGTTAATCAATGCCAAACTCCCAGATTACTTATGGGCGTGTCGATTCATCGCATGCTATACTCAAAACCGTTCTATGATTACAAAACACCACAACAAAACACCTTCGAGCTTGTCCACAAAAGAAAATCGAATCTAAAACACTTTCATGTATTTGGATCCCTTTACTATCCGAATAATGATCGTGATGACTTTGGAAAGCTCAAAGCCAAAGTCGACATTGAGTCTTTATTGATACCGTGATAATTCTAAAGGTTTCCGCATCCGAATCGCCGAACGAAGGAGGTTATGGAAACGATTCATGCTCATTTTGATGAACTCACGAAATGGCTTCGAGTATAATGACTTGGAACCCGGTCACAACCGCTTAAACTTCCCCAAACCCCATCATCACCGAAACAATCCCCAACCACTCACAACAAATGGAACGACTATTTGCTCCTCCGTTCGGTGGACGATCTTGATCAACGTGCTCTGTGTATCCATTGCTTCCGCCGCTCAACCCGATAATACTCCTATACCGATACACCGCTACAACAACTACGGTTGAAGAAGCACCACCAATTGACTCCAACACAACAGTTGAACAAACCGCTTCCAACAATGATGAATCGGCCGATGATGTTCAATGAAGTACCCCACCGCAGATTTTGATCCAAATGCTTCTTTAACCCGTTTGCTAATGAGACTGATGCACCAGATGTCGCAGAATCTTCAACAAGCCATTTGAATCCTCAAAATCTGCACAATGTATACCAACATCAACCCTCCACACATAGATGGACAAAAGACCATCCTTTGGAAAATATTATTGGCAACCCGAATCAACCAGTCGTTACGAGACAACGTCTTCACACCAACGGTGAACATTGCATTTATGCACTCACTGTTTGCCAATCTGAACCGAAAAACATCAAAGATGCAATGACAATGGACAACTGGATTGAATACATGCAGGAAGAACTCAACCAATTTAAACGTCTTGAAGTATGGAATCGGTTGAAAGACCGATGGGGTCTTCGCTATTGGTCTTAAATGGATTTGGAAAAACAAATTGATGTCAAGGAAACGTTATTCAAACAAGTCCCGTCTCGGTGGCTAAGGGTTATAGACAGGAAGAGGTTTTGACTTTGAAGAATCATTTGCTCCAGCTTGCTCGCCTTGAGGTCGTTAGAATTTTTCGGCATTTGCGGCTCACATGAACATCACGGTCTTTCGGATGGATGTCAAACCGCTTTCTCAATGGACAACCGAAAGAAACGGTTTATGTTAGTCACCGTATGATTCATTGATCCGTAGTTCCCTAATCATATCTACAAACCAAGAAAGCTCTCTACGGTCTCAAACAAGCCCCTGCATGGTATGATAAGCTATCATCTTTCCTCATTGCCAATAACTTTACCAAAGGTTCGGTCGACCCAACTCTTTTCATACAATATCACGGGGAACATATTTTAATTGTTCAAATTTATGTGGATGACATCATTTTTGGGTCAACTCATAAAAAGTACTCAAACACTTTTGCAAAACTAATGAAGAAACATTTTGAAATGTCAATGATGGGTGAACTTACATTCTTTCTAGGACTTCAAGTTCATCAATCACCCCGTGGTATTTTCTTGAGTCAGTCCAAATATGCCCTTGAATTGTTAAACAAATTTGGAATGAAAATATGTGACACTTATGCCACACCAATGGCTCATACCAAGAAGCTAGATGCTGATTTACATGGGAAATTGGTGGACCCTACAAAATACCGTAGTATTATTGGGTCTCTAATGTACCTAACAGCTAGCAGGCCTGATATTGTCTTTGTCGTTTATCTATGCTCCCGTTATCAGTCGCGACCAACTGAAACTGTTAGGAATTAGAAAATTCCATAGTGAAGAGTCGGTCACCCCAACTATTATCTAGCATAAGTTAGCTCGTAGATTTGTCGTTAGTTACGTTATTTAGAGTTTATTAGTTAGTTTGTAGCATAGTTTAGTTTAGTGCAACACCGTGGAGGAAGGTCGGTCTTTACCCAATCGTATCCCCGATCCACGTGCCGTCGGAGGTCGCTTAGTTTGTAATCTATAAATACCCTCTACCTTGCAAGGTGAGGTTGGATGTTCTTTGGTAATCTAATATTCTACAAGTTTCTCTTACTAGAATATCCCACTTTCTCTCTCTAAAATCATCTATATGCTCATTGTGTTAATGTTATGATATGTAAGTGAAAACCAATATCCTACAATTGGTATCAGAGCGCCATGGTTAGATTATACCTTGCACATCTTTGGATTTCTAGTGGTTTTTAGGTGGTTTTTGATTTTGAAAAAGTTTAGTGGTTTGTGCATCATTTGGTTGATTTCTTGTGTTAAAGTTTGGATTTTGTTAGTACTTTTATGTTTAGAATCATCACAAGTGTTTAGGGTTTCATTTGGTAAGCTTGAATCATCTTGGTTGGGTTGTTTTGGATTGAAAAGTGATGTTTATGTGGTTTTTCTTGCTAGCGACTTGACATACGGACTTCATTCTTCGTAGCGACTTGCTTTGCAATCAGAGCGAGTTACGCTTTGGAGCTAGCGACTAACAATACAAGTAGTGGACTTTCCACCACGGGTAGCGACTGGTGGTAGCGACTTGGTCTCAGAGCGAGTTGCTCTTTAGCGACTTGAATCTTTAGCGACTTGATTAGTGAATTGTCGCCAAAATTTTGCTAGCGACTTAAGGCTTAGCGAGTTACTACTTAGCGACTTGCAATTGTTTAGCGACTTGGTGGTATAGCTAATTAGGTGTTGGCGACTTGGTGTTAGCGACTAGAGGATTAGCGACTTGTACTTAGCGACTTGGATGTTGATTTAGCGACTTGGGATTATTGCTATTTAGTTGCTAGCGAGTTGGTTCAAAATCTCTAGCGACTTGGGGTTCGTAATTTGATACTAACATCTTGTATACTTGGTATTTTGCTACCGATTTCCAACAACTTGGGAGTAATTCAAAATAACACAATGTCACCATCAACGATCCTTTAATCACCAAAGTACTTGCTCTCTATGACACAAAGACAGAATAGTGAAATGTAATGCTTACCGAATGCCATACATTTAATGATTCAAGATCGATTAATCGTAACAACTCAAATAAGTCACTCTTAATGTTTGCAAATGATGCTAAGAATATGGAATGCACCAAATGAGCCCTTTCAACATCTCACCACTTCTCAAACTACTCTTATCTACAACCATGGATCGAACAAGTTGTGCCATCCTTCGTCAGATTTTCCCACTTTGACAAGAACTGCTTTACTTAACTTAGACCGATCGAGGATTCAAATTACCAAAGAAAAGTTCTCAACTCGATGAGTCTCATGCCGCTCTTCAAACTATCTTCAATCAATTTCACCACTTATCCGGAAGAATACTCCTCGATTTTGATGATATCATGACCGAATATCTTTCAAGAAACACACGGAATGGAAATTCATGAGTTCAAAACTCATTTATTCAACTTATGAGTAATATGAAAACATACATCAAGGAAGTCGCAAAAGAGAATAACAAGTCGAATGAATTGAATGAGTGCCAAGAGACACCATGGAGCAATTGTGACATGTCATGCAACATTCCAACGAACCAAATGAATGACATCGATTGCGAATCTCGCTTGCAATGAAAAGGATGAAGAAAACAAGATCGATCTCAAATTCTCGAGTCGAAAAGGTATCAATCGATAAGGTACACTTAATCGATCACATAAATTCTCATGAAAAGGTACCGACTCTTACTCGAACATAACATCATGGAATCAATCTTTGTTTTACCCGAATCTAATGCAAATAACATGATTGAAAAAAGGGTATATGATGAGCTTTCAAACAAATTTTCAATTCTTGAAAACATTGTATCTCATTGCAAATTGAAATACAACAAAGGGATGAAATGTTTTATGCAAAAACCATGTACTAATCAGAACTTCCGAATTTCAAGAATTTTTGAAATTAATCGCTTAAAATCCCATATTCGTGACAAAGATTCGACCATTGGCAATCTGAAATTACTTCTTTCAGAAGTCCAGAAATATGACTATCATGAGATGAGTGATACACTAGAATCTAGAAATTAAGAACTTGCTCTTTGTGTATCTAACCTACTAAGAGAAAATGAGCATTTAAGAATGAACCTTGAGGAAACAAATTCTAAGTTAGTCAATCAATCTAACCTCTTGATGAAAGACATTGATGACCTCAAAGCCCAAATTCAGGATAAGAGCTTCAATATTGTTGCCCTAAAAAATGAGCTTAGGAAGTCTGTTGGAAATAGGATGAACACTAAGTTTACAAAACCTTCAACTTTGGGAAAGTCAAATGTTCGTAACCACTCAAACGAATAGTTATTAAACAACCTAATGCCTTTTGGTCCGAAAGAGTTAAACCATTGAAATCTAAGCTTACCTCCCAAGTTGATAATATGTCTGCTTTGTCAAAACCACCACTTCATTGCCTAGTTCGAGATATGATGAATCTCAAACCTCGGACTTATGTTCAATACTCTAATCACAAAAGGACAAATAGTCAAAACAAGGTCAGCACTCATTTAGTTCAACTAATGGTGGTTTCAAATGGATTCCCACCGCGATTTTTTAAGTTTACGTGACTTAAACGAACTTACATTCCTAAATCATGCCTCAAGTGGATTCCCACAGAAAACTCTTCAAGAATGTAGAACCTAATAGGATCCCCATTAATGATACGTTTGTGTTATAACGTGATGCATCCAAATGTGAGATTAAACATGTCACTAACCCTTCTATGTGCAATTCTACATGTGCTTCGGTATAATGTGCTCTCGCCTTTTTCGTGTACAATGCTAAACTCAATCAGAACATCATGACTTGGTTTCCATCCGAAATGAACATGGCTTATTCGGAGCTATAGCATGCCACAACTAAGGAACCTATTACTTTGACTCCTATTCATCTTGAATCGGGACTCGCTCCATTAATATCTCGCTTATAAATTATTTAAAAAAAAAATGTTTCTTTAATAAAAGATTTATTCGCTGTCATCGATAACATCTACGATCCTAGAAATATCATTCAATAATGATACGGGATCATAGATGAAGTTCGAACAACTATATAATTCTTAAAAAAAAAGGGTTGGTTAATGTCAATCAATGGTCTTTGATGACATTGATTGAGGGGGAGATTCTGTATAAGTTTTTCTTTATTATATATGCCATTGGCTTCTGTGTTGGTTATGATGTTTGCTCATTTGTAAGTTGTGGTCGTGTCTTGCTTTTGTGACTAACTGGTTATGCTATTGTAACTATCTGGTTATGGTGTGTCTCAAGAGTAGGTTGTGGTCGTATCTTGCTCATGTGATTATCCTTGTGTACCCATGTATTGAGTGTCTTGCATTAAATGCTTATTTGATTAAATGTTTATTTGATTCATATTTTTCATTGTGGTTATCTATGCTAGAGACTTAGTCTAAAATCTAGGTTAGCGACTTACCACTTTTGCACATAAACCACAGGGACCGAATGTGTCAAATAACCAAAATAGTTTTACACTAGCGACTTACCACACTTCATTTTAAAACCACAGGGACCGAATGTGTCAAATTTCCAAAGATCCTTCCTATACCCCTAGCGACTTACTATATTTTCTTAAATAAGTTTTTTTTCTTTCTTTTCTCTCGTTTTTTTTTCTTCTTCTCGTCAAAGTAATTAGTTCATTCTAGCGACTTAACAGTGGTACGTCTCAAATCTCACCTTATTTGTTCTATCTTACGCGTTTGTGTCTAGTTTCTAACTTGTCTTTTTAACCAGATCCCTTCGAGCTCGTGAATTGTGACTGTTTGATTCCCACCTAGGTTCGATTTATCATGAAATCGTGTTTTGTTGTTATTATGATGTGGAAAGTGTACAAATTGTTTGGTATATCTTATCTTGATTGCTCGTTAATTTGTTTTCATGATCTGGTGGTGAATGATTAGTGGTTTGGGTCGTTTGTTTTTTTGATTATGAGTGTTCTTGATGGCGACTTAACGTTGTTCTTGGTAGCGACTTAGCTTGAATGTTCATCGTGGCGAGTTAGCACTCAACTTAGCGACTAAGTTGCTTTGTGGCTAATTAGTTTATTATATTCGGCGACTTGGGTAGCGACTTAGTTGTCGTGACTTGTCTTTACAAGTTAGCGAATTAGTAACATTAGCGACTTAGTTAATGATTTGTAGCGACTTGGTTTTGTTATCGTTCATGGCGACTTGTCCTTACAAGTTAGCTAATTAGCATATATAGCGACTTAATGAGCTAAACTATTAGCGACTTTTCGTGGTACTAGTGATGGCGACTTGTCTTTACAAGTTAGCGACATTGTTCACTTTCATGTTGCGAATTAGTCCTGCTTAATGACTTGTCTATCTATAACTTTAGACATGTTTGGTGGATTTTTAGGGTCTAGGGTTATTAAAATGTTTAAAGGTTAATTGCTAAAGTTGATCTCATTCTCACAATACTTAGGATCTCCCGATTCAACTTGTTGAGTCAACATACTCTATGTAATCTGCTATGACATTTCGCTTAGGCAAACGGTACTTGGTTTCTCTCACGACAACCAAATGTTACTTTTTGCCTCATGCATATTTGTTATATCACTTCTACATTTGTATCTTGGCTTATGACATGATCCCTTTGCAATGCACTCAGAACCTTTTAATCCCTTATCAACTCGTCGTGTGAAAATTTATCTAAAGGATTCTACTTCATTGAAATATCTCACTTATGCTACTCAATCATTCTCTATATGTGTTTTGGGGACTCCTTCGAGTTACTATTTCTATGTGTCTATGTCATAAGGGTGCTCTCAATGTTGTCTCACTTATCATTTATTATCTAACTCGCTCCCAATCATTATCATGATTATATGTTTACTCGTGATCATCAATGGCAAGTTCAAACCCCGAAAAGAGCGTTACCCCTTGGCATCATCCAAAGTTCTCTCAGACGAAGAAATCCTTCCTGTGAGTCAATGGGTGATATTGGAAAAAGTAATCATATGTGGACCTACAAAAGCTACAACAAAATCCAATACTCAAAGTGTCTATTGACATCCTCAAGAACACAAACTTCTTCGGTGCCATTACCAAGCAATGCTCAATTCCCACCATTTACATTCAACAATTCTAGAACACCATATAATGGGACAAAATCACAGCTCAATACACTTGCAAACTGGATGATAGGGAGTTCACGATTGATTCAGCCATTCTTAGCAAGGCTCTTGGAATCACCCCATGTAACCCCAACCTTCGTTCCGAATCTCCACCTGGTGTTGACGATCTAATTGTCTTTCTAATTGGTTTGGGTTATCGTAACAACATCTTAAGGGCTTCCGACATCATCATCGGACACATGTATCAACCCCGAGAGCTATTACAACTATTCTCAACTTGTGCTTATCGGCAAAACATCGTGGTTCGATAAAGTGTGAATTCCCATCTTGCAAATCCTATGGGAATTGTCAATAGGGTTGATGTGAATGTCTCGAGATCGTATTTGGGAAGAATTTTCTTTATCAATGCACACATTCATATCTCGATAGAACAAATTTCCGAACAAAGCTCAAGGCCGAAAGAAATGTAAAGCTTGTGATTCCCAAGATCGATTTTCTAAGCTTGTTATCCAAGATTGCAACTAACTCACAACTTCAATCCTAGGATTGAATCAACTCTACATAAAGCGTAAGATGAATTTGTTTTAGGAAACCCGAAATATGTTCCTAGAGGTATGGATAATGAAATATTTGATTGCCAATTCACGATATTCTACTCACGTAAGATATCAAGAAGAAGGACTACTTCAAACAATACAAGAAAAGAGCTACCAGCTCCTCCGCTAATGTCACACCTCTCCTCCACAACCCAATGCTCCCAAGTCCACGCCTCACAAGCATCCTATGCCTCTTCCTAAAAAGAGACTTGAAAGGTCACAACATTCGGACACCGCATCCAAGAAGCGTAGTAAAAGGAAGAAAGTGGAAAAGGAAATTGGTGAAAATACTTGAGGTATCAAAGAATATTACAAGGTTAATCATGAAGATGATGCGGATCTACAACTTGAATTCAAAGAAAGCCTAGAAAGTCCGAATGTGAAAGCACCAAGAGTGGAGTTGTGTTAAGAGAACCCGATCATCTGCCACGACAAACAACCCCAATAACACAAGACAAAGCAAAAGGGTTGCTAGTGTTGAAACCGAACAAGCCGCTCACATGCTTTTAACGATCTCATCGTCTCCATCAAGCACCACCAATCAATATGAGTCAAGAGAAGAACAGAATCATCTCCTCGCTAAAGAACAACTGGAGGTGGACAAAGTGCCCAAACGCTTAAAGAAAACCTTACACTTAGTGAGACTCAATCGCCGTAATGTTGACGCTCTGTTGCAAAAAGGCTCGCAGGAGAATCTTGAGACAAGATCCGATGAGACCTTGCGGATGGATGAACCAAATTGCCTACCAACTCTATCTTCACTCAAGGACTTCGATCTGATTTCGCCGGAGATCAATACATAAATGACAAACCCTTAGATATCGCACAATCCATGGTTACGGTCAACATTCAAAGAAGATACATCAACAATTCCTCCGATGTCGAAGATCTTCACTCACAACCGAACTTCCACCTCCCAAACTCCGCTCAATCAACTGCGAACACCACCTACATCGTCACCAACCCCGAACTCGCTATTACAGCTTGCCGATGTGGATGCTCCACCACTTCACCACCTCGCATCCTTACCTCGCATCAACCATCGGACAAAGTCAAAAGGATAGAAGCCCTTGAAAGCAACTTCCTAAATCTGTTGATTCCTTGTGGATCGTGTCTATAGATTGGAGCACCTCAACTTCAATGAAGGGTTCTTTGCCGCCATTGAAGGGAAGTCAAGGATGCCGTGGAATGGGCAATGGAGGCCCCACTTCTATACGATTCAAGGACCTACCTATCACCGATATGAGAGCAGCTGTGAAAAGATGTATGAAGTCAAGAGGACAAGCATGAGGTTCACAAGAAACTCTATGAGGCACTTGAAGAATCCATTAAGTTCGACAATTATGAGCGACATATGATTGACATCAAGGAAAAGGAAGCTAAAAGGAAAAGGAGATCTATTGTGTTGGAAACATTGAAGAAACCAGAAGATCCTCCTCCACCTCCACCACCAACGGGCGCTGAACTTCGGAGTGGTAAACCTTCTATGACAACCAACACACCTCCACCACAACCACCATCATCACCGCCAAAACCTTCCAATCAATCAAGTCCTACAAAAGAACAGAGTGCTAAGAAGGAATCACTTTGCTTGGTCGACGGTTGATTCTAGGTTCACATCCACATCCACCTCTATTCTCGATGATCAAATGGTTCATGAAGAGTCGCACGTCATGGCGATTCGTAACTGATGAAGATGATGCATCAACAGAGCATATTCCTAAGCCATCGAAGACCGGTTTGATGCTTACTGGCCGGGAATCGCACTAGCACATTTTCCGAGTGGCACGCTTCAAGGGACACGATTCAAAGTTGCATTGTTGAAGATAGACCTCCTTCCCGTAACCTACATGGACCATCCTGTAGTCTAACTCGATTATTCCCGACAACAATCGGGCATCAATTGTCACCAATAATTATGAAGTTCCAAATGAAGACTCTTCTCGCACTACACCGGTGATATGGGAAGCTTCATTAGATGGTTTTGTGAACGGAAGAGTATCTCATTGATGAGTGTGTAAATACTCATCATTTTTGTACCATTTAAACGCAAATTATCCGAAAACACTCGAAACACATCAAATGATCAAAATATCACAAATCGTTGTTTTATGTGTTTTAAATGCAAAATATCAAAATCGATGAAAACATATCAAATTTGCAAAATTGCGCTTCATCCCCAAGTTTCAAAAATTGTCAAAAAGCAGGTCCCGAGCACATAATTTCAAAAGTAAAGTCACCAAAGGTCCTTTTAAAATCAAAAGTTATCAAATTTAGTCCTTTGGTGAAAAACATAAAAGTTTGAGAAAATTACAAGTTTGGTCCTCCAAGTTTCAAAATTGGCATAAATGGTCCTCGAAAATTGAAATTGTCAAGTTTGGTCCTTGAATTATTGAAACTTGTCACTTATGGTCCCTTGGAACAACTTTTCAATTTGGCGACTTTGGTCCTCATTTTCTAAAATTACACATTAGGTCCTTGTTTTAATAAACCTTTAAATACCTTTGACCTTGTCAAATATCAAATAGACCCCTGCCATAACCAAATTAAACCCCTGCCTAAACCCAGTAACCCCTTTCATTTTGAACCTTTGGTCAAAACAAGTCAAACATCCAGTACCCGCCATACCTTATCCTTCTTCCCCAACTTGTACTGCTGAATCGCTACTCTCAACATATTCCTCCCACCTCACCTTATCTCCTCATAACCCACTCTCATCATCACCCCTACTACTCCACCCCCTAGTGCTATATCGTAGACAACAGTCAAATGGTTTTTCCCCCAAAACAAAATCAAGGGCCAAAATGAAATCCGACATCCAATGGTCAGGATTAGTGATGGGATTCACTCAGAAGAAAGAGAAAAAGGGTTTTGATGTATAAAAAGGGAAGAAGAAGGAGAAGCAAGGGGTAGTTAACTTTTATTTTTACAAGTATGTCGTTTTTAAGTTTTATGTTTTAATTAAGCTCTGCTTTGTAATTTAAACTTTCATTGTACTAAACTAAAGTTGTTAAGTCTATTACAATTCAATTTCAGTATCAATTTGAAGTTTATCCAAGTTTAATGTTTTTAAGATTTCTTATATATATGCAATTTCAAATTAACTAAAACCCAAGCTTCAAATAGCTTTGTCTCAATTTCTATAAGCTTATATAAACTTATAATAGCTTTTGTAAGCTCGTGATCAAGTTCTAAGCAAATTTGGCAAAGGTCAACAAAAGTCAATCGGTGAGCATATGGTATTGGAAATGGTGAATGGGTGATTCGAAGTTGAAATGGGTTGATTTAAGTTCAATGGGTTGGATACATTAGGTTAGAGGTATCTTGGTTCACCGGTTTCAAGCTTTAGCGCTTTGGACTCTTGTAAGTCATTTTCAAGTTTTTATGCATATTGAGTATTTGTAGTTTAAGCTAGTTATAATCTGCTCTAATAGTTGTATTTAAGCTACATTAACTTAGTTTGATCAATAGTTTGTGTGTTTTAGTGATAGAACGCTTTAAACTTCACAACAGCTAGATAAGAGGTGTTTGGTTCGCTTAAATTTCGTCTCGGAGGTTTGTGCAAAGGGCTCATTCCTCTTGTTTCATGTTTGTTTGGTTTAAATATACCTAATTGAGTCAACATCTTGGGTCCTGCTAGTACCAAAAGTCAATATCTAATTTAAACCTGTCTCGTGATGCTTCTCGTTGGATTTTAGGATTAGTAATCCATTGTTTTGTGTTAAGAATCACTAAATATTGCGGCATTAGGTTTATAACATCATACAAACCCTATCTCAGCCATAAAATTAGATCCAAAGTTGGCAAAAGTCAAAGTTGCGCTTATCAAAGTCAAAAAAAGCAAAAATCTGCTTTGAGCCTAATTACAAGGATTTTCTAGGATTCATATTTGGGTTTTAACAAGTGAGACTTGGCATTCTTAAAACTTCAACTGGTCCTTGTACTTATTACCATCTTTATTGATTTTTTCAATTTTTCTATAAGCTCTAAACAAGCTCTTGAACTTGGACCATATTCCCCTGCTCACTGAACTCAGTGAATACTGAGTTTTACTCAGTTTTTGCATCAAGTGTACAGAGCTCATAAGAGCTCACCATGGCCTCATTTTTGGTTTAAGTGATCTCACCCAGGTCCTCTCAAGTTCCAAATCAAAGTTTTCGGTTGAGCTTATTGATAAGCTTGTGCATGTGATTACACTTGGTACCCTTTCTTGCTTTTAAGCAAAATCAAAATCATCAAATCTGTGCTTAACTGCAAATAAGAGGTCTTGGGTTGTTAAAACTTGTTGCATTTTAGTTAATTTAGCTTGTCATAGCTTGTGTTTCAGTTTGGTAGCTTTTGGTAAGCTTTTGGCTTATTAAGTGCTTATTTCAATAAGCACTTCATTAGCAGTTCTTAATTTCTCCACTTAAGCACCTATTTTTCTATTTTTCCTTCATTCCTAATATTATTTTAGACTTTTCCTGAAATTTTCAGATTTTTCTAAGTAGTTTTGCTATTTTTCTCAATTTAAATTAGTTTTTAATCATTTTTAAATAGCTTTTAATATAAAAATTAGAAAAGGTTCAAAAAATAATTTTCAATTTTATTAGGGTTAGATAAATATAAAAGTAAAAAAGTAAATTTCTAGATTTTCATAGTTCATTTGGTAATTTTAGTAATTTAATTAGTTTTAATAGTTTAAAATCCATAGAAAATAGAAAAATAGTCACAAAAATACAAAATAGTTTTGAAAAGTCTATTTTGATATTTTAGACTTTTCCAAGTGTTAATCTTATTTTTCTAGCCTAATTTCCTATTTTCTTATATTTTAGGTAATTAATTAATAGTTAAAAATAGTTTTAATTAGATAATTAGTTTTAAAAATAATTTTCTTTTTCTATAAATTTTCTTTTATCATTAGGATTGTAAAACATCATTTTCATATTTTTAGGGTTAATATTGATCTAGTTTCACTTTTTATTTTGTACGCTTACGTTATTTTGATTTAAACGCACGTTTTAGGTTTTAAACGCTTCATCACTTTAAAAATAGTGATAGCGTTTATTTAATAGATTTTATCTTTTCATTTTCTTTAATTTGCATTTAAGCCGCTTTTATCTGCTGGCTTATTTCGTAGTTATAATCATAATATCATTCGGATCCATTTTCGCTCAAAATTCCCGATCACTAAAACGTTTGATAATCCATTGCACAACTCACGGGACTTAACGACCGGGAAACACCGCACTCTCGGATCTTAATTGCATTGGTTGTTGAGCGCTTTTAGTCTTTAGTGCATGCGCACTGCTCTTCTAGATCATTGAGTCCTCGCGTGATCTAGCGAAATTCCAAGAAGACGTTCGTGGGCGTCACGCCCAAATAGTCGAACCCGAGATTCGTACTATTTCTAGCAACAACATGGCGCATTTAACGCACCATGGCGAAATGCTCCGTGCACCCACCGAGGGTTATGGAGATGCCATCGTTTTACCGGTAATCAACTCGATCACTGAATTGAAGACACATTTGATCACACTTGTGTCTACAAATCAATTCATGGGTCCGATCGAGAAGACCCATATGCACACATCCGTTGGTTTAACAAGTTGACTTCAACTATCAATTACAAGGATGTGCCACAAAAGTGATCAAGTTGATGCTTTTTCCATTCTCTCTTGAGGGACAAACCGATTTGGTCGAAAAAGAACCCCCGATCTATCGAAACTTGGGAGGATCTTGTTCAAAAGTTTGTGAATTATTTCTTTCCTCCATCAAAGACGACTAATCTAAAAATGAAATTTCGGATTTCGTCAAAATTTCGATGAAAACTTTGGAGAGGCATGGGAGAGGTTCAAAGATCTCCTCGTGAAATGCCCCCATCATGAATTCACGGAGCTTCAACAAGTCAATATCTTTTACAATGGGTTGAACGGTAATGCTCAAGATTCTTTGAACGCATCCATGGTGGCAATATCTTGAATCGTAGACCTAAAGATGTGCTTGAAATTTGCGAGAGTAAATCAAAGTTCCTATTTCTCGCAACAAAGTCAATGTTCGAACACTCCGCTTCTTCATCCGGTAACTCTTCCGAAGTTAGCCGCTCCGTTAGTCAGCTCTAACGGACATCATCCATTGTATGATAAAAGAGGTGAAGGAAATCAAAAGCGAAATTCATAAGCGGAACCAATCAAAGCCATAAACAAGGTGTGTGAAATTTGTAGTGGTCCACACGCAGATTATGATTGTCAAGCAACCGATGCTTCCTTTACCAAGCTCCCGTAGCTTCGTAAACCACAATCAATACCGACCACAAGCCGATCCTCACTACCGTGCACCTAGCGGTATGACACCACCGGTTTTCCTCCTGCAAAACCATGGCAATCGAATCGCTTTGTTCGAATCAAGGACAAAATTTCAATAACTCTCCAAATTTCAATCAAAACCGGAACAATTTCAACCCACCTCAACCATATCAAGCTCCAAATCATCAAAGTTATCAACAACCTCCTCAAGCTCCCATGCCAAATGACTTCATGAAAATGACCGAGTCAAACATGCGTCTATGCAAACTCGGATCAATAACATGAGAGGTGAGCTAAAAGGAAATTGATACCACATTATCTCGGCGGACAAATGAGTTAAAGAATATGATGAGCGGTTTCATGAACATGAATATGAACAAAGCTTCACCATCTTCCGGAGGACTCCCAAGCAATACAGCTTACCAATCCCAATGCCGAGTTGAAAGCCGTCACCACTCGTGGTGGTAAGACACAATGGACCCACGACTCCAATGCCCCTCCTCCGTGGCATTTAGTCAAGTTACCAAGGAGACAACGGACAAGGTGCATTATTCAAGCCCACGGCATCAAGACACGTCCCACCTTCTGTAGTCCAAGCTTTAAGTCCGAACCCGATGTTCAAGAAAAATCTTGAGCCGAAAACACTTCCATCCCGGCTCAAAGTCTACTCGACTTCCTTACCCATCAAGAATGAATGATGAGAAGCTCAAAGACGAAACAAAGAGCGATGGAAAAATTTTTCCAAATCTTCAATGAGCTTCACTTTGATATAAGCTTCGTTGATGCTCTCGCTCTAATGCCTAAATTTGCATCCACGCTAAAGGCTTACTCACCAACAAAGATAAGCTATCCGAGATGGCTAAACTCCTCTCAATGAGCAATGCTCGCACCATTCTTAATAAGCTTCCGAAAAGCTTGAAGACCCCGGCGATTCTTAATCCGTGTGATTTCTTGGGGATGTTTCAATGCTCCGCCTTGGCGATCTTGGCGCTAGCATTAACCTCATGCCTCTCTCGATGGAAGAAACTGCTCTTCCCGAACTTTCATCCACTCATATGACACTCGAGCTAGCGGATCGCACTGTAACTCGTCCACTGGGATAGCCGAGGATGTCGTGATGAAAGTGGGAAAATTTCACTTCATGCCGACTTTGTTGTAGTAGACTTGATGCGCATCCTAGAGTTCCCTCATCTTGGGAGAGCTTTCTTAAGAACGAGTCGTGCTCGATTGATGTGTTTGCGGAAGAGTTGACCATACGGGTTGACAACGAAGAGCTCACGTTAAATATCAACCGAACTCCAAACCTCTATACAAACAGAGTGTTGCCACAATTGATCAAAAATCGAAAGAATCAATGCAACACTCTCAAATTTCACGGTTAAGAGTGTTCACCAAAAGCGTCTTGAGCTCAAAGCTTTGAAAGTTACCCCGGTTCAAACAAATGGTTTGAAAGTCGTGCTGTGGAAGTCAAGAGTGTTCTTGATGATGATGACGATGATCTAGATTCGGAGACTTCATCGGAAGTGGTGGAAGCTGCTAGCTCTAAGAGCACACCACTTGTCCCACCTCCGCATCGCTTTGTCGCGCGAGATTGTTAAGTCCGTGGATGAAACTAAACTCTCTTCGCCATCATCCGAGTTGGATGATGATGTTAGTGATCCAATGGGAGACATTCTTCCCATTGATGAATTGCTCAAAAGAATCCATCATCTTCTAGTCTTATTCCCGACTCTTCCATCCCTTCCTTCACTCCCGATGAAGAAGATGACAACTTTGGAATGAAGTCGAAGCCTTTCTTAGTGATGAGTCAATTCCAATGGGAATTGATAACACTTACCTTGATCCGGAGGAGACATCCTTTTTACGGAAAGTTTGTTGATTGAAGAACCATTTCCCACCCTCCTCCCGGACATCTTCTTGACAATCACCATCTAAGCTTCAAGTTTAAGCTTAAAGATGTCAAACCGGTGATTTGCTTCTCTCTCGAGGAATGGACATGCATTCTCATGTACGTTTTATTCCATTCTTCACGGATGGTGTGGTTGCTCTTTCCCTTTTCTCTTTCGGGAATGAGGACACCATCTTTGACCCGGTATCATCCTTTATAGTTTCTACTATTAAACAATACCGAGGTTATATCTCGTCGGTGTGGAACTTTCGATGTTCATATGTTCATTAACATTGTGAACGAAAGTCCGATCGAGATTGGTTTTCCACGTTACTTTCCCCATGAACAAATCAATGCGGGTCGAGTCAAGCTAGCGACTCGGGAATCAAAAACAGTAGCATGCCATATGGGTTTTCACCCATATTTCGTCTTCTCACCTCTTTCTACCAACCTAGTGTGGGGGTTGCCCACATGTTTCAAAAAAAAAAAAAAAAAAAAAAAATCTTCTTTCTAAATAATGGCCGTAGTATTTCCCTTTTCGTTCTTTGTTTCGGCATAACCACGGTACTTTGAATATTGAGGGCAATATTCATTTCTAAGTGTGGGGAATTCTCACGAATTTCATATATTATCTACCCAATTCCCGTTTTTGGCCAAAATTTTTTTGGAGTAAGTGTTTTACACTTTCTCATCCAGTTATCATCCGCCATGTCTAACAAACAAAAGGATTGGCTAATCCAGAGCAAACGGCTCTTGGTAAAGATATCTCAAATCCGCTTATATGGCTTGCAATTTGCCCAAAATTGTATGGTTCTCAACTCACCATATCCTAAAAGTGAAGAGTTGGCTAGCCCAAAGATTATGGCTTGTGGTAAAGGCAAGGAAAATCCATAATTGGTAATCGACTCACCAAAGATAATATTGATAATTTATCTAAGAGTTGGCTAGTCCGTAAGGGTACGGCTTCGTAAAGACAAATCAAATCCGTTGAAAGTCGGTGGTTTGCTCAAAATCACATGGTTATCGGTGTACCATGGTTCTTACTTGAATCAAACATTTGGCTACTCCGTAGTAATGGCTTTTGGTAAAGAGATTAAAATCCATTATGTTTTCTCAAATCATTGCTAGGGACTAGCAATATCTCGATGTGGGGATTGATGAGTGTGTAAATACTCATCATTTTGTACCATTTAAACGCAAATTCATCCGAAAACACTCGAAACACATCAAAATGATCAAAATATCACAAATCGTTGTTTTATGTGTTTTAAATGCAAAATATCAAAATCGATGAAAAACATATCAAATTTGCAAAATTGCGCTTCAGTCCCCAGTTTCAAAAATTGTCAAAAACAGTCCCGAGCACATAATTTCAAAAGTAAAGTCACCAAAGGTCCTTTTAAAATCAAAAGTTATCAAATTTAGTCCTTTGGTGAAAAACATAAAAAGTTTGAGAAAATTACAAGTTTGGTCCTCCAAGTTTCAAAATTGGCATAAATGGTCCCTGGAAAAATTGAAATTGTCAAGTTTGGTCCTTGAATTATTGAAACTTGTCACTTATGGTCCCTTGGAACAACTTTTCAATTTGGCAGCTTTGGTCCCTCATTTTCAGAAAATTACACATTAGGTCCTTGTTTTAATAAACCTTTAAATACCTTTGACCTTGTCAAATATCAAATAGACCCCTGCCATAACCAAATTAAACCCCTGCCTAAACCCAGTGACCCCTTTCATTTTGAACCTTTGGTCAAAACAAGTCAAACATCCAGTACCCGCCATACCTTATCCTTCTTCCCCAACTTGTGCCTGCAACTGCTACTCTCAACATATTCCCTCCCACCTCACCTTATCTCCTCATAACCCACTCCTCATCATCACCCCTACTACTCCACCCCCTAGTGCTATATCAGAGACAACAGGTCAAATGGTTTTTTCCCGCCAAAACAAAATCAAGGGCCAAAATGAAATCCAGACATCCAATGGTCAGGATTAGTGATGGGATTCACTCAGAAGAAAGAGAAAAAGGGTTTTGATGTATAAAAAGGGAAGAAGAAGGAGAAGCAAGGGGTAGTTAACTTTTATTTTTACAAGTATGTCGTTTTTAAGTTTTATGTTTTAATTAAGCTCTGCTTTGTAATTTAAACTTTCATTGTACTAAACTAAAGTTGTTAAGTCTATTACAATTCAATTTCAGTATCAATTTGAAGTTTATCCAAGTTTAATGTTTTTAAGATTTCTTATATATATGCAATTTCAAATTAACTAAAACCCAAGCTTCAAATAGCTTTGTCTCAATTTCTATAAGCTTATATAAACTTATAATAGCTTTTGTAAGCCTGTGATCAAGTTCTAAGCAAATTTGGCAAAGGTCAACAAAAGTCAACTGGGTGAGCATATGGTATTGGAAATGGTGAATGGGTGATTCAGAAGTTGAAATGGGTTGATTTAAGTTCAATGGGTTGGATACATTAGGTTAGAGGTATCTTGGTTCACTGGTTTCAAGCTTTAGCAGTTTTGGACTCTTGTAAGTCATTTTCAAGTTTTTTATGCATATTGAGTATTTGTAGTTTAAGCTAGTTATAATCTGTTCTAATAGTTGTATTTAAGCTACATTAACTTAGTTTGATCAATAGTTTGTGTGTTTTTAGTGATAGAACAGTTTTAAACTTCACAACAGTTAGATAAGAGGGTGTTTGGTTCTGCTTAAATTTCTGTCTCAGAGGTTTGTGCAGTGGCTCATTCCTCTTGTTTCATGTTTGTTTGGTTTAAATATACCTAATTGAGTCAACATCTTGGGTCTGCTAGTACCAAAAGTCAATATCTAATTTAAACCTGTCTCAGATGCTTACTGTTGGATTTTAGGATTAGTAATCCATTGTTTTGTGTTAAGAATCACTAAATATTGCTGGCATTAGGTTTATAACATCATACAAACCCTATCTCAGCCATAAAATTAGATCCAAAGTTGGCAAAAGTCAAAGTTGCAGTTTTCATCAAAAGTCAAAAAAAACAGAAAATCTGTTTTGAGCCTAATTACAAGGATTTTTCTAGGATTCATATTTGGGTTTTAACAAGTGAGACTTGGCATTCTTAAAACTTCAACTGGTCCTTGTACTTATTACCATCTTTATTGATTTTTTCAATTTTTCTATAAGCTCTAAACAAGCTCTTGAACTTGGACCATATTCCCCTGCTCACTGAACTCAGTGAATACTGAGTTTTACTCAGTTTTTGCATCAAGTGTACAGAGCTCATAAGAGCTCACCATGGCCTCATTTTTGGTTTAAGTGATCTCACCCAGGTCCTCTCCAAGTTCCAAATCAAAGTTTTCAGTTTGAGCTTATTGATAAGCTTGTGCATGTGATTACACTTGGTACCCCTTTACTGTTTTTAAGCAAAATCAAAATCATCAAATCTGTGCTTAACTGCAAATAAGAGGTCTTGGGTTGTTAAAACTTGTTGCATTTTAGTTAATTTAGCTTGTCATAGCTTGTGTTTCAGTTTGGTAGCTTTTGGTAAGCTTTTGGCTTATTAAGTGCTTATTTCAATAAGCACTTCATTAGCAGTTCTTAATTTCTCCACTTAAGCACCTATTTTTCTATTTTTCCTTCATTCCTAATATTATTTAAGACTTTTCCTGAAATTTTCAGATTTTTCTAAGTAGTTTTGCTATTTTCTCAATTTAAATTAGTTTTTAATCATTTTTAAATAGCTTTTAATATAAAAAATTAGAAAAAGGTTCAAAAAAATAATTTTTCAATTTTATTAGGGTTAGATAAATATAAAAAGTAAAAAAAAGTAAATTTCTAGATTTTTCATAGTTCATTTGGTAATTTTTAGTAATTTAATTAGTTTTTAATAGTTTAAAATCCATAGAAAATAGAAAAATAGTCACAAAAATACAAAAATAGTTTTGAAAAGTCTATTTTGATATTTTAGACTTTTCCAAGTGTTAATCTTATTTTTCTAGCCTAATTTCCTATTTTCTTATATTTTAGGTAATTAATTAATAGTTAAAAATAGTTTTTAATTAGATAATTAGTTTTAAAAATAATTTTCTTTTTCTATAAATTTTCTTTTATCATTAGGATTGTAAAAACATCATTTTCATATTTTTAGGGTTAATATTGATCTAGTTTCACTTTTTATTTTGTACGTTTACGTTATTTTGATTTAAACGTACGTTT
Source organism: Chrysanthemum lavandulifolium (assembly GCA_022545495.1). Classification (NCBI taxonomy): domain Eukaryota; kingdom Viridiplantae; phylum Streptophyta; class Magnoliopsida; order Asterales; family Asteraceae; genus Chrysanthemum; species Chrysanthemum lavandulifolium. The sequence goes on along the minus strand of CM040246.1, from coordinate 205,192,429 downwards.
TAGGTTTTAAACGTTCATCACTTTAAAAATAGTGATAGCGTTTATTTAATAGATTTTATCTTTTTCATTTTCTTTAATTTGCATTTAAGCCGTTTTTATCTGTTGGCTTATTTCTGTAGTTATAATCATAATATCATTCAGATCCATTTTCTGTTCAAAATTCCCGATCACTAAAACGTTTGATAATCCATTGCACAACTCGCTGGGACTTAACGACCCGGGGAAACACTGTACTCCTCAGATCTTAATTGCATTGGTTGTTGAGCAGTTTTTAGTCTTTTAGACTTGACTGTTTAGCACCGATCACTCATCCATAACTCCAAGAGATCTCGAAGGACAAGCTTATGAAATTATCAAAGTCTTCCACTCGGATGCAAATCATCTTCAATATCGGATGGAAGAATGCCATAAGATGTTTGAATGACCAAGTCGTTGAGCAACCGATCGCTTCAATGTCAACAAATCTCTTCCTCTTGGTGGTGAACACAGTCGATGACCATTCAGTCAATTCTTCTTCAATCATGACTGGACTATCTGTGTGCTCGCTCTGCGAAAGAAGACCACTCTATCAATTTCAAAGATGAAAGTCGCAACCTACTCGATCGGGGGCTTGAGCAGATGGTTCCCGATCTATTCGGGTGAAGAAGAACAAAAGTATGATATTGCCACCATATGGTATCTCTCATTTGGTGGTTCAAAAGAAGAAGTTCTACATCGAAAGACATGGTCTCGATAAAGATGCAATGATGTTCGATCAAAGTCGCAAATCTTAAGTGTTGTTCGTAGAGATCTTCCTATCTATGGATATGAGTATTTGAAGAAGATAGTCCTTAAAAGAGCAGACTTCAAAGAGTATACTATTGAGGAAAACGACTTCAAACATCTTCTGCCAAATGATTTCGAAGATCTCTATCTCTTGAATCTTCAAGGACACCTTGAGCATTTACCTGTCCGTGAGAAAAAGGCCCTCTCTGCAGCTGTCACTCTTTGGATCAGGGGCTTAGTCATTCGAAAACGAGTTGAGGACTTTCAACTCGGCATGGAAAGCTACCAAACCAGGATAAACCTTACATGTCCTCAATGGAGTGCCACAGGGCATGAATTTCATCATGAATACAAAGTCCTCGACACCCCGAGAGCCGTCATTTTTACTGACAGATATGGGACTCGCATGCTTATGAGACTATGTGAGCTCTACAAGTTTAGTGACGGTACGCTCAAATTGGTCGAAGAAGAACTTGACACCAGAGTGAAAGAAGTCAAAATTGATATGAAATCTTGGGTTAAGACTACTTTTGGATGATGATGACTTGAAGAGGTGTGAACATTTCATTGTCGCAATCGATCGAAGACTCAAGACACGAAGGATCTTCCGCACCTTGAAAGTTTTGTTGGTGGAAGGCTTGGGATGGTCACTACAAACTTCTTCGTGAGAACGGAATAAAGACATCTTTGGGACTCCATCTCTTATGTATTAAATCATGTATTATCCGGTGTACTAACTTTGAACTCAGTAATGCATGTAATAGCGATAGGTTTTGTAATTGTGGATTCCTCTTATTTCAAAAAGGGAACTTGATGGTGTCTTCTTCTTTCATATAAAACCCGCACATTTTCTCCAACAAATGTTTTTGTCTCATACATATTTAAATCACTTGAGATCCAAAATCTCAAAGGATTTGAAATTTTTGATCGGGGGATAAAATGTGATATAAATATGAAAGATGATTAAAAGATGACCAGTTTTTGTGCATACTGCTCTCTAATATGTGCTAAACAATTTTCGAATCTCGAAGCATATATTAAGGGGAGCATTTTTCTTTTAACAAATTCAAGACTTCAGGGTACACAATTTTCCAGTTTTCTAAGGTACCTTGATTGTATGTTAAATGGCTTCTAATCGCTTGGTGATCATGCTCGCACTTCAATATAAAGGGTTCCTCTAGTATGTGCAAAACTCTTTTCAAACCTAGAAGCACATATTGAGGGGAGCAAAATCATGAAAACCTCATCCTTCCCCTAAAATGCTCTATCTACCTGATTCGATTTGGGAAGTGATGTTGATATATTTTAGAAAATGGTAATCAAAGAAGTTAATTCTTTCTCTTGCCTCCGTGTGCAAAACATTTTCAAATACTTGATGCACATGTTGAGGGGGAGTTCTCGTTCTAAAAATATCAAAAACAATTTCAGGTACAAAATGCTTTGATAATATATCATAAGTATCGAATTGATTTTCAAATGGTTTTCAATTGGTTCCATATGGCGATGAACAATACCAAAAAGACCGACCAACTTTACTTTATGTATGGTGATATAAGGATGATAAGGTTAGATTTTTGTTCCCATGATCCGCCGTAACCGGAGGGATCTACCGAGGACTATCCACTAGTTAGTGTAGAGTTCTTAGGTATGATGATAAAAGGAGAAAATGAGATAAGGGAAGAGTGCGGATCGAGACCGAGCTAGTACCGAATAAACCCAACAAGGTTCTAGCTATGAAGTCTTGGTATGCATCGAAGGGTTGAAGAATTAAAAGAATTGAATGAGAAAGGGTGAAAACAAATAACCCTCCTTTATTCAACCTTAGGCGTAAACCGGGTTCAATTCATATGCTACCGATGGTATCATCGGTATTGAAGACAAGACGTCATGGACCCAAAGGACGCCGCACTTCAACTTTCCAAACCACTCAAGTTCCTCTTAAAAGGACTTGTTTCATTCTCACGGGAACCGACATTATCTATCAACTTTCTCTTAGAGATTGTTGATATTGAAGAAGGAGACCTCTCCTAGTCTCCGACAGAACCAAATATGCACAAAATTGAGTCTAGAGCCACGAGATCATCAATAAATCTCATTTAGGACACTTTCAATGAAGACTCTATGTTTCACACAATGTGAAAAGAGAGATTATATCTTGAGTCCCACGCATTATCCTTGTGGTATTGCTGAACATCCGAGTGATATGCATACATATTCACAATGAAGATGGAAAACCTTCGAGCCAACATCAAACAAGCTTCGGTAGGTGGCATGTGAGATCTATTCATTAGATCAACCATGTGACAACTAAACAGAAACAATGGGCGATTCAAGTCTTGAATCAATCTGGTTCGTGTTATGGATTGACGGATACCTTTGAAAAACCGGTCTTTGTGCTTAACAACTCTTTTCTTTAGCACATCGACCATGTACTCATTTTTCAAACCAAAGGTGTTTTATGATTGATAATTGATTTTCAATAAAACCTTCGTTGTATTGCAAAAACAATTTATATTGAGCAATACACGATTGTCTTTCAAATCTCTTTTCATCAATCGGTGGACTTAAAATTATTGGTTCACTCACTCCGTGTTGTCTTCTTTGAGACGCCCGGTTTGGGAACAATTTAGAGCACCGCGAAACCCTGTCAAGGAAATTCTTCAATTATACCGATCACGTGCGATTTGTCTCGATCAACGGGAACCGTGGGCGTGTACCTCAATTCAACGAAGTGATCAAAGACACTTTCGTGCGATTTATTGCTAATCGTTGTATGCGGTGTACACCCGACGCTTGGTACCGATCGAGAATGAAGCGGTCAATCCATAGCCGCATGCTCACTTAACACATTCATCTCAAAAGAAATCATGATTAGTGCATCAATAACTCGATATTTTCACTCCATGCTTCGCTGCGCCGCCAATATCATGAATCAACTAAAGCTTCCGCTACTCGATGAGAAGATATCATGATCCAAAAGTGAGCATGTCGGTCCGAATGTCACAACATCACGAGAAACCAACACCACAATGGATGTCTCGAAAAATTTTTCATAGCCGATGATCTCAAAAGATGTCTCATAATTATTATCTCATGGATCATTAAAGACCTCCACTTTAAAGTACAAATCTATGCGGACTTTGAAGTTGCACTACTTATGCACAAAGATTGCGAAGTTGATGTATTAAAGTCTACGAGCTCAAGAACAAAGTCAAGAATAGAATGCTAGGATTTGAAGTGTAAAACATGGGGTGACCTCCTTAGGGAGATTGTTAGAATTAGAAAATTCCATAGTGAAGAGTCGGTCACCCCAACTATTATCTAGCATAAGTTAGCTCGTATATTTGTCGTTAGTTACGTTATTTAGAGTTTATTAGTTAGTTTGTAGCATAGTTTAGTTTAGTGCAACACCGTGGAGGAAGGTCGGGTCTTTACCCACCGTATCCCCGATCCACAGCCGTCAGAGGTCGTTTAGTTTGTAACCTATAAATACCCTCTACCTTGCAAGGTAGAGGTTGGATGTTCTTTGGTAATCTAATATTCTACAAGTTTCTCTTACTAGAATATCCCACTTTCTCTCTCTAAAATCATCTATATGCTCATTGTGTTAATGTTATGATATGTAAGTGAAAACCAATATCCTACGTAAAACCCACCTCTCGAGGCTAAAAGAATCCTCCGATACATCAAGGGAACCATTAATTTGGGAATCTGGTATCCGAAGGATTCGGTTTTGAACTAATCGCTTTTGACGCCGACCACGCAGGATGCTTAGACTCAAGGAAAAGTACTTGAGAGCACTACAATTTCTTGGTGATAAACGGTGTCATGGCAATCGAAGAAGCGGGATTGTACATCACCGCCATCAACCAAGCGTAATATGTAGCCATGTCGGCGTGCTCAAGTCATATGGATGAGAACACAACTCAAAGACTATGCTTACGTATTTGATGTAATCCCGATGAACCGCGACAATCGGAGTGCCATTGCGATCTCGCAACTCGATTCAAGATCAAATCAAAGCTCATCGATATTCGCTATCATTTCATCAAGGACCACGTGGAGCAGTGCAGTTGAATTATACTGCAGGTACTGAATACCAATTGGCGATCTTCTCACCAAAGCCTTGCCTCCCGCTAGGTTTAATGAGTTGGTCCACGGATTGGTATGAGGTGTTTGACTCAAGAAGAATTGGATGACCTCCTAAAATGCCTTAAAACCTCATTAAACACAAAAATATCTTTTGTAAATAATTTTTCAAAAACAAAATACAAAAATATAAAACCTGATAAAACAACAAAAATATTCTTCTAATCTAATTTTCTTTCAACATGGCAAGTACATTTCTTCCGTCAACACTATAATCTTTCAAAATTCAGTATTTTTTCCGATCAAGTGTTGAGGGGGAGAAAATAAATTCTCAACTGTCTCAAAATATCTGTGTACTTGCATGTTATCCTATCTCGGTTGTTTCTTTTATCAATGGTGGTAAAATTTCTGGTTTTATGACACTCCTCGGACTAAAATTTATAACCTTTCATTATTTTCCTAAGCCGAGGGGGAGTGTCGGCAAGTTTCTTTCTTAAAAATCTTTGTTTGGTAACCAAAATGGAAGTTTAAAGGCTTTGGGTGAAAATGAAAAAGGTGGAGGGACTAAAACTACCAAAAGCTCAAACTCTTTTTAATAAAACTCCATCACCTAACTTATTCATCACATTTATTACTCTTAACCAACTCTAATCTACGCATATAATTCGTTCAACAAATCCAAAGTTTTGATCTTCAATCTGTAAGTGGTTCTGTGTTCTTAACAAGTTTTTAAGCAAGGGTTTTGATTTTTATACAAATCCAACGGCTAAAACGATTGCTATGCTTGATTATGTGTTCTACGCATAAGCGTATGAACACACAATCATTAGTGTGTGTTTGTGGTTAAAACAAGTGTGCCAAAACGTTTAAATAACTTCAATGATACTTGGTTTATCCTCAAAATCCACCGTAAACACGAATTGATTCATTTTCAAAATTAGGGTTCTTGAGTCGCTTTGGGTATTTTCAAATGAGAACGTTTTGGTGATAAAGATTGTTGTATAAGGTTGTATTCAAGTTGAATTGAACATATCTAAGCCCAGATTTTACCCAGAAACTCAAATGAATCATCAATGGGAATTTAGGGTTTATATTCATACGGTTTGGGTACTTTTGATTCTTGACACTTTTGATGTTAAAACTTGGATAAACATACTCTATATGCCTCTTATATCTCCCAGAAACACTTTGGTGCAAATCCTATGGTTAGAAATCATATGCGTAATTTTTGAACTATTAGGGTTTAGTCTTACACGTAAGATTTTCTACGCGTAACTGTTTGATATGCTTTCATGCCATGATCTGTTATAGAATGAGTGTTAGTGTCAAAATTGATGTTGTGATGATTTTATTTCAGCTTGCTAATCGTGTAACTCGTAATCAAGGTCATTGATACTCACGCATAAGGATCACCTTACGCGTGAAAGTTATGCGTAAGAGAAATCTTACGCGTAATCGCTACGCCGTAAGGTTCTACAAAGGGACCACGCGATCCCGTGAAGGATATGCGTAAATGACTCACAAGATAAGGTCTACTCTTCACGAGTAAGCCTTACGCGTAAGATATTATATACGCCACGCCGTAAGCTCTACGATAAGGTCCCTTTTCCCACGCGTAAGTAAGGATCCTACGATAAGCTTGCGTCTCACGCCGTATACTTCTCCTGCTTACGCATAAGCTACTATTCCTACGCATAAGCCTTGATCAAACCTTCGTTATGAATTGTTACGCGTACAAACCTGTAAATAAATGAATCATAACGTCACGAAACCAATAATGTCACTAATAAACTTAAACGTTTGATATGTTGTGAACTATAAGTGATAACATAAACTTTAAAACTTAAAGTTAACTAACTCACGAAACGTTTCACGACGTCATTGGACTATTGGACAAACAAGTGACTTAGGACTCGTAACAATCATTGACACTGTACATTCAATAAATTAGACAATAAAAACCTTCTGTTGACTAACATTATGTCTTTCGATATGTTGGTTCTTTTGGCTAATGTTATTTCAGAACACGACATGGCTACTCAAATGAATGTGGATGCACCAGAAGTTCTCACAATTGTCGACATCTTCCCAAATGGCTATCCGAGAAAGATTGGAAAGAACAACCTTAGGGTTGACTTTGAAACCCTCACATGCTCGTAATCTTCTTGTCTCATTACATGTGGATATTCTAAAGAATCATCCCTACCGAACATGCTCTCACACTCTGCTACAAGATCGAGATATACATGCAACAGCCTGAACTCAATGCGGGATCAAAGGTCAAAGTGCAATGATGTGGACGCTCAATCACAAACAAGTCACCATCACTCATGCGTACTTACGGGTCGTTCTTCTCATTCCGAAATCGAGCCAACCGACTTCTTTGGCACACCTCACCGAGGAGACAGTTCTTAAATTCTCGATTGATATTGGCTATGATGAAGCTTCATGAATTATCACTAAGCACCTCATGTGGAGCTTAAAACATTCCTCAACCGTGGAGAACCCTCTACATCATCATCACCAAATCGGTCTCGGTCGCGACAATGGGCTATGAGCATCCCAAGCTCATGGAACGCAAATCTTCCGTCATTAATCAACAAGAAGGACATCGAAATTGAAGCTCGATATGGGATGACATGATGACGTTTAAAAAACTTGGCTCAAAGATTCCCTATGTCGATACACAAAATCGTTGATCCGAGAGCACTTGATTTCATCCTCGATATCCCCAAGAGGCTCAATGACCCCGATAATCACGACATGTTGATGAGCCTACCCTATCGATCGTAATCCGTGAATCGTCAACAAAGAAACAGGTGTCAGGTTACCGATTACCATCGACCGACGAAATCAAGAAGCTTGAAACGCATAAAAGGTATCGGGTAGCGAGTAAGTGAAGGCAAAGTTGGTCATCTTGATGAAAAGCCTTCGAACACCTACTCGGAGAACCGTAAGAGGAAGTGCCGAAGTGCAGTAGGCACAGAGAGTCAAAGGAAGTATCCCAAAAGGAATCCTCCAAGAAAAGGATTGTTCTGCTAAGGAAGTCGCTCTATTCCCATTCCCAAATCGAACCGCAAAAGAACTATTGGACTAAAGCTCAAGATACACAATCGACGAGAAGTCCACTACTCGAATCAGCAACCGAACCACCTTCCTCGGAGCAAAACCTCCTAGTCCAATAGCCGAACATGGCAAAGGGAAGACTCACGTGACTTGTGCCATATGAAGAAAGCTCGAAAGTGATGAAGAGCAATCGGATAAATCCTATAGGAAGAAGTTTAAAATCGTTAGACACCTTCAAAAAGCTAAAGAATTTGAACAAGATCAAATGCGTGGCCCGGAGGGTCGAGTGGTGGTGTCCACTCTTCACCGATCCCGATGCGCTTAATCAACCCGATAAGGGAACCGGTGCCACCACTCTTGTGCAATGTAAAAGATTGTGGAGGAGTCTATCGATTATAACATTGAGGAACCGTAAAAGGATAAGATCGAGAAAGAAAAGATCGATGAAGAAGCTCGTGCTCGACGGAAGAAAAAGCTAACTGGACAAGATAACGAAGAGAATTATGATGATTATCTTCTCAACAGTCAATTCGCTCCAAGGAGGATACATCCGCACCTCCAAAGGACACCGAGCCTCCTCATGTCTCCTCATCATCGATTCATCATCTCATTCTTCACCACCACCATCTAAAAGATCAACCAAATCATCATCCAACTGTGAAGAAACCAATGACTCTTGGTTATCTCGGCTAAAACAAGGATTGTTAAGGTCAAGCAAGTACGAAAGAAGGATGTTACCAACAAAAGTCGAATTAACTTGTCGATGTAATCAACCTTCTTCAAAATGGGATAAATGAATTGTTGATGAAAGGGAACAAATCCGAAGTTTATCGGTGGAGATTTCAAAAGGAATTGAAAAGACAAAGAAGAGAATATACTCACAAGTTTCTTCTCGACATCGTCCCCTGTGACTCGAGAAGTATTCTCCGACAACTTACTCCAAACATCGCTGCATTGGTTAAAAATATTATGAGCAAAGAATCGACCTTCCGAACCGAGTTAATCGCTAAATTGGTGATGCAAATGTCAAAAGAGTTGGATCCTTCACTTGGATGAAGCTAAGTTTTTGAGACTCTATTAGACTATCAACTCAAGTCTTCATGCAAAGAATCAAGAACTCAACCAAAGCGACCAAGAGACGACGATGATAAGGACAAAGACTCGCACCTAAATGCTCAAGAAGTCTCGTGAATCTTCATCAATGCCACCTCCACCCAAACGGACTCCAAGACAACAAAGGTCACCTCCTCGTTCTTCTACAGATAAACCTCAGATTCTTCCAATTACCACCCGAGACTCGAAAACCGGTGATCACTTTGAGTATACGGGTGGTGACGATGAGGAAGTCCGTGAGCCCCTACAACAACCCACCTCTCCCAAACAAGTTTAGAAACCAGAATCCTCATCTAGGCCTAAACAAAAGAAGAAGAAGGCGCCCATGGTTGACGTCGTCTCATGGCTAGATGAAGATAAAACAGAGGAATTTGAATGGTTCTCTACTCTTGTTAATTCCACTCCCTACCCAGCTGAGGTTCAAGATCTGGTAGACGGTAATACATTGGAGCACGCTAAGATTCTGCAAGAAAAGTTCCATGTGAAGAAGATGACGAAATCCGAGTTGAAGCGAATCAAGAATGAAGCATTTCAACTTCTAAAAGACACCTTGGAAAGTGCCATCGAGGTTGAATATCACCTTGATAATATTGCACGAGCTATGTCTAACAACATGGATTGGCTCAACCCAGAAGCAAACATCGACTTTACCAAACGGACAACCCTCCATATTACACCGATCGGTCTAAACCTCTACCAACAATTGGCCAACCAGATGAACCTAGGATTCCATTCGATATTTCTTCAACAAAGACTTGGAATTTCTTCTACACGGTGGCGATGGTTCAAGGAAATATGCTACATCTTTGACACTTCCATTCCCAAAGAATATATACTCAAACCAGATAGCTCTCGAGGAAAGAGCTAATCACTTGTTCTCCAACAAAGTGGAAGCATACGACCGAGATGCAATGTACGGATTCATCATTGGCGGAACGCCAAGAATCTACTACGTGTCGCCAGTTCGTAAGTTTCAACATGCAAGTGTTCAAGACTAAGGATATCGCTTCCATCAAACAAGTTGATCTTTCGACCAAATGGGACTACACTTTTCTCAAGAAGATTGTGGTCAAAAGGCAAGATGAACGGGATTATGCATTCTCTGAAGTCGACTTTGAGAATTTGTCTATCAACGACATTGAAGACATGTACCTTGCCAAAGTATAGGGTCGCATGAGGCAATTTTCAACCGAAGTACAACGTGAATTCATCAAGTCATCGCTCATCTTCATCGACGCATAGTCATCAAAGAACGTGTAGAAGATCTCCGCCTTGCGCTTGAATCTTATCGGACCGTGTCAACTTCACTCCACCACGCCTGATCTTCCCGACATCAACCGCTTCCACAATACACGCCACAAGAAACCGTTCGTGTCGCATCTGCAGTGAACTTCAACGCAATTGCTTGATGGCGTGCGCCGATCTTCACAAGTTTGGGGATCACACTTTGAAGATGGTTAGGGACGGATTGGATTATCGGTTGAAGGATATACATCTAAAGATTGGGTCTCTAAGCGATGGAATTCTCGTGATCGAAGGGATGTGCGGAGGATCATCATAATGATTGACGAAAGGTTGTATCGACGGGATCGCCGAACGTTGGAAAGCTTTGTTGGTGGTCGACCCAGATTAACATCACCGGCTATCAACGCCCGGTTCGTACTCTCGCAACATCACCGACTTCGGTACCCTTGAACTGCTTTTCATTATCACTTTGGATGTATGATTTATATATGTGAATGGCTTGTGCACACATTACAGTGTACAACCCGTGCTTGTAAATAAAGGACCTTGTGGTACGCTTGCCACAATCCTTATAAAAGGAGCGAAAGCTTCTTACTTTTGAGTAAAACCTATCAAACCTTTCCTTTTCAAGGTTTTGCTCAAAGTACAAGTACTTCCCGTATGATTTTCAAAACCTCAACCGTTTTTATCACTTGTTGAGGGGTATTTGAATTAAAACTTTGTTCACAAATTGTTCATAGTGGTCATCTTCCCAACACTCGAAATGGTCATATTTATTCTCAACTTTTAAAATAACATTTTATATGCCATTTTGAGGGGAGAAAATACGTGATAAGAAATATGTTGTGTTTTGCTATATGAACTCTCGTGTGAAAAGACTTTAACCCAAGAATTGACGAGATCTTAATCACAAGAACTCGAAAAGACTTGTCCGGACGGTAATAATTTCAAGCGAGTTCGCTAGTGATGTAAACGTGTCTCGCAAAGGACTTGTCCGAGTAGAATGTACCATTCGAGAAACTCTTGGTAGACATGAACCTTGACGGGTTTGACAACCTTTCGGGTTGTCCACACCTTCAAGATAGTTATTAGAGTAAGTTGTCACCTAAAAGCGATAATGCAACTCTTTAACTATGCCACGAACCGTGTCTCATGGGGAATATCTATCCCGAGTCGATCAATTCAAAAGTGCGTGCTTTTCCTCACCGTGCGATTGCCTAAACTCTAAAGCACATGTGGAGGGAGTATTTTGCTAAAAGATAAAACTCTCACAGTGGTTCAAACATGTTTTTCATTTACAAACCATTTGAGAGATTTTCTTCAAAATGGTTTTATGGCAACATAGGTTAGTCATAGAGTTATAAGGTGACTAAGGTTAGGAATAACCGTCCTATGATCCGCCAGATCCGGAGGGATCTACCCAAGGACACTACCAATAGTTAGAATTTAGAAGTCCTTAGGTATGATTGTAAAAAAAAGGAGAGAATGAGAATCGGAGAAAGAAGGAGTTGAAGAATTAAAAAGAAATGCAAAGAAAAGGGTGAAAAGAAATAGCCCTCCAGTTATTCAACTTAGAAGCACAATCGGTTCAATTCATATGCTCTTGGTTGTCACTAGATGACACCGGTATTGAAGATTAAAAGTCTTCATGGACCCAAGGACGTGCACTAAACCTTCTTAGCCACTCAAGTTTCTCTCAACGAGCTTGTTTCATTCTCAGTGGAACCCTACATAAACTATCGGCTTTCTCTTAGAGATTCTTTGGTATTGAAGAAGGAGACCCTCTCCTAGTCTCCGCCAAGAAAACCAAACGCACTATTGAGTCTAGAGCCACGAGATTCATCAAAAGATCTCTTAGGTACACTTGACATTTCATCACTTGACGCTCAACACTAAGAATTTCGGTGGTACATTATCGAGTCCTTCACGGATCTTAGCAACTGTCGAGAACATTTATGAGAGGTTCACATCCGTGATCCTCGGTGATTGAATGGAAACTCCCGCCAGGTCAACATCAAATGACCGACAAAGGTCGTCGCCGGCAACTCCCCGTGGATTGCGCTTAGTGGTCTCAAACGGTCTACGGTCGTGAGGTGATGCTTGATGTACCTCGGCGACTCATCTCGAATCGTAGGTGTACTTGCACATCGTGTTATCTCACTTGTGGGACTCCGATTCGTGAACGGCCTTTGTGAGAATTAGAGTTGTGTTTCACACTATGCTATTAACACTCTCGAGTTCAAACTTGTAAGTGCTGGAATCCGCCTATTACTAACCGTTTTTATGTTTTCTTCTTATGGAAGCTACGAGCGGAATGATCGTGCAGATTCTCCTCATGCTCACGCCAACATCATCACTAATGGAAGTTCTATCCAAAAGCAACACAACAATCGAATGATTCTTCTTCAAATCAAAGAATCTACAAAGTTAAAGACTTAAAGAACTTCATCAAGATCGATTTCCAACGTCAAAAGAGCGTGTGAGCATGTTAAAGAATGACGTGGAGACACCGGAGCAACAAGGCACTGAGGCGTAATTGATGCGCATAACTACAACATACTATCACTTTCATCACAATGAACAATGATCAAAGAACAAAGTTAAAGATGACGCCAAAGCATAACTGCTCAAAGAAAACTATCTCTACACCGGGAGATTGTTCGAATCAAGGCAATTCTTCTCACAAGAAAGAAGAATGTCGAAGACGCCAAAGCCACTATTACATCAACGCTTCACCGCTTTTCATCACCAACACTTGAGGGAGATTGTTGGAATCACTCCTAAACCATAATTCAAGTGTTAGTTACTCATATGTAATAGGTAGCTTATTATGGCCTTTATGTTTGTTTAAGGTCTAGCTTATGTAGAAGGCCCATAAGCTTAGGCCCATGTCCAATAAGGAAAAAGGAAGGAGTGGGAGTGTTGCCATAGCTCCTTGCCTATAAATACTCTTGTAAACCTTCATTTGAAGGTTGGTTGTTTAATATTATCTTTCATTCACTCCTTACGCATAACCGTTTCACTTATACGCGTGTGTTTGTTTGGATATTGTTCAATCGCCTCTCTATCTCTTTCATTGAAGCTTGTGTTGTAAAACTAGTGACCTAACAGTTACAAAAGAAAGGCATGGAAAACAATGCATGCACTTCATCACGTCTTTTGATCAAAGACTTCTCACCATAGAACCCAAGTTCTCTACCGGTTATACCGCACAAGATGTATGCCTTAATCAAAGCCCAAATCGCCATGAATAGTAGATAAGATAAGCTATTTAAGGGATTCAACAACGTCTACATGGGATATTGTTAAGGAAAGTAAGATGTTAAAAACAAAAAAGTTATGTTGTTTGAATGAAAAAAAAACGGCAACATACGAAACAAACATACCATTTTGTAAAAAAGGCACGAGAAGAACAACTATTTTATGAAGTGGAAGTGTTTAAGATCAAACACAAACAAACGAAGGAAAGACAGGAACATATGCGAGAGGCTTATTTGTGCAACTACAACAACAATCACACCGGAAAAATGACACTATATCAAACTTTTGTGCATAAGCCCGTGCAAGAACACTTCGTGAGCAACAATTGTTTAACAAACAAATGAACTCAAAGAATCTCAAATGCAACGTACATCTCAAAATGAAAATAAACCCTTTTATGATTGTAAGGGCAAGAGGGCATTTGGTTTGTTTAGGGGAATCTAATAGGAATTGGTATTGGTTTGAAAGATATATAAGGGGGGTATTTGGTTTGTCAAGGGAATCACTATAGGTATCGTAATGGGGTTTTGTAAACCCACCACTTTTGTTGGATTTAGGGGGCGTTTGTACATCTCAAAATGAAAATAAACCCTTTTATGATTGTAAGGACAAGGGGGCATTTGGTTTGTTTAGGGGAATGTAACAGGAATTGGTATTGGTTTGAAAGATATATAAGAGGGGTATTTGGTTTGTCAAGTGAATCACTATAGGTATCGTAATAGGGGTTTTGTAAACCCGCCACTTTTCTTGGATTTAGGGGGCGTTTAGCTGTAAAAGAGAATTACTATGGTTATGGATATGGGAATGGGTTTGTAAACCCATCTCCTTTGTTGGTTTAGAAAATGCTTGATTTTGTAGGTTTGATACCCATTATCAATAACAAAACCTACTAACCAAACAATTGTATTGGGAATGAAAGTCATAACTTCATTCCTATACCCTCAAACCAAACACCCCCTTAGATTATGTCTAGTTTTATGGGTTTCATTTCCATATTTTAAAATAAAACCCACTAACCAAACAATTTATTGAGAATGAAATCCATTCCATCATTCAAATACCCATAAACCAAACACACCTTAAATAAGAAACAACTTTTAGGACATGCTATGTTTACGACTATAAATGATGTTAGTCCATTGATCGATCACTAACTTAAGTCTACAAAGGTCAAAATAAACTGCCTAAATAAAATGAATAAATCATATTGGTAGCTAAATCTATATTTTCTAACTAGCCACTAGCGATGCTTTTGAATGTAAAAGTTCCAATACATAACAATTAAGTCATAAACGTATAAAAACTAAGTTAAACGAAAAGGAAAAAAAACAATATTACAGTGACCATGATCATCTCAATCAAGTTCCCACATATAGATTGCTTCGAAATGTAAACTCATTTACACCCAAAGTCCTAAAAAACATTGTCCTTAACCAAACATCTACTACTTGTTTGGTTAAGCTAGACTTTAAGCTGACTGTTTAAATGCATAATATACATCATCGAACAATCTTTGATAACACTAGTTATCTATTGTTGGTGTTTAAAAAGGTGAAAAGGGGGCTTAGTGTAAGCACATAAAAGAAGCACACATAAAGACACATTATGTAGTTTTTTCATCATGTAAATGAAGGATAAAAATTTATTTAAGATGTAGGTTGGATGTGAATACTTTTTTCAATTATTGGTTTCCATTGATGCAATTAGAAAAGAGATGTGACATTCCTTGCGACACAATTAATTAACATGGTTGCCAATAAATTAAAACATGTATGCTTACCAAGTTATGAATACTGATTAGGTAACTCTATTAGTACTCATAAGCATGTATATCTTACTTCAAAATAGGCATATTCGTTTTAGGTAAACATGTCAACAAATCAAAAGCGTATTGAGAAGTGATGCTTATCAAACAACATATCCAAGTTATTTTAGAAGTATAGTCTAACCACATTAAGATGACTACAGATAACAAGGCCAAATAAACATGTGCATTGTAAGACACCAAGGTGCAGCAAAATCTTAGAAATGGTTCTCGTGAGATTTTGTAACTCAAACTTTGGGCCATATTTATTTCAAATAAAGCAACTCAATTTGAATAAAAAAACTTGAGACATAGTAGTAAGTGAGAGATACCTTCGTGTTTCTAACTTGATGAGCACAACCAGCAGTATAAAGACAAAGATCTCCAAGTTTTGAAGGTGGAGTGTGGTAGTACCCTCTGGTGAACTTCATACACTAACATGTACGGGTTTCCAGACGCTCGGTGAGTCGAGAAGGGGCCGATGCGTTCAGCAGTGACAAACCTTCGTCGTGTCATCGCATCCATCTCCAGAGTAAGGGCAAGAAATGGTCAGTGACAATAACGGTATATGTGTGTAAATATGAAGAAATAATACAGTCTATTCTATAGACTGTATTCATAGAAATAATACAGTCTATTCATAGTATCATGGCGTAGCTAGATAATAATACAGTCTATTCTATAGCTACATTAAGTACGAACTTAAATGATCATAGCATAAAAACTAGTCAGGTTCGTGCTAAGCAAGGCTGGCAGGCAAGTGATGGTCATAGAGGTTTTTCAGAAATTAGCTCCCAGTTTGAAGACTTTTGAGGTTATAGTTTAGGGTTTATATGTACCTAGTTCTCTATAACCTTGGCTCGACATTAATCAGTAACACCCCAAAACGGCTTAGCGGAGCAATCGTGACATGGGTGCTATTGAATGGAGATCACAACACAAGTAATAAAGAATAGAATACACATTTTATAAAATGTATAAATATTTAAACAGTGTAGGACCAATACGTATGATATAATCATTTCAAACAATTGTAAACATATTATGCTAGCTCTAAGCTCATGCAACTGAAGTTACTAGCGTCAGATGCAAAAATGTTGTCATCTTGATAGGGCCCAAAGCGAGTGTTTATCCCAATACACTCGATTCGACATGCTATACATTTTGCCTTGACCCATGCGGGTCAACCGAATGAGGAGTCACCAATAGATCTATTTATAACATTCTCGCTTCCAGTGAATTGACGGTTCATGAAAAGTGGGCATTTTGGGATTTAAGGCTTAGGCTAAACTGTGTAGTAATATTCAAGTAATAATTTAGGTCCTTAAAAGTTTTGCATGTTTTCTCACCCCACAATTTAGTACCAACTAATAAAAGTAGGGCTATAAGGTGGAATTTAATGTGTGTTGTGGAGCTGCACCAACACGCGAGCTAAGTAAGTAGGGAAAATTTTAGTTCCTCATATTTGTTTAGGATTGATAAGGTGTCCTTACAATAACTTGAGTATAGTTTGATGTCATTGTAAAATCTGAACCTTGTTTTTCAATTATCCCTAATGGTTGTCTTATTTTAACAGTAAGACTAATCCGAATGCATCAGAAATGAACAAGTTTTTCATTCGTGAAAAGTTATCGATGGTTTAACATATGTCATGTAATTAGTTTCTATTAGTTTACTAATAGGAATGTACGCGTATAATAATGTCATCTACGATAACACCTATTTGTTTCATCAAATTGATTTAAATATTTTTAGCATAAAATACTCCCGTTCTGAAATGGTCATATGGCTAATATTATATACATGTCGAATTTGGACACGTTATTCGTGTAAGCTTATATATATCAAGTTGTTAATTTAAAAAGGCCATTTTATTATCATATGATTATGTGCTCAATGATAATTGACTACACCCATTTGAAATGTTTAAGTGAAAATGTTCAAATTTTGAGTTTTAATGAGTATTAGAAATATTATCAAGGTGACGACGAATAAAAATGACAAGATGCCAATTTGGCTAGGACTAACATGACTTGCGGAAACATTCTAAGTTTTCTAAACTTGATTGTCGGGATTTACTACGATCATTTTCTTTTTACGACACATGGATACAATGCCTTTTGATAGAGGGTAAAATCCCCGAGTGGGCTGTGGCCCAAATGGTACATGTTTGGTTCGAATGCGCTTCGGCCCAAAGGTAAACCAACGCACCCTTGTTGGCAGAAACATGGGATGTGGCCCATGAGAAAGGTAAATGAGTTATGTTGAAATTTTACATCTCGCTGCCAAGGATAAAATCGAGGATTAGAGGAACGTCATGCGGATGGACTTCGACTCGAAGTTAAACTCACACTACGAGTGATACGTCCAAGTGCTCAACGTGAGATACGGCAACTCGACTTGAGTTCCACATCACAAACACTACTTATGCATAACACTTTACCCGGTTTTTCCACATTACGACAAGGATACCAAGACATTTTCGGATTTGCCAAGAGTTGTAAGAGACTTTCATACCAAGGACATGACTACTCGACTAGAATGACAACTCACGAGCATGGAAGACACATCAAGTCTATACTACCACGCATAATTTTAAGGACTAGAAACCAAGGATGGGATCAACTCCTTGGTGCTTAGTCAAGTACACCTCGACTTAGCTAGGTGATAAGGTTTTAAAATGTACCTTTTTGAGGGGTCGTTTAAGCCCTTATTTGATCACTTTTGTATCCGTTATTGCTTAATATCGTTCCTTTTCACTTTTTAGGTCTCTTGAAGGCAAACTGCTGTAATGGCACTTATTTGGACGAAAAGGCGCAGATATATGAAGAAAATGGCCAAAGTCAAGAATCGAGACACTCAAGTCGCTAAATTACAAGGGACGGCGTCATCTGTGTCTGACGCCGTCGGAGGAATTTGTGACTCTCGTAAGAGAAATTGCTAGTTTTTGGAGGACGGCGTCGGGCTTTAAAAGAGTAGGCCGTCGCAACTCGGACGGCCTAGATTCAATCCAGACGGCGCCGAGAAGCTAAAGAGGACGTCGCAACCATAAGGTGATGCCGTCGCAAGATTAACTTGGCCAAGACGAAACCCTAATGATGGCGACACGGCGTCACAAATCATAAGGTGACGCCGTCGCACATGTAATCATATGTATAGAATCCGAATTTTTCGTTTTAGAGTAGTCTTTTGGGTAATCTTTTGAGTAAAACCTAAACCGAACCAAGGTCGTATTTTAGGGTTCTAAACCCTATCTTACACCAAGATAAGTTGTTTACTTCATTAATTTAATTATGTCTTCAATTATTTGTGTGTATGCTTGCATGTTCTCCATGTCCGCTAATTTACTTGTGTATTTGCTTAGGAATATGAAACTTAATTATTGAATATTGATTGGTTGTTTCTTATCTTAGTTGATTAATGATCTACTAATGCGATAGGTCATTCGTTGTGTACTTAATGCTTGATTAATCTTTGTGAACCTTAGGTTATAGCACTTTGAGTTGTTGTAAGCTAAACTATCCAAAGAGGCCTTAGAGTTAGAGTTTATCATCCCTAGTGGGTTTTGTAGGCGAGACCCTTTGGTAACTTCAAAGAGTTGGGAGAAACGATACCCTACAACTTTAGACACACAACGCAATTAGGAATAAGGACGTGACAATTCAACCATCAATAGGAGATAATTAAGGAGTAGTAAAACCTAAGTAAACACATCTTTAAACTATCATACGAGCACACAATAATTAGACATAGACTACCACCACCTTAGTTTAGATAATTAGATAATAGTAGAGTAATCGGTAGAAATACCAACCCCCAATCCAAACCCCGAGATTCGTATTTTTCCTTTTCTAAAAACATAAAAGATAAAAATAATCTTCCTCAACCCCAACCTTAGCATAGTAACTTCTCACTAGCATTCCTATTCCCTAGAGAACGATATCAATTCCGTGGCTTACCCTAATACTACACTACAACGATTAGGTTCATTGCCTGGTGTTGAAAAACTTGCTCGACGAAAAGGAAGTTCCTTTGACCCCGAGCAGCTGTGTAAGCGTATCACTAGGCCTTGACATATTTACAACCCAACTTCTAGTGACCGGTGATGAGTTATCCATGATTATAGACCAATGTCGAGGGTCTATTACCCCCTTCCCCAGCCTACTGCTACGACAAGGCTGATGGACCAAGAATCGAGCTAAATTAACCACCTAAGATTTACATTTCTAGCTTATCACAACTTAGTTTTTAGCTTTTAAGGTAGCATTATATCTCTTTTTTGACTTCACAGTCGCATGAGCCAAGATTTCAAAAACAAAATTTTTCCAAAAATAATATAACGACACATTCATATATACCTTAGTCAAATGATTTATCTAACACAAATCCTTATGTTATCATTTTCTTACCATTCGACCATATATATAAAAAATATGGACATGAACATCATATACATGGAATTCGAATTTAATAACAACAAGAAATTTGAATACAACAAAAATTTCATCCTTACAATATATTGAGTCGAGTGGATATGAACCGAGTTTGGGAAAACACCAATTGACAACGAATCTCTCCGATTTCACCTAATTGATGTTGGAATCGTGTATACTCACCTTGAATTACAAAACCCCAACTTAATTTTTGATAGCCTTAACTTTCACGAAACCCTAATTTTTGTAAGAGTGATTCTGAAACTGATTTGGGTGCTTCTTCCATTTTCGACTAGTAAATAGATGGAATGTTAGGATACCTTGACTCTCCCTTGTCTTCTTGAGTCTTGGTGTGAAGCCATTTTAAGCGAAGGCTCCCATTCCAATATTTTCACCTAGGAGTGTCGAAAATTTGACCCTAGAAGAGAGGATAGTGATAGCTGCTTCTTCCCTTTCTTTTCCTTTTGTCGTGGTTCGCACCCACGCGCATGGCAGCAGAAAACATAAAAGAAAAAGTGATTGAGACAATTTGAGTCATGAAAGTGGTAAGGGAGAGTATGAAGAGAGGGAAAGGTAGATGTTGGATATCTCCTTTGGGGATTTTGTCTTGTTCGATTTACAAGGAAAAGGAGGAGGAGAAAGAATCTGATTATTCTCTTCTCTTTCTTTTGTTTTGTCGTGAGTAGAGAGGACACAAGAAATAAATAGGATAAGTTTTATAAAAACTTATTTAGGGTATATATATATATTTTTAAAATGTTAAGTGGTGTTGTATTTGTTAAGTGCATATGTAGTATTATGTTGTGGTTGGTATTTTCGTATCCCGTTGAATTGTATTTTGATCACGATACTAAGCTTTGTTAAATTTTTATTTGTTGATGTTTTATGAACACGTTTTTGAGCACATGCTATAAATTCCCGTTTCACATACCGGGGAAATTTTATTAAATCTTATTTTGCCCTTTTGTAGAGTCGGTACGCGGTGGAGCTTGGCATAACGAGATAACCTCTCGGTTAAACAACAATCTAAATCATTAGTAAAATATCTAAACTTTATTATCACCATTCCTTGATCACTACACTACAGTGTGCGAGTTGTCTACTCAAAATGGTCTTGTAAGCTAATGTATGTTTAATTTAATAAGCTTAGCAATGATAAATTATTATTTTCTAATTAATAATGGGTGGAAAATTACCGTGTGTCACAAGAATCCTTTAGGTAAATAGAACATAGTGATCAAGTTTTTAAGAACGATTCTGACGAATTAGACCATGCATTTGAAATGGCTAAAGAAGGATTTGAGATACTTAGGAGTGTATTTAGGTTAGATCCTACTAAAACACATGATGGACATATAGGTGATCTAGATATAATGAAGAATGAGGTGAAAACTCTAAGCCCACAAGCCCTACCATCATGTGAGGAATACACACCGCCTATAACTTACTCGGAAGAAGTAGAAGAGATTATAGGAACCCCAATGGATGTAGAACGTTTGGACCAAACACAACTAGAGGGAATATGTTTAAATACTTGTAGTGATGACCTTTCTCTTAGTTCTACGGAAGTTCCTAGTTTTGATGAAATAGAGCCTCAACCAAAAATCTTACCCAATTTTCCGTCTTTAGATGTTAATTTAGGAATTGAATTAGGCTCCAATTCACCCATCAAACCATGTAGTCTGAGTAATGTTAAGATAAAGGTAGTAGACTCTAATCTATGTAGAGTGGAAACTAATATAGGAGTAACCCATAACCTTACACACTTACATCACCCACTCATGGTTGATAACAAGAAACATTATGGGTTTAAACTAGGTTTACTAGGTCAAGATGGATCATTAACTAAAAATCTCTTGAAGTTGATAGAAGATGATCCCTTTCTACGAGAAAGACTTGATTCACCCGCCACACCAATAGAATTAGGTAAGGTTACAATGAAAGAAGTACACCCCTTTGAGTATAAGTATCACCTATCACCCTCTCCTCACATGGCATATTTCCACCCGAAGGGTGTGTATTGCTACTATCACCCGCACTTAATCTTAACTGTAGGGAAAACCTCCTTTATATCTGTTAAATAAGGGTAGAATCAGGCTCGAGACTCGAAAAAAACAAGCGCTTCTCGGGAGGCAACCCGGGCATATTTTATTTACTTGCTTTGTTTTGCTTTTAATTTTGTTTTTAGGATGTTTGCATGATAGTATATGATTATGAATTATTGCATGATTAATGTGTATGCGATTATACTTTATTTTGCTTTTGACTTCGTCTCATTGGTAATTAAAGATACTTTGCATGAAATAAATGTAGGGAAAATCATATGTGGTTATTAAGAATCTAAATTAATTATGTGATGATTTATAGTTTGAATTCTTGGCATGTTTGTTTGTTTTAATTGTCCTGTGTGTCAATACTTGTGGATATGTTTTATGAGTCTCTACAGGAAAATGCACTTTAGAAAATAGGTTAGTCTAGTAAAATTTTCCAGAAAATGAAATTTACCCATTCTATCAGGACAACCTGACGGCGTCAGGATTAACACCTGACGACATCAGACATTGTAGCAACAGTTCCTCAAAATTTTGTTTTCCTGTCAGATTTGTAATTTTTTGAGAAATTTCCAGAATTTCTCAAATGTCCAATTTTCCTGAATGTTATTTGCATTTACATTCTACAAGTATCCTATCCTTTACTTGTTTTGCTTTATTTTTATTTCTAAGTATGAAATTACATCTTGTGGTGATTTTTCTTTGTTCAGTTTGATGCTTTGGGTTGTCGTTTTCTTATAAATTTGCAGGTTATATTGGACAAGAAGATGAAGTGCAAAATGGAAGCAACAATTATTTCTTGCTCATTCTTCTTGGAGGAGGATTTAACGCAATTCTACACATATCCTCTCGAGCTAATCAGGGAGTATTAGTTTCTCTCTTTATTTTACCTTTCTATCATAACTTTGATACTTTCGGGGAACATTGGGGACAATGTTCAATTTAAGTGTAGGGAGGAAGAATAAAACGGGAACTTAGAAACTATTCACTTACTTGATTTGTGCCTTGTTGTTGGTAAATTGTGTAATAAACTATGAGAATATTTGTTAGGGTAATTTTAGCACCAAATTTAAATTTTTTATGGCATTTACGAGTAAAACTTTAGTCTTAATAAAGCGTCTCATGGATAGAAATTATATGACTAGCACAAAAACCGTATACCACTCAAATTCCACCCAAACAAATGTGAGGTTCGCCCCTAGATCTTTAGGAATAAAAGCATTCTTCTTTAATGCTTAGTGAGTGTAACGGTAGTATAATAGATTCTAGAACTTATTTTGCAATGCATTTCGAGATCGCTAGTGAGACTACATTCGTGTAGTTAGGGTTGACTAAATGATAAGAGGCATTAGGATAACCCTTATTTAAAACTGTAATTTAATTACGTCGACCACATCGGTTGAGTAATTTTCCCCACACCCTTGCGTTGTACTCATCTTTAGTACACGATACCCCTAGTTAACCCCTCAGAGCCTAACTTTTCGCAGTTCTTGTGATGTTCCGGTTTTCAAAATATCAATGAAAAGCATTGTTTACAATCCAATCCTAAATGTTACACCCAAATCGCCTTAGCCCACCTTGTATGCACTCATCTTTAGTGCATTACTGTAACCATTTTTAAAACCCTTAGTTCAATTATCTAGTTACTTGCATGGTTGCTAAGTCGAGTCATATCTTTTGTACACAGTTTTGGAACGATTGGGACGATTGGGTAACGTAGTATTTTATAGAGTATTCGGAAGGAACGATAAATTCAATTTCCCTTTGTCTACTTAATTAAGTACTCCAAGTGTTTTGATCTTTTCAATTTGGGTCAATTATAGTTAATAAAATAAAAGCTCCAATGTAGGAATGCTCTTATAAATCCCTTTATGTTGATGTTATCTTAGAGTATGGTAGAGTAAAAGGTATGAAAAAATAGAAAAAAGAGTGAAGTGAAAAAAAAAGTTAAAATTAAAAAATTATGAGGAAAACATACGGGCTACCATCCTACATCTATCTTTATGTTTTATGTTTATGTCTTTTAATTTTGTTTCAAGTTGTTATTTAGTGTTAGTGAGTCGAGTCTTGGCTTAGCAACGTCGTGTTTTACATGCATGTGACTTAGATTTTTGACTTGCCACCACTAAATTCCCCATATCTAATAAAACCCTTTATTTCCCTACCCGAAGCCTAACAATATAACCCGTTGTAAAGACCTCTTAGATAGTTATTCTTAGGTGCTTATGCCATAGCGATGGAGGTTTGATCTATTCTCAAGCCAATGGTAATCTATGTGTTATGACAGGTGGTGAGTGTTTATCTTCCATTTTCTTACATATTATATTTCATATAGACCCGAGATATGAGAGAATCCAAAGACCAATTGTGAGGTGCTAGTGTATAATTTACGTGTTTGTTTTGACTATTGTGGTGCTTGTACTTGTTTTAGACTATTTTAAACCAATGCTAAATGATCTCTAACTCATAAATTGATTGGCCAAAAGCACATTTGCTTGAGGAAGCAAATTCCAAGTGTAGGGATATTTGATAATGATTTAAAACATACATTTTTAGGGGGTCATTTAAGCCCTAAATCGTTACATTTTATATCTGTTATTGGTTAAAATCGTTCCTTTTCACATTTTAGGACTTTTGGAAGCAAATTGCTGGAATCAAGCATAATTGGATGAAAAGGAGCGAAAACATGAAGAAAACGAAAAAATCAAGATTTCAAGGCTGTTTTACACACCTTATGGCGTCCCAACTCATTGGGCGACGACATCACTCACAAGGTTTTCTAAAAAGTCTCAAGTGATGCCCAGGTCATATTTGGTTTTACAAGCTGACGACGCCACGCCTAAATCCAGAATGGCGTCTGTAACACCTCGAAATTTGGGTTCAGTGGAAGAATACGAACCTTTGGATGCTAAAATATTAGTATCACAACATAAGGTACAAAGAATGGTTTTTATCCCATTTATTTAGAATAAGATTCATTAATTGATAGCCATAAGTTTACATTAATGAAAATGGTGCGTAAATAGGCCCAAAAGATAATTAAAGCGGTCCTGATTATTCATCAGAGTCACCTATGACCATGCCCCTTGCCAAGCGTCTTCCAATAGTGAGCTTACGGTGGTAAGTTCATAGAGTTTAGTTACAAAAGTAACAGTGGGCCTGATAAAGTTTAATTGCTACATGTGACTAAGGCAGATAGATAATTACATACCAACCAATAATCAATCAATCCATAATTAATCCAATCAATAATCAATCAAATACGTGTGAGATCTCAATGCAGGGCCCTGAGCGACTCTAGCCAGCAAAGTCGTAGCAAGGCCTAGAACATAAGCTACCCTGGTCTAGGTCGGTCAATTCTTAGCTAGGCATCGCGTTATAGCATAGAGATGCTACCCTAGTCTAAGTCAACAAATGTCGCATGTCTAACATTTCCTAGTCAACACATTAGCAATTCAAAATAGTAGTGGTAGATCCAAAAATAGTTTATATTCACATAGACACATAAAACATTAAATCACCAAATCAAATATACCAAAGAACAGTCATACTCAAATCATATTCACGTATCCAGTTATAGTTTGTTAAAAGCAGCATGTATTCTACCCCAAAATAGTTATGAAAACTTTAGAAAAGAGGGGCTATGAAACTCACCTTAGCCACAGCAATGCACTATACACTTTACACGACTGGCATTTAAAGCTAATCTCAAAGGCATCCAGAAGAATGTACGACGAGTATGATAGAATAGAGTTGACACAACCTAATGCGTATACGATTATCTTAAAATACAACTCAAATGATAAATAGGTCGATAAAAGATAATGCGTCGTAGCTTTCGTGGATCATTCATGTCATTACTTTCAAAAGTCCATTATCGTTCCCAAAAGTTTATAATTAATATCTCAAAAGTTTTGTTTTAATGTTTCGTGTGGTGGTAAGAAACATAGACGCGACGCACAACTCACGCGAAAGAAGAGAAGATGTTGACATAGTCGAGGCGTACTAACTAGAACGCATGCCAAAATGGAAAGTTCATTGACAAAGTTATAATATACTAACAATACTCATACTATTCAAAGACTAGGAAATGACGACATCTATTTTCAACACATAAATAGGTTAACTTTCGATTTTTCCCATAATCCCCAACGATATTCCAAACAATAAAAGATAAGTTTCCATTTACGACAAATTAATAAAGATGTCACATTTGCTACTAAATAATTTATACAAGTTTATAAATAGAATACTTCATATAAAGTATATTAAGTAGTGTACTATAGTGACATGTTTTTTACCCAACGCTCCTCAACCCATTATGACTTTAATAGGTGGTATGTGTTTTAGCACATACCAAAATACCGAGACTAGAAGATTGTCGTGTCCCCACATGAATGCAATCAACTCACGCTTTTAAAACCAAGGATTCCAATCTCTTTCTACTAAACCTATGAAAAGTAGCAAAGATTCCTCAAAAGAGATTAAGAAAACCTTAATTCTTAAAACGCCTCGTTTACCTTTTAATTCATATATAGATATTACGATTAAGCACATTCCGATTATGAGTGACGGTTTGTTGAACTTTCATGTCGATCAATAACTCCAACATTTTTCAAACGACACGTTAGGATCACAGAGTAGGAAACACAACACAGCGTGAAGTGACCATACGGATAGAATACATCGTCCCTGATTTTTCACAAGTTCCCAAACTAAGCGTAAAATCGAAATCATTGTTAAATGTGACTCTAGATGCTAACACTACCCATGGAAGTTACTTGTGTAATTACCGTTTGCTCCCATTTTCCTATTTTCCTCTATTTATTTTATTTTTGTGAGAAATGAATTTCTTCAAGTTCTCGTTCGATAATTTTTATTCCGATAAAGATATGAAGCTAAGTCGATAATTAGTTATCCATCTTCTCTCAAGAACCATTGTCTTAAAAATGAGGTCCACATCAAGGAATTTTTATTCACTTATATTTTTGACTTTTTCATTTTTTTTTTTTTCATTCAACATTTTTTTTTTTTTTTGCACTTATACTTTTATTTATATGAGCTATGAACTACAGAGCTTCACGGGGTAATTCCAAGACCTTACACGTTTCAGAATAAAGGATCCAAGGGTCGTTACGACGGAGAATTCCAAGACTCTAGGCTTCATGGAATGAGGATCCCAGTGGGTTAAACCAAGATCTCACCCAATCCCGGCTAGAGATCCAAGGGCCGGCGTAAGAGGGTAGCCAAGACCTAAATGCTTACTTTTGAAATAAGGATCCAAGGGTCCGATCTCGAACCGCAGCTCATAACTTTATTTATTACTTATTACTTATTACGAGTCCTTGATGTGTACCCAATTTTTAAAAAAAAGATTCTTTTAAGAAGATAAAGAACTAACTATCGCCAAAAACTCAACATCTTTATTATTTATTCACAGATATGGGGTGAAACAATCTTGTGGGAACAAAAAGCCATAAGTACCTTCGATGGGCTCTAAAGAGAACCAACTATTCCACGCTTAGCATCTAAACTCATAAGTAACTCTATCATTCCTCAATCTCCGCAAATTTAAAATCCCAAATAATGAGATCCGCGGATGCTTAGCCGATAATTAAATTATATATGGTTAAGGGAACAAGCTAGGGCTCAACACGCTTGGTCAAGTCAGAATTCTATTCCTACTCTCACCAGCGGAAAGTCAACAAGGTGTCAAAACATATATTAACTTAGAAATTGCTTCGTTAAATAATCTCAAGTCTCGCATTTTTAAAGTCACTTATTAGAAACTAGAAAATTCTTGTTTAAGCTTCGCATATTTAAAATCACTTAGGGAGACTTGCAAATTCTTGGCCTTGTGAGCTAGAATCTCATTTTACAGCCTTTTGTCTAAGCAATTAGCAAAGGCTTTTTCAAGAAAATGCATATTTAAAGTAACTTCTAAGAAACTCGCAAAGACTTTTCAATCATAAAACTAGAAAAAGCTTGCAAAAAATTTTAAATTTTTCCATTTTTGCACAATTTTTTTTTTCAATTTCTAAGGAAAAACAGGGTTGCGAGAGTACACGACAAAAAATAAGCAAGTTCGGTCAAATCAAATCGAAGATTACCCACCCCAGACTAAAATGAAACATTGTCCTCAATGTTTAAAGGTAAGTGTCAACAAAATCAAAAAGCCGTTAATTAAGTATGCTTAAAGATAAGCGTTAGTCGATAAGATTTGGATATCGGTTTTCCATTAGCAACAATCATGAAACTCGAGTGGAGAAAGGATAAACTTGAGCACGAGAGTCTTCATATCGGGAAAATCCTAGACACAACATCACAAACAACCAAACACGAGAAATCGAAGAGGCTAACCCCTTCACGTCACTTATTAGAAAATAGAAAAAGATAGAGATAAGCATGGGGTGCCTCCCACGAAGCGCTACTGTTTTTTATCACCAAGTCGCTAGCCTGACTCGTCTCCGAATTCATTTGTCCTTGGGGAAGCAAGCGGAAGGGATACCCGGGTCAAAGATGGTATCCTCACTCTGGAGGGAAAGAGAATAGGTGGGTTGGGAGGGAAAGAAAATGTCGGGCTCAAGCACATAAGGAGTAACTCCTCCCGAACTCACAAAAGGTATATCAAGAAAGAATAATCCTTCATTCGGCGGTTTTGCGGGTGGACGAAGAGATGACGGATCACAATGAGAATACTCCAAAGAAAATGGGAGCTCATGGTAAGGCAATAGACGTGTGGGCTCAACAACGAAGGCATCCAACGGAGGATCCTTATTTCGGAAATTGTTTTCAACAAAAATCTCATCAATACATATCCCGGGTTTAAATATTTTGTCTTCACATGAGGGCTCAACGGGATAAGTAAGGGTCGACTCAACTTAGGAAGTAGAATCATCATCAAGTAACAACGTATCCCCCTCGGGATCATGCACAACATCCTCAATACCCGATGGTATCAAGTCATCAATAGCATCCTCAATGATCGGGTCATTCGTCGGAGTATCGGATATCTCATTCAAAACTTTGCTCATATCAACATCGAAATAGAATCGCTTAAGAATCGGAGGATAAACATCAGTAATAGTGGGAATGCCACTAATCTCTTCATCAAATTGAAAAGTCTCAAGCTCGGGTAAGACGTCGCTATCTTGAACAGAGATAGGAGGCGAACTTGAATTATCGTTGAGGGCTTCAATCTTGGAAATGAGAATATGAACATTCAATAATGTTTCACGTAATGCTTCATCCTCGATCTGAATATCATCGGGTTCAATCTCTTCATCTTCTGGCATGAAATTTTTTTCTTCTTCTATGTGAACGTGCTCAGAAGGTAAATCGTCGACGAAATCGATGTCTCCATAAGAATAATCATCGGAATCGGAGAACATCTCATCTTGATCATTCGAAATATCAAGAGAAGGCTCATCACAAATATCATCAACAACCTCAGACTCCCTTGGGATTGGGATAAGGATCTCAGCATTAGAAGTTTCCGTTTCTGGAATAGTACTAAGATGCTCATCCCCCATTATGAGAGATTCAACGGGTTCAACAATGTTTGAAGAAATAGAATCATCGACCTCTTCAAAAACGACATCACTTCTCTCAACCGGCGTGAGTGAAGGAGAAGAGTCGGAAATGAAAGGCTCAGAGATGAAAGAAGGATCGTATTTTGAAGATTCCGGAGGTGGGACAAGTGGTGTGCTCTGAGAGCTAGCAAGTTCCACCACTTCCGTTGTGGTCTCCGGTTCTTTCTGTTTAGAAATCGTTTTAAGCTCATAATTTCGTTCCGTTTTGTTGTAACTCGACAAACTCGTAACAGCGAATTGTGAAAGAGAAGGATCGATTCTAGAATTCTTGGATTAGAGTCGAGAGTACAAACGGAATCACCTCGGGTTCGAAACATGTTCCATCTCCTCACCGTAGGACTAGGAATCGAGGGTTCATTAAACTTATATTTCAAAAATTGATAATGCTTCAAGTTTTTCAATGTTGTTAATAAAAGCACGACGTTCAAAGAAATCATCTCCGTAACCCTCGGTGGGTTCTTCGGGTAGCTCCGAAATGGTGTGATCATCTTCCATAACTTTAACGGGTTCTGCATTAATACTTTGTTGATATTGACTGATGAAAGTTATTAACATGCATTCTATTGCGATTCGATGTTGCTCAAAAGCGTCGTCAATCCATGAAGAATCATCCCCGAAACCCCCGGTGGGTTCTTCAATCATAGAATCATAATTCACAATCCGAACGGGTTCTTCATAAATAGGATGTATCTTGGGCATACATCGTAAACAATGAAAATCGTTCGACGAGTCTACCATATCTCCACCCCCATAACAATAATATGGATCAAACGAAGATATCTCGGGCTGTGGAGGGTAGTCGGAAAAATTCTGAGGATTATTGAAAGAATTGGGGCACATATGATTATAACACTGATAATCATATCCCAAACGTGAATTACAACACTGTCAGAAATAGTCGAATGAGTCCAAAAGAATTAAATATAAGAGGGATAAGAGGAAAGAATTATCAAATCAGAGGGTAAAGAAGAATATTTTTGGGTTTTGATAAATAACAAGCATAAAAGGGAAAATAAATTTTGAAAAGGAAAATATTTTTGGGTTTTATATAAGATATATTTACAAAAACAACGATAACTTCTCGGGGAAGGATCTTCAAAAACACGCGAATCGATACGGAATCGGAAACTCACTACATGCCCTCCCCGGCAGCGGCGCCAAAACTTTATTCACTCCGGAAAGAGATCAATAATAGAAGTGTAGTATTTAGGAAACTCAAACGTGTTAGGTTTGAGTCCCGAGATCGTTCTGAATGAGGGATGAATGGAGTTTATCAACTCATGTCTCGTTTCGGGATTCGAATGGGAAATAAGGAATTTTAGGATTTCTAAACTATGATGCAAGGAATTATAAAGGAAAGCAGTTAAATCTACTAAATCTATGATGCAATAAAGGAAATGCAACTAATTATGTAAATTTAAACTAATAACGCGATTAAACATATTTAATGAAACGCGAAATAAATACAACTACTCTAATTTCAACTCGTAAATATGAACTACTATTTTTCTACAGCTAAAAATGATAGTTGAAAATTATTTGAAATTTAAAACTAATTTTTTGGACTTTTCTTGAATTAATTTGAATTAAAAACTAGTTTAAGACATTTAAAAGAGAACTAAAGTACTAAAAATCATGAAAACAAGCTAGAAAATTACAAAACTATTTTTCAAAAATCAAAATTAACTAAAAAGAATTTTAGAAACTTGAATCACATTTTTCTGACATTTTCTCTAATTATTATGAATTAAAAATTATTTAAATCTAATTAAATTCCTATAAAATACTAAAATGACTAGGAAAAATATGGAAAAATAATTTTTATGACTTTTTGAATATTCTAAACCTAATAAAATTGAAATTGTATTTTTTTGAACTTTTTCTGAATTATTTGGATTAAAAGCTAATTAAAAAAGGCTTTAAAAGTGATTTTAAATGCAGAAAAATAACAAAAGAGCATGGAAATATATGAAAACTTCTAGAAAATTATAAAATAATACTAAGATGCAGGGAAAAATATCATAAACAACTTTGGAGAGCTGGAAATATGATTTGGGCACACAACTTATGTGAATAAGCACATGAAATAAGCTAAAAGCTGTCCAAAGGCTACCATAAGCTACCTAAGCCTAAAACTAACCTAAAATATCTAAGATTAAGCTACAGAAACTGACTAGAACCTAATAAGCACAAGATCAAAGCATTTGAGCACAAATTCAATTTATAGTCTACTTTGCCAAACGGCCCTACAAGGGGTACTTTGAGCTCTAATTCAAGTGGCTTATAAAAATCCTAAAAATAAACTAAAAATACCCTGATAACCACAACCAACCAAAGTGCTTAAGTCTAACATTTCAGCTAGATTGGACTTATAATGAAGAAATTAAAATTCAAAACTATAAGCTAATTGGGACATAAGGTTGCTGATGCAAAAAGGTGTTGCAGTATAAGCAGTTTCAAAATAAGCTACTATAAGCTGAAATGGGAATATAAATAAGCTAAATTCTAAAAGTTCAATCTAATTAAACCTGAAAAAAAATCTAAAGAAGCAATATAAACTGAGTAAGAAGAAAATGAGATCATGATTGAAACTGTGGTGCAGGGGAGTTGAGTACCAAAACAGCTACTTCAAGCTTATCGAATACTAATGCAGAAAAATCAAAAAATCTACAAAAATAAGGATTAAGAATACAAGCTACCAAATACTAAAATCCCAAAACCTTAACTAATTTGTCGGAGAAATTAGAAAATGAAAAATCAAAACTAGAATGGCTTTAGGAAAGGTTGAAATAATATTGACTTTTTTTGCTTTTGAATAGTTTGACTAAAATGAAATTTGAATTATCCTAGATTATTGAAAATGAAGTTATAAGGTATTTTGAAACTTGACAGAGCTAAATTAAACTAGTCTAATCCTAATTCTAAACTAAAGCAACCTAAATCTAACTGAGTTGGATTTAAAAGGAAATTTTGACTTTAATGAAATTCTAAAGCAAAGTATGACTAATTCTAACCTATATGCATCTAATATGCACTAACACAACTGAGGATTCCCATCAAAACAGACTACAACTTAGAAAAACACCTTAAACCAAACATCCCCTTAAGTTATCCAAATGCAACTGCTCCTAAGAAACTTGATACGTAAGAAGTTATATTGATTTGAAAACTCAAACAAACATGAAACTTAACATTTTAGCAGATTAAAACACAAACTTATCTTGAGATTGAATTCGTTTGACTTTTGTTGACTTGTATTGAAAACTTAGTATAAGAACTAACAAGCTCTCATAAGCTAAATGGAGCTTATGTGAGCTTCAACAACATAAGGTAAAGCTTATGAAACAGTAATAGTAAATTAAGACAGATTGAGATAAACAAAGAAATTGAAAACTATGATTGAATTACTGAATTTGGAATTACAAAATTGAAATAAAACAATAAATGACAGAATTTAAAAGTGGTCAAAGCTTTCTTAAGACATAAAAAACTGGACGAATTTCTTCTGTGTGTAATGGGGCTTTTATAGTTGCTGCACAGGATCATCTAGGGAGAACTTTATTTTCATCCTTTGATCAAAACTTGGTGCCCAATCTATCATCCACAGCCTTAGGATCAAGTGTAAGAGGTGGCTGATAAGGTTTTAAAAGGTACCTTTTTGAGGGGTCATTTAAGCCCTTATTCGATCACTTTTGTATCCGTTATTGCTTAATATCGTTCCTTTTCACTTTTTAGGTCTCTTGAAGGCAAAATGCTGGAATGATGCTTATTTGGACGAAAAGGCGCGAATATACGAAGAAAATGGCCAAAGTCGAATCGAGACACTCAAAGTCTTTGAAACATAAGGCGACGGCGTCACTGCATATCTGCGACGCGTCGGGAAGGAATTTTGACGGGTCGAAGCGAAATTGCATGTTTTCAAGGGGACGACGTCGGGTTCTAAAGGAGTAGGCCGTCGTTACTCGAGACGGCCTAGATGCGACCAAGACGGCGTCGAGTGAAGGGACGGCGTCACGGTCATAAGGTGACGCCGTCGAAAGGTTTACGTGGCCAAGACGAAACCCTAATGATTGGCGACACGACGTCCATTTAAACATAAGGTGGCGCGTCGCGGATGTAATCTTATATATAGAATCCGAATTTTTCGCTTTTGTGTGTAGTCTTTTGGAGTAAAACCTAAAACCGAACCAAGGCTTTCTTGTGCGAGATTTTAGGTTCTAAACCCTATTATACATCAAGATAAGTATTTACTTCATTAATTTAATTATGTCTTTGATTATTTGTGTGTATGCTTGCATGTTCTCCATGTCCCGCTAATTTATTTGTGTGTTTGCTTAGGAATATGAAACTTAATTATTGAATATTGATTGGTTGATACTTATCTTAGTTGACTAATGATCTAGAGTGCGCTAGATTATTCGTTGTGTACTTAATGCTTGACATTTCTTTGTGAACTTTAGAATATAATTATCTAGGTAATTGTAGGATAAAGTATTCAAGGACAACCGTAGAGTAGGCGTCTATAAATCACTAGAGGATTTGTAAACAAGACCCTTTGGTAATTTCAAAGAGTTAGGAAATAAGCACGCCCTATAGCCTTAGAATCACAACGCAACTAGGAATAAGGACGTGACAAATCAACCATCAATAGGAGATAATTAAGGAGTAGTAAAACCTAAGTAAACACATCTTTAAACTATCATACAGTACACATCAATTAGACATAGACTATCACAACCTTAGCTTAGATAATTAGATAATAGTAGAGTAATCGGTAGCAATACCAACCCCCAAATCCAATACCCGAGATTCGTACCTTTTCATTTTCTAAAAACATAAAAAGATAAAAAATAATCTTCCTCAACCTCAACCTTAGCGTAGTAACTTCTCACTAGCATTCCTATTCCCTAGAGAACGATATCAATACCCGTGGCTTACCCTAATTACTACACTACAACGATTAGGTTCACCGCCTAGGGTGTTATAAAACTTGCTCAAGAAAAGGAAGTTTCCTTGACCCGAACGACGCGTGTAGCGTTATCAAGTTTTAGGCGCCGCCGGGAATAGAATAGCTAGTTAGTAGTCCACCTCGTTTAGGTTTCTTTGCTTGATTCCTATCAAGTAAACTTTTCTCATTTTAGCTTTCTTAGTCTATCCCCTTCTTCGTGACCTTTGTTCGTAACACCCATCACTTTTCACCATGGAAGGTGACAACCAACCACCACCATCAACCCACCACCAAACGACCCGCCAAGAGCCCGTACTCTTGGTGAGTACTCGAGACCAAACCACCTAGGTTATAGGAACACCATTGAGCTTCCCGACCAAGCCCAAACTACGGCTCTGCGATCCGACACCATCCGGTTGGTGCAAACGGATGTGCATTCCATGGACTTCGTTCAAGATCCAAATCGACATCTGAGGGATTTCCTCAAAATTGTCGATTCCATCGACCTTGATGCTACTACTCGGGAGACCACGCTTGCGTCTCTTCCAATTTTCTCTCGGGACCAAGCTAGTAATTGGCTTGAGCGACTTCCATGGCTCCATCTCAAGTTGGGATGATCTTACTTCTCGCCTTGCTCAATTTTTCCCACCGGAGAACCACTAAGCTTAGGAATGACATCTTGATGTTCCAACAACGTCAAGGTGAATCTCTCTGAAGCATGGACCCGATTCAAGGACTTACTTCATAAAGTCCTCATCACGGCATTGATCTTTGGCTCCAAGTCCAAATCTTTTATGATCATGTCAACTTTCCCACTAAGCGATCCATTGACCAAGCGGCGGTGGAAAACTTAGTGATCTCACCGGAAGAATCATGGGAAATAATAGAGGACCTTGCCTCTATGATAACGAAGTTGGGATGACCCCGTGAACTTCCCAAAACCGTCAAGGCAATCTCCTTGCCTCCTCCCGACCGTAGGATGATCGAACTTGAAGATCAAGTCAAATTCCTCATGAGTTCCTACGAGAATCCTAAGTCCTCGCGCCATATAAACAAAGTTTCCTCTTCGTGCGAGCCGCTTTGTGATCCTCATAACACGCACTAGCACCCTATCCCCGAACATGCTTCCGTTGAATCGCATCCTCGTAATAATGGAACAGGAGGAAGATTCCCTACAACGCCCGGACCTAGGAATTTCAATGAAACCCGGAGGCATGGAAAACAAGCCCGAATTTTACGGGGACAAACCAAAGAATTCACCTCCAATGATTTCGTGGCCCCACCTAACGGTCCTAACCAATGAGTATTGAAGGATGTTGCAAAACATAGTTGCGTCCCAAGAAACCCAATGACTAAGCTCTCGGACCGCTTTAACCATCAACAAGCCGAGATGGATAGGAAAATAGACAACTGTTGAAAGCCATAAATGGTGATAGGAAGGTTAGTGCTATCTCGACTCCCGAGCCTCCGTGTAGAAATTAAGGATCCAAGCAAGCTTATTAAGCACGTCCAATTCGTCAATGCCATCGCTTTAGTGGAACCGGATGAAACCGATGACGAAGAAGACCAAACATTTGTTGATGATGAAACACCCGAGGAAGAAGATGAAGTAGACAATGACTATTTCAACAAATTTCCTACGGAAGATGAATTATCCCGCCACCCTCACTTAGTGCGTGACCTCCGTCACATGTATGTTAGGAAAAGCCCTAGAATCAAGTTTGGGAACCCTTGGAATCT
This sequence comes from Chrysanthemum lavandulifolium, assembly GCA_022545495.1. Lineage (NCBI taxonomy): Eukaryota > Viridiplantae > Streptophyta > Magnoliopsida > Asterales > Asteraceae > Chrysanthemum > Chrysanthemum lavandulifolium. The sequence continues at coordinate 205,156,322 of CM040246.1, read as the reverse complement.
TAACATACCATGTTGCATAGGACACCTTTTGTGGCAAAGGCTTACATTGATCGTAAATCCCAATTAACATAATGACTAGCACCTATTACAATTGGATAATGAAGAAGCCTATCCCAACTAGGCAAGACCTCGATAATCCTAGTGATAAGTGTAATTTTCTTGGTAGAATTAAGGGATTGCCCGCTCATGTAGGTAGTTTCACATTCCTACGGACTTCATAATTGTGGAAGATATTAGCACGCCATAGACCCTAGCTTGTCCCACGTTATTCTAGGAAAACCTTCGTAGAAAGCACCGGATGACCTATGACCCATCGTTAGGAGTAGTGCGATTCAAGGATGAGACCGACGACGTAGCCTACCAAATGCCGTTTAAGATTGAGAAGTTTTCATCACTCTCCAATGATGAAAAGGAACTTAAACCGTCGGTCTATTACGAGAATGATGAGGATAGGGAAAAGGGAGTAGATTATGTTATGGCTAAGCTTTTCGGGTTCTATAAAGATTGTTTGAATTTAGGACGAAATATAGGACCGAGTGGGAGAGGGTGAACTCTTAGAAAGGAGTATCATGGGACACTTCTACAACATGGAACCCCGATAGAGACCGTCAAGAGGCGGTGATGCAAAACGTAGGGTAGGACTACGAGTCTAGCTACAAGACTCTTAAATAAAGAAAAGCGCTCGTGGGAGGCAACCCATGCTTAATTGTTTGCTTGTTAGTGTCATATATTAATTGTTTGTCCTCATGTTTGAAATTGTAAAATGCTTTATTTTGTTTTTAACCTCGTCTTAATTACATATAAAGGTATTTTACATAAAGGATAAGTGTAGGGAGGATTACACACGCTTTCATAAGAAACGTAAACATGAGAATAACAATTAACTAAAAGATATATATGTTTGTTTGTTCGAGTCAAATGCTTGTATCGAGTCATAATTGATGTTTTTGCGAAGTTTTCCGATTCTAAAGATGTAAATTTTCCGAATTTTTCCGAAAATCGCGCACCGCTTTTGTCGGGATAACCGACGGCGTCGAGATTGCAACCCGACGACGTCGAGAAGGAATAAAAACTTGACTTACTTTTTCTCGTTTCGAGCTACTTGTAAAATTTTGGAATTTTCCGGATCTTAACTTTCAAAACAAATTACGTAAACATCCATTCCACAAGCATTATATCCTAGTTTAAATCGAGTCTTATGTATATTATTACCACGATTTTACGCGAAGGTTTCGTTTGTTTTCTTCTAGTGTGCGGTTTAGTTTGTCAAGAAGAAGTTACACAAGTTAAGAAGGAGCCTTTCACGCAAAAACTCTTCTTGGAAAAGATTTAACCACCACTTTTACGGATCCTACCGAGCTAATCGGGGAGTATTAGTTTCTTTCGCTTTTAATTACCTTCTATTATCATAACTTTGATACTTTTCGGGAACATTGGGGACAATGTTCGGTTTAAGTGTAGGGAGGAAAATAAACGGAACTTTGAAACTATGCTTATCCTTGACTGCTTGCTTTGTCCAAGTGTATTTGTGTAATAAACCATGAGAAAATGTAGGTTAGGGTAATTTTAGCCAAATTTAAAATTTTTTCATGACGTATAAGAGTGGGCCATTAGTCTTAACAAAAGCGTCTCATGGATAGGAAGTTGCATGACTAGCACAAAACCCTTACCACCTAAATTCCACCCAAAATGTGAGGATCGCCTTAGATTAGTAGGAATTAAAGCATTCATCTTTAATGCTTAGAGTGTTAACCGGTAGTATATTAGATTCTAGAACTTGTTTTGTGATGCATTCCGAGATCGCTAGTGAGACTACACTTGTGTAGTTAGGATTAACTAAATGATAAGAGGCATTAGGATAAACCCTTGTTTGATACATGTAATATAATTACTTCTTCCATATCGGTTGAGTAATTCCCCATACCCTTTGCGTTGTACTCATCTTTAGTACACGATACCCTAGTTAACCCTCGAGCCTATCCTTTTCGCGGTTCTCGTGATGTTTCGGTTTTCCTAATATCAATGAAGAGCATTGTTTACACCCCACCCCAAATATACACCCAAATCGCTTTAGCCTACCTTTATTGCACTCACTTTTAGTGCAAATTTATGTTATCACCCAAAACCCTTAGTTCAATTATCCGGTTGCTTGCATGAGTTGCTAAGTCGAGTCATATCCCTTGTATACGCTTTTGGGATGATTGGGATTCATGGAAAAGTTAAAGTTTATGAAACATAGGAAAGAGAACGTTAAACTCAAATTCCCTTTGTTTGCATAATAATGTACTCCAAGTGTTTTGATCTTTTCAATTCGGGTCAAATTAGTGTTAGAGTAATAAAACTCAAGTGTAGGGATGTGTCTATAAATCCTATCATTTTGATGTACCGTAGAGGATGGTAGAGTAAAAGTGTATGCAAAAAAAAAAAAAAAAAAAAAAAAAAAAAAAACCATACGGGCTACCATCCTACATCTATCTTTTAAATTATGTTTGTTTATTTTCGTTGCCTAGAGTTTTAGAGTGTCGAGTCTTGGCTTAGCAACGCCATTCTTCGTATACTTGCAACATAGAGATTTTGACTATCCACCACTATATAGCCTATCCCACCAAACCCTTATTTCCCTACCGTAAGCCTAACGTTACAACCCTTTAAAGACCTCTTTGATAGTGTTTCCTAGGTGCTTCGCCAAAGCGATGGAGGTTTGATCTATTCTCAAGCCTATGGTAATCTATGTACTAGGACCGGTTAATGAGTGTTTATCTTCCATTTCGATTTGTTATATTTCATATATACACCGAGAGAGATGTGAGTATCCAAACACCCCATGTGAGGTGCTAGTATGTAATTCCGTGCTTGTTATGACTTTATGGGCTTATATGTGTTGTGGACCGTTTTGAATGGATGCTTCATGACCCCTAACTTATAAATTAATTGGCTAAAAGCACATTTGCTTGAGGACAAGCAAATACCAAGTGTAGGATATTTGATAAGGTTTTAAAAGGTACCTTTTGAGGGGTCATTTAAGCCCTTATTCGATCACTTTTGTATCCGTTATTGCTTAATATCGTTCCTTTTCACTTTTAGGTCTCTTGAAGGCAAAATCTTGGAATGATGCTTATTTGGACGAAAAGGCGCGAATATACGAAGAAAATGGCCAAAGTCGAATCGAGACACTCAAAGTCATTAAACATAAGGCGACGGCGTCATCAGCATATCTGCGACGCCGTCGGGAAGGAATTTTGCGACGGTCGAAGCGAAATTGCATGTTTTCAAGGGACGACGTCGGGTTCTAAAGGAGTAGGCCGTCGTTACTCGGGCGGCCTAGATGCGCCAAGACGGCGTCGAGTGAAGGGGACAACGTCACGGTCATAAGGTGGCGCCGTCGAAAGGTTTACGTGGCCAAGACGAAACCCTAATGACGGCGACACGACGGCGGCCACGAAACATAAGGTGACGCCGTCGCAGTATGTAATCTTATATATAGAATCCGAATTTTTCGGTTTTGTGTGTAGTCTTTTGGAGTAAAACCTAAAACCGAACCAAGGCTTTCTTGTGCGATATTTTAGGGTTCTAAACCCTATTATACATCAAGATAAGTATTTACTTCATTAATTTAATTATGTCTTTGATTATTTGTGTGTATGCTTGCATGTTCTCCATGTCCCGCTAATTTATTTGTGTGTTTGCTTAGGGAATATGAAACTTAATTATTGAATATTGATTGGTTGATACTTATCTTAGTTGACTAATGATCTAGAGTGCGCTAGATTATTCGTTGTGTACTTAATGCTTGACATTTCTTTGTGAACTTTAGAATATAATTATCTAGGTAATTGTAGGATAAAGTATTCAAGGACAACCGTAGAGTAGGCGTCTATAAATCACTAGAGGATTTGTAAACAAGACCCTTTGGTAATTTCAAAGAGTTAGAAATAAGCACGCCCTATAGCCTTAGAATCACAACGCAACTAGGAATAAGGACGTGACAAATCAACCATCAATAGGAGATAATTAAGGAGTAGTAAAACCTAAGTAAACACATCTTTAAACTATCATACAGTACACATCAATTAGACATAGACTATCACAACCTTAGCTTAGATAATTAGATAATAGTAGAGTAATCGGTAGCAATACCAACCCCCAATCCAATACCCGAGATTCGTACCTTTTCATTTTCTAAAAACATAAAAGATAAAAATAATCTTCCTCAACCTCAACCTTAGCGTAGTAACTTCTCACTAGCATTCCTATTCCCTAGAGAACGATATCAATACCCGTGGCTTACCCTAATTACTACACTACAACGATTAGGTTCATCGCCTAGGGTGTTATAAAACTTGCTCGAAGAAAAGGAAGTTTCCTTGACCCCGAACGACGCGTGTAGCGTTATCAGTGGCTCATCCAATCAAATGCTTCCTTTTGTCCACAATGTCATTCCCCATGTGTCAGGAGCATCTAGAAGCCTCATTTGATTCTAGTACGAGGTTGGTTTGGGTGGGTAATTCTGGGATGCCGGGTAAATGGTTAAAGAGGATAAACAGTGAATGTGGGGGTTTTACTTGGTGGGTTATTGAGGTTTTGACTAGGGATGGTTTTTGTTGATCGGGTTTGGGGATAAAATGGATACGGGGTAGGACAGGATTAAAAGGTTTTGGGCTTTTGATAAAGATGGGCTAGGGATTATTTTTGGACTTGGCCTAATTAGTATCCATTTATAAATAAGGACCGTTCATGAAATATTTTGTAATTTAAATGACCAATGGTGTAAATTTGCTAAAGTGAAGGGTGATTTGTGTAAACTTCCAAATGATGATCCGTAAATTGACTTATAGCATTCAGAATCCAAAAACCCATAAAACTACTCCTTGACATCGGCTTTTTGCACTCATTCCATATCTCGTGCTCGGTTTTCTTTGGTTTTGGCTTTCTTTTATGCTTTTGTCATATCCGCATTCACACATGCATAAACTCAAGAAACCAACATATATTAGCAATAAACGGCTCCTTGACATCGGCTTTTTGTACTCATTCCATATCTCGTGCTCGGTTTTCTTTGGTTTTGGCTTTCTTTTGTCTGTTTTGTCATATCCGTACCTGCACATGCATAAACTCAAGATCCAACATATACTAGCAATAAACGGCTCTTTCTTGGTTATTTTGATTCTATTTTGGTAAAGAAATGGTATGTATTTTAGCACATACCAATAGGTTATCTTATCAAAATAACATTTTCCGATAGTTTATAAAAGTTAACTCGTATTTATAAAACGCGAGTTATTATCTTAGTTAATAAAGGTTTATAATTAACTAAAATCACATTCGTCAATAATATGTAGTTATATATATTTCAATTATTAGTGAAAACAGAATATTTAGGTTTATCGCGAAACAAATACATCAAACTCATTTCCGAGTCTAACATATTATACTTGTATAAACTAAAATGTTTAATAAAGTACAACTTGTTAATCAATATAGCTCGAGCATCAAACATTACTCTAATTTATAAGGCGTATTGAACCTTATAAGTTATGACTAAATACAAAATATATGATATCAATTATTAATCTCATAGTCAGTTCTTGATATTTATCATGCCGTTTAGTGAATTACTTATTTGTTATTTACTCGATTCTAATATTAACAATCAATTATGTCCGATTCTGATATATATAATTAGTCCGTAATTAAGGTGCAATTCAGTTGCCAACCAATTAGTATCACGTTAGTCCGTTAGCCGATAAATATTACTAGTGCAAGTTATTTGGTATTAACTTACCCAATCTAATAGGCGCTTCTCTTTACCATTTTTATTTCAAATCATCACTACCCATTGTTAACCAAGGTCACTTACTTATATTAATAGACAAACAATCATGAATCCTTAATTTATTTCAAATTAACCAAATACTACTAATCTTTTTATATTGAATACAAAAACAAACCCGAGACCCTAACCTATCAACACGACCACACCCAACTGAGCTCGAGTCCAATCGATTCCAATAGTCACCACGAGGATCATTAGACCGACCCGATCTGAAACCCAAACGGGTCGGACCCAACCCGACAATCCAAGGCAGAAATCAAACTACTCACCACACCCATTGACAAGTTTTATCAAATTAGTGAAATAACCAAAATCCCGACTTCAATCCCACGATACGAGGGCCAACTCGTTCACACAAACATCCTTTGTTAATACCACACACGAATCTGTACTCACTCGTTACACCACACGAATATAAATCAATTTCGTTTTTAAAACATGTTTTGTAGTGAGAGAAAGTGGAAGAGGAAAATGAGAGGATGGGTGGGTGTTGGGGTATATATACTCTAAGGAGGGACCTAACTTGTACAAGGGATTTTATAAGGGTGGCCATGTAATATTTCTAGAAGGATCATGGGTGAAAATTCTCTAAGCTTTTGATATATTAGGTTCAGGACACATTTAACCTAGTGAACGAATGATTCGTGACACGAGAGTTACGCCATTGTTTTTAAAATACTATTTCCAATAAAAACGATATATAATACAACTCGTATCTCAAATTAGTTAAAACGATCGCTCTCTCCAATTACGACGCATCAAGGAATTTACGAGTTGTCACAGCCTTACCTCCTTAAAATGAATCGCGTCCTCGCGATTCAATTCAAGTACTCGTTGAGGTTTAAAAGAGGCGAGTGCATACGCACGAGGATTCATCTTCACGTTCCCTACATGAATCTAGGATTTCAGTGCGATTTTCTATGAACTTCAAAGATAGAGATGCGACTTTACTAAAGTCGCTCAATTTCATGGTCTACGATTTTGATAAGTCAACGAAGTTTAAGCACTCAAGGTTTGGATTTCCCAAAGGGATAATGATTGCCCCATCAGCAAGTCGTTTCTTCCTATAATGCACGAAATGTCGAGTGTACTGCTGAGTCTTAACGATAGGTCAAGGCTCTGAGCTACTGGTCTAACTTCAATAAGGATTTCGGAATGACTGATACATCAAGGATTAAGCTTCCGCGTTTACCAAACGCTTCACACATTCTCATCGTGAATCTCTAAGCTTAACCTAGGCCATATCCGGGAAGTTAAGAAGTTTACGTTGTCTATGTCTCCTAGCAGTTTGCGAGTGGAATGCCTATCCATCTCAGCTTAGAACGGTCTCCTTGACAGCTTCTCGATTAGGTTCGGGGTTGGTAGGTTGGGTATTTCCATTTCTACCCAACAATCGAAATCGGCACTGATGACCACAGAGGGTCTCTTACGGTGCCTTCAAAGTACTAAAGTGATAGGTATTGCTATAGGAGAATTTGGCCAACGGAAGGTGTCTATCCCAGCCATTTCCAAACTTGGTATGCATGCGATGTGTTCTACTAATGTTCGAATGGTTGCTTCACTTCGGCCATCAGTATAGAGATGATACACTGTAAGCATATCCAGATCTATTCTCTCGGCTCTAGGAAGTGATGGGTGTGTGGCAATTGCCACGATCCAAAAGGATAGAAATCAGAATTTCCTAATGCACACGGTTTCCTTTTTGGATCAGGTGTGTACTAACAGAATGATTCTCAGATGGAGAAAGCAGATCAAGGGGAGATTTCCCTTGTCGGTTGGTGTTCTCTTGAGATGTAGTGAGGAACTAGAGTTCAGAAGTGTGGGCTAACTCATCGGAGCATAGCCACTCTACCAGAGGGTGAGAAATGAGTACTCTCTCACCTTCTTAAAAGAGGATAGAGGTGAGCAGGGTCGTCCATACTTTCCATCCGGGTGAATAGCAGAAAGTGAATGGGTTAGGTAGGTCTACCAACAATCACTCAGGTATAGGCACAAGATCTACTTCCAAGGTCTCATCTACGGTGTAGCTTATTGATTGGTTAAGAGAACCGAAAGGATAGCAGATGTTTCTCGAAGGGCAAGGGAACGATTAGGTGGTTTTCCCAAAGAACGCGGTTTAGGTTACTCCTTAAGATTTCAAGATTTTCTGTTGGGTACGGAATCTCTACTGGCCGAGAGGTCTAGGAAGTTCAGAGTATGTCTCTGTTAGAAGGTGTTGATTGCTACAAGCAATCGGTCGGTTGACTTAGCATGATATCTAGGTTAGAGACGAAAGTAAGACTCCTAAAAGAGAGTATTGGTTACTAGCCGTAGTCAATCGATTGACTCATTGGAGCACTTAACACATAAAGCAGAAAGGTTCAATATTCAACTCCAAAGTCCTAATTCCCAAAAGAAGTTCGACTATCGATCAATATCAACTCAACTCTTAAATACGAGTGAAGGTTGACGGCTCTAAGTTGGTTTACTAAAGAATTTTGCATCGATGGAGTGTAAGGTACGACATCGATGGGACAGGGTAGGTGGTATAACGCAACCAGCGGTATGATGTAGCAGTCTATTGTTGATAAGATAATATCTACAGGATAACCTCGGTGAATAACTTCACTAAAACAGGTCGTTAGATCGTTATCGATAGGGGTACCTAAATAGAGGATGAGGTACGACATCAACAGCACGTAAAGTACTATCTTAACTGAAATCTGTTGGTGAAGCAACGTCGACCAAAACATTATCGATTTTAGGATATGAACAACGTCGACTAGATGACGTCGTTTAAATCAACATCGAGTGAATGGCAAGGTTTGGAAGTTTAGACAATAATCAACTCGAGACTAGGCTTGAGGTAGAAGTGTCGGTAATAGTATTACCAACGAAGCGAGGCTAAACGACAAATCTAAGAAGATTACTAACGAAACTAGGCGGAATGATAATTCAAGGCCAAATGATGATTTAAAGTCAAATGATGAGTTAACAACTAGGAACGAGGCCTAAAATCAGAAAATCGAAAACCCAAAAACCAAAATCAAAACCAAATCCAAAATAACCAAGACCAAATCCACAATAGCCCAAAACAATTCTAAACGCTCTAATAAGAATCAACGAGGCTTATGACGATAAACAACTCGGATGTGAACAGTGCCAATCGGGTCTAACCCGACCTAAGGCGAACTACGCGTGACAGCATCAAACAGGAATTCCACATAAGCATAGACGTATAGCGATGTCAGAAGTGTTACAGTTCGAGAGGTGTTGAAATGATAGTGTGTCGTGTGAGTGCGGGCTTTCGTGATGTTCGGTGAGTGTGTGTGTGTGTGTGTGTGTTCACCTAAAGCTCATCATTCATAAAACCAATCTCTATCTCGGACATAATTCTGTTATAACTACTCCAAGTATCGCAAAATTCACCTATGAGTCGGACATAGGTGATCAGTCCATGTCCCACTGTCCCTGGCTGAATATAGGTGATCAGTCTATATTCACCTGAGGTCTAATGAATTTTGATATACCCGACTTAGTTATATTAGCACCATGTACTCTACATCCCAAATCATTCTCAAGGCTACTACTAGTGTGCAGGCTCTAAGCTGGCTAATGAGACTACGCAAAGAAATTGCGTAACTCTGTGAAAGGCATAGTGCGTGCGTAAGCATGAGGACATACTTACTAGGCGTGCTTAAGCATGAGGACATGATATATGTGCGTGTATAAGCATGGGGGCGTGCTTATAGTGTGTGCATAAGCATGAGGACATGCTTATGGTGAATTATTAAGACAGGCAGACTTAAATCATCTACTAACAAGGCACACATTCGACAAGTGTCTCATCAAACAAATCATCAAATAAGCCATAAACATCTCATCAATTATTACATCAATCAGTTCTTCTAATGTGTTCTCAACTATCTACATCCTTAAACTAGTCGTACGCGAGGCTTCAGCTTGGCAGGCAGGCACGTGGCGGTCATAGGGCTAAGTTTTCGCAAAAGTGGTTATAGTCTAGGTTTTGAAAATACCCAGCTCTCTATAACCTTGGCTCTGATACCAACCTGTAACACATCGAAATTTGGGATCAACGGAAGCATACAAAACTTTGGTTGCTACAATCTTGGTATCACAACATAATTTACAAAGAATGGTTTTTATCCCATTTATTTAGAATAAGATTCATTAATCGAAAACCATAAGTTTACATTAATGAAAATAGTGCGGAAATAGGCCTAAAAGATAACTAAAGCGGTCCCGATTATTCATCAGAGTCACCTATGACCATGCCCCTTGCCAAGCGTCTTCCAATAGTGAGCTATCGCCTTAAACCTGAGAACACATGCTAAAAGGGTCAGGTTACGCTGGTGAGTTCATAGAGTTTAGTTACAAAAGTAACAGTGGACCTGATAAAGTTTAATTGCTACATGCGACTAAGGCAAATAGATAATAAATATACCAACCAATAATCAATCACTCCATAATCAATCCAATCAATAATCAATTAAATACGTGTGAGATCTCAATGCAGGGCCCTGAGCGACTCTAGCCAGCACAGTCGTATCAAGGCCCATAACACAAGCTACCATGGTCTAGGTCAGTCAATTCTTAGCTAGGCATCGAGTTATAGCATAGAGATGCTACCCTAGTCTAAGTCAACAAATTTCGCATGTCTAACATTTCCTAGTCAACATATTAGCAATTCAAAATAGTAGTGGCAGATCCAAAAATAGTTTATATTCACATAGACACAAAAAAACATTCAATCACCAAATCAAATATACCAAAGAACAGTCATACTCAAATCATATTCACGTATCCAGTTATAGTTTGTTAAAAGCAACATGTATTCTCCCCCAAAATAGTTAAGAAAACTTTAGAAAAGAGGGGCTATGAAACTCACGTTAGCCACAACAATGCACTATACACTATTGACACGACATGCATTTAAAGCTAATCTCCAAGGCATCCAGAAGAATGTATGACGAGTATGATAGAATAGAGTTGACACAACTAATGCGTATACGATTATCTTAAAATACAACTCAAATGATAAATAGGTCGATAAAAGATAATGTGTCGTAGCTTTCGTGGATTATTCATGTCATTACTTTCAAAAGTCCATTATCGTTCCCAAAGGTTTATAATGAATATCTCAAAAGTTTAGTTTTAACATTTTGTGTGGTGGTAAGAAACGTAGACGCGACGCACAACTCACGCGAAAGAAGAGAAGACGTTGACATAGTCGAGGCATACTAACTAGAACGCACGCCAAAATGGAAAGTTCATTGACTAAGTTATAATATACCGACAATAGTCAGACTATTCAAAGATTAGGAAATGACGACATCTATTTTCAACACATAAATAGGTTAACTTTCAGTACTTTCCCATAATCCCAAACATATATGTTAATAATAAAAGATAAGTTTCTGTTTACCGCTTAATTAATAAAGATGTCACATTTGCTACTCGTAATTTATACAAGTTTATAAATAGAATACTTCATATAAAGTATATTGAGTAGTGTACTATAGTGACACGTTTGTTTACCCAACATTCCTCAACCCATTATGACTTTAATAGGTTATCTTATTAAAATAACATTTTCCGATAGTTAATAAAAGTTAACTCGTATTTATAAAACGCGAGTTATTATCTTAGTTAATAAAGGGTTATAATTAACTAAAATCACATTCGTCAATAATATGTAGTTATATATATTTCAATTATTAGTGAAAACGGAATATTTAGGTTTATCGCGAAACAAATTCATTAAACTCATTTCGGAGTCTAACATATTTTACTTGTTTAAACTAAAATGTTTAATAAAGTACAACTTGTTAATCAATATAGCTCAAGCATCAAACATTACTCTAATTTATAAGGCGTATTGAACCTTATAAGTTATGACTAAATACAAAATATATGATATCAATTATTAATCTCATAGTTAGCTCTTGATATTTATCATGTCGTTTAGTGAGTTACTTATTTGTTATTTACTCGAGTCTAATATTAACAATCAATTATGTTTGATTCCGATATATATAATTAGTCCATAATTAAGGTGCAATTCACTTGCCAACCAATTAGTATCACGTTAGTCCATTAGCGATAAATATTACTAGTGCAAGTTATTTGGTATTAAGTTACCCAATCTAATAGGCACTTCTCTTTACCATTTTTATTTAAAATCATCACTACTCATTGTTAACCAAGGTCACTTACTTATATTAATAGACAAACACCCATGAATCCTTAATTTATTTCAAATTAACCTAATACTACTAATCTTTGTATATTGAATACAAAAACAAACCCGAGACCCTAACCTATCAACACAACCACACCCAACTGAGCTCGAGTCCAACTGATTCCAACAATACCCACGAGGGTCATTAGACCCGACGATACGAAACCCAAACGGGTCGACCCAACCCGACAATCCAAGGCGGAAATCAAACTTCTCACCACACCCATTGACAAGTTTTATCAAATTAGTGAAATATCCAAAATCCCAGCTTCAATCCCACGATACGAGGGCCAACTCGTTCACACAAACATCTTTTGTTAATACCACACACGAATCTGTACTCACTCGTTACACCACACGAATATAAATCAATTTCGTTTTTAAAACATGTTTTAATATTTTTACATCCACGAAAAACAATACATCAATATACATATTAATATATACACGTTCGTTAAAATAGAAAAGGAGCCATAAGGAGACGAGGTAGGCTTTACCGAGAAGAAAAGAGGTAGAAACGAGGGTCGTGGTGGAGTCTTTATACGAGTATAACTCGTATCACCATGCACGAACCTAAAAACATCGTTATCTTTAGAAACCCTAGGTATTTGAAACTAAAAATATAGATTTAGGGTGCGTATGGAATATTTGGGGTGCGTGTGTTGCATAAATGGGGTCACAAGACCCCGATCTATCGTTTAGAAAGGGTGGTGTCATTGTTGGAGGCAGCGAATAACCAGGAACTATGGAGCGACCACTCAGGAGCGCAAAGGATATACAGGTCCCCATCCTATGTGCACTCGATGTAACTATCATCACTTAGGAGATTGCCCAAAGTGCAACAAATGTGGACGGACGGGCCACTTCGCGCGAAATTGCTCAAACAGGACTGGGAACCAAGGACAAAGAAAAGCATGTTACGAGTGTGGAAGTCTGGATCACCTTCGGAATACCTGTCCAAAGTTGAAAAGAACTCCCAACCAAGAAGGTAATCATCCAAACCTGGCATTGGCAATAGAAGGTCCACCAGAACCGAACATTGATGTTTCCGCACGTGGTCGAGCATTCTATCCGGTATCGAGGAAGCCGTAACGCATGTAACGGGTACATTCTTCGAACAACCACCTTATTTACATACAACATGATTTTGAGTGCATAACTTGCTTCCAATTCTTACCACGTTCACGACATCGATTAATTTGAGACCTAACGATATCGACCTTAGTTGTAATTTATTTTGTTAATTTGATTTGATTTGTGTAAGCAATTCCAATATCGAGCGAATCTTTCAAAGACTTCATTCAAAGACTTGTTTCCTAGCTTGATCTAGTGACAGTTCTTGTTTGATGAGTTGCGAAAATCAAGCTAAGAGACAAGTTTACTCAAGTCGGTTTAGTTTAATCTCATGACAGTTCTTGTTTGATGAGTTGTGAGATTAAATTAGAATCGACTACCTAAAGGTCTTTTGAGAGCTACGTTCGATATTGGGTAAGTTTACCCTATCAAATCTAATCACGGGCACGTACTTAGTTGAATGGGGAACCCGTATACATGAGCATTGATATGATCATTTAGATTGTTCGTACGAGCATGAACTTTTAGAACTCTTGTCGAGGTTCGGACTATAGTATCAATAATTGAATCACGAGGACGTGATTCCTCTAACTGGGGAAGAATGTCACAATTCTCAATTTCCGGTCATTTCTCAAACTCAATATTCATCATATTAGTTCATGCATGGTTTTGCATTTCACGTTAAACGCATAATTTCCTATTAAATAAACGCTATCGCGTAATCATTTAAATTGAACATTTGATCCGACACTTCCAAAAATTTTCCTAATATATTTTTATACTCATGTTAAGATTATAAAAATTATAATATTAGTTTACCTGGTGTTTTAAATTTATTTTGTATATAAATTGTTATATTTATATAATTACGACGGTTTTCGTAAATACTACCCGATAATTATTATTTCACTAAATTTTTGTAAGAAATGTATTTTTATAATTTTTATGACTTGGATATATTTTATTTTGTTCCGTAAAAAAATTTATTTTTAGCTAACGTTACACTAAATACCAAACTATATTTACTTAATATACATAATTCTTACATTTAAACACATTTAGTCATCACAACTCATCCAATTCTTCCCCTAAAAACCCATGGCCGACCTCCCTATATGAGTCATCACATTTCATAAAAAGATCTTGAAGTTACATGACACCTATATCATCCTTATTAGATATTTACAATATCCTAAATAATAACAATTAAAAAAAAAAACACATACAACATTTATCATAAAGTGATAAACTACTCAAATCCTCTCATCTCCTTTGAAGGGTTCGGTCAAGCTTAAAACCTCAAGAAGAAATCATAAGTTTTCAAGGATCAAGTGTTAAACAACTCTAGTATTACTTCTATTTTGGGTTTTGAAATAAAAACCTAGAGTAATTAGGAAAAACCTTGTTCTAAAACCTCATCACTACACTAGTAAGCATTTCATGATCATTTTTATTTTTCCATATTCATACTTTGGTCATTTCATCATTTTTGCAAGAAAACATGCAAAAATATTTGTTTCAGGAAATTCAGCATGTAATCTCTACTTTTTACGAGTCAAAAATGAGTCTTAAGCGTTATAAAATGTGTCGATTTATCAAAATATATTAGTATATATTATTACTATTCCGAGGACATATAAAGCGTAGAAAAGCGGACTTGTAACGATTAAATTACACACGATTTAACAAAGTTGCCGTAACTTTATTATATAAGAAAACTAATATATTTCTATTAGACAAATATTACGACGCGAAGGACCATGTTGAGGTCGTTTTAACATGGATGTAGTACTTTTATAACGTGATGTCTTCTAGTAAAAGTAAGTTCGCCAAGCATATTTTCCAAAATGTCCAACCGTTCGTCAAGCGGAGTTATATGAATAAAATATGGTCACTTAAACTTAGCGAAAACCACCCTTAAACAATATTTTGGACACAAGTACCATACGTAGCCTATATTTTTCTTCATGATCGAGACCTCTAGGATGAAAACTTAAATGCTAAAACTTTGAGATAATGACACAAGCTTCCCAAAACCGTTGAGTTTGTTTCCTAACACTCGATGTGCACCATTTTACGACTAGCTTTTCGAGGCCGTTTAGTCCCTTTCATGAAATTGTCAAATGACATTATTTTACGACGAAAAGTTATAATTTCACAATAAATCACTAAATGACTATCGTAGGATATCGTTTCAACGTATATACTTGTAAAGTAATTTATAAATTGTCAAGACGTTATAAGATTATTTTTCGACGATAAACTTTATTTTCAAAAGTGTACAAGTGGTATGGATATCATATGAGTTTGCATGCACGGCATTGTTTCATAACTTATATTAGAGCATATCATTTATAATAGGTCGCGGTTAGAGTGTTGCGTCTCATTTCGTGCATCCACTCGTCATCATAACTATTGCAACGGTGAGTAATCACATCCCCTTTTACCGTTTTTACTATATTTTGGGGCGAAATGCATGAACCATTCTTGAGCCAAATTGATTACTACTTTTATTAACTTGTTTGACTAGAACTTGTGAACTCGAATCAAATCCTTTGAACATAATTACGAATTTATGCCTTATTTGAACTTTTGAACTTGATTTAGACTCTTGGACTTAATTATGAACTTATGACTTGTTTGAACTTATTGAACCGTCGTCTTGCTGACCACGACTTAAAGTCTCCCTGCTTGGAGCAAAGCAAATTCTCCCATGTTCGGAGTGTTCTTAATTGTATATTAATAGTTGTATGATGTATCGTTCGTACATTCGCATTGTTAGTCTCCTATTAGTAGGTAGTATGGATAGCTTATTAGAGGTCGGCCAACCTCTCGTCCACTATGTTACGGACGATATTATTTATTCTAGGGGCTTTGCTTGGCATACATTATTATATATGTGGTATTATATTGTGAACTATTATGACCACTTATACTTGACTACTTGATACGCTATATTTTGTGCAATGGGTTGTGAACACACAGGTTGCAAGTTTTGTATGGGCGGAACTTGGAACTGAGTGGATTTACAATGCCTTTGCTTTGTGGACTATTTTCGATGACCGAAACCTTTGTCTCCTTCTTACGAGTTTTCTTATTATACGAAACGTGTATACTCACCAACTATTTTCAAAGTTGACCCGTTTTCTCTCATGCATTTCAGGTGATCGTTAGTAAGCTTTTCTACCAGGTCTTGCATAATGAAGTTTTGGGATCTAAACTTTGTAACATATTTGCCGATGTCGGCTAAACTGGTATTGTAATGGTATACTATTTCTTTTTAATCTTAACGTTGGTATGTTCTATTATCTTTGGCTTATGTTCCTTTCCGTTACACCTCGTGTTTCCGCCTCCGGCGAGGGTGTGACAAGAAATTAGGGATTAACTTTAAAAAATATCATATTTGTCCAAAAGTACTCTTCTGGGCATCGAACAAATTGTTTTGCTTATATGGGTACTGAACTTTCAATGTCGTACTTTTTGAGGTATTTTGTGACATTTTGCCTCAAATTATTAAAATTCAGGGCAAAATGTCACAAAAGTACCCTCGAAAGTATGAAATTGAAAGTTTAGTACCTCAAAAAGTTCGAAACTGAAAGTTTAGTACCTCAAAAAGTTCGAAATTGAAAGTTCAGTACCCGTATAAGCAAAAAAAAAGTGTTCGATATCCAAAAGATTATTTTTGGACAAGTATGGTGATTTTTAAAGCTATTATTCCTAGAAATTATTATTGTAGTAATATATAAATGGGTTAATAACCTTTTAAAGCACTATACTTGTCACAAATATCAGTTCGACGTAGCGAACTAAAAAATAGCTATTTTAGACATTAAACTTGACATTTTGTCTTTCTTTAAGTATTATGACCAAATTATGACCATTTTACCATATATATATATATATATATATATATATATATATATATATATATATATATATATATATATATATATATATATATATATATATATATATATATATATATATATATATATATATATATATATATAATTAGCATGGTGACCACTCTTAACATAAAAACAATAGGAACCGCTTTTAGACCGTTGGATGTACCATTATAGATTTGATCTAATTAAATTGAGTTCGGTGGCATTATAGTAATAAATGTTAAGCTTGTGGCCTTTTGTGAAACACATTTTGAAGAGTTAATGGCTCAACCATTTTGAAAAAATTACGGCACTTTTTTTTTTATATATAAATTGTCATTTCTTTGTTTCTATTTCTTTAGTTTTTTTAAACCTTATGGACACACTTTCTACTACAAACTTGAACCAGTACCTTTTTTTGTTTTTTTATCGACACACTATTTTTTCATACTTGATTTATAAAGTATTAAATTTATAGGGACACACCAATTTTTGATACATAAATAATGACACATCAATTTTTTTGTTACATATATACACAGAAATTTTGATACATAAATACTAACATACCAATTTTTTTATACATAAATAGTGACACATCATTTTTTTAATACATATACACATAGATATTTTTATACATATACAGTGACGCACTAGTTTTTTTTTGACACATTTGTAATGTCACGTTAAATTTTTTGATACATATTTAATTGCACACTAAAATTTTAATATTTACTTAGTGACACTAAATTTTTTCATACAACATAACAGTAACCCAACAATCCTATCGTCCTTAAATCGAACAACAACCGACATCAAGAACTCATTTCAATGGTCCACAATAATAAACAATAACCACCAAGAAGATTCGAAAGAAGAACCAAAAGATCTCGGGTTTCTAAGGTTTTGAAAAATTGACCCTTAAAGATCTTTCAAGATATTCGAATCACCCATCACATCTATCTTAAAAAAATACAAGAAATAAAAAAGAAATCAAAATACAAGATATCGAAAGGCACCAAATACAAGATATCGGGTTGATACATCACTAATAACCAACTCGTACACACATCCGAAAGGCACCAAAATCTATGAATGAATTCATCAAAAACCGCATCCCACGAGATTTCGACCTACTATATTATGAGGTTTATGAGAAATTCTTTGACGTGTCTTCAGTCACAAGTGACGACAATGATTAGATCTGGGCCGCTAGTGTTGCAACAAGAACCAATAATGCATACTTATACCCAGATCTGAAAATCGTGTTTAAGGGGTACCGATAAAGGTTGACGAAAAATAATTATTTTCTTCGGGAATATATATGGTTTTACCCGGTATTATCGCACAGTTGTTGGTTTTCTGTTCTTCGGGTGTAGGCTTCCGATGATGTGTGGTTCGAGACAGGTCATGATAACAAGCATATCACTGTTGGAATAACATATCTGTAATGAAGATGAAACTGGTACATGCGAATAGATCGAAAATGGTGGCTTGGCGGATTGTGTTTTCTATTGAGAGAGAAGATAGATCTAATTTTTATTTTATATGTAAATGTAAAAGAGAGTAAATGAAAGAAGCAATACTAACGTTACGGGTTGCATTCATATTTCACAAGTAATATTACTATAACACCTTTAAACATAAACAATTACTTTTGCTTTTCTTTTAACTAAAAATGACACATGCTCGGTTCCTATAGTTTTTATTTTAAGAAATGGCCATCATACGAACGCAAATCTATATATATATATATATATATATATATATATATATATATATATATATATATCGGGGGCTAATAAATTTTGATACTCACTTTCCCACTTCCCAACTAAAACCCATCTTCTTCTTCATCTTGTTTGTTCCAACCTCACCCACAAAACCAGAAGAAAAAAACAAGCGACATGTCTACTTAAGCAACGAATGAACGAAATACCATTCCGATTTTTAGTCAGTTTCATTGAGGGCACTCAGATTTCTGGGTGGGTTGAGGGCACTATACTTTTTTTCTGACAATTTTTTCTTAAGAATTTAGTGTTTATCCAACAACTTGGTTGGGGGCATGTCCCCCCACTACTCTCTGCCCACTAATGACCACATAGCTCCGCCCACAGTTGAGTTGGAAAAATCCCAAGCCCTAATTCACAAATTCAATCAATTAATTAAGTGGTAAAAATATGCCGCAAGTACGGATAATAGCAAAGAATTTTATGGACATGGTGGCTTCATTACCTGCTATCAAGCTCGATAAGCTTTACCAGAATGCCTTCATTTCTCAAGCTATTCTTAGGTGGTCATCTCTTTTTTTTATATGCCAATTCTTTCTTTTATAACTCATCAATTTACGCTTTCTTTCGATATTCACACTGATGCCAATTCTATTTTTTATATGCCAATTTTATTTTATAACTCATCTCTTTTTTTTTATATGCCAATTCTTTCTTTTATAACTCATCAATTTACGCTTTCTTTCGATATTCACACTGATGCCAATTCTATTTTTTATATGCCAATTTTATTTTATAACTCATCTCTTTTTTTTTATATGCCAATTCTTTTTTTATATTCACACTGATGCTAAATTCATCCAAGTCATAGGTCATTCCGATTTTTAGTCAGTTTCATTGAGGGCACTCGGGTTGAGGGCACTATACTTTTTTTCTCCTAATTTGACAATTGAATTTAGTGTTTATCCAAGAACTTGGTTGGGGGCATGTCCCCCCACTACTCTCTACCCACTGATGACCACATAGCTCCGGCCACAGTTGAGTTGGAAAAATCCCAAGCCCTAATTCCAAACTTGATTCACAAATTCATTGATTCATCAACTGGTAAAAATGCGGATAATAGCCAAGAATTTTATGGACATGGTGGCTTCATTACCTGCTATCAAGCTCGATAACCTTTACGAGAATGCCTTCATTTGTCAAGCTATTCTTAGGTATATCTCTTTTTTTATAACTATTAGTGTCATGAATTTAGGTTTATTTACGCTTTCGATATTGCTAAATTCATCCAAGTCAAATTTCTGACAAAAATGTTTTTCGGTCAGGTCGCAGAGTCTGACTGAGTATATGTTTGTGTTAGCTTATTTACCGGGCTTATGAGCTTATGTATATTTGGAAAAATTCATAAGCCTACCTTTTTCGGCTTATCAAGTTGGCCTTATGGCTTAAGGCCATAAGATGACAAGCCGACCTTATGAGCTTTTCCAAATATACATACGCCTGCTAAATAAGCTAACACAAACATTTACTATAACTACGGTGAGTTTCAGGCGCGTGTTAGGTTAGGTGTAGACAATGTTGTTGGTTTGAGAATGATGTGATAACGTATTCGTGAGGCTAGGATAATGAGCTAAGAACAAGGTGGAAAAATAGCAAGAGCTAAGATTAACAACAACGATGAATATGCAGAGTAAACAAAGTAAAAAGATAAGATCCGACTACTCTAATCTGTAAAGGAACTTAGTTCACCAAGATTATACATCTATAAAGAAAACAGTGGTCATGTCTTATTCATCATAGACGAGAATTACACCTTAAGAAACCTTTATCAAGTATCCTTGATCCGAGACCTAGAAAAAAAATACTTGTCCCGTAGTACATAAGTTTAAGCAAATACCAAAACAGATTAAAATTGCACCATTTGTCTTTTCAGATTTTGTCTAACATTTCCCGTATCATTTGGTAGGAGCAAATAATGTGAAATATTCAAGCAAATCACAATTGTTAGGCTCGACTATAGGCATCATTTCTAGTACCAAATAATTCGCAAAAACTTACTGTATAAAATAATAATACATATTATGCATGTAGATGTAATCAACCTATTGAAAGTAAGTAAAGACGGTAACGACAATGGCATTATACCATCCATTGAATAAGCTGCGTCCTAGTCTCAAGTTAGGATCACCAAATGTTCCTCTAAAATGTGACATAACAAGACTACCATGGCTTGGTTTGCATCTAAACGAACTTGTTGTTACCATTCAGTTGTTTGATTACACCCTTATCAGTGAACCAGTGAGAGATTGACCTCAGCTGATATACAAGATAATCTTGAATTTGCATTGGGGGGAGTGGCTCAAGCACCGGTGGGGTAGGGGAAAACTCAAACTGGACATGACTCTTTAATTTTTCCTGAAAAGGGTGAAAGGGGTGACTGTGTGCGACTGCCCCTAGATGCAGGGTTGCTTTATTGGGAATTAGGAAAGAAGGAAGGCGTCGGGAGAGTCCCCCCAAAAAAAAAAAAATCCGCAACAACATTGCATCATTTTCTAGTTGTGCGTTTGGTGAAAGACATGATTTTAATTGTAATGATCTGTGTTTATTGCTCAGGTCTTTGCCACCATTGGCCAAGAAGTATGTTCTCCAATTGTTGTATATTGATGTTCCTGTCACAGGCAGTTCATTGCAAGAGTGGGTTCTTGCTGACGGTGCTGCAAAGCATAGAGTAGCCGTTGATAGACTCATTCAGTTGAGAGTATTTACTGAAACTGTCGACAGGTACATTTGTTTGCTTATTTTCCCCAATACACTTTTAAAAACATAGTTGCCTTTACCATAAACTGTTCATCTTTCGATGGGTAAAAACTGCAGATTGATGAATGCAATTATTTATAAATGATGCTTACATGACGCGAGCCTTCCTGGCTTACAATTTTATTAACCTTGAAAACATTTAAAACATGTGGCTCGACACTCATTTTAGTTTATTAGACCTTTGTTACATCAATTGCATCGAGTTGGCATAGTTAGCATGAAAACTTTCATTTGTATCTTAAAACATGACAGCATATGCATATTCATGGATATTTATAGGTAACATTAAGGCATGCTAGCTTATTATTTAGCATGATGAAGCCTTTCCAAAGAATAAGTTACAGAGAAAGCATGTTTGCGTTACATGAACTAGTAAAAAAATACTGTTTTGAAGCAGCTGTCCTTTACAGTTTTTAGTGGATCAGAGTTTTAGAACTCCCTTTTTTATGTTTTTAGTCTATTTTCTGAAGGCCTTATTTGTGTGTGCAGGAAGAAGGAAGCCACTTATAGGTTAAACCCTATGTTTCAGATGAATCTCCGAGAGCATATTGTTCACGGGTAAGTTATATATACACATTGGTACTTCTCAGTTTTGTATCTACATGGTGTGGCTTCTTGTTCCTTGTTGCTTCCTGTATACTTACAACTTTTAACATATTGCTCTCTGCACGTAGAAATGTCAATTATTTATGTTATGACATCACCACAATAAGTTCTACATAACTCTGTTACTAATATTAGGGCTAGTGTTCTAGCTCTTTGAGTGTCTTTAAAGGATCTAAACTATCTGTGTGACATTTGAGCTGGATTTTGTAGAGGTGTATTACCAAGAGAACCTATGGCTGCAAATATAACTGTAAGACTTCCCAGCTTAGAAGAACTCGACAACTATGTTGCTCAGCAATGGGAGGTAAGAAACGATTCAGTGTATTCTTATATATACATGTTTATATTAATATTATAAATAAAGTAGTTAGTTGCTAGAACCTTCGCCACTAAGTTTGTGAACAGAATATTTTGGTTTCTACTTTTAATCATTTTGCAGCTCCAGTATATTCTCTTTCATGACTTGTTATTGTGGCAATCTAGTGTTTCTTGCTGCATCTTATAAACTCCGCATCGAAGCTGAGGTTACAACGAAAAGCATTAGCGCTTCTATGATGAAAGTTTTCCAACGAGGTCTTCTAAGTCAGAGGTGGTTTTAAATTATTGCTATACATTATATTCAATACATATCTTCTCTTTAGTTCTATGACCAATTGTTTCTGACATAGAATGTCGATTCAAAATTCTACAGAGACAGAGAAGGTGCTCTACTTACAGAGAGTGGTTTCCAGTTCTTGGTATGAATATTTGAAGTTGTAATGTTGTGTAGCCTGCTTCTCTGTATTTTATCAAGTTTAATGCCACTTATGTTTCGCTTGCAGCTAATGGATACCAATGCACAGCTATGGTATATCATCAGGGAGTATATCAGTAATTCTGAGGTAATCATTTGTGATACTTCCTTTCATTTCTGGTCACTTACTTAACCCAATTATTGAAAAAAATCTGATCTTATTTATTGTTTTTGATCATTTTATTAGAAACATATTGATGACTCTGTTATAAATCTGAATTTTTTTACACTTCCTGTAGTGTTATCTACTATACGATGTGACATTAATAGTTGTCTTTTGTATGATGACCCTAACTGTTCTTATTTCATGAATATACTGGATGCTTCTTGTCGTTACATTTTGCGTTAATAGTCAGTTTTGGTTTCAAGTTTTGTATCATTTTAACATACATTTACCTTATACTTATAATAGAATTTTTTCAACTTTTTATGAACAGGATAGAGGTGTGGATTCAGCAGACCTTATCTCTTTTCTGTTGGAACTTAGCTTTCATGTTACTGGCGAGGTAATAGACTTTGTCGTGTTTATGCCAATTAATCTCGTTTCTGCAGTTTCAAATCTTTCATATTTACTGACATTGATTTGTGGCACAGGCATATAATATCAACACTTTAGATGATGTCCAAGGACAACGGTCAAAGATCTTGCAGACTTGGGACTCATCAAGCTCCAGCAGGTTAATGCTATGCTCTTTCTACCATATGTTGAAGTAGTTTAATTTTTATTATATGCGTTGAAATTTCTTGATTGTTGTTGGTTTCTATAGGGAGGAAAGATAGTTGGTTCATTCCTACCAAACTGGCTACCAACCTCTCTATTAGCCTGTCAGACGCAGCCATCAAGGAAACAGGTACCTTGATTTGGAGACTTTATTTTAAAATTATTATAAATTGTTAGATCATACATGAATGAAGCAGTATAACTTTGATTATGTTTATAGGAGTCAACCTTTGTGGCCTGATTCAGTTTTGTAATTGCGGTCAGATGGTATGTGTCTGTGACATAATAGCCTTAGGGTCTTATTTGGAGCCATATATGGTTGTTTATTTGTGACTTAAATAGAAGGGACAAAGTCTTCAAGTCATTAGAGCTTTGTTTTCCAACATCAAGTTCTCGTATTTTTCCACTGCTATATAATAACCTTGTTTAAAAGCATTTCGTTCAACACACTTAACAAAATCTAATTCTCCATTACCAGTTATTTTGGAGATACGGAGCCTGTTTTATAAAAGATCTCCTTTTTCCAGACAACACTATTTGTAAAATTCTACAAAGCTGAGAGAGTTCAATATATCACCATACTATTGCTTTCAAAAAAAAAAAGGCAATTTAAAGATATTATTTTCTGAGGCTTGAATAAAAAAATGTGACCTCTTATTCTCTTCCTTGTATATGACTGGGTATATAGATCTTGGTTTGGAGATATTTGTTAGAAACGTTATTATTCGTAGTTCTTCAAACATATTTGATGGAAACATGGGATTTGAATTCTTGAGTTCCAAGATACTACCACAGATATTTGAATGGTAAACTGAAATGTAGTCTATCATTACATGGACACACTTAATTCACGTAAATCGAAATGCAGCCATTCATTTCACCAAGCTATATCTTCTAGACAATGTTCGAAATGAAATTCACCATAAATCTTCTCTTGGTTTCTTTTTTGGATTACTCAAATAGTTTGGTCCATAAGACTTCAATACTTTTACAATGTTCGAAACAATCAGGATTGTAGTCAGCTGACTTTATGCTCATCTACAGGGATATGTTGTTGTGGAAACAAACTTCAGGCTGTATGCCTACTCAACCTCAAGTTGCATTGTGAAATCTTAAAACTCTTTTCAAGGTACTCATGACTCTATTCGGGTTTTTCTTTTCATTTTCTTTTCCTTTTTTATTTTTTTATTATTATTATTATTTTTAAATTCTGCATGCTCTTTTGTCACAATCCTTTATTTTTGCGAACTTAGGATCATACAGATGATAGTGTGGGTCATTTTAAGACAGATCCTAAATAATGCAAAGTTTTGAGCATTTATACACTAGAATTGTACAACCTTGAGCTTGACTAGCACAGAGCATACATTGTGAGTTTGTGTGGTAGTGTGTGAGTAGGAATATAAGTAGATAAATCATAAAACATGTGTGAAGTCACTAAACTAACATATTCTTGACCTTAAAGTAATAACTTTGGGAAGATTTATCAAATCATAATGTTGAGCTTATAAAATAGAAACATGAAAGAAAGGACCAGCACTCATGGTATCCAAATATCCAATATAAAAGCTAAACTTCCAAATAAAAAACCATGATAGAAAAGGATCATTCATTTCATAGAAGTTATAATGTTCTTTCGAAATAAGTACAGAAAGTATTTAAACAAAATAAATTGATATTCATGAGTTCTGGAATATCTACCAAGTTTAACCTCACCTCTTTACAACAAGAAACATCTGTTTGAAAGGAGATCTACACCATCTATGTTCAGAGTACCCTCATTATCACCCACTGGCCACTTGCGATTTCATGGTCTTATTGACATCCATGAGTTGTTTCTCCTGTTGTACTGCAAATGTTGAGCCTGTGGTGAACTTGGAGCCGAGCTGACAATGAGTCACCTTAAAGCCCATAATAACTGCAGTGTCATCTAACAGTCTTTTCTCTTTCTCTCCTGAGCTTCATTATTTTATATAATGCAGGGTAGAGTATCAACTTCCTAACCTTATTGTTGGATCCATTACTAAAGAGAACCTTTACAAAGCCTTTGCAAATGGCATTACAGCAGATCAGGCAAGTATCATTATGCAACCTTTTATTACTTTTCTTTCTTTTTGACATACACCACCTGCCTCTGAAAAATGAGATCTTAGAATGCTGAACAGCATGCATATCTACTTTGCATGCTAAGCTGTATGATTGACAAGTACATGCTTTCTATTTTTGTCTTTTGTATCCAAATTGAGGTATGATATCTCAGACTGCAATCTGAATGCATTACTAGCTTTTTTTGATAAGAAGATGATAACACAAAAGAAATAAACTATTTTGAACCCATTTTAGAAACATGATAGGATTCAGATCCCTTTTTTTCTGGATATTATTTTCTCAAATTTGTTTGTTCGAGGGAGAACTCCTCTGTACCATTAATTAAAAATGTACAACTATTGTTACCAAATCTTCTAATTCTGTTTCAAAATGTCTGAATTTTGATAATGAAGTAAGCTCTTTCTAGAGTTCTTAAGTTTGGTCCCTTCTGAGCATTATAATACCTTATATGCTTCTTTTAATCAGTTTTCGTTATACTTTTGTATTATATACATAAGTTTGATTATCCTTTGAAAAAAAGTTCAAATTATACACACCAATTAAATCTTCCGTCGCTCTAATACATATGTCGCGAGTTCATTATCGTTGAGCTTGGAGATTACGCCTCTCTTTCATTAATGATATGTGACTATTTTTTTTTTTTCATTAGTTCGTTCTTTAGGTGTAACATTTTCTATCTGGGTTTGCAGATAATTTCATTTCTCCAGCAGAATGCTCATCCTCGTGTTGCTGAAAGAGTGCCTTCTGTTCCTGAAAATGTCACCGATCAGGTTTGTCATTACCTCTATATCCCTTTATACAACTGCAAAAAACATCGATTAATAAAAGCACACTACTCCCTCTCCTTAATAGTTAAACTGTTCAATTCTTAAAGTTTAGCAGTACCTCTCCCTCCATAAGTAGATATTAAATTCTTGTTTCCTAGGCATCTTAAAATAAATGTGAAGTTACCCTTGCACGCAAAGTTTTAATCCGATGTAACTTTTTTAGTTGCAAGTTTTGATTAGGTTGATGGTTGAATATCTGAATTACGATCTTAAATGGCAATATTGAAATTAATATCGAGGAATTCCCCTAGTAGTGAAACAATTTCAGCTACTATCAGATTTTTGAAATGAAAGTTGTTACATTTCTTTATCTGGCGAATCTTACAGCCAAATCTTCTTTTTATTTACAGTGGTCATTGCAAGCTATTCGTGACATTAATGCAGGCATGCCAGATCCTTTGTATGCATCAGTAGTCCTAAGATTTTGTGGTGTCTGTAGGCCTCTGGTTTCAATGTAGTTGCCCCTAGCATATCGCTTGGTGCGTTTATAGAAATCCCCCCTGCTCCGAAATAAGTAGTCGTAACATGTACATCAAACCATAAGGCTAACAACTCTATCTTGAAATGTTTTGCTAGAAAGTAAACGTAATGGAGCATCGTGAAATGAAATTGTCAGACTCTAATGGTAGTATAGGAATAGTACTAAAATACCCCCTGGTCCAAGTATAAACCTGTCTCTTTTTAAAATGTGTCGTCGTTAATTGGTGTCAGTTGACTTGCTTTTTTCTTTTCTTCGTTTTTTTCGTTTTCTCTAACAGCAGACATTAGGTGAGGCTCAAACTTATGTCTTTTTTGCTAATGAATCTTGATTACAGATAAGACTCTGGGAATCAGATCTAAATAGGGTAGAGATGACACCTGCTCATTTCTTGGATGATTTCCCATCACGGGTAAGAAAAAACACAATCACCAAATGGTAATTTCCAGTAATTTTGTCTTCTATTTCTTATGGTCTTCTGGATTTTGCAGGATGTGTTTGAAGCAGCTTGTGACTTTGCAAGAGAATACAGCAGTTTGCTGTGGGAAGACTCGAAAAAGATGCGTCTTATAGTGAAAACCGAAATATATGCACACATGAAAGAATTTCTCAACAATCAAAATAGCTGCATTTAACAGTTCATTTCGGAGGAATCTTATTTGCGATATGGTTAAAAAATTCCGTTTCTTATGACATAATATATACCTTTGGTTCTAAATCCCATTCTTCACATGTATATTAATGAACCATGTGGTTTTGTTACTGATGAAGTCATTTAGAGTTCATGCATGATAGAAAGGTTTGCATTATTTATCTACAAAACAAGTTAAAAGCCCATGTTTTCTATCGTACTAGATCTATTGTGAAAACAAGTATAATATTGATAAATGTTGCGACAAATCAATTTCTATAATGTTTTCTGAGAATTACTATTTTGATCAAATAATACAATCCATTTTCATTACATTACAGGTACAGCAAAGATTGTTAAGTTACGTATTAGCACATTTGATGTATTGTCATGGTAGCACTCACTTGTTTTTCTACTTGCATAATAGCCAACTCTGAATCAAATAGTCTATTCGCTACCTTACCAAAGGTTTACAGTCATGAATATTATGTCTATCATAAAATACCAATGGAATCGTTCCAAACATCACTTACAGGAAAAAACTCCCTCCATTTTAAACTTTTCTCTAAGACAGAATGTTCTTAGTCTCAAAGAGTATTTTACTTTGTTGTATGAAGAATTGAAAACGGAGTAAAAACGTGGAGTTTCAGACAATTATCGATTACGTATATAATTTTATCGAAGTTCAAATGAATCACTAATGATATCAGAAGAAAGTGCACGAAAAAACAGGTCTAGCGGCTGGCTTAAACTTAAACCGGCCCGGTTTATCATGAACCGGCTGGCTTAAACTTAAACCGATTTATATGCTATATATCTGAACAAAAAAGGGTTGAAACAAATTTATTTTGGTATATTTACACCAGTGGAGGGCGTTGTTTCGTGAGGGACCAGCTTGCCCTTTTTTAGTTTATTAAAAAAAAATATTGCACCTACTGTTAATCTTGAGGACTAATGATGCAAATATTTTCTCTCTCGTTAGAAGATAGCGGAGAATAATTTGCACTGTTAGTCCTCGACTAACGGAAGGATGTATGGTGGTTAACGTTCATTAATGGAGGGATGTGTATGTCTCAACTTATCGGCGAGAGATGTATGGTATGAAATGGGTAAACCATGGTTGTATTTTGGAGTTTATTCTAAATATTTTGCATTGTTTTGTCCGGTTATGGTGAATGAAATGGTTTGGTTGTGTGTGTCCTTTTGTATATATTTAAGTTTGTGGGGTCTATATATATATATATATATATATATATATATATATATATATATATATATTATTGCTTGCGGTGTCTTCTTACTATGAGTGTTTGATTTTGGTTTGATCTAAGAGAAAGAAAGTTGATATGATGCTGATGTGAGACTGTTGGATTTGGTCTTATTACTATCAGCGTTGGCTTTTTTATGTTAGGTTGTTAACCATAGCTCTTAGGAGGTTCAAGGTGTTAAATGTAGTTAGTCGTTATCATTCGTTCAACCAATGAAGAAGATATGTTCCTTACACATTTTGTCATTTAAGTTGCAACCGATGTTATCGGATCGAGTTGTCGGGTCAGGTTGATTTGCCCGAACCGATAAGAATCGGGTTATGTCGGGTCGGGTCATTCGGGTTACCGGGTTATATATAAGAGGAGCCTAATGTTACATAAATTAACTAGTAGGCAGCTTTTATACTTTATTATAGAATAAAGTGATCCTTAGTCATAGAATAAAAGCCTAACAAAATACAAGTTAATTTTTTTATGTTTCAATGGTCCGACTAAAAAATAAGAGTAAGATATATTATAAGCATCAAATGACCAAATTACATCAACAAACCTTCCGGTAAGCAAGAAAATACTTTAGATAGATGCATAGCTATATGCCTTAATCCAAATTAGCTTGACAATTATGTAAATAACGAAATAAGTGTACAAAAGTTTCAAGGAAGACTACTTTTGATCTGTCTCTTAATTGCAGTGCTTTAGATTCAACTTAGCACAGCACATTCAATGCATGATGCCAACACAGATCATTAGGTTCTCCTAAAGTACTAGTGCATAGCTGACATGTTTTTGGGTAGTAAGAAGCTACAACTAAAGTACATCGAACAATTTCCTACTGCTATCATGGAAAATTAGTTGGTACGAAGAAAATGAATACATACCCCCCTATTATAGTATATAAGTATCACTAGTTTGTAAGCATTTATCATTGATTGACATAATCATGTCATTCACATTCTCTCTTATTCAAAATGTCAACAAGTACTCCACATTTTTCACCTAAAATGGTTAAACAGAGAAGGATCCCGGTTTAGGCTATCCCAAGAAGTCAAAGCCTTTTTTGGCTCTCATGTAGGCGGCCAAACTGGTATTCCTGTAGCATTTCCAGACTTTTCCCTGGCCATCCCAAGAGGTTCACCCTGCGAGGGTTGTACCCTGGTCTCTAGGGATGGAGATTGTTAAAGAAAAAAAAAAATTACCACAATCTTCACTTAATATGTTTAAAAATTGTCTTCGGCACCTAAAAGACTAAAACCCATAACAGGCAGACCACATCCAAACTAAATGTACCAGCATATTAGTGTGTTTTAATATTTGGGTTTGTATCACTTCACTTTTTACGCTGTGATGAGGCTAGTGGCGGATCAGGGATTTCCAACAATGGGATGCACTATCCTTAAAAGAAATCACAAGATTTTCAACAATTTCCCACTATTTTAATCTAAAAAAAAGGATACATAACATAACATAACATATCGGTCCGCCATTAATGAGCTTATTATCTTTCAGATTAGAAATTGCAGATTGAGTTTAAACACACTAAAAAGTAGAAAAACTCAACATTAAAAGATAAAGAATCGTACCAGTCATTGTAGCAATTTGAACACATGGAATGGTTACATTTGGGTAAGACAAGTTTGCTATTCATCTCCATGCAAATACCACATTCTTCTTCCGTTCAATGTCAATATCAGAACAATGACTGTAGTCATGATCTTCTCTTTCCTATACCTTTCCATGCACACCTTTTCTGGTTTCTCTCTTCTGAATCAGTCATACCACTTTGTAGTTGCATTAAAGATGGATATATGATACCCATCCATCATATCACTTTGAATATTAGCAACTAAATTTTAAATCACATGTGTCAAGAAAAACACATAATTGTGCTAAATAATTATTGGTTTCATGTAAGTGTTCATAAAACGACTTTTCCAACTAGGAGACAATCTTTCCAATCCTCTATACATACGCAATATAGTCATTCATTGATATAATGATTGTGCTAAATAAAAAGCATGAAGTTCTAAATAATCATATAAAAATAATCTTATAAACAATTAAAATATATAAAGTACAAGAACCATCTATGCTGGTGCTTAGCCCATTTAGATGTTAGGTCACTCGACTGCCTAAGCGCATTTAACAGTTTTGGAACAATGAAATAAGCTAAGATTGTAAAATGAGATAAGGAAGGATTTGCATAAACAAAGTAAGCAACTTTTGGCCTTAGACCATACCATAGAATTCTCTTATGCTCGCCTTCCTTTCATGTGTAGACATGGTGGTGGTGCCATCGTCATAAACCTGTTAATTTGTGCAAGCAGGTATCAATGGATATTATATCCCATATCTCACAAATAAAACATTTGCGAAAAAGTTTAGATATTTTGACCTGAAAAATGAGGATCCTCAAGAGTCCAAGAGCACCGGCAAGGTGGCAGTCCGACCATTGAACAAAAAATAGGAAAAACTGTGCAGCAGGATTCTCATCTGCACACACGCACCATCATACTCCCTTGGAAAATCAGATGCCCTACATGTCATCCAACAAATTAATAACCAATCAACTAAACAAGATAGCAATTACTACAACTATACTATATCACAAACTCGTGCAAGAAAGCAGCTTATCAGTCTTGAATATTACACATGGTAGATTCAGCCTTGAAAGTCAAAGTGTGTTATATTCTATTCTAGACTAATAGCTCACACAGTTTAATTATATAGTTCACCCTTGTGACAATTCATTATTTTATTTTACAATTCATCATATAAACATAGTACTGACCTCCTCTTTCACAAGCACATGTTACATACGCAAATCTACCCAACAAATATTTACCAAAATTTATGTCGTTTAGTCTATATAACCTCACATAATCCAAATTCCAAACCATATCTTAATGATGATTGTTAATCAATACAAGCTGAACGTATAGAAACCAAGTGCTGACCAATCTTAACTTAACCTTACTCTTCACAAGCACATGATACACAATTAAAGTTAGGTTTTTTACTCTAGTTTAGTCTTCGTACCCTAATATTGACAAACATACCCATATCTTAATTTAGCCAATATTAACGAATACAAGTCTGAATAAACAAGTTCAAATTCAAACACAATTTGAAATTCATAATTTTAATAAAAAAAAAAAATTCTGAATAAAAAAATGAGACACCTTTATCCCATATACACTCAAACCTAAACCAAACTTTATACACTCATAATTTACTAATTAAAATCCATAAAAAAACATAAATTCATCAAAAAGATCCAAAACCCATATGCAAAATCACATAATTCACATAACCCATATAAAAATAAATAAATAAATAAATAAAAGATTTTCTCATTGATCCCACATACATAATAATTATAATAACAATTTCCTTTTTTTATAAAATCAAAATCCCACCATCAAAATCTATTGATATAAAAAAAATAAAACCCTGAAAATGATTTTATTTTTTTTAAAAGAAAGAAAAAAAGGATTTTTTTTTAGAGGAGTGAAAAGAGATGATGAAGAAGAAGGACAAGTGTGTCACTGTTAAGATGACACGTGGACAAGAAGCTGGTGGAACTTTGATTAGTACTAGTATAGTGGTGATTATTATTATTATTAGTGATAATTGTGATTAAAGTTTGCTTTAAAAGAATCAATTTTTATTTAATTACCATGCTTCACTATTCCAAATGAAATACTATTACTCGTACTTTTTTAATCTAATCTTATTTTATTTTTTTATTACTTATGTGTGTTGATGAGTTGACATCATTATAAACACAATATTTTTTATATATTCAATGAATTCATGCATTTAATTTTTCATCAGAAAAAAGAAAGGAAAAAAATAATGTTTCATCTTTTTTTTTCTTTTTATAAAATAAAATATATTACAAATGGTAAATCGTTACGCGACAAAAATACACACCATCACAAGAGAATTTCTTTTACGCTTTCGATAAGCGGACACGTCGATATCTTTTGGCATATTTTTTTTTCAAGTTTGTTTTAATGTTAAAATTGTATCCGAAAAAATCACATATGATTTGTATGTTAGAAATCGCGTGTGATTTCATAAATCACATAATTACAAATCACATGATTTTCGTAACGTAATTTCAACACTTACAAATAAAATTTTAAGAAATGTCGAAAGTATATAAAGTGTCTTTCATAAAAAAATAACTCCCGTCTACCGCTTTTCCACGGGTTATGGGTGTTGGGAATTATGCAAAGTGGAAATTCTGCAAGTTAATCTTGAAGGAATCTGTGAAGTATATGGATTACAGCGATGAAGGGTTTCTCTGAAGTTATAGTTTGTTTCATGAGATAGTTATTCCGTGTTTTCTAGAATTAGTTAGGATATGCATGAGCTTTATTAGGAAGTTATAATGTATATCTTATTTAGTTTTATGATTATCGTTTCTTGGAAAGCGGGTTAGGGTTCCTTGTCTATAAAAGGAACACAATAGTATGAAGTTATGTACACGCGTTTTGTAAAAACAAAGTTCTAGTTAATAAAAGATCCATAGAGGATCAAAGTGTTCTTAGTTATTTATTATTGCTTGTGTTATAATTCCGCTACTAATACAAGTTATAAAGGCATCTTTTAGTGTACTTGTGATTACATAAGTATAACTAACGATCTACGAGTGCTCATAAGATCTATCAAGGTCTTTGTTCATAACAAGTGGTATCGAGCACGATTCTTCATCTAATGATTTTGTCTCTTGTTACGGCGTGACAAATCTTCCGATCAAGTCTACTTCTTATGCCACCGTGATTCAGTGATAAGTCGGACCTACCAGACCTCACCCAAGACTCGCACCCAAGACTCCTCAAGCCCTTTAGGGATCTTTGCTAAGGAATCATCTTCCAAGCAGGTTTCCTCTCAAGACTTGTCTTTTACTTCTTTGCATAATAATCTTGTTAAAAACAATTCCTTTAATGTTTCGGTTTGAATGCTTTCACATGTAATAGAACATCTTTTCATTTAAATAAATCTTCTAAGAAGAAGACATGTTTTGTTTGTGGAAGTCAACTTCATTTGATTAAGGATTGTGATTTTTATGAGCAAAGAATGGGTGCATATGCTCATCAGAAAACTAGACCAATGTACATGATATACCATCTTATGTTCCACAAGCAACTTATTCTACATCTTCTTCATTTCCTTGGAGAAGATCGGTTGCTAGACCATATGTCTGCTACTAGTTCTTACTTTCAAAATGGTTATTGGCCTAGATATGTTGACTCGATGAATTATGGTCGGGGTTATTGGGATATTCTTTGTAAGCCCTCAGCGAGTTGTTCTTGGAATAAAAAGGGACCAAACTGTAAATGGAGACCCAAGAACAATAGTGGATCTTATACATCTGCGCGGCCTACCACTAATGATCCACAAGGCAGGTTCAAGTCAGCAATGACTTGAGCCTCCATAATGTACTAATCTTTTGTAAATTTTGTTGTTGTAGGTACATCCTCTTAAGCATAAAGATGTAGGTATTGTAGACAGTGGTTGTTCTAGAAGCATGTCCGAAAACAGAGATATGATGCACAATTTTGTACCCATAGAAGGTGGAGGCAATGTAACTTTTGGTGGAAGTGATGGTCGAATCACTGGGAAGGGAACCATCCGAACACCTCTGTTGGACTTTGAGAATGTGTACTATGTGAAGGAACTTCAACACTTTAACTTGTTCTCAGTCTCACAAATCTGTGACACCAAGAACAAAGTACTCTTCACAGAAGATGAATGTCTAGTTCTATCTAAAGATTTCAAGCTTCAAGAAGAAACATCAATTCTGCTGAAAGTTCCTAGAACTCATAATTTATACACATTCAACTTGAAGAATGTTCAACCTGCAGGTAATCTAACATGCTTGGTGGCTAAAGCATCTCTTGATGAATCTACTAGATGGCATAGGAGGATGGCTCATGTGAACTTCAAGACCATTAACAAGCTTTCTAAACTGGGTCTTGTTGAAGGTCTTCCTTCCAAACTTTTCACCAATGATCATAAGCTGTTGCTCGCAACAAAGGAAAGCAACATGAGCCTCATACAAAGTCATATCTGCTGAGCATTATTTACGAACCTCTTCAATTCTTGCATATGGACCTCTTTGGTCTAACTCAAATCGAAGCATTGATCACAAGTATTTTTGTCTGGTAATCACTTATGGCTATAACAGATTTTGTTGGGTATTCTTTCTAAGGACTAAAGATGACACATCTCAAGTGTTGAAAGATTTCATTACCCTTGTTGAAAATCAGTTAAACAAAAAGGTTAAAGGAATTCGGTGTGATAATGGGACAGAGTTCAAGAATGTTGTACTTATTGAACTCTGTAAGTCTAAAGGGATAAAAAGGGACTATAACACTCCAAGAACCCCACAACAAAATGGGGTAGCTGAAAGAAAGAATAGGACCTTAATAGAGGCTGCAAGATCAATGCTGACAGACTCTAAATTACCCACTATGTTTTGGACTGAAGCAGTTGGCACAGCTTGTTATGTCCTGAATAGGGTATCCATTACTAGACCTCATCTTAAGGTATCCATTACTAGACCTCAAATTTTTGTCTGGTAATCACTTGGTTGTCATGTGACCATTCTGAATACTAGTGATCCATTGGGCAAATTTGATGAGAAAGCAGATGAGGGGTACATTGTGGGATATTCAGCTCATAGTAAGACTTCGTGGTGTACAATTTATCTGCTAAAAGATAGGAGACTTTGAACCCGAGATTTCTAGAAGATAAGCCTAATGTTCAAGGACGGGGTCATATTTGGTCTTTGACCTGATTATCTAACGATTACTTGGGTTATTCTAGACATGTGGCTAACAAAATGCGAGTTCTCAAGAATCTACATGCGACAATGCAGGTACCATGGATCTTGACTGATATAGTGAGTTCGAGGATGATGAACAACCTATTATTGTACCTTCTTTCTCCCCTAACCATTTTGCATGTGATAATTCAAAGGTTCCTTCTGATGAGAGTGAAGATGGGTCAAATTATGCAGAGGACCTTGCTAGACTTCAAACACAAGAGTATGCAGCTAATCTTGAGGCAGAGAAGCTGAATGGGGAAGAAGCAAGAAATACTGTCAGAGGAAACCATGATTCTCCGAAGTGATCATGTTTCTCCATCATCAACAAATCTGTGAAGCTGGCCGCATTTCTACTCCTATTTTGACTAAAGTGTCTCTGAGACTTTGGAGATCCTTATACACGCTTTCCAAGTCCCCGGATCTTGGAAATCATCAACCCAAAGTTGGCATCTTCACCTCACCTTCCTATGACACCGATTTTGAGCCTACTATGACTAATCTTGATACATCCATTGAAGTTAACTCTACTGCTACAAAGAGGATCAACAATGCTCATCCCCAATCTAATATTATTGGTGATCTTCTTGAACCTGTTAGAACTAGAAGGGCTTCACAAGTTCTAAATTTGACGGAGTTGCTTTCTCTCTTATGTCTCAAACCAACAAAGAGACAACCATACGGACTTTGAACATTGTCATTTGCTTATTTTCTTTCTCAAGTGGAACCAACCAAGGTTACTCAACCTCTTGAAGACTCAGTGGCTTGAAGCAATGCAAGAAGAGATGCAACAATTTCAAAATCGGCGAGTTTGGATCTTGGTACCACTCACGATGGTAAGTATGCTATTGGGACCAAGTGGATTTTGAAGAATAAGATAGATGCACGGGTGTGGTGATTAAGAACAAAGCAAGATTAGTGGCTCGGGTTTCTGAGCAAGAGGAAGGAGTTGATTATGATGAAGTGTTTGCACCTGTTGCCAGAGTTGAGGCCATTCGCATTTTCTTGGCCTATGCATCTTACATGGGTTTCACAGTATATCAAATGGATGTTAAAGGTGCTTTTCTGTATGGTGAAATAGAAGAGGAGGTTTATGTCACTCAACCCAAAGGATTTGAAGACCCAGATCATCCTAAACATGTTTACAAGGTTGTCAAAGCTCTCTATGGACTACATCAGGCACCTAGGGCTTGGTATGCTAGGCTTTCATCATTTCTGCTGAAGCATGGTTATCGCAGAGGTGCCATTGACAAAACACTTTTCCTAAAGAAGAATTCCACAGACATCATCCTTGTACAAGTTTATGTGGATGACATTATATTTGGCTCCACTAAAGAAGCTTGGTGCAGGGAGTT
Source organism: Chrysanthemum lavandulifolium (assembly GCA_022545495.1). NCBI lineage: Eukaryota > Viridiplantae > Streptophyta > Magnoliopsida > Asterales > Asteraceae > Chrysanthemum > Chrysanthemum lavandulifolium. The sequence continues at coordinate 205,119,117 of CM040246.1, read as the reverse complement.
TGAGGAGCTTATGAAGGGTGAATTTCAGATGAGTGCTATGGGAGAGCTTACTTTCTTTTGGGTCTCCAAGTTCGTGAGAACCGATGGTATTTTTATCGGTCGGGACAAATATGTGAGGACATTTTGAAGAAGTTTGGTATGGAGAGTGTCGGATGCTACTACACCTTATGAAGCTCCAAAGACAAAGAACAACATTGAACCGATTCCCACAGAATGTACATTTATACAGATCTATGATTGGTTCTTTGATGTATTTAACGACTTCAAGACTCGATATTACTTTTGCTGTGAGTGTTTGTTCCAGACATCAAGTCACTCCACTTACTTCCCATCTCAATGCAGTCAAGAAGATCTTTAAGTACCTAAAAGGCCAACCTAATCTAGGACTTTGGTACCCAAAAGAGTCTCCTTTTAAGTTGGAAGCATATAGTGATAGTGACTATGCTGGTGCAAATCTGGATAGGAGGTCCACAACTGGAGGTTGTTAATTCCTTGGAAGAAGATTGATTTCTTGGCAATGCAAGAAACAAACTATAGTGGCTACCTCATCTCTCAAGCGAGTATGTTCTCACGCAAATTGTTGTGGACGGGTTCTTTGGATACAAAATCAATTGTTGGATTATGGGTTTAACTTCATGAACACAACAATTTTATTGATAATCAAAGTACCATTTGTATTGTCAAAATCCGGTTTTCACGATCGAACTAAACACATTGAAATCGGGCACCACTTTATAAGAGATGCATATGATAAACATTTGATAAAAGTGGTTAAGATTCACACCGATGATAATGTGGCGATTACTCACTAAAGCTTTTGATGGACCAAGGTTTGACAGACCTTGTGGTCAATATTGGGATGCTTAACCATAGCGCAAAGTTTAAGGGAGGCATATGCCTCGGGGAGGATTTATGTTGTAAACTTTGTATATTATAGTTTTCTTTGCTAACACTAACCAGCTAATGTTCTTTTAGTTTGTTTGTTTGGTTTGGTTTGTGTGTTTTTCGTTTGTGTGTTTTTCTATGTCTGTTTTGCAGAATGTATACATAAATTGAAGTTCACCATGGATGGCAGATTGAAATATGGTCAAGTAAGCTTAAAAGCTTGTTTCTACTGAACATAAGTACTGAATTGAGCTAAATGATTCTACTGAAGAGATGTACTGAAGATAAATTGTTCATTCATTCAAGAAACAGTTTACAGTTTACAGCTTACATCTTACAGCTTACAATCAACTTCAAGTGATAATACAAGATCATTTCTATACAAGATCTACTAAACCTATTCTAGCTCCTATCATCTACTAGCTCATATCATCTATTCCAAACGCTGGATGTGCATGACCAGTACGACGAAGAAACTAAGGACAAAAATGGGAAGGATGGATTGATGAAAACGAAGATGATGAAGATGAGTACAGCAGATGGACTTCAAATATGAGAAGTCTTCGGTTGTTCCATCAGCTGGTTTCACCAAAAAGCATCACTCCATCTTCCTTTTGCCCCTTCCCGTTACGATATGAGATGAAGCACCAATACATGGTGCAGGAAGAGCTAACACCATCACACCTTTGGCACATGGCCTTTGTTGAGGCTGAGGTGTTGAAGGTTGGGGGTTTGTTGTCCTCTTCTTGTTGAAGAGAGGTTCTTGATGCTCTAAGGAGTCATCAGAATCCATTGGTGAATCACTAGGATTCACCACACTATCATCTTCAGAAGAAGGAAGAAAAGGGGATTTTGATGGTCGAGGTTCATCTTGATGGGGATTGATTGTACAATAATTAAATGCGACCGGGCCTTCGATGGTGATCGAAGGGTATGAGGGTGATATGCTTGCGCCAAACTTGTAGTCAATGCGCAATAAGAAATAGTAGACACCGTTAAGTGATTGCGCGGGGTTGGGCCTCGCGAACCACCTCCGCGTGTGAATAAGTATGTGATATGAGTTATGGATAATCGATGTATGTGAAATCCGTGTTGAGTGAACATACCATTGAAATGACTCGTCGACCTATTTATAGGTGATGAAAATAGCTTGGAGAGTGTTAGCACACGCTTAGGAGATCATGGGGCGTCCCGATTTATGGTAACATGCTAGGCTTCATCCCACTATCTCGGACTTGGCGGGAAGCTAAGGACATAGTGAGAACGTGGGGAAGACCAAGTCAAGGTTCTTATTTGTCTTAGCATCTTGAGGAAGACACCGGGGCATAGGCCTTGGTGGCGGATTCAAGCCGGTAACCATGTCAATGATGAATGGTTTCGCCACCAATGACTTATGAAGAAGACTTGGGTCTTTGTAATGTAATTTCGACCGAGGCCGAAGGGGGTCCTTCGACCGATCGGAGGATGCGTCATCAAGCCCCCAATCGAAAGTGATATGTCTGAACAAGAAATATTGCTTACGACTCGAGTAAAGCGAAACCTCCCTTCGTCACAAAAGCGAGCGAAGATGAAAAGTCTTGTTAATATTGGCGCATTAAATGCATGATTAATACTAACTACCCTGTTTCCTCGGTAAAAGTAAACATCCTTTCAAAATTTAAAAAGGTTTGAAATCCGGTGAAAAGGGATAGGTCCAGACGCGTGTAGGGTGAGATGCAACATTTGTAGGGTATATAAAATGCAAAAAACAGTAAAACCCTAACAAAGTAACTCTCGCCCAAAGTTATTTACCTACTAAAATTTCTTCCGATCAAGCCTTCGACCAAACAAGGTAAAACGCTTCTTCTTCTATGTATTTCGAATACATTTTATGTTCTTTAGAAGGTAGCATGTCTACCAATAAAAACTTTGTGATAAAACAACAAGGATGCACACTAACCAGGGAGGAGCTTAAAGCGTTCCTCACTGATTATCCCATTCCAAAGGAACATAAAATAATGCTACTAGAGTAAAAATCAAGGATATTTGATGCACACGAAAATTATGTAGGCTCAGATACCCATGCTTTCACCACTTCCAACCTTAGGATACCTTTGCATCCTTTGATCTTAGAATTCCTCCGGTATTATGAAGTACACATTTCTAGGTTCAACCTTTTGGCTAGCCAAGCTTACAACATACATTGTGATGTGTAAAGCTTATGGGTTTGAACCATCCTTATCGTGCTTAGGGTTTTTGAATCTATACCCTAAGGAGATTGGTTGACCTTGGCGAAGAGGGTGAAAGGGATGTGCCCATATTGATAGATAGACCTTTTACGAACATAAGGAACTGGAAAGGCAAGTTCTTTTATATCCAGACTACCATTATCCCTCCTGGATACTCGCATTGTTAAACCGGACTTTCAATATGATGAGAAAGGTTCACCGATCCATTGCCTTATAATCGTGAAGAAACCCATTATATCAATTTGGCTCGTCATCCGGTGACCGCCGGACCTTCCCCGAGCCAATCTGTTCATGGTCGGCATTCTTTGAAAGATGGGAGGGATCTCCGTTGGTACACGAGATAATTTGTGATGGAGAAAGTATGTATTTTTAAATTAACATAAGACAAAAACTTATCTCACGATATTTATCTTATTTGCTTCTTTGTGCGAGATGTCGTTCGGGAACTTTGTTGTGGTGGAGGTGCAAAGAGGTAAGCTTTCTTCCAAAGAATCCCCAAGAGACAAGCTATGGCGTGGGCTCCCCATCGGTGTCCATAAACAAAGGCGAGGTGGAAGCCCACTGTTGAACTGTATCCTCTGCTCCTCCGTCGAAGGAACCCATAGATGTAGAAGATCACCGTGGTGGAACGTTCTTGACTCAGACGAACCCGGTCTCCGAAGGACCATTGGCCATCGTGGACCCTCGGCATAGGTGAGAGGTCCGGCGAAAGGTGCCGGTGCTAAAGGTCATGAAACGATTCAAAAGAAAGCTTATTCTACCTACTCTCCCTCTCGAACTACCCGCGGAAGAGTGCCTGGGTAAGGCGTGGTATTTCCACCATCGAAGGGCCCGCGACGATGATATCCATGGTAAGTTTCTTTCTGTGAAACAAAATTAGGTACCAAATATAATATGCTAATGAAATGTACATTTGTTGTAGGATTTCGATCTGAATGAGCTTCCTTCTCCCAGCTTGTCACCAACTCGTGAGCCATGTGATCCCACCCAGTGGAAGGGGTGATGGACAACATGTCCATAGAGGCTCTGTGATCTTCATGATAAAAGCTATGTTCGCGATGCATGCTGACAACCAAATCAATGCTAGGACAAGGGAATTGCTCCGTCTTTGTTACCAAAGCTCGAGAAGAAATGGATGGTATCTTTGAGAAGGGAGAAGGCTAGGGATCAAGTATGCGAGACCTAGAGAAGAAGTGTAAGGAAGCATTGGAGGATTTTGATAAGAACCCTTGGTGCAAGATCTCGGAGCGAGAATGAAAAGCTCAAAGGTCGATTGGCAACGAGCAAGGTTGAGTCTGACAGTTAACGTCAAGGCTCTATGGTTGTTGGCTATAAGGAGCAGATATATGTTCTTTCATCCAAGTGTGGAGGCCTCGAACAAGAGAGGGCAAAGTTGCTAGACCAAGAGATCAAGCTCCGAGAAAGGTGGATGGATTTAACCTTCGCTCAAGATCTTTGAAGAAGGACAGTGGACACGATAACCAAGGTGATCCCATATTGCTATGGAACTTTACCATAGCGATGATGTGGGATTGCCATTGAATGTGGTGAATCTTGCCATTTTCATGGCAAGTGTACCACTTTGGAGGAGGTTGCTAAGGCGGGGAACCCGGTGGTCTTGGAGAAAATTCCGTACCATGTGCAACTCATGAAAAAGAATATGATGATGCATGTAATCAATTATCCGCTTTAGAGTTCCTTTCCTTGCAGATGTGACGAAGGACCCAGCCTCAATTGAGGACCCTTTAGCCAAGAAGCGGCAGTTCGGCCTCCATCTTCCTCAAGAGGACTCCATCACCCGTGTTCCATCCCACAGTTCGGTGATCCCACTCATTCCAAGGTTTAATGAAGGCAACCATGTGGTTGTAATTTGATCCCAGGGTGGTATGTACCTGTTTAAAACAATTATGCATGTTCCTTTCCGTGCTTCGTGCTGATGAAACAATTAACTTGTGGTTTGTGTGGCTACGGCCTAAGACAATATTTTATTTTGTTGAATCGTTAAGGCTATGGTCTGTTTTAGACTAGTTAAACTAGTCGATAATCTACAATGAAGCCACTAGGGCTCGAATTTTGCCATGTGTGATTCTTCTCATTTTATTTTTACTTATGTAAAAATATTTGTTACAACCTAAGGCGTATGGTAGATACATAGCCTCATTGAGTGTAGTTACTTCACCAAGAATATTAGCAATCGTATAATTTAGCTGCGGAGGGTCGCGACCAGCTCCGTCTTGATCCTTTAGGCGTGAAGGCTTGAAATACCTTAAGGCCATATAGGAAAGTTAATGTGAAGTTAAGATGGATGTTATGCATGTGAGCAAGACATGTTGTTTAGTCTTTGTACATCCCTTCGACATTGAAACTTATAAAGCGACTTGGTGGACAAATCTTTGTTGTATTGAACGAAACAAGAGATTTGAGGGAAATGTGTTATTATCATTAAGTGGGTAGTGAGGATTACATCATTTTAAGAAATGAATACTAGACGCCTACCATTAATGCTTCTTTCCCTAAGTGAGAAGAATGCAAATACATTGATTGAAAGCAAATAAAATGTGTCCTTAGACATTGTAAGTTTCATCGTAGAACTTACGAAGAGTAGTGCCATTCGAGTTCTATCAATAGCGTCTCCTTCCAAGGTTTCCACTTGTAGGCTCCGTTGACATAGGCTTCTTTAATAACGTAGGGTCCTTCCCATGTAGGTCCCGGTTACCACAGTACTCGACTTTACTTGCGCTATTGAGTCGGAGGACATATTCCCACAGTTTGAAAGTCGAAGGCTGACTCGCTTGTTATAGTACCTTTCAATCTTTGCTTGTGTATAGCCTCTCTAATGGAGGCTATTTCCTTCGTTCTTCAAGTAGGTCCAAATTACTACGAAGTCTTTCTTCGATTATCTGCCGCTTGAAGTTCATGACCCTTCTGCTTCAACACTTACTCGAAGGGATGGCGGACTTCCGTGCCATATGTCAAGTGAAAGGTGTTTCTCCGTGACTTGACTTCATGTCGTTTGATGTGCCCAGTACTGAGGTGGTTCATCTACCCAACCGTGATGATTGTATCCCATCCGTCGTTCTATTCCTTGTATGATGTCTCATTGGTAACTTCTACTTGACCGTTACCTTGAGGATGGTGAGCGGAGTGAAGGATTGTTTGATATTCGCACCCGCAAAACACTGGAATACCCCTCCCAAAGCCGCTTCCGTTATCTGAAATGATGATGTGAGGTACTCGAACCGATGATAATATGTTCCCACAAATTTTTCCATGTGTCTTCCTGTGATGGATGCCAAAGGCCGCTTCCACCCATTTAGTGAAGTAATCGATGGCTACGACCAAGAACTTTACTCCTCCAGAGCAGCGGCGAGAGGGCCTACAATATCTATTCCCCATTGGTGAAGGGCCATGCAGACGTTCTGAAGTCATATCTTGCTTTGGTAGCCTTGGGACTGGAGGTGGACTTGGCGGGCTTCACTTCCGAATGATGTCGACAGCTGTCTACGTGCATCGAAGGCGGTAATATCCGACCCTCATGACTTTGGAGACAACGGAGCGGGGTCTGCGTGAAGTCCGCAGGATCCTTCATGCACTTCTTGGATGATGTTGGCGGCTTGCCTTGGTCCTACACAACGGAGCCAACGGGATAGAAAAGATCTTAGATAAGTAATTTCCTATGATCTGTCTTGTGGTGCTTTGATGCGCACCTTCGAGCCAACTTCGGATCCTCCGGCAAGATGCCACTTATTAGATATTCTCTAATTGGAGTCATCCAATTCGAGTCTTCCTCAGTATTACGTCGGACACCTCCTTTCGGACGATGGACCTATCTCGCCAATACTTGACCAAAACTTCCTTTGTTAAATGAGCAAATGCCATTGATGCCGGTTGCTAAGTGCATCCGCCTTCTTGTTTTGGTTTCTTGAACATGCTCTATGTTGTAAGATCACGAATCCTTGAGCATTTCTTTGGCCTTATCCGGATATTGCTTGATCACATGTTGTCTTGCCTCGTAGGAGCCTTTTATCGGTTGGCCACTAGTTGTGAGTCAACAAAATAGCCAAGTCTTCCACTTCCATATCTTTGGCCAATCGGAGACCCTAACAAGGCTTCAGATCTTGCGCTTCATTATTCGTAGCATCGAATTGAAACGAAGTGCGTAAGTGTATTCCGTCCTTTGGGATCAACAAGCATGAGACCAAGGCTAGAACCATCGGAGCTGGAGGCTCCGTCGATATAAAGTTTCCACCCTTGATTACCTTAGCGGGCTCCTTTTCAACAACCTTTTGTCATGTTTCGGTTCGGAGGTGTTTACGCTAAAAATCCGCCAATATTTGCCCTTGACCGAGCTCCCGCCTTGTATTCAATATCATGTTCTCTAGCTCGATAGCCCGTTTAGCTATCCTTCCAGTTTCTCCGGCTTTGAAAGTATCCGCTAATTGGCTTGTCGGTGAAATCGGTTATCGGATGAGCTTGAAAGTACCTTGAGGCGTCTCGCGGCATGAACTAAAGCGAAATTAGCTTCTCCAATGTTGGATAATTTAGCTTAGCTCCTGTAGTACCCTACTAACGAAGTATATAGGATTTGCTTCTCCTTCGCCAATAACACGGTGATGATGCTTTCAAGGAGGCTACAATATACATGAACAACACTTCGCCTTTGATTGGGGCCGTAAGTGTAGGTAGAATAGCCATGAACTCCTTGAGCTTTTGAAAGGCTACGCATCTATGCTCCATTGGAACGTCTTTTTGTCGTGCATCCTTTGAGTGTTTTGAAGAGCGGCAAAGATCATCTGCACCTTCGATAAGAACTTTGTTGAGGGTGCTAGCTTTCGTTAAGACTTTGCACTTCCTTTAGGGACTTAGGAGGTCGCAAATGCTGATGGCTTTGACTTTGAAGGATTGGCCTTAATATCACCTTGTGATCGGATGCCCCAAAATTGTCCTTCTTCCACACCAAAGGAACACTTGGGATTTAATTTCATATTGATGGCGCGAAGGCGATCGAAGGTTTCCTTGATGTCGGAGAGCATATCCTCCTCCGATCTACTCTTAATGACCATATCATCTCGTAGGCCTCGATTCCTACCTATTTGCTTGTGGAAGGCTTTGTCCACCAATCGTTGGTAGGTGGCACCCGCATTTTCAAACCAAAAGGCATCTTTTTAACAATAAACGCCTTTTCCTGTAAAAAGGCTGTCTTCTCTTCGTCTTCTTGACCATTTGTATCGATGGTAACCTTTATAAGCGTCTAGGAAACACTTTAACGAAACCCCGACAAGGATTCCACCTTCCAATCAATTTACGGCGGAGGTAGCGATCCTTGGACGAGCTTTGTTAATGTCGTTGAAATCTCGCATTCTCCATCCTCCGTCATGCTTCTTAACCATCACGGATTGGCCACCCAAGTTTGATACTTCACCTCTACGAGTATACTGCTGCCACTGAGTTCGTCCACCTCTTTGCATGCAACGGCATTTCTTTCGGGAGCTAGACTTGACGCTTTTGTTTAATGGGTTCAATATGTTTGAACTCATTGAGCTTGTGTTCGATGTCAAGGGCTTTACATCTATGGTGAGAGTTACAGGGACCCCGTCATGTCGAAATAGGTCCATGCGAAGACATCTCTGCATTAGCACGAAGTACCTTTTCCAATTCTGCGTAAAGGAGGTTGGGCGCTTTCCGATTACTCTTTTATGCGATCGGGGTGAGATCATTTACCACGATCGTTCTTCAAGTTAACTGGCGAGAATATCTTTGAAGATTCCTCCGAAACTGTTTGACCTCTTGCTTTCGCCAGACTCCTTCACCTTATAGCCGGAGAAACCGTTCCAATGCCGAAGGTGTTTGGAATTTGATCGCGGCATGTATGGTTGAGACAACGATGCCCATCTTACGCATTCTTTGTTCTCCCTATCAATAGGTTGTGGGAGATTCGACCTTCGATCGTGAAAGCCGAGTTTCATTCTTTTAGCCTCCCTTCTCCAATCGTAACCTCTAGAGGACTTCTCCCAAGGGCCATGAGTGTTCCCCAGAACCCTACTAAGGGTACCTTTGAATCTACTCTCTTGACCTTATTGAAGGTTTGAGCTTTAGGAAACATCGTTCGTGAGATAACCCGCGCAGAGCTACCGATCAAGGTAGGCTCTGTTTACTTCTCTGTTGGAGATCAATACTTTGATGACCACGGGTCATTTGAAAGAACTTTCCTGTGATTGAAGGAAAAGTGACATCTCCTACTCCGCACAAGGCTTCCTCTGTTTCTTTCCTATTTGAACTAGAATCTTCCTTGTATACCATGAGGATGGGTGTTTGGCGGTGTGGTATCTTTCCCAATGTGTGTGAGGTTTTTCTTTACCTCTTTTATACCCTTCACCAAATGTCCCAATTGGCGGATTTTACGGCCTCTTCTATCCGCTTGAGTTCTCTGTAGTTGTTGGTGTCATGTCGTAAATCGTCATGGAAGTAGCAAATTTGGAAGTATCTCTGGGCCTTCCTTTGTTTGCCAGCGAGGAGGAGGATCAAAGGCCTTGCAGCCTTTTCCGTGTAAGTATCTCCATTAGAGATTTGGACACACTAGCCAAGAGCCCATGGTTGATGTTTTGTGGTACGGTGTGAACTGTCATTATTTTTGTGCTTGTTCCTCGACCCTTCCCACGAAGGATGCTTGGGCTTCTTTGTGATTTTCTTTATTTTCGATTGAGTCCCATTGGTAGATACTTCTTTTGCTTGATCCGGTGTAAGCCTTCTCCACCAAGCCTTTGTAGGTTGCGGGAGGTCGGTGGAGAGGAATTCGACCGAGACTTGTTTCGTAAGCCATGCACAAAACTCGAAATGCTACGGTCTTCGTGCAAGCCCATTATTTGTAATGTGTCATCGATCTCGGTAATGAAAGCCCGGTGCTCTCATTCTCCTCCGCTTGATGTTGTGTCTTGTCGGTGTGTCCTCAGAACTTTTACATTGGCTAAAATGTGATCCGAACTTGGCCTTGAGATCATCCAAATTCACAATGCTACCGGTTTTGCCGTTCCACCATATTCGAGCGGAGTCTCGTAGGGTGTATGTAAACATATGACAAGCGGGCATAACCCACTGCATTCATGAGGAGGAAGATTTCCTCCCCATTCATTTGAGGTGGATCGCCTTCACGGATGCGAGAAGGCCGCGGTGGAACCCCTCTTGAGTTCTTCCCGATGAGCCGCCAAGTGGTGGCGGGTTAACCTCAGTAGCCTCCTTCGGTGACTCCTTCCATTGGAGCCTTCTATCGTGCCTTCCCGCCTAGGTGGGAGCCTCTCCGGCGTCTTGAAAACAACCGACCTTCCGCTGGGCCTTCGACCGATCGGAGACCCTATCCTTAGCGCAGAGCGAGTAGTCCTGGAGCCAAGGGCCTAGTCTCCATTTCCAACTCTTCGTCATACTCATCGCTGAGTATTCTAACTCCCTTCGCATCTCCACGTTCCGAGCTTGCCTCCTTGAGCTCTTAGTAAAGACTCTAATGCTTGATGTTAGCTTGACAAATGTCGGACTAATTAGGTTCGAGGTTAGCGAGGTTGAAGCATGGTTGTTGGGGTTACTTGTGGTGAGATTGTATGGTAAAAGTGGATGCGGTTATGTTGGGAAAATCATTAGGATCGTTGATCGGAATTGGTGTCAAGGTCCGTAAACCCGTGGAGGTGTATCTTCTCTTCCTTGAGTCATGCCGTAAAACTAGTGAGAGTGATTGACTAGGTGTAAGTTTGGAATAACGAGACCAATAGTAGCGGGTCCCATGGATGGCGCCACCGATTGTACAATAATTAAATGCGACCGGGCCTTGATGGTGATCGAAGGGTATGAGGGTGATATGCTTGCGCCAAACTTGTAGTCAATCGCAATAAGAAATAGTAGACACTTCGTTAAGTGATTGCGCAGGGTTGGGCCTGCGAACCACCTCCGACGCGTGAATAAGTATGTGATATGAGTTATGGATAATCGATGTATGTGAAATCGTGTTGAGTGAACATACCATTGAAATGACTCGTCGACCTATTTATAGGTGATGAAAATAGCTTGAGAGTGTTAGCACACGTTTAGGAGATCATGGGGGCCCACGATTTATGGTAACCGCTAGGGCTTCATCCCACTATCTCGGACTTGGCGGAAGCTAAGGACATAGTGGGAGCGTGGGGAAGACCAAGTCAAGGTTCTTATTTGTCTTGGCATCTTCAGGAAGACACGAAGGGCATAGGCCTTGGTGGCGGATTCCCAACCGTAACCGTGTCAATGATGAATGGTTTTACGCCACCAATGACTTATGAAGAAAGACTTGGGTCTTCGTAATGTAATTCGGTCGAGGCGAGGGGTCCTTCGACTGATCGGAGATGCGTCATCGTGGATAGTGGTATAATAGGCTTGAATCTTCACTGGATGATGATGATAAGGATGAGGAAGTGAGATTTATCACTTCTGATTTGATGTTCATTGGAGATTATTGATGATTGAGGGTTATTTGGTGAAGTTAGGGTTTGTATAGATAATTGGGGTAGTTTGATGTGTGTTAATGTGCATTGGGACTATCTTATAGGCGGATTCAAGGTTTAATGTGATTTAATGCGAGTTGGGTGGTACGGTGTTTCTTTGAAGCTTCTTGATCACTTAAGTTGTTTCGGATTGACCTCTTTCGTGATTGACCATTGTTTCTGCTGAAGTGGTAAATCAAAACTTGGTAGAAGTTGCTTTACACGTCAGCTTTGGTCAACAACCTATTATTCTTATGACCATAAACTGATAAACTACTACTAATACCTTATTTGCATATCTTCGCCTAATATTAACTGATTCCCTCTTCATAAAATTTAAACACACTTCCTGTTGTTTAAATCATAACGCATTATCTTGATATCTCATGGCGCTTCAATTAAATAAAGATCACAACAAAATTGCGTTTCTGGGAGAAGCTAAAGGGAATGAACTGTATGTACCAATGGTGGAGTTCTTAAAGAGGTCCAAGATTCATTATGCTCTAACGCATTCTCCTAATGCAATTTATGAATCGTTGGTTACTCAATTTTGGGCATCTGCTACGAAACGTAGTGACACAGAGATCGTTGCTATGGTTGACGGAACAGAGTATGTCGTTACAGAGGAGTTGATAAGAAGACAACTTCGCTTGGATGATGCTAATGGGGTCTATCATTCTAATACTGGGGAGATACTTGCTGGACTGAGAGCTTGTGGATACAAGAGTACAAGGACTGATATATGGTTCAAGAATCAGTTTTGTCCGATGTGGAGGTTTTTGGTTCACACATTGCTTCAATGCATAATCAATAAATCTGGTGGATGGGATCAATTTTCTACTCAATTGGGATGTGGTATAGTGTGTCTTTCTCAGGGGTTAACTTATAATTTTTCTAGGTTTATTTTTGATAATATGGTTGAAAATATTCAGAGGAAAAAGCATAAGTTTTTAATGTACCCTAGGTTTTGAGTAATCCAAAAAGAAACCAGAGAAGATTTAAGGTGAATTTCATTTTGAACATTGTCTAGAAGATATAGCTTGGTGGATTAAGTGTGTCCATGAAATGATAGACTACATTTAGGTTTACCATTCAAATATACGTGGTAGTATCTTGGAACTCAAGAATTCAAATCCATGTTTCCGTCAAATCGTTTGAAGAGCTACGAATAATAACGTTTCTAACACAAATCTCAAACCAAGATCGATATACCCGATCATATACAAGGAAGATAATAAGAGGTCACATTTTTAATCAAGCCTCGAAATAAGATCTTTAAATTGCATTTTCTTTTGGAAAGCAATAGTATGGTGATATATTAAACTCTCTCAACTTTGTAAAAATTTACAAATAAGTGTTGTTTGGAAAAGGATATCTTTTATAAAACAGGCTCCGTCTCTCCAAAATAACTGGTAATGAAGAATTAGATTTTGTTAAGTGTGTTGAAAGAGATGCTTTTAAGGAAGGTTATTATATAGCATCAATAGAGATTGTGGGAAAATACAAGAACTTGATCTCGAAACAAAGCTCTAATGACTTGAAGAATTTGGCCCTTCTATTCAAGTCACAAACAAACCCTATATGGCTCCAAGAAAGACCCTAAGGCTATTATGTCACGCATAAAGGTTGACTCTATAACAAGATATCAAAGTTATCTTGCTTCATTCATGTATGATCTACAGTTTACTAATAATTTATAAAATAAAGTCTCCAAATGAAGGTACATGTTTCCTTGATGACGATCCGACAAGCTAATAGAGGTTGGTAGCCAATTTGGTAGGAATGAACCAACTATCTTTCCTCCCCTATAAAAGCAGAGATACCAATAATACTCGAGAAAATTAAATGCAGCATATAGTAAGTGTTAAACTATTTCAGTATGGTAGAAAAGCATAACATTAACTTTCTTTGGAGCTTGATGAGTCCCAAGTCCGCAAGATCTTTGACCGTTGTCCTTTGGACATCATCTAAAGTGTTGATATTATATGCCGTGCCACGAATCAATGTCGATTAAATATGAAAGATTTGAAGCTGCAGAAACAGATTAAATAGCAAAACATGACAAAATCTTTACCTACAAGAATATGAAAGCTAAGTTCCAACGAAATGAGATAAGATCATTGAATCCACACCTCTATCATGTTCATAAAAGTTAAAAGATCTATTATAATTAAGGTAAATGTATTTTAAAGGATACAAAACATTGATGAACTAACTATTAACGCAAAATGCAATGACAAGAAGCATCCGATACATTCATGAAATAAGAACAGCTTAGGGTCATCATACAAAAGACAACTATTAATGTCACATTGTATAGTAGATAACACTCTGAGAAAGTGTCTCGAATCTTAAAAGTTATAAAAGATTCATCAATATGTTTCGGTAAAATGCAAAATGATCTAAAGCAAGAAATTAGATCGATTTCTTCAAAAATGGGGTTAAGTAAGTGACCGAAATGATAGGAAGTATCGGGAATGGTTACCTCGAGATCTTGATATACTCACGATGATATACCATAGTTGTGCATTGGTATCCATTAGTGTAAGGAAAACATAAGTGGCATTAAATTTGATAAAATACGGAGAAGCGAGACTACACAACATTACAACCACAAATATTCATACCAAGAGCTGAAACCACTTTACGTAAGTAGAGCACCTTCTCTGTCTCTGTAGAATTGTGAATCGACATTCTATGTCGAAACAATTGGTCATAGAACTAAAGAGAAAATATGTATACAATATCTTGTATAGCAATAATTTAAAACTACCTTTGACTTAGAAGACCTCGTTGGAAAACTTTCATCATAGAAGCGCTCATGCTTTTCGTTGTAACCTCGACCGTGAAGTTTATAAGATCGACAAGAAACACTAGATTGCCACAATAGCAAGTCATGAAATAGAATATCTTGGGTGCAAAATGATTAAAAGTAGAAACCAAAATATCTTTATTCACAAACTTAGTGGCGAAGGTTCTAGCAACTAACTACTTTATTTATAATATATATATAAGCGTGTATATATAAGAATACTACGAATCGTTTCTTACCTCCCATTGTTGGCTGACATAGTTGTCGAGTTCTTCTAAGTTGGGAAGTCTTACTGATTATATTTGCGACCATAGGTTCTCTTGGTAATACACCTCTACAAAATCCAAATCAAATGTCACATGAATAGTTTAGAGCCTTTAAAAGGCACTCAAAGATCTAGGACACTAGCCACTAATATTAGTAACACGGGCTTATGTAGAACTTATTGTGGTGATTTCATAAAAATAATTGACATTTCCGCGTGAATATGTTAGAAGTTGCAAGTATACGAGGAAGCAACAAGGAACAAGAAGCAGCCATGTAGACACAAAAATTGAGAAGTGCCAACTTGTATATATAACTTACCGTGAACAATATGCTCTCGAATTCATCCGAAACATAGGGTTTAACCTATAAGTGGCTTCCTTCTTCCCCACACACAAATAAGGCCTTGAGAAATAGACTAAATCCATAACGAAGGAGTTCTAAAATATTGTATGGTCCAAAACTACTAATCCACTAAAATTGTGAAGGACAACCGCTTCAAAGCAGATATTTTTACTAGTTCATGTCACGTCAAACATGATTTCTTTGTAACTTATTCTTTGGAAAGGTTTCATAATGTTAAATAATAAGCTAGCATGCCCTAATGTTACCTAGATATATCCATGAATATGCATATAATGTCATGATTTAAGATACAAATGAAAGTTTTCAGGCTAACTATGCCAACTCGATGCAATTGATGTAACAAAGGTCTATATCTTTATCTTTACTACTATAAAGGGTGCATGTGTAACCACTCGTAAATTTCCCTACCGATTTTTCGCGACTATATTTTTTTTTTTTTCAATCTATAATCACGTCAAATTCTGAATTATTTTGAAACTTACCTCGACCTCGTGATTAAAAATTATATAAAATACTTATATAATAAACTTTTATATTTTTATCTCGTGCATCGGCCTCTAAGCCCAAGCATACGGTTTCTCGAAACCTTATGCCCATACACAACCTTGACACAAGTCCACAGTTGTTGTGGAGCGAAAGAAGATCCCGCATCCAACAAAACACGATTTGGAAGAGAATTTGTCGGTACATTCGTTAAAGTGCCACCATCGTATTTGATAACCCGTTGCACCCAGTTATATGGTGGGGAAGTAGACCACCCAACATCCGTTGCTACAAAACCCACAAATCCCCCATAATACCATTCATCGTCGTTGAACTCAATGGCATCATCAACACTTTCGCTTTGCAAAAAATTCATGAAAAGATTCTTTCCTTGGAATTCAATTCCTTTACGTCTAGGTTGGGAAGGAGGTGTTCTTAGGGGAGGTGAACGCCCTTCTTCCTCCTCCCATGCAACAACATCAGCGTAAGATTTAGATGTAGCAATTTGCACAAGTTTATCATGTATCGCAAGCTTTGCATGCGTTTCCTCATCAAGAAGATTAAAAGTTAGGTTAGGATAATAGAAACATGATAAGTTATCAGGTTTATGTGCAACGTACAAGCCGATGAATCCATAATCCTCGGCAAGTTCATACATCCTTTTAATATCATTATCACATTCAACAATTGTCAAACCAGTTGAAAGAACAAATTTTGGCCTGCAAAAATACAAAGCCCGTATCTCACACTCAAGCTTGAAGGCCAACAAGTCAAGCATTTGATTAAAGTTCATCCTTGTGGAGTTACTAAACCTTAGCGCGAGGGTTCGCCCAAACTCATAACTTAAATTGGGCAACCGAATGAAGTTACCATCGGAGTGAATCTCAAATACAGGGATCTGCGACTCTGAGACCCCGTCCCGTGATAAAGGTATATAAATGTACACAAATAAAATTGCAAGTATGGTAAAAAATCTAGTCAAGGCAAGTGAGAACCACGGTGATGAGATCAACATTTTAGGAAGGGTAATGGCATGCATAACTTAGTTTGAGATCAAATAAGGCAATGAAGGCTTAGAAGCATTTTTGATGAAAGAGATGGTTTGGAGATAGGCATCGACTTGTGTACAAATTTGATCTTGATGAAGATTTGCTATATATTAGCAAAGCGTTATTATTTTACTATTAACAATGTACTTATATATTATATGAGACTTATGATCCATTGATTTTGATATGGAAATAGTAATGGGGTAAATGTTAATTTATTTGTTTAACGTTTTTATGTGTAGTGTGTTTGTGTAATAATATGGGAGTTAA
Source organism: Chrysanthemum lavandulifolium (assembly GCA_022545495.1). Classification (NCBI taxonomy): domain Eukaryota; kingdom Viridiplantae; phylum Streptophyta; class Magnoliopsida; order Asterales; family Asteraceae; genus Chrysanthemum; species Chrysanthemum lavandulifolium. The sequence goes on along the minus strand of CM040246.1, from coordinate 205,102,262 downwards.
TGTGTGAATGAATATATCAATGGATGAGGCATGGTATATGTTTGATTGTAAAATGTATTTGATACAATATCGTATATTGAAAACCGATAGTGCATGATAAAACAACGAAAGTGCTGTTGGAGATAAGTTAAAAACTGTTGATACAAAGGATAAAAAATAACTCTATAAAAAAACCGAATCATCTTCTCGCGATAAGCTAGCGCGACGTCAGCAGGATCATCAACTTGCAACCATTGACCATGTGCCAATCGATATAAAATATACAAACTCACACACCACAATCACCAAAAATCCCCCCTTGCTTAAGATCGATTTCGGATAGCCTACATTTAATATTATAGTCGTTCGGACGTATTCCAGTCTTATCAAAAACATTTGCTTGGTCTTGAACAACTGGTAGTTTGGCCTGTAGAATAACTGAGATTGTTAAAATACATAAAGGGGTGATCTTGTTGGAGGGTTGTCAAAAATGTTACTATTGTATACTCGAAATAACCAAGTTATTCATAAATTAAAGTTGTTTGTTCAAGACGGATTAAAAATAATATGTAGTATACTGTTGTTAATTCAAGATTTGTCCAAAAGTATTATATGTTTCTTATTAAGTGATTCGTATAAGTTCGACCGATTGCCAATTGCTTAAATATAATTTTTCTAATAGATTTCATTTCATTACATTAAGAGATAACAAAAGAGACAACGAAGCAACAACATTGATGATCGATCGAATTAAAAAAGATGACAATGACGAACTTGAGAGAGCACATAACAAGCTAGGAGTAGAGGTTTAATATTTTTTGCGCATCATGGCGAGAAAGGAGCTTTTCTTAAGAACTTGCGATTGCGTCTCAGCGATGAGCCTCGTCAACCTCTTGTTTTCTCTAGCTCCTCATCCTAGATTTCATCAGGGATTTCCATACAAGCACCGGCAAAAGTGGACCCACTCGCACTCCATTTGCTTGATCTACTCACCCCTCACACTGCAACGACGAGTTAGCTCCATCACCTTTGCATGCATGTCACTTATGAACTTTAAGTCTCGTCCATTGTCACGCACAAACACAGTGTTAACCATGTCGTAAATATCGTTAACCATGTAGTAAATGATGTTGTGGGTAGTGTGTGTCCCTTGACAAAAGTTGTTTGAAAATGGAATAGATTGTGTCCGTTTATATAACCAATATGGGGTGTGGGGTGACATGGAATTTATTTTCAATTAAAGTCAATATAAGTAAATGTGGATAGTCAAGTGGTCTATAGTTGCGTCTTGTCAAGTAATTAAAATGCACATTAGGCCAAATGCAATTAATGAAGCTTCTCTAGTACACAAACGATTCCTGGCCAAAAGATCCACACACAACACTCGAGAGCGTGGGAAAAAGCTCTAGGCAGATCTTGGGGAGCATCGGAGTTGTTTCAAGGAGAATCACTCCATTCGATAAGCATTAGCGTTTTATATTTCTTTTACTTTCAATTCATGTATTTCGTACCTTTGAATATTGAATTGATTTGCATGATTAATATGAGCTGCTAAGCACCTTTTGGTGATAGCCTAGTTATGATCCCTAATTGTTTTGTTTACGTTTACCTTTACTTCCGTACAATTATTTCTAAGTGTATGCATGTATAGTTCATTGGTAGTCACCCTTTGTTTGGTAGTTTTGAATGGCGGTGAGGCCAATTGCCTAGGAGATATGACCAATGACCCTAGGTGAAGCGGATGAGGCGGGAAGGGTAAGATATGACCAATGACGACCCTTTCTACTTGTGCAATTTGACCAATGATCACCTATCGTTTGGATGAACTTAGAGCTGGGGGTGTAGTGTCTAAGTTCCTAAAGGCGGGCACTCACTATTATGAATCTAGCATGTGGCGGTATAATGACTTGGCTTAGGGACCGGGAACAACAGGACTTATGACGGTGCTTTGATTTCTCTGTGGTGGCATCTTTGGTGATAGGTTAGGCGAATTAACCAAATGTTGTCCTCTCGAATTTGACCCACATGAAGTAATTGGAAGTAAGTGAGCGTAGACATAACTAGCTAGGATGATTAACTAGGTTAGCACCACCTCTCTATTGATTTCTCTTTACCATTTATCTACTTTTATTTACTTTATTACGCATTAGTAGTTTAATTAATTAAATCCTATCGAAACCATCATTATTCTATGACATTAGACTTAGTAATAATCCAACACACATAGCTCTTGGGACGACCTCGGCTTTACCGTTTACTACACTACACACGACTGCACACGCCGTTAGTGCACTAGGGTAGACCATAGGTATTCGAGACTCAATAAATTTAAGACACAGTCGGTAAGACACGCATCAAGTTTTAGGCGCGTTGTCGGGGAGTTATAGTAGGATTGATATTAAGTCTTTAATTTCGTCTTAAACTTTTCTCACGATCATATTTCAAGTTTTCGGTACCATGGAAGTTGTTAACATCGATGACCTCACTCTTGAGAATACTTGGCGTTGACAAGAAGCGGAACAAGGGTCGGGTCTCGTAAGACCAACAATTGGGCGGATGTCCGTTTGAAATCAAAGACCAATTTATGAGGAGCTTCGCTAACCCTTTTTCGGGAAAGCAGGGCGAAGATGCATATGAGCACGTTGAAAATGTCCTTTACATCGCAAGCCTCTTCAACATTATGGGCGTGTCTCATGATGCTATTGTGCTAAGGGTATTCCCAATGACTCTTACTGGAGCCGCCATAAGATGGATCGAAAGATTGCCCGCTGGGGCAATTAATACTTGGGCGCTGCTAAAGAAACACTTTATTCAAAGATATTGCCCTCCATCGAAGATTTCTAACCAGCTTTTGGAGATCCATAACTTCAAACAAGAAGACGACGAAACACTGTATCAAGCTTGGGACAGATACAACGATCTTCTTTACAAGTGTCCTACCAATGATCTGAACAATGAGCAGAAGGTCAACATTTTCTACAAAGGAATTAACATAACTACAAGGCAAATGTTGGACTATCAAGGACCTATCCCGAACATGACTCCTACTCTTGCTATTGAAGCCATTCAAAAATGGCGGATCACTCTAAAAATGGCACGGCGAGAGTAAAAGGAACCAAAGCGGAAGTTTTGGCGGAATTGCGAAGAATCGCTTGATGAAATTGAAAATCTTAGTCGAGATATCTTTGAAAGTCGAGAAACCATTCATGCCATCCAAGTAGGTTGTGAAAGCTGTGGAGGAGGACATCTTACAAAGAATTGTCCTCATGGGGACGAAGAGAATATTGAAGAAGCTAAGTATGGAGAAAATCGACCATTTTACGGAGATAATCGAAATAGTAATGGTTATCGTAGAAATTACAACCGTGGGCCTTATGGAGAAAGAAAGCCCAGTCTAGAAGAAACAATTAATAAGTTCCTGGAAACTTCAGCCCAGAAACAAAAAGAACAAGATATTTGGTTAAGGTTCCCAGGAAAACACAAATAAAAATCTTTCCAAGCACGACGAAATCCTAAAAATCTTGGAGCAATGATTGAAAAACTCGGTCTTGAGATAGATGGAATTGAACTTAATGAAGCCATGCGTAAGGAGGAATGTAATGCTTTGTTTTCACCAATGACTCCCGGGAGGTAATTGAGGATGCATATCCTCCATCGACAAGTTGAAGGGTACGAATACCGACAAACAGGAAGAGTTACGTTGTAACTACTTCCCGGAGTTATGGCGTAACCATGTTCCAGAAGGCGTATCCAGGTTAGGATCAAGTTTATTCTCAGTTAAGGATATTAGTGCAAGCGGGATAGTCATTCCGTGTTCTGTTGGTAATATTGATATTTTGGGGGTAGTAGATTTTGGATCTTGTGTAAACATCATGCCTCTATCCATATTCTTAAAACTAAGGATAATCCACCTTTGGGAAAGCAGATATCATGATTGAATCGACAAATGGGACTAAGATTTCCCTTTAGGAATTACAGGTGTCGTGTGTAAGGTCGATAAATTTACTTGACCCGAATTTGTGGTAATCGATAATGTGAAAGACAAAAGGAGCATTTGATTCTTGGTAAACCATTCCTTGACACATTAGCACGTTACGGTGGATACTATGGAGATATAGTGGAGTTTAAACTGGATAACACTTTGAGCCTTGAGCGGACATAATTGTTACGACAAATGAACCACCAAGAATAGAATTAGAAGACTCCGATGGTTTCCACCTTCATCTTTTGCCATTTGCGGGACTCGAATCCGGTGTGATGAAGATGATGAGGAAGAAATCCGTTCTCTGTTCCCGATTCTGATGTGAAAGGAAGATTCCTTTGTTGTGTTCCTTTAGTTGAGGGACCAAAGTAATATTTCCACGTGTTCTCCTTTCCAAAAGGATGTAATGGAGGAGAAAGCATCTCATTCGTATGATTAAAGAAGCTGCAAGTCCGGTGGTCTTGGGAAAGAAGAGGATATTAGAAAAGTGGTTACAACAACATAGTGCTTTTAGCGAATGGTTCTCCGATATTATTTGGACCATTCATTTTCGCGAACCAGCTATCATGCATGATGATTACACCATAGCATGGCCTACATGCAACCCCAATCACAAGATCTGCGATGGAGGAGAATACCACGAACCTAAATGGCTCAAGCGCAAGGAATGGGCATGTTTTGGCGAAGATAAGAAGCAATATAGGATACTGAGAGGATCTCATTTGAAAATTGGTTCTGAGTAAAGTTTGGCTATGTTAAAATTGATGAGGAAGAAAAGGCTAGGTTTCGTTTCAAATGGGCACAAGCTAATTTTCTGAGAAAAGATACACCATGACTCGGTATGTTTCGCCACATATTTGGGACCGACCTTATTCTAAGAAAGATAACATGGAAGAAGTGGGGCAAGTCCTAAGGCCCCATAGAAGCCCATGGATCTGAGTCTAACTTAAAGACTAGTAAATAAAGAAAAGTGCTCTTCGGGAGACAACCCAATTATCCCTTTCTTTTATTTTATTTTCTTTTTGTTGGGTTTTGTGTTTTCTAACTATTTTTGCGAAGCGAGGAACTAATTGTTCTTTGCGGTTTGTCGATCTTACGGAGTTACGGCGTAACTCATCTTTGTGATGACACGATTACGTTGCATAGTTAAAGAGATACATTGTCGACTTTTAGGTGACAACTAGCTCTAATAACTACCTTGAAGATGTGGACAACCCGAAGGTTGTCAAACCCTTCAAAGTTCATGTCTATCAAGAGCTTCTCGAATGGGTACAATTTACTTGGACAAGTCTTGGAAGACAAATCTTTTCAATGTATATTTATTCGGTTCCGTCAATTCATGGGTTGAAGTCTTTTCACACGAGAACTCAATAGCAAATCACCACATATTTCTTATCACATATTTTTCTCCCCCTCAAAAATGGCATATAAATGTTATTTTTGAAGAAATGTTGATATTGAATATGTCCATTTTGAGTTTTGCGGGAAGATTACACAAAGAACAATTTGTGAACAAAGATTTTAATCAAATACTCCCCCTCAACGAGTGATATAAACGGGGTTGAGGTTTTGAAAAATCATAAGGAGAAGTACTTGTTCTTTTGAGCAAAACCTTTGAAAAGTGAAAGGTTTGATAAGTTTTGCTCAAAAGTAAGAAGTTTTCGCTCCTTTTATAAGGATTGTGGCACTGAAGCGTACCACATGGTCCTTTAATTACAAGTACGGGTTGTACACTGTTATGTGTGCACAAGCCATAGTCATAAATAATCACACATCCAAATAAATATGAAATAGAAGCAGTTTAAGGGGTACCAGGAAGTCCATCAATCTTTCCAGGAATGCGAACATGGCGTTGACCACCTACAAAGCTCTCTAGTGTTCTGAACTGGTCCTGTCTGTACAACCTCTCATCAATCATGGTGATGATCCTCTTCACATCCCGTCTTTCCTGAGAATTCCATCTCTTTGGAGTCCCAATGCCTTCATGTATATCCTTCAACCTATAAGCCAAGTCATCCCTAACCTTCTTCAATGTGTGATCCCCGAACTTGTGTAGATCTCTACACGCCATCAAGCGATTCGTTGTAGTTCACTACGGTAAATTACTCTGAACGGTTTGCTGACGAGAGTGCATTGTGGAAGCTGGTTAATGTCGGGAAGTTCTAGCTGAGGTCGGGTGAAGTTGACTCGGGTCTGATACGACTCAACAACAAGTTGTAGATCTTCTACACGTTCTTTGATTACTATTATTCTGATGAAGATAAGCAAGGACTTGATGAATTCACGTTGAACTTCAGTTGAGAATTGTCTCATGCGTCCCTGTACTTTGGAAAGTTACAGATCTTCAATGTCATTGAGAGACAAATTCTCAAAGTCCGCTTCAGAGAATGCATAGTCCCTTTCGTCTTGCCTTTTGACCACGATATTCTTGAGGAAGGTGTAGTCCCATTTAGACGAAAGATCAACGTGCTTAATAGCAACGATTCCTTTAATCTTGAACACTTCATGTTGAGACTTGAACACAGCGACACGTAGTAGATTAAATGGCGTTCCGCCAATGGTGAATCCCACATTGCATCACGGTCATACACTTCTACATTGTTAGAAAACAAGTGAGTAGCCTTTTCCTCGATGGCTATGCAGTTAGAGTATTTGGTTGCCGGGAACGGAAGTGTCAGAGATGTAGCGTATTTCCTTGAACCATCGCCACCGTGTAGAAGGAATTCCAAATCTTTGTTGAAGAAGTATCGAAATGGAATCTTAGGCTGATCTGGTTGGCCAATTGTTGGTAGAGGTTTAGACCAATCGGTGTAGTATGGAGCGTTGTCTTTTCTGGTAAAGTCGATGTTTGCTTCAGGGTTAAGCCAATCAATGTTGTTAGACATGGCTCGTGCTATGTTTTCTAGGTGATATTCAACCTCGATGGCACTTTCAGTTGTCTTTTAGTAGTTGAAAAGCTTCATTCTTGATTCGTTTCAACTCGATTTAATCATCTTCTTCACGGAATTTTTCTTGCGGTAACTTTGCATGCTCCAATGTACTACATACGTAACATCTTGACCTTGGATGGGTAGGTAGTAGAATCAACAAGCGTAGAGAACCGATCAATTGGTGTCATCCTCGTCTAGCCATGATCGGCGTCGACCATAGGCGCCTTCTTCTTTTTTTCTTAGGCCTAGATGAGGATTACGGTTTCTTAGCGGTGTTGGGAGAGGTGGGTTGTTGTCGGGGCTCATGGACTTCCTCATCGTCACCACCAGTATACTCAAAGTGATCACCGGTTTTACGAGTGCAGGGTGGTAACTCGAGAATCACGAGGTTTGTCACTAGAAGCGAGGAGGAGATCTTTGTTGGTGGAGTCCTTTGGGGTGGAGGTTGCATTGAAGATGATTCACTAGACTTCTTGACGTTTAGGCTTGTTATTCTTATCCTTATCTTTATCTTGATGTCTCTTGGGCGTTTAGGCCTTCAGGTTTCTTCTACGCATCTTGATTTGAGTTGGTATTCGAGCAATGCTTCAAACAATTTACCTTCGTAGGAGGCCAATGTTGCAGAGCGTTTAGACATTTTAGCTACCAGCCGGTTAACCAATTCAGTATCTGAGAAGATTATGGGATCAACTGGATTGATGTTTACATGCATTGTTGTTGATTTCATAGTTTGCTTGGCCAGATGTAAGAGATTCGGATAGAGTTGTTTGGTAAACATCTCCTTAGTAACTCCAGGAACGATGTCAAGAAGGAACTTGTGAGTGTATCCTTTGATCATTTCGTTCAATTCCCCTTGAAGATCTTGCTTCAACTTTTGGACATATTCCCTTTCCTCTTTCATCTTGTCATTCTCGTCATGTAGGTACTGTACTTGATCAGCGAGAAAATTCAGCTTCTTGTAAAGCACGTCTTTCTTTCTGACCTGCTTGACAGCTTTAACAATTCGTGTCTTTGCCCGAGAAGTCCAAGAGTCTGTTGGCTTCTTCACAGATTTGGATGTGGATTTGGTTGTTCTTCTGGATGGTGGTGGTGAAGAGTGAGAAGACGAATCTGATGAAGAGACATGAGGAGACTCGGGGTCCTTCAGTGGTTCAGAAGTTTCCTCCTTAGAACGTGCGGGACTGTCTAGAAGAAAGTGATCATAAGTGGTTTCTTCTTCATTTCCAGACTTAGCCTTATCATCAGCAAGAGTTTTCTCAGTCTTTTCAGTTTCTGGTTCCTCAATATCAAAGTTGATGGAATCCTCAATCTGCCGTTGTTGTTGTTCGTGGGTAATGGTGGTACCAGTTCCCTTATCGGGTTGATTAACCGCATCAGGAACTGGTGTGGTATGAGTACCACCACTAGAACCTCCAGGGCCACGAGTTTGATCTTTTACAAATTCATCGGCAAGATATTTGAGTCTGAGGTTCTTCAACTTCTTTTGATAATCTCTGTCTTCGTCAACTGGTTCTTCTTCAGAACTTTCCTTATCCTGTTCAATCACTGGAGTTTTCCCTTTTCCTTTATCTGCTGGTGGACTGGGAGGTTTAGCTACTGATGGAGTGATATCGGTTGCGATTCGAGTAGAAGACCTCTTCGTCGATTCGGTTCCTTGAGCTTTCATCCACTAGCTTTCTTGGCGGTTCGGGCTTGGGATCGGGAATAGGAGCAGCTTCCTTAGAGAACTCTCCGTGCATGTCCATGTTTCCTCTTGGGAACTTCCTTTGACTCTCGGTGCTTGCAAGCACTTCTGCACTTCTCTTACGGTTTTCTGGTAGGTGTACCAAGATTTGTCATCGAGAAACCAACTTTGTTCTCTTCCACAGCTACCAAATACCTTTTATAAGAGTAGAGTTGTTTGAGTTCATCTGAGAGAAGGTAATCTGGCAACACATCACCTTGTTTCTTTGTTGTTGACTCTTTAAATCTGACTGTTAAAGTGGGTTTAGACAACATGTCGTGATTGTCAGGGTCATTGATTCTCTTGGGGATATCTGGGTTATACCCAAGTGCTCTTCGGATCAACAGTTTTGTATATCTGATATAAGGAATCTTTGAGCCAAGCTTTTTGAGGAATGTCATCATGTCATCCCATATCGAGCTTCAACTTGATGTGCTTCATGTTGATCAAAGCCCAAAGATTTGCGGTTCCACGAGCTTGGGATGCTCGCGACCACCGTCGCGACCGAAAGCAGTTTTGTGATGATGATATAAAGGGTTCTCAAGGTGAGGAATATTCTTGAGATCCACGTGTGAATGCTTAGTGATAACTCACGAAGCTTCGTCATACCCAATATCAATCAAGAATTGAGCAGTCTCTTGATTGGTGCGTGAGTATTCGAGTTGGTATGATGTCGGGAATGAGAGAACAACCCTTAAGTCTGCCGGTGTGATGGTGACTTGTTTGTGGTTGAGAGTCACGGTCACAACATTCGTCCTTTGATCTTTTGCATTGTATTCCGGAAGCTGCGAATGTAGATCTGGAGCGATGGCGAGAATGGGAGAGCATGTTACGATAAGGATGGTTCTTGAAATATCCACAACAATCAAGCAAGAAGACTACGGCGGTGAGGGTTTCAAAGTCAACACGAGGTTGTTCTTTCCAATCTTCATCGGATAGCCATTTGGGAAGATATCGGCAATGGTGAGAACATTTGGTGCATCCACATTCATTTGAGCGTCCATGTCGTGATCTGAAATAAGTTTAGCCAACAGAACCAACATATCGAAAGACATAATGGTAGTCAACAGATGGTTTTATTGTCTACTTATTGAATGAGATATGTCAATGATTGTCACGAGTCCAAAGTCACTTGTTTGTCCAATAGTCCAATGACGTCGTGATAAGTTTCGTGAGTTAGTTAACTTTAGGTTTTAAAGTTTATGTTATCACTTATTTTTCACAACATATTAAACGTTTAAGCTTATTAGTGACATTATTGGTTTCGTGACGTTATGATTTATTTATTTACAAGTTTGCATGCGTAACAATTCATAATGAAGGTTTAATCAAGGCTTAGGCGTAGAAATGGTAGCTTATGCGTAAGCAGGAAAGATATACAGCGTAGCGCGACTTATGCGTGGGATCCTTACTTACAGCGTGAAATATTACAGCGTGGGAAAAGGGACCTTATCGTGGAGCTTACGCGTGGCGAATATCAACCTTCAGCGTAAGGCTTACTCGTGAAGTAGACCTTATGCGTGGGGTCACTATTCGCATATCCTTCACGGGATCGCGTAGTCCCTATGTAGAACCTTACGGCGTAGCGATTCGCGTAAGATTACTCTTCGCGTAACCTTCTACACGTAAGGTGATCCTTATGCATAGATTGCTATTAACCTTGATTACGAATTTTCACTTGTATCAAACACGAAATAAGTTCATCATAGCATCAATATTAACATATACATTCATTCTATAACGAACATGGCATGAATACTCATCAAGCAGGTTCTGCGTAAAATCCTTATCGTAGAACTTAAACCCTAAAGTTCATGAATTACGCAAGGAATTTAGCCATGGAAAATGCATCAAAGTTTTTACGGTAGTTCTAAGAAGTCATATGAGTGTTATGACCAAGTTTTAAGATCAAATTCTCGGTGAATCAAAAATACCCAAATATCAAGAACGTTAAACCCTAATTTCTAATTATCAATCAATTAGTGTTTACGGGTTTCTGAGCCTAGATATTATCAATTCACCATAAGAACAACATCACACAACGATCTTTTTAACCAAAAACGTTCTCATTTGAAAACACCCAAATCGACTCATGAACCTAATTATGAAAAGCGGACAATTCATGTTTACGGGTGGATTAGATTGATGAAAATGGTTTTAGTACATAGTTTTGAACATTTTAACACCATTACATCATTAAAAAACACACACATGATGATCTTGTGTTCTTATGCTTACGCGTAGAACACAAAGATCATCATAACACACGTTTTAGCCGTTGGATTTGCATAAAATTGAAAACCCTTGTTTGTAATTACGTTTAGATTACGAAAACACTTACAAAATGAGGATCAAGAAACTGGATTGAGAGATTGAATATTAGGCGTAGGATGATTTTGGTGAAATAATAAATGTGATGAATTTAATGAATTTGGTGGAGTGTTTTTATGAAAAATAACTTTAAGGTTTTGACAGTTTTAGCCCCTCCACCTTTTCCATTTTCATCCAATGCCTTTTAACTTCCATTTTGGTTATCAATCGAAGAATATTTGGAAAGAATTTTGACGACACTCCCCCTTGACTTAGAAAATAGTGAAAATTTATAAATTTTGGTCCGAGGAGTGTCAGTGAAAGTGACCACCATTAATAAAGAAACAACCGGGATAAGATAACATGCAAGTACGAGGTTTTTAATGAAACTGTTAAGTGATTGATTTCTCCCCTCAACACTTGATCGGAAAAATCTGAATTTTGAAAGATTTGAGTGTTGTGGAAGAATGTACTTGCCATGTTAAAAGAAATATAGATAGAAGAATATTTTTGTTGTTTTATCGATTTTATATTTTGTATTTTGTTTTGAAAATATTTACAAAGAGATTTTGGTGTTTGGTTGGTTTTAAGAATGTTTTAAGAGTTCATCCAGTTCCTCTTGAGTCAAACACCGCATACCAATCCGGTGGACCAACTCATTAAACCTAGCGGGGCTAAGGCTTTGGTGAGAAGATCTCGCCAATTGGTATTCGTACCCACAGTATAATTCAACAAGTACCATGTTCCACGTGGTCCTTGATGAAGTGATATCGAAGATCGATGTGCTTTGACTTTGAGTGTTGAGGCGGGTTGCGATATCGCAATAGCACTCCGATTGTCGCGATACATCGGGATTACATCAAATACGTAACCATAGTCTTTGAGTTGTGTTCTCATCCAAATGACTTGAGCACAACACGCCGACGTGGCTACATATTCCCTTGGTTGAGGACGACGATGTACAATCCACCGCTTCTTGATTGCCAAGACACGGTTTGTCACCAAGAAATTGTAGTGCTCTGAAGTACTTTTCGAGAGTCTAGCGACTGCGTGATCGGCGTCTGAAAAAGCTATTAGTTCAAAACCGAATCCTTCGGATACGGATCCCCAAATTAATGGTTCCCTTGATGTATCGGAGGATTCTTTTAGCCTCGAGAGGTGGGTTTGATTGGTCTCGTGATAGCGGAGCATAGATAAGCGGCAAAGACAATATCGGGCCTACTGGCTATTAGATACATGAGAGACTCAATGATACTACGGTATTTTGTAGGGTCAACCAGTTTCCCATGCAAATCAGCGTCTAGCTTCTTGGTATGTGACATTGGTGTGGCATAAGTATCACAAGTATTCATTCCAAAAAAAATCAGAATTTCAAGGGCATATTTGGACTAACTCAAGAAAATACCACGGGGTGATTGATGAACTTGCAGTCCTAGAAAGAACGTAAGTTCACCCATCATTGACATTTCAAAATGTTTCTTCATTAGTTTTGCAAAAGCTATTGAGAATTTTTTATGTGTTGACCCAAAAATGATGTCATCCACGTAAATTTGAACAATTAAAATATGTTCCCCGTGATATTGTATGAAAAGAGTTGGGTCGACCGAACCTTTGGTAAAATGATTGGCAATGAGGAAAGATGATAGCTTATCGTACCACGCCCGAGGAGCTTGTTTGAGACCATACATAGCTTTGTTCAGTTTGTAGACATGGTTCGGGAACTCGGGATCAACGAATCCTTCGGTTGGTGACATAAACCGTTTCTTTCATTTGTCCATTCGAAGCGTTTTGGCGTCCATTTGATGAGACCGTTATATTCATATGAGCATGAACGCTAGAAATATCCGAGCGACCTCAAGGCGAGCAGCCGGAGCAAATGATTCTTCAAAGTCAATACCTCTTCACATCGATAACCCTTAGCCACGGGCGTGACTTGTTTACGATTCGTTCCTTGACATCAATTTGTTCTTCCAAATCCATTTGAGACCAATAGCGTAAACCCTGTTGGTCTTTCAACGGTTCCATACTTCAAGGCGTTTGAATTGGTTGAGTTCTTCTTGCATGGATTCAATCCGGTGTCCTTTGTCATTGCGTCTTTAATGTTTTAGGCTCAGTTGGCGGACGGTGAGTGCATAAATGCTATGTTCACCATACGTGTGAAAGCGTTGTCTCAATAACGACGGTTGATTCGGGTTGCCAATTATATTTTCGAGAGGATGGTCTTTTGTCCATCGATGTGTAGAGGTTGATGTTGGTATACATTGTGCGATTACGAGGATTCAAATGGCTTGTAGATGATTCTGCGACATCAGTGCGACGATCTCATTAGCAAAGCGGGTTAAAGAACGCATTTGGATCAAAATCTGCGGTGGGGTACTATATTAAGAACATCATCGGTGGTTCTGCGTCGTTGGATGCGGTTTGTTCAACTTGTTGTAGAGTCAAGCGGTGGTGCTTCTTCAATAGTAGTTATTGTAGCAGTGTATCGGTATAAGAGTATTATCGAGGTTGAGCGGCGGAAACATCGGATACACACGAGCACGTTCATCAATATAAATCGAAGCAGAGGAGCAAATAGTCTTTCCATTTGTTGTGAGTAAGTGAGGGCTTGTTTGGTGATGATGGGGTTTGAGGAAGTTTAGCGGTTGTGACCGGGTTCCAAGTTGTTATACTCATAAGCCATATCGTAAGTTCATCAAAATTAGCATGAATCGTTTCCATAATTTGCTTTGTATGACGATTCGGATCCGTAACCTTTAGAATTCTCAAATATCCAATAAAGACTCCAATGTCGACTTTAGCTTTGAGCTTTCCAAAGTCATCACGATAATTATTCGGATAGCAAAGAGATCCAAAGACATGAAAGTGTTTGAGATTCGGTTTACGGTTGTGGAAAGCTCAAATGGTGTTTTGTTGTGGCGTTTGTATATCATTGAGCTGTTCGAGTGTAGCATGCGGTTGAGGCGACTTGACCCACAAGTAATCTGGAAGTTTAGCATTGATTAACATCGTTACGGCGGCTTCCACTAGCGTCACGGTTTCGTCGTTCAACAACTCCATTTTGTTACGGTGTGCGGGCAATGGATGTTTGATGCTCAATTCCACTTTCTCATAATATTCCGAAGAGTTTGATTAACAAATTCGGTGCCTTTATCTGCTCGAATTTGTCGGCGGTGTTCGGGGCTGAATTTGAATTTTCGTGAGAAGGTGATGATCATTTGTGAGCTTGATCTTTACTTGAAGAAAGTAAACCCAAGTCCATCTTGAGTAGTCATCAACAATTACCAAAATGTAGCGTTTGCCATTAATCGCCCTGCGCGCATTGGGCCACACAAATCCATGTGAAGAAGATGAAGCACATCTTTGAGCTATGTTCCATCTTTGAAGGAAAATGAGCACGTGTGCTTTTCCCTTGTTCATGGTGAGCATAAGTGATCTTTAGAATACGGAATCTCGGGAGACCTTCAACAAGTTTGTGTCGAGCAAGGTTGGTGATGGTTTGAAAGTTTAAATTGTGATAGACGACGGTGCCATAGCCAAGATTTTGTAGATGTAGCCTTTGAGAGTAAGCAAATGGGAGAAGAAGCAACCATGTCTTGCATTGAGATTGTGTATAGACTAGAATTGCGAGAGCCAGACATAAGATCGTTTCCTTGTAGATCACGAATGAAACAAGTTTTCTCCCGAAATGCAACTTCCAAATCTCCATCACAGAATTAACCAACAGAAAAGAGATTGTGACCGAGGCCTTCCACATAATAAACCCTGCTAATTTCGATGTTGCCATTAATGTAATCTCTGTAGCCCATGATAGGCTGCGGTGATCATTCCCGAATCTGGCGGTGCCAATGAACTTTGAAACAAAGTTTGATAACAGTTTAAGGTTACTGTCATGTGTGGGAACATCCATATCAACAATCAAGGATGATCTGTATCACTGCATTACACCTGACGACACGGATGGAATAGAAGTAGATGTGGAACCCAAATGTTAGAGGGTTCCGAAGCGATTATAGTAGACATACACATTAATGACTTTAGGCATCCATTTAAATCCTAGTGTATTATGTATCCATTTACGCCATCTCCAACTAGTATTTGCTTTAGTCTTAGTGAATGCACTAGGTGGTACTACATTCCTGGAGGTGATCTTTGAGCTCTGAGGGGACAACAATGCGTTTATTAGAATCTATAGAGGCGGTTTACCAAGTGCGGACTTAGAAGCGATGAGTGGGCCTAGAGGTATTAGGGTCTTAGGATTCCTTAAGCGAGATAAGATAGCCTTAGCAACACATTTATCATGACAATCGAACGCATACTTTTACAACATATAACACAAGAAGCATCGATGAGTATCAAAAGTACTTAAAGGTTCAAGATTAGTTACAACACTTTTCCATTACATTTGCTAGACGATATCTAAAGTGGGTGCAACTGGAGGCTTATTCAAATTCCTCGATGTTCTTCTACTTGACATTCTTTATTTCTCTTTTCTTAGGTTGCAACTTCCTATTCTTCCTTGTATTGCTCTAGGTGCGTGAAGTGCGGACGTTTGGAAAAGAGGCAACTAGTCTGTTTGATGAGGGAAACACATTAGAAACTTGTGTTTTGTCAAGAGGCACTACGGGTTCATGTTTGCTAAGTGTTACAGGTGCAATTCTCTTAATGATGCTAGACTGAACTTGTTCATACTTTCCTAACATTTCTCTTAACTTAAAGATAGTGTGCATCAATTCTTGATTTTCAGAACGAAGACTTCCAGCAAAGTACATGACTTCTTTAGTGTGTGCAAGATAGTGATCAAGTTCATTTGATGTTTCATCACGAGTCTGTTTGAGTAAATCGGATATGACACCATTTTCCTTTTAACTTTTGCAATTTCTTGTTCATATTTTGAGATTTGACATATAAGACACGTTTTGATCATCCAGGTTGCTCAAGTTTTGGATAAAGAGTGTTTGAGCATAGTAGGCGATTTTGGTTTGAAAAGCAAGTTGTTGATTATGAATATCTTTTGACACCATTGAAGACGGCGTTTTGCATTTGAAAGCTCGTTTGATAATCGTTCATTTTAACTTTTAAAGACTCGATCGAAGCACATTATCGGTATTGACAACAATATCAGCGAATCGGCGAGAGATGATCGAGATGCATATACAGCAGTTGTAATAACACGAGATTATTGATATCGGCCTGATAATATTTTCCAAGAGTCGATCAACATCTTTTCGCAATAATTTCTTTTCGTTTAGTATTTGAAATCGATGTTTCATTTTCTCGGCTGTTTTCATGAGACCAAGTTCCTTGTGAAAATCCCTTTCCCAATATAGTGCACAATTTTTCAAATTTTTGACATGGGGTAAAATTCTTTTATGAAAAATGTCTCTTTGTTCTCGCGCCAATGGCGAATGAAAATGTTCAACTTTTATTTCAGATTGAAAATCAATCTCACGTTCCAAAAGTTTGATGTCAGATAAGAAAGTGTCAAAATATTTGATAACACGACAACTTTCGGCTTTTGTTTTTACTTCACTAAGTGAAGGTAAATGACCATTTATTTGTGCACCATTGTGTTGGGGACTAATTTCAGAAACTGGTGTGACAACCAAAGGTGTGTTAGAAGTATCTTGATGTGTGACAAAAGTTACGGCTTTCGAATAGTTAAATGGTTTGTTATAAACAACATTTTCCATTTTGACCGACTCTCGTCATCGCATATAATTCTTCCATACGATTATATTCAACAACGATCATAATCGAATCATCAATTCTATGTTACTGCTTTGTAAACTTGAGTTTGGTTTGAATGCTCGCTTTGAAAACTTAGGTTTGTAATCGCAAGATTCGGTCCATATCCATTTGGATTAGGTTTAAAAGTAAACTTTTGAATAGTCGTGATTGACTCACCATGTGTATAAACAACATTTCAAAACTCTTTGATTTTGTGTTGTAAGTCGACAATTTCTTCAAGATAGTTATCTATTCGTTTCGTGAAATCTTTGTTTGTACTCACGAGGCTGTTTTGACAAGTTAACAACTCACCTTGGTTTTTGATTTTCCAAAGTAAGGCGTTAAGTTGTTGTTTATGTTCATGTTTGAGTTGTTCTATTTGAGACAAAAAGCATTCTTGATGCGGCTAGATCACGTATCATCTTTCTAAAAAATTTCGTTTGATAAGATTTAGCAAAAGCGACTTCAAAACCTTTTTCCCGTTTTTCTTGGGTTTTAAAAGCTTCAATTTGTCGAATTAAGCAATCGTTATCCCTGGTTAACAGTGCATTTTTTGCTTTTAGTTTTGAATTGACATCATGATAATGTTCCACTCGGGATTGTTGGTCTTTAACTAAGGTCCATAGCTCAAAATCTGGATCAAACATAGAATCATCTTGTTCAACGTGAGTCTCAACATGGTCATTGTTTAGATCCTCAAGTATAACCACGGAGTCAACTTGATCATCAATGGTAACCATAAGGTCATCTTGATCATCAAATATAACTACGGGGTCTAGTTGATAATCATCGGAATGAGATGTAGATGGCTCAGGTTGAACACTCTGATCTTTGTCGGATGCAGATGTTGGTGCAGATATCAGTTCATTAATGATAATTGTTTGTTCAGGTACCTGAGACAAGCCGTCAGTGTCATA
The DNA here is from genome assembly GCA_022545495.1 of Chrysanthemum lavandulifolium. Lineage (NCBI taxonomy): Eukaryota > Viridiplantae > Streptophyta > Magnoliopsida > Asterales > Asteraceae > Chrysanthemum > Chrysanthemum lavandulifolium. The sequence continues at coordinate 205,084,691 of CM040246.1, read as the reverse complement.
CATTGGGCATGTGTCACTCATGTGTAGAGCTTGCATATGAGCCATCAACATCACATTGCGTTAGCACAGAAAGTCCTCCATATCATCATCCGAGTGCGCATACGCCATAAAGCTCGTTCCTTGTTGGTAAGAGTTCCACCACTTCATCCTAAAGATCCAAGAGCAAGGCCTCTTTGAAATAAGACCGCCTCTTGTCCTCGGTTTGGGACATGCATTAGCGGATGACCCTTCTCATTCTGATTATAACATCGAAGAACATTAACCCCATTCTCGAGCATTCCTTGTTCAACCACTTGAGCCCGTTCTTTCATGCGGAGCACCCATGTTATTCCTTCCATAGCATTAAACCTTTGGCGACCTCCCATCGGCGACCATAACCACGATTCTAAACTTCAACGCGTCCATTGTTCACAACAGCCTGATTTCGTGTATTAGATGAGGAACGAATGCGATTGTTGGATTTGTTTGAATACCGGCCGAATGCGTTAGCAATCATAACAAATCCTTGTTGCAATTCATCGAAGGCATCGGAGTCCTCATCAGCTTCACTATAGAGTGCTTGAGCAGTGTTGTTGTTGTAAGGAACCAATTGAGTTTGTTGAGGTTGTTGCTGTGACGGATCATAAGGTGTGATGGTTGCAGCGGGTTGCGGAGCTGGTTGAGGAGAAACACTGGTTTGAGCCCACAAAGCAAGTTGTTGATTTTCCGGAAGTGAAGGTGAAACAGTTTGGCCACGGATAATCCTTTCCTTATCAACTTCTTTTTGATGAGGCTTCAAATAGTCGTACAACAATCCGTATGTAGCATGATGAAGGTTCTTAGCTTGACGGAGAAAAATGACATACTTCTCCCATTCGGACCAAGACTACTTAGGAACTTTGTGTTATGACAATTCGTGGCATGATGATATTGTGTTTGTCCAAATCATTAATGATGTCCGGCGATGATGATATGACTCTAATGTCTCTCTAGTTCAATCATGAAGTGTTCATAAGCCAAGTAAATTTTGGATTCCATGTCTTCACGATTGAGTGTTGTGCCTTCCATAAGAAGATGAATATGTTCCGCATTGCTTTTGCGATCTTTTGAGCATCAACACTTGAAGGATTGGATTTGGTAGTCCTAAAGGATGTATTGCATTGCAAGTTCATCGGCTTCATAGTGTAGAAGTTGATCACCGGTGAGGTCTCAAAGCAGATGCAATGTTGGTGTGACATCTCTTGGTGGATTAGCATCCGGATCTGCGGGTGTGTGATGAATAGGCATTTGAAATGGACCTTCCATAATGACCTTCTTTAAGAACTTTCCATGAGGCTTCTTTAGATCACAAAACCTAAAGAACCGAATCACCCATTGATCATAATTCACGGGAGTGAGCATTGGAGGTCTATCAGTGAGCCGACTTCATGAATTGATTGTTGGCTACTCAATGCTTCACACATCTTGCCAAACCATGTCGGTTCCTTCATTGTGTTCCTGGATGGATGTTGATTGTAGAAGTTTGTGTAAGGTTGTACTTGAAGACTTGGTGGTGGTTGAACCATTAGAGGTTGTGGAATTGCTGCAAGTTGTGGAGTATGTTGTTGATTAAATTGTTGTTGATAAATTGCTTGTTGTTGATTCCATTGTTGATGTTGTGGACTTAGTTGTTGTTGATTATAAGTATAAGGGAAATAGTTAGAGTATGGAGGTTGTGACATGTTGAAAACTTGTGTTGTTTAAATGGATCTTTATAGTCGAATGAACCTTTGTTGATGAAGTATCCTTAGGCGTAGAAATCACAATAAAGCCAAGTAACACTTATGCGTAAAAACACCAAAGTTACGCGTGTAATGCCAGGTTCTGGCGTGAGGTTTAGCTTACGCGTAAGTAAGGAGAAAAGCACTAAAGTTATCGTAAAGCGATGAAGTTAGGCGTAGAAAACTTAGGCGTAGGATTAACTTGTGCGTAAGACAAAACTTAGGCGTAAGATAAATCTTATGCGTAAAAATTCTCAGCGTAAGCTTATGCTTATGCGTAATTTTAGGGTTTTGCCCAGTGATCTTTACACTATCACGGTGCAAAGGATATCCAAAGTCGGCGTATTTTCGTGCTTATCCAAGCAAGAAAACACGGAGTAAACCACTTAAAATCAAGATCAAACCAAGGAACAAGTTACGCGTAGTTTTAGGGTTTTGATACGCGTAGAACTACTCGTAAAATGACTTTTGCTCAAAGATGTTTCTAAACCAGATTTTGTGATGAAATAGCTTCAATATCACCAAAATAACACAAAAGTGTGAAACTTGATGATCCAAAGCGTCTAAAACAGTTCTGGCGTAGAAACGACTACCACGTAAAAACCAAGCTAAAAACAATGATCCACACGTAAAGGTTGAAACTTTTGCCAAAAGCAGTTATTTTAACACCTTAAAACGTTGAAAGTACAAGAATCTTGGATTAAAAAGTGTAAAAAATATGTTTTTAAGCGAACCAAAGTTTGTAAACCGGTAGTTACGCGTAGGACCGAAACCCACTTCAAAAACAAACCGATTCACCCAACTATTTGGCGATTGATACCACTGTTAGGTCACCATATATGTAACACAAGCATCAATATGTAGAAAAAGGAGAGAAGAGAAGGCGGATGAACAATAACACACACACACACACACGTATGATGAAGAATGGTTATGCGTAGAGTGAGAAAGTGAATGAATTGAACAATCAACCCTCAAGTGAGGGTTATTACATAGTATTTATAGGAGAGGGAGCTAGGGCAACACTCCTAGTCCATTCCTTTCCTTATTGTACTTGGGCCTAGGCTTATGGGCCTTCTACATAAGCCTAAGGCTAATTACTAACATAAAGGCCATATTAAGCTAACTATTACATATGAATTACTAACACTTGAATTAAGGTTTAGGAGTGATTCCAACGAAAGAATTGGTCTAGTGGCGTATAAACTTGAACTACCGAAGAACTTAATGAATATACGATACTTTCCACGAAACCTCAAGAAATGTTTATCCGATGAAACTCTTGTTGTCCCACTAAAGGACATCCAACTCAATCTAAAAGCTCAACTTTGTTGAGGCGTAAATCATGGATAGGGATATCAAGCGTCTAAAACAAAGTCGCATACCCATTGTCAAGGTTCGTTGGAACCACAAGAAGAGAGGTGTTGAGTACACCTGGGAGCATGAAGATCAAATTCGTGCAAAGTATCCGCATTTGTTCACCAATCCAATTCCAACCAATACCACAGATTGAATCTCGGGACATGGTTCTCTTAAGGGGTAGGTACTGTATACACCCGAAAAAAATCGTCATGCCATTTCAAATGTAACATCGAATTAATTCCAGTTTTGGTACTATAAATTTTTTTTATGAATATCAAATTTCATAATCTATCTCACAAATGTATAACACGAACCATATTTCAGAAATGGCAAACACAATGTGAATCAATTTGACCCGATCAAATTATTTAATAAATTTATTTTAATAAAGGTTTATTTAAATATTACTCTTATTGGACTTACAACTCCAATTGGGCTCCTTATAAATTCTTCTTGGGCTCGTATAATTAAAACCAAATGCACCCTCAAAATGATTTGGGCTTGGCCCTTCCTTTCCCTCTCGTTTAGCCCAACCTAAGCACACATTGTTTTTATTTTTGGACCAAATTTAATCCACATACTTAGCAAATGTAAAAATGTTACACATTGTTGTTTTGGTTTTGGTTCCTGCTCGCTCACACTCAAACATAACACATTCTTTTCTTTTCTTTTTGAAAATGCAGTCAAACACATATAACACTCTCCTACTTTCCCCTTATGAATCCTAGGTGCATGTAATCAAATATACAAAGAACCATAACATGTTTTGGCTATAAAAAACTTAAGAAACATCAAATTACCCCATATTCCCAAATTGTTTGTAAACAGTCAATAAAGTTTGAAAAGAAAATTTAGGTTTTATAAGAAAACTCAAATTAGTGTATTACAGAATAAAAGTTTACAAGTTAATAAAAACTATAAGTTTCGATTGTTACCGGGTTTTATAAAGATTAAAGGTTTTTGAATAAGAGTATAAGTTTAAAAGGTTTTATAAATTTCGGCATGACGCGTCCGTTTATACAACGTTTTCAAGTCATCGTGACTCTATTAAAATCAATTTTTCTCAAAACAACATCGCCCGACAATTTATAGTTTAACACACGTATTCGTGTTTGTTAATCCAAACACGATACAAGAACAGACTAACTAGATTATATATTAGTTATCGGGTTTTACAACTCGTTATTAGTTCAATAAGTGTTAATTGAATATTTAAGTTAATTACGAGTCTAATATATTAAATTCGTCCCGAGTCTAATATATTACATTCGTCTCTAGTCCAAATTTTCCAATTTGTCCATTGTAATCTAATTGTCTAAATAAATATCAATCCAATATATGTCCAATTTCAAGTCATAATCCGTATATTAAAATTCATTAAGTATCCGTAATGTCCAAACCAAGTATCAATTCCCAATTGTACCCGAAACGTACCAATGATCGAAGTAAACAACTAAAAAGAACTCGTTAGTCCGATACCCGATATCCAATAAATATTAATCATATAAAAAAAATAACCGAACACTTAAATATTTACACCCATTTTAAACTCCAGATCCAATGGGCTCGTTGGCCCATTACTAACCAAACGCACCATGAAAATTCAATTTATGGGCTTGTGGCCTGTTTAACATCCCAAACTCACTCTCAATTTGTATTAACACACAAATGACACAGATTTATACAAACAATTTACAGGCACCCCTCTTTTGTTATTTGAAAATCGATTCAAAAAACCATATAAACACCCTGGCGTGCTTTTGTGTTAAACTGAACCAAACCAACACCCTATGTGGGTATGGTCGAACCAAAAGCAAAATCGGACACAAGCACATACACCCTTTGTGAGTTTTCTGTGAACCCAAAGAGTAACACAAACTAATTAAATTCATACAGCAAATGACCACATATAAGTAGACCATACGGGTTTGACCCGTAGCCCAAACGACGAAACCGACGAACTAAACCTCACTCGTTTCTCTTGTTTTGGCTCTCTCCACATTGTATGATACCTTCTTCTCGAACAAGGCTCAAATACCACTTTGTCGGAAACTTTGTCGAATGCAAGGCTCAAATCTTGGTTACCAAAGGATTGTTGGATGAAGTAAAGGGAAATATACTTGGTATGGAGATCGTCAGGGATCAGCGTGGTAATACTTTGAGGGTGTACACGGTCCAGGGTTCACAACGAGAAGTTGGTACAAAATTTGTTGGAGGGACACTCCATACTGTCGTTGAAGGGTACTGTGATGTGGAAAAGAATGATAAGTGGTCATATACGTGTGGGTATTTTCTTGTGTCGAGAGATAATGGATTGTGGGTGTTAAGTTCTTCTAGCTTTGATCGAAGTTACGCATTCTAGCTTCTTGGTTTGTTGGTTGATATCCAACAGCTCCCACTTGCTTTTGTAACGAGAGATTTCTCTCTAGTAACTCAAGCAAATCGAGCAACGAAACTTGTTCTCATTTAGGTGCAAAATAGTAACCTTTAAGGTTGTGCTACAAGGCATGCATGTTTGAAGTTCTAGTTTAGAAGTGTCGCGTCTTACGTGAGCTTCGTAACTTTAAAACTTCAAGTAAGACAACTTGGGCAACATCCGGTGTCTTTATTAACCTTCTTTATGCATTCTATTTTGTAGACACTTATTTTTTTAGATATAATAGAATTATATCATTGAAGTGTTTTTTACACATAATCTTCTGAACTAGTGACACCAACAACCATTAGCATATAGATAAAATGCCAAACAAAAACAAGTAGAGCCAATAGCTAACTTGGTATCTCAGATTTGTGTTAGTCGACTTCTCGTAAGTTTCTAATCACACCTTTCTGACTATTGCAACTAGACCATTCTCGACATGCCACCTTCTCCGATATCTTTTCTAGAGCATCATTGTTTGATAGGCACCATGTTATATCTTCACTGGTAGGTTGTGATCTACCAAAAACTAAAAGCATCACATTGGTGTTTTTGTTAGTTTCAATCATATAATGCATATGCGCTTTCCTGCCTCTTTTTCTCAGAATCACCCTCAACCCCTCAACTAGACTTCTCAAAGATAACAGCAGCAACAGTTTTGAAATCATTAGTTTTGATAGCTTTAGTTCACAGCCAATTCTAGACATTATTAAAGTACCATAGCATATAAGTATATACGTCGTACACGCTACATTTCTACAGTGAAGTATATTGCCCATAAAAGTAAATATCATGCATGAAATCTTTGATGTTTCTTATATATGGTTATAAATTAGGCTTTAATTAGTTTCTAAACATCCAGCAGTCAGCCGTCACCATCATTTAACACTATCATCATTTACCACAGATTCGCCACCTGACACAAATCTTTTAAAACAATACCTGCATTTTCCATATCTCTTGCCCAAATGATGAGCCAAAACAAAGCGTTAACAGACTGGTTAATAAGTTACAGGTACATCTTGAAAGTCTTACGTAGGACGGTCTGGTTTACTACAAATTATAATAAGATTATATAGTACAAAAGCAACATTCTATTGTACAGAATGCTTCTTGGATTACTCTTTCTTGGGTTCGCCCTTCTCGGATCCCTTCTTGGGTTCGCTCTTCTCGGATCCCTTCTTCTTAGATTTACCCTTCTTGGGTTTGCCCTTCTCGGATCCCTTCTTGGGTTCGCCCTTAGCCTTTTGTCTGAAACAAGAATCCATAAAACCATCAGTTAGTCAAAATCTCATCCATACAAAACTAACACTGTAAACATTTCCAGTACTAGTATTCTTATTTTCTAGGTTCTGTTTAGCATGCAGACACGGTAGTTATACTGATGCTGGTCTATACTATAAACATGAGACTTGATAACTCTTAAATAATACAAATTTAATGCATGACCAAACAGAATGCTTTGAACTTACTTGGTTCTATTTGGATTTATCAAGTCTTCAACAGCTTCATTCACTGCATGAAGCGCCATTTTCTTCACCTGCCATGTAGCAGCAAAAGCACCAATTTGTTTTACAACAAATCAATCCACATTTAAAACATGTATTGCTATGAACCTAATAGGCGTTTACATTGCTTATAAACTATACTACAACTTTTTATAGCTCATACATTCAGGGTTCACAAAATGGACTTCAGCAAAACAGATTGACCCACCCAGGAGCTTCACATAAGGGTCAAAACATATTTATATCACTGCACGTTCCCAAACAAATTCAAGAAAGAAATGCTGCCACTGTATCACTTGATTTTAAAAATAAATGTACCGAGACTTGATAACTAATGTTGGGTATGAGTTAGTCTTTTATATTCTAAGTAATAGTAGTTCAGGAACTAGTGACAGTTACTTTTGAAAACAAAGAGAAAGTGTAATCCTAATAATCTAATTAAGGGGAACAAGCAACTGATTATATGAACTATTAAAAAGTAGGAACTTTTAAAACGATGGCTGATAGAAGATCTAAAATTGCAATAAATACAAATAAGACTGACGATTTACCTCCAACTTATCTTCTTTTGCCCTATGATTTTGCGGTAGAACGCGGAAATCTTCTGTCAGGCGGATACATTCACCAACATTTTCGGGAGAAACAAAATCCAATGCAACCTTTATACATGACTGCAGTAGCACAATATCAATAAAAAACATACTTAATATACCCCAAAATATATATAGATCATATCAGTAAAAAATATAGTAATGAAAACTATTTTTCACATATCCTGTGACTTTACAATTACATTCAGTAACAACTATGAGTAACGATGCATGTTTTTTTTACCAGGTGTTAACCCATAAACTTTATGACAAACTATTAACTGTCAAGAAAGTATTAAGACATCAACAAAGCTCGCAGGAAGTGCAAACTACTCAAATTCAACAAAAGCAGATTAGTCGGTCTCAGTAGAAACCATCTGATGCAGTGTTAAAAGAACAGAAAATAAAGCTTTACAAGGGATGGAAAACAATAGGGCAAATGATAAAAAAATGCATCGAACTTGACACTTTATGTGATTGTGTGTAGCCAACTATTTTTTTTCTTATTGTATATCGAACTTTCAATTTCGACCATTATGTGTATTTTGTGACTATTACGCCATGTAAATGACCATTTACCCTTCAAATTGAAAAATTAAGGGTAAAATGGTCACAAAATACACACAATAATCAATTTTGAAAGTTCAGTACACAATAAGAAAAAAAATAGTTGGCTACACACAATCATAAAAAGTGTCAAGTTCATGATTTTTCATTACTAAAATAATAAAAGTTAGAGAACTGTGACTGCCAAAAATCAATAAATGATCAAAATAACATACTGACAAACAATGAAATATAATGCCCCTGTGTCAAATTACCAAACCGGACTTCTAAATGTCCCTACAAAAGTATTTCAACAAAACATTGAGGTTGACTGGTTAAGTGGCATATCACTGTGAGCTTTAAAAATCCTTTTGATTTTGCAATCACCATTTAAGAAATGTCTTCTCAAGAATTATTAGAAACAAAATAGTTGAAAGTGATTCTCACTAAAAGTGTAGGTGGGCGTACTTTTTCGCATATACACTTTTTACATCTTCGCCTCTAATTCGAAATGATTTGATTATTCCACATTCATATTTGCCATTGTAGTGCATAACCAGCCATTTTAATTATAAGATTTTGCAATATTCATCACAATTTATAACCTTTAAAACCATATTCAACATCTCGTTTGTAAGTGTAATTGGTGATGTGCGGTTTATGATTTTGCAAGATGTTGCTGGTATTCCGGTAGTTGTGATGGTGTAAAAGGAAGCAGTGTCATATTTTCATTGGGTATGTTGTGGATTTGTTAAGGAGGTAAAGAAAATGAAGTGAATCAAAAAGGTTTTTTTTTGGTGCAAAAGGTGAATCATTATATTAATATCAACACAACAATTTACAGTACAATTCAGAAACTCTACTGGATTGGTTATCCAGAGAAATACAATCAAAATATACTGATTTTACTATTCTATCTGATATCAGACAACAAAGGAAGCTTGCCATCCAATATCTGACATCAGAGTCCAAATCTGCTGAAAACTTCCCCAAAGAGCCTTTAGCTGCACTTTAACAAAAACCATGCCACCTTGATTCACACCTACCATCTAGCTACATTTTCACATCACCTCCCTATTTAACCACTCAACCAAAGATCCACGATTGGATAAAGCAGGAAAGGAGTGTGGCTTCACTAGGATTCCCAAACCCATCCATGGGGGCTCGCCAGTAACCTACATTTCCTCTCAATGGAAGGCTTCATTACTTGGGAACACTTACCTCCATGATGACCACCCATTACCTCTGTGCCAATGTATTGAGTGGACCAAGTGGTTCATCTTTCACTCCTCGCTATTCCACTCATCATACATTGGCCGCCCAAACCATATACCCTTCACAATGGTCGCTCTACATTATGGTACATTCTAAGAGAAATGACCAAAAAGAAGGGTGATTTGGTTGATTCGAGTAAAAGTTTCCTCCCAAAGTTGAAATGAAAATATTTACTTCCAATTTCTTTATTTTCCTTGCTAAAATGAGCATAAGATAGACTTCCATAAATGCTAATGCTCTCACCATCTTGAGACAAATACCCATTACACATGTGTTCCCATTTGAACAAACTCTTCGTTAGTGGGTCATCCTTGAAACCACTTTGGGCTTTAACATGAGCCCTTAATGTGAAATCGAAGGCTTGACAAAGACAGCCATTTTAAACAAGAATTTTGAAGCTAAAACAAACTGAAAATAAATTTCATAAAAACAGCCTTATACTTCGCTCTGGCAGGATTGGGTATTGTTGTTAAAATTTGTAAAAACAGGATTTATAACACAACCCGTTGTAAAAAATAATCAATCCACCAATATTAAAGGAAAGGAAACACTCGAAACCACCAAGATCTTTCGGAGGAAACGAGAAATTGGAAGATTCAAGGTAGAGCTCCATTCATTTTCACACTACATTTTTACCCTCATTATTCAAGATAAAGGTAGACAAAGGTAAACAAAAGCTGGAAATGAAAGTATTTACTTTGCGGATACAAAAATGCGTCCAGCTAAAAATTAAGCATTTGGGTTAAATTTCCTGAAAAGCTCACCGTGTCTCCTTTTTCTAGTAGGAAATAGCTTGATGATTTGGCAAATAACTACTTAGTTGGACTTTAAGCTTCATCTCAAATTAAAATAACACATAGAAGATTAAAATGACCACACACATATATGCACGTGAGATCTAGCTTGCTTGGTTTAAGTCCATCAAGATCATAGGTTGTTAAAGACCTTCAATACACCATTATCAATTTCTTACCCATCGTGTCTCCTTTTTCTAGTGAACAACTTTGCCTTCCACATGTTGAACTTATGGCTGGGAGTGTGAGCCGATCAGCGTTGCCGGCTATCAACATTTTAGAAGAAAACTGCGCCAACCACAAACTAGATGGGCATTTGATCATCTCCCTTGACATTTCTAGCATAAACCAATAAGCAAATCAGCAACCTAGACTTTAAGTGGACTTTAAACCAAGTCTAAGTGACATTGTCTTTCGCACATTGTCCTTCAATGGTCGTGTGGGTGATAAGCGTTCTTGGTTATCAACTTTTAGAGAACTCACCAACTACATATTATATTTGCATTGGAGACCAATATCACGAAAATGCAAATCATCCCATGGATTTTAAGCTTCATTTTAAATTGAAAGTAACCAAAAGTATTAATAAGATCACAGTTACACAATGTGTGCACGACTAGCTTATTGAAAGCACATTGAGATGGCAAGACCCTACATGAGCCAGGCTCAAAATAGAATTACCGAACAACCATTTCTTAGTTTATTTTTTTGGGTAAAGTGTCACCCTGGTAAAATATATTAAAACCAAAACATTTAGAGTACAAATGGAATGTAACTGAAATGCCACATTAAGTAGAGCTTGATAAACAACTACCAACTACGTGTTTATGACATCCCATAGAACACGATCCCATAGAACACGAGGACTAAACTAGATAACTAAGTACTTTTGGATGATGACGCCAAAAAAGTAGATGTCTCGTCATAAACATGTTCGACTTCATCCTCTTCATCACTAGCATCATCATTGACAACTTTGGTCATTCTTTGACATTTCTTCAAAAGCTTTATCAATTTCCTTAGAAAGTAACTCTTAAAGATCATTAGATTAAGCAACCTTCACTAGATTAGACGTGCTAGCCTTAGGCATTTTACCACCCTTAGCAGTGTTTGCATTACCACCTTTAGACGTTGTGGCATTTGAATACCCAACATGACGAAACAGAAATTTACCATGTCCCACACGATTAACATTACGAATCTTGCCATTATGGGGGCACTTCCTTTTCCATTTCAACGCTTATAAACAACAGTTTGAAAACCATCATCACTAGCAGGTTGCGCGACCTTATTCAGCTCACTAAGACGCTTATGAGTAACCTCTTGAAGACCATCATTTGATTTATCCACCACAAAAGAAGTCGGTTCCACTATCTTTTTAGGGCATCAAAAATTTTACGAGAAACCTCGGTGGTTTCCACTCATACTCAATCCGAATATCATTGCTTAGTGTAAGTGCATTGACATGGTTGCTTAATGTGTGATGCTCGGATTACTTCTTACTCGCCCATGTCTAATACAAGAGACCATCTTAATGTTCTTTTCTTGTTAATATACTTCAATAACGCATCTTATCAAAGTGGTATGCGTTGAAGGAAAGATCGGCCATGATATGATATGGGTGACTCATAAGAGGTGTTCTATAACAGAAAAGCTAGAAGAGCATTTAGTTGCAATAATGTTTCTCTATGTTACAAAAGAAAGGCATGGAAAACAATGCATGCACTTCATCACGTCTTTTGATCAAAGGCTTCTCACCATAGAACCCAAGTTCTCTACCGGCTATACCGCACAAGATGTATGCCTTAATCAAAGCCCAAATAGCCATGAATAGTAGATAAGCTATTTAAGGGATTCAACAACGTCTACATGGGATATTGTTAAGGAAAGTAAGCTGTTAAAAACAAAAAAGTTATGTTGTTTGAATGAAAAAAAAACGGCAACATACGAAACAAACATACCATTTTGTAAAAAAGTCACGAGAAGAACTACTATTGTATGAAGTGGAAGTGTTTAAGATCAAACACAAACAAACGAAGGAAAGACGGGAACATATGCGAGAGGTTTATTTGTGCAACTACAACAACAATCACACCGAAAAAATGACACTACATCAAACTTTTGTGCATAAGCCCGAGCAAGAACACTTCGTGAGCAACAATTGTTTAACAAACAAATGAACTCAAAGAATCTCAAATGCAACGTACATCTCAAATGAAAATAAACCCTTTTATGATTGTAAGGGCAAGAGGCATTTGGTTTGTTTAGGGAATCTAATAGGAATTGGTATTGGTTTGAAAGATATATAAGGGGGTATTTGGTTTGTCGAGGAATCACTATAGGTATCGTAGCGGGTTTTGTAAACCCACCACTTTTGTTGGATTTAGGGGCGTTTGTACATCTCAAAATGAAAATAAACCCCATTTATGATTGCAAGGACAAGGGGGCATTTGGTTTGTTTAGGGGAATGTAACAGGAATTGGTATTGGTTTGAAAGATATATAAGAGGGGTATTTGGTTTGTCAAGTGAATCACTATAGGTATCGTAACAGGGGTTTTGTAAACCCGCCACTTTTGTTGGAGTTAGGGGGCGTTTAGCTGTAAAAGATAATTACTATGGTTATGGATATGGGAATGGTTTGTAAACCCATCTCCTTTGTTGGGTTTAAAAAATGCTTGATTTTGTAGGTTTGATACCCATTATCAATAACAAAACCTACTAACCAAACAATTGTATTGGGAATGAAAGTCATAACTTCATTCCTATACCCTCAAACCAAACACCCCCTTAGATTATGTCTAGTTTTATGGGTTTCATTTCCATATTTTAAAATAAAACCCACTAACCAAACAATTTATTGAGAATGAAATCCATTCCATCATTCAAATACCCATAAACCAAACACACCTTAAATAAGAAACAACTTTTAGGACATGCTATGTTTACGACTATAAATGATGTTAGTCCATTGATCGATCACTAACTTAAGTCTACAAAGGCTGTAAAATAAACTGTCTAAATAAAATGAATAAATCATATTGGTAGCTAAATCTATATTTTCTAACTAGCCACTAGCGATGCTTTTGAATGTAAAAGTTCCAATACATAACAATTAAGTCATAAACGTATAAAAACTAAGTTAAACGAAAAGGAAAAAAAACAATATTACAGTGACCATGATCATCTCAATCAAGTTCCCACATATAGATTGCTTGAAGGTAAACTTATTTAAACCCAAAGTCCTAAAATATTGTCCTTAACCAAACATCTACTACTTGTTTGGTTAAGCTGGACTTTAAGCTGACTGTTTAAATGCATAATATACATCATCGAACAATCTTTGATAACACTAGTTATCTATTGTTGGTGTTTAAAAAGGTGAAAAGGGGGCTTAGTGTAAGCACATAAAAAGCACACATAAAGACACATTATGTAGTTTTTTTCATCATGTAAACAGAAGGATAAAAATTTATTTAAGATGTAGGTTGGATGTGAATACTTTTTTCAATTATTGGTTTCCATTGATGCAATTAGAAAAGAGATGTGACATTCCTTACGACACAATTAATTAACATGGTTGCCAATTAATTAAAACATGTATGCTTACCAAGTTATGAATACTGATTAGGTAACTCTATTAGTACTCATAAGCATGTATATCTTACTTCAAAATAGGCATAATCGTTTTAGGTAAACATGTCAACAAATCAAAAGCGTATTGAGAAGTGATGCTTATCAAACAACAAATCCAAGTTATTTTAGAAGTGTAGTCTAACCACATTAAGATGACTACAGATAACAAGGCCAAATAAACATGTGCATTGTAAGATACCAAGGTGCAGCAAAATCTTAGAAATGGATCTCGTGAGATTTTGTAACTCAAACTTTGGGCCATATTTATTTCAAATAAAGCAACTCAATTTGAATAAAAAAAAAAAAACTTGAGACATAGTAGTAAGTGAGAGATACCTTCAGGTTTCTAACTTGATGAGCACAACCAGCAGGTATAAAGACAGCATCTCCAAGTTTTTGAAGGAAGGTCCACGGTTCGATTCCTGTAAGGACCATAATGAGCGCAATCAGAATCACTACACCAGTATAAGCTGATACACATCTAGCAAAAGTATACTCACCAAACTCTTCTTTGAGCCTCCTTTTATGCTCCACCGTTAAGTAAAATGTTTGGTCATGAATTGGATGGATAACCTGGAGCAAGAAATGTACAATGAAAAAATTCAGAAAACTACTATTTTAGATTGTCATGCTACACAAAAAAAGAATCTCTATTTGGTTTTCTATGCTAAGTTGCTAACAAATAGTTTTCAGAATTATGAATACCATCAATGTTAAATAGCACGACACATAGCCATTCTGAATTATCATGGAACACACAATTTTGCACTTTGTGTCAAGTCCAAATATGATTCCTCAAATTGGTAAACTGCTGGACTGAAAAGCGAATTATACTTAATGAATCATTGTAGAGACGCCCATAAAAGAAAGTTATGTGATAAGACAAAAGAAAAACAAGTAGATAAGCAAACATACGAAAAACAAAAAAGACCTGCAATCTAAACAAACAGACCATGATAGCTTGAAGCCATTTGAATCTGAAGAATCTAAACGTACATGGTACGTAGGCCAACAAGATTGGTGCGATAATGCAAATGCTTCTAACTTAACATAGCCAAACAAAATAACAAATAAGGTGTGATCAAAGTAAAGATTACCTGGTCCACTGGACGGCAATAGATATGTCTGAACTCTCTGAAGTGATTTTTGAGATATTCCTCCAATTTAGGAGTATCTTCCCTCCGAAAGATGTCCCACAAAGCACCTCCATCTTTCAGATCAAATCCATCCACACAAGTGCCATCCTCATTGTCAACTTCTTCAGTCGCTTCTATTTCCTCATTATTGCTATCAGAAGTTTCAGGGTTTTCATCAGATATTGTCTCTACTTTCTGTTTCTTCCCATTTTGTCTCCCTCTTCGGGGAAACCGCCTCTTCCCATCATTGTCAGTATTACACTCATCTTCATCACATACTTCCTCCTTCAATGCATGCCCATTTGACTGATTACTAGTAGTTTGATCTGCTCCATTTGTCTGTTTCCGTTTCTTCGACCCAGCAAGTTGTTCAACCGTAGCATCTATAGTGTCCCCAACATCAAGTTGCGGCTCATCTTCCACCCCAAAGAGTTCCTTCTTATCCTGAACTTTCTGCTTCAGTTTCAACTTTTTTATAGCTTTAAGTTTTGCTGAGTTGGGTGTCACAGTTGCAGTGTGAGTCAACACGTTCACCTTCATGTCACCAGAGATTTTATTAAAGAACAAAACATACTAGAGTTCAAAACATCAGAATAAATCCCTTTAAATAATCTCTTCACAAGAAAATATGTGACACAAAAAACTTAGATAAGTTTTGTTAGTATAACAGAAAGGTAGAAGAAAACAAGATTTCATTAGATCAATTTCAATTCATGTGTGTGTGCCCCATATCCACAATCCTCGCACAAAAGATACAAGGATCAAAAATTGGAAGTGTGAATTAAAATCATACGATCTTTCAAGGGACCATATTAGTTTCTTTCTTTTTAAATACTGTAAAATTAGTAAATTAATCACCTCTCATAAAAATTGGAAGGCCAAAAATCAATATACGAAATTTCAAGCTGAAAACTTAAATATAAAAAAACAGCATACCGCATCAGACATGTCACAGTGAAGTTTAGTTACAGAGTCTCCACGTCCTAATTCTTGAGCAACACCATATGCTATATATGTTTTAGGGCCCATGTCAGGCTTCAAAGACTTTTCAGGCAACTTGACAGCAAGATTAAGGTACCCATCACGAGGATGTGTATATTCTTTAAAGGGTAAGCAAGTGATGAATTCAACACCATGACGTGGTAAGCGTTCCTCAAATAAACTTGATGGAGGCCAGTCTTTCAGCTTAAGGATCTTAGGCCAACCGTTGTCTTCATATTGACCGTCCGTGTAATATTTAAAAAACTGATGGACATTGACATCAACCTGCATGTCATGAAAAAGCTTAACCAAAAGCAAACAATCTAGCATAAGAGTCATTGCAAAAATAACCAAACTTCTTATGAAAAAGTGTGACAAGTTTGGGATGAAAAGAAAGTAAATAAAACAGATGTTCGGTAATGACAGAAAAACAATTTGCAAAACAAACCTCACACCAATCTAAACAATTAAGAGCAGACACATCCAAGAGCGTGTCATGGTTGACATTTTTTATCTGGCGAAAAGCGCGCCACATAACCATGGGCTCCCAGCTCAGCCCAAGGGTAGTTTCAAGAACATTACTGACTATGACAGGCTGTCCTTTTGACCAATGCCACTGAAAATGCTTTAGATCCCCAGCTTGAATGTCTCTAGCACGTGGACAATACAAGTAATTATCGTTGGAATTTTCACGAGATGCAGCTTTACGCAACTGCTTATCATCACTTTCACAGACAAAATCGGAACATGTGCACCATTCTTTAGGCAAATCTCGCATGTCCTCATCTGGTCTGTGCTTTTCTAAGAGCTCTTGTGCAGAATCCAGCAATTCTGAAACATGGTCTGGTTCCTTTAAGTGAATCAACTCTAAGATTCCATTCCCACAACCGCCCATACTTTGTGGAGGACATGGAATTCTGCCATCATCAAGAGACGTCCAGTCATGACTTTCCTGTTCTTTTGGTGACGGATCTGCAGCAGACAGCCCATCGTGAGTCTGCAGTTCTTTTGGTGCAAGATCTGCATCAGACAGCCCATCGTGAGTTTGCAGTTCTTTTGGTGCAAGATCTGCATCAGACATCGAGTCAACAAATTGCTGGTTTTTTGGTGCAGAGCTCCTGGTATGCCTCTTAACTTCCAGCGGCCCCCCAAACAAGTATTTAGAACCTGGATCTTCAAACTGAATGACAATTTCTTCCTTGTTTCCCTGAAGGTTGCCATCACGCAATTCCCAGCAGCATTGAAGGCACAGGTCATAATGACAGGAAGGGCAGCTTCTATGCAGGTCAAAAATTGAGGTTTTACAGCAGTCACTGCATACATAAGATGACAAAATCAGAAAAATCCTGCCCAAAAATAATATCCTTACACACTTGTACAACAGCTGAAATGACATACCAGTACATGCGTTCAGTCTTGCTACATTTTATCTTCTTCACTTGCACTTCCGATAAACTACATCCTGCTCAAGAAGATAAAATCAGAAAGGAACACATGATTGCTAATTTGCTAAGCAAACTATCATCATTCCAACCACACTATCAAGCCAAGAAAAAATAATTGAGCCACAACATCTAATAAGCCATCAATTTTTAAACTAAATACGGATGTTCTGAAGCCTAAACACTAATCAAGTATCCATACAGGAAATCATTTATTGATAGTATGTCTAAGGACCTAATCCAACTAAAAGAGCTACGACAATTACTAAAAAGTTTCCGCAAACATCAGTAAAGAAGCCATTCAAATGGATTACTTAGCAATAATACTCAAGAATTAAAGACCAATAAAGAAAACAACATAAAGTACCCTGAATTTTGGCCTCAATCTGTTTCTCTTTTATATGTTCTTCATTGAGACGCTTCAAGAACGGAAGAAGAACGTGCAGAATATAAATAGAGTACTGAATCTTCTGATCGGCACTAGGTACAAAGTTAATCTTTTCTTTAACCTACAAGCAAACAAACAAACAAACAGCAGATTCAGTACTGCAAGTTCTTCTTATGCAATTATAAGGTAGATAAGATTCAACTAACAAGAGACGAGGAACCAACCTTGGGGTGCACGTCTCGCAAGCAACCTTTACAGTTGCAGTTGTCTTGGCAAACAGGGCAACACTCAGCAAACATCTCATGTGTCATGTTTGGATACCTAAACAAATCAAAGTTGCAAACTTTATTAAGCCGACATTATTTTAAGATAGTCCTAAGACAGACCTTGGATTTTCGGAAGGGTGTTGCACAAATTTATTTTGATGGGTCTTGTACAGGTTTTTGTTTATCATAAGTACTAAAACTCACGCTATAAAGTGAAGTAGCAAAAATGCATTATCGTCCAAGAAAAGACTTTGTACTTGTGATAAACTTTGTTTATCAAAGTTTATCATATGTAGTAAAATTCGCACTATAGCACAAAGACAATATCGGGTGCTTTTTTGGAAAAAAAAACTACATTTGGTGACCAAATTTATTTTAAGATGGACCTAGGATTTTCGGAACAAATTTATTTCGATGGGTCTTGCACAAAAGTTTGTTTATCATAAGTAGCATAAAGATATTATCGGGTAAAAAAAAATACACTTGGTGACCAAAAATCAGGTGTCCATAGATGGTTCTAACAGCTAATGGTTTCTGATATATAGTATTAAACGAAAGAAAGAAAAATTACCAAGTATCCATGCAAGGATAACAGTAACGCTTAGTTTGACATTTAGTACAACGAACAACGGCTCCCTTGTCGTTCCTTTGACATTGATGGCACATAACGGATTCCACATAAACCATCTTTCCCTGTAAACCAAAATCCATTACCAAACAATCAAACAAACATATATATCTATAGACTATTATTGCTATACTTATACTTACAATTTATAACGTATTTAGGACTTTTATAAATAGAAGTCTTAAACTTGTTATGTTTACACAAGTTGCTACATTAGTAGTCTAATTTTTAACACCATTTCCATCCCCTCAACAAAAGTCCTAAACTTTATTAGTAGTCTAATAAAATATCCTAAACAAATGTCCTAAACTTTATTAGTAGTCTAATTTTAATTTATTAAAAACTTTATCAGTAGGACTTTTAATTTTTATTAGTAGCCTAATAAAAGTCCTAAACTTTTCTTAATATATTCATAGTTTGAAATCATAACTCTAAAAGTTATGTTTAATAGCCGAAATTTTTCAAAAAAAAAGCCGCGCAACAAGTGAGCTTATGAAACATAAGCCCAAAACTAAATAAGCTATAAGCCAAAACAAACAACCCCTAAGATGCAATTATCCAAAAACTAATTGAAAACACATACATTCTCATCCGCGACTTGATGTCTAGCAGCACACCTCGGCCTCTGAGTCGTAGAAGACGTACCATCTGTAGTAGTTGTTGTTGGAGTGTCCTTATTAGCACCAGAAGAAGAACCATTGGTAGTTGTTGTTGGAGTATCCTTTTTAGCAGCAGAAGAAGGAGACTTTCTTTTAGAAGCAGCAGGCTTATTCTTCTTCTTGTTGTTGGATCTTCCTTTACGCCCGAAATCGATATTTTTATAAGGGTCATAGGCGTAGTTAGGTCTCGCCTTGGTTCGATTTCTCGATGACCATCTCACACTTTCACAATCTTCTTCTTCTTCCATCTTTAATCCATCATCAACAACCATATTATTATTGTCTTCTTGTTTCTTATTATTACTAGGTTTACGGCCTCTTTTCTTCTTAGCAGCAGGTTCAGGTTCTTCCTTAATTTCCTTGTCTTCTTCTTGTTGTACTAATTCTATTACTATTCTATTTTCCTCCTTATCATCTTCCTTATTCGTTATCTCCATGACAACCCAATTAATTAATTTTGTTTTTGAACGCTTAGAAGAAAAAAGAAAAGGGGTTAGGGTTGGGGTGATTTATAAAACTGTGTGGGTTGGGTTGGGTTGGGGTGGGGTGGGGTGGAATTAGGGTTTGCAAAACAGTATGTGAACGGATTTGAGGGATTTGAAACTAAAAAAAAGAGAGGGATTATTCCCGCCTAAGCTCGTTTCTCTTGGGTTTCGTAAACTTGGTTGCACAGGTATCAATGTGACTATATATATAGGTCGGTCAAGAACCAACCAACAGACGATGATGGGATGGGAAAGGATTTTTAATTTTATTATTCCAACTAGCCTTAAATTTAATTTAGTATCCCCTTTTTTTCTTAGCGAAGACCGTCTTTGCGTCATTTGCTTCTAGCGGCGGCTTAATGGCCAGTGTCATCACAATAGAATGCAAGATCTAGCAGAGAATGGCCATGTCTTTGCAAGTGGTATCTAACAGTCTCTGCCTACCTGCAGCGGTGTTTAGTTTAACAAAATTTCTGCGGCAAAGACTTTTCTTTCAAAAATTGTTTTGTAGCGCTAGGAATTCTTTTCTTATGGAATGGTTAGCGGCAAATGTATAGTAGGGTACTCGCGTAATTTTGAGGCGTGGTTCTGGCCATTGATTATCCGCACTCTAAGCGGCGATATCTAGCCGAGTAGATGCGCATGGCGGGCCAGTATCTGTTTGCGACTAAATTTCACTGACTAATAATTTTTCAAGAGATTGTTTTTGTAGCGTAAGGAATTTAGCCAAGTACATCGTTTAGCGGTAGCGGTGTTTAGTTCAACAACTTTTTGCGTAAGGATTTTCTTTCGGCAAACTAATATTGTAGAGCTATGGAATCCTTTAAAAAACATGTTTTAATAGTGACATGGAAACATGATGACGACAACATATAGTTTCTTACAAAACCTGATAGCTACCAAAGTGTTTGTGTCTTAATAATATCTCATGTTGTGTGAAAAGCTCTTAATTCAAATGATTGTGGGTTCAAGTTCTGTTTAAGATATGTGAGATAGATTAGTGGTATATATTATCATCAGATAGTTAAAATTACTGTTTAGAAAAAAAAAATAAAAAAAAAAAGGGGAAAAAAATAAAAGCCTTGATAGCTGTTTGTTATCAATGTGATTTTAGTGTATTATGAATGGTTTAAACATAACACTCATTTGTTTACATGCACTCTATTTTGTGTGTACAAGCATTACTTGTTTTCACACAAGCTATCACGACAACAATCAAATAGATTAACGACAGAATTAAAACCGTTACATAAACTTCAAATGAAAAACTAATAAATTCGAGTACATTAATCAATCAGTTTTCAACTTTGTAATCTACTCATTGGTTACATGCAGTTTTAAAAACTTTGTATGTGTTTCAACCTAATTACCTTTTTTCTTTCCATCAACACAAACGACGACTTGCACTTACAAAAAAAGTGTTGATACTCACACCACAATTTTTGATACTTTCATCACACACTGTGCATCACAGTATTGTACGATGTGCTATACAACTTGTACAAAATGGTGTAAGTATCAAATAAAATGAAATGTATCAACACCATACAAAAATATTTGTTACATGCGTTTTAAAAAATATTGGTATTTTATTTGATGAAAGCGTGAAAATACCTTTGATCCGCGGCGGTGATGCAGGTTTTGCCATGCGGTTTTACGTTTCTCATCAATGTTTTGTAATGAAATTTTTCAAAACTATTATTCAATAGCGGCGATGTTCAGGTTTCGACCAAGTTTTGACGACTAATAATTTTTCGACAAATTGTATCTATAGCGTTAGGGAGTCCTTTTCGAAAATATAATTTCCAATGCCTTGATCGCATTGTTTTTGTTAGCGTCGATCCATGTGCGAGATTGTATTTTTGAGTACCTATCCACCATCAAACACCACCGATGGCATTTTAATCCACCAATAAAACTTATAGTCTTAGTGCACGCAATGAAAAGGTAAGATGATAAATAATGCATGAAATAATGACCCTTGCATGTAGCAAAAAGTTTTATTTTTGTTTGTTATGTTAAAGAATATTGGGCATAATATTATGTAGAGAATATAAATGACAATCGAATATGCAAGCAATACATGCTCGAGCATAAATACATGGTCCATGGCGTTACTTTAAATAATCAATCAAGATAGTAATAATCAAGATATAGTAATAATAATAGAGACAATTTTTGTGTTCAAATACTTTACATACAAATGTGCTTGAGATTCACGTGGTTTTTTAGAGGTTGATACTCCGCATATAATAAGGTATCGGCTGGCATTCATTCAAGTACTTATACATTATTGCGAATAATTTCCGTCCAAGTCCTGTAGCCTATATCTATTTGCATAGAAGATGAAAACTTTCAAAATAAATATTTCTAACGTAATAGTTAAAACTATTCAAATTTCAAAATATTTCAGCTATGAATTATGTGTTTATCGAGGTTGACAATGTCTAGTCATACGGAATCTTTACACTTCTTTCTCCCTATTCCATGGGCTCGTGTAATCATTCGTTCCAAAGAGTAGCACACCTACATTTCTATAGCATACTCTTTTTCTTCAAAATTTCACCAATTTTCATAAGAATAAAATATACTTTACAAGTTAATTTTTTATAAATTTGTGAATGTTATACTCCGTATCTTTTTATAGCCAAGTACTCATGACTAAAGACTGCGGTGTAGGTGTATAGTGTTTGACAATGTTTTTAAACTTGGGTCGGCCGAGTTGGTTCAATCAGTCGGAACGGTGCCGGCCAAAAAAATGAGTCAAAAACCCGAATTAACCGGTTAGACCCGCCGGGTCTTGAAACCCAGCAGAGTTTGATCTATCTCAATTTTTTTTATAAAACCCGAGTTGACCCAACCGGAAAAACTAATAATAATAAATGTAAAACCGAATTGACCCGACAGTCGAACCGGTGCCCGGTGACTCGATCAGGTCTATCAAAAACCCGGTTTTTTAAACATTGGTGTTTAACAAAATCCAATTTGCGTTAGCTGTTTGTGCGCATGAATAATATTTTGAATCAGAATCCGAGGCTCAGATTAGTTTTTTGAAACACAAGAGCGAAGAGCTTTCATACCACGATTTGATTAATTTAACAGATGCATAGGCTGAGATTAAATTATCATTTTTTAGCTTTTTAGCTTCCATCAAATTAGGCATGTGTGTTCAAATGTTTGAAACTTTGAAAACTTGAAATTTGTAAATAGGTGTTTTCAAAAGTCAAAAGCTGTTAGACTTTTGCTTTTTTCCATTTTCTCTGCCATTTGGCTTCCCAACAATACTTTTGCAGTTTTGCATTTGACTTCTCGATGACATTTTTCTTCCCAAAACTTTACATACCCTTTTCTTAATACAATTATTTACAGTAAATATCTAGTTTCAAAAGATATTAAAAGAAATTTCAGGAATATTAGAAGAAATCAAAACACATATAAATTCTAAAATCTTTTAATTTGATATGAAAAGAATATTTAAAACTAAAAAAGGTAATTATTTTGGGTCAAAAGTTGTTGGCTGCAACAACACAATTGCAAAGCGAAATACCATTCGGTTATTAATCCGTCAAAGCCATACTCTAATGTAAATACTTTTTTCATCATGGCCAACAATATACACTATCGAAATTTATGATCTTATGACAGCCTCAAAGTATAGCGGGCAAAATATTACGTCAAAAAAAATTCTCAAAAGTCAGATATTAAAACATGGATTTTATCAGAAATAGATGTAGATTAAAAAAAAAATTACACACCAAATTTACACAACTTTAATTACAACAAATTTATAAATCAAACTTAATATCAACAAAATACACAAACTTACATAAACTTTAAAATATAAATTTACCAACTAAATTCAAGAAGAAACAATGCATTCATCGTCGCGATGGCGTGCTCGGTCGCGGCGTGACGAAGAATCTGGCGTCTAGTGGATTCCGTCGACAACGGTGATAGCAACAAAGAAACCTAAAAAATAAGAAATGTTATAAACTAAGCGGTAAAAACAATATATAGATCTACAAAAATAAACCTTTAAAAGTTGAAATATTTACAGATCTAACAAAAAAACTGCAAAAGAACCTCAAAAATAGCTTGATGGTTTCGGCTGTGGTGGTCCGCTCATGGTGGGTTGATGGTGTTCGACTTATGGTTAGATCTGGTGGCGGCTTTAACAAAAAAGTAACGAAAATGTTAATATATATAGATTCATAAAAAAAATTATAGATCTACACATTAAATATATGGATCCATAAAAAAAACTTTAAAAACTTAATAAATGTTATAGATCTACTAAAAACCGAAAAATATTACCTCAAAACATTTTTAAAATATATATATAAAAAAAGAAGAAAAAACTAACCCAAAAGCGTTGGTCGTGGTTTTTGGAGCATCGTCGCGGTGGTTAGGTGTTCGTGCGGTTTCGTTGGTGGTGACTTAGGGTGGAGAATGACGACGGTGGAGGTTACAACCACGGTGGGGCTTCGGTGGTGATGGGGTTTGGTTGTGGGTGGGCTTTTGGTGGTGGTGGGTTTCGGTGGAGGAGGGATTCCATTGGAGGAGGGAGTTGTGGTGGTAGATGAGAGTTTTTTTAGGTGGAACTGTGTGTGTTTTTTAAGAGAGGTTATGGGTAGGATGTTGGTTTTATTGGTTTAAAATTATTAGGTTAGGATAAGATGTTGGTTTGGTAGGTGTAAATTTAGGCTCGGACGAAGGGTCGGATGGCTGAATCTTAAAATTGAGGGTCGGATGTTGGTTGGGTGTGTGTAAATTTAAGATTGGAGTTTGGTTAGGTTGGCTGAATCTTAAAGTTAAAGGGTGGGTTTTAGGTTGGGGATATTGGTGTATTATAAAGGAGTAAGATAAGCTTTTATTTTATAAGGGATGAGTTATTCTAAGAATGGAGAATGCGGTGGTGCCAAACTTGGTGCCAACGAGTTTAGTATGACGCTAAGTTTGACGCAGTTACCTCTGTCATGCCAAGAGGCCTCGCGCCAAAACTAACCCACTTTTTTTTTTTTTTTTTTTTTTTTTTTTTAAAATAACCGTTGCATTTAAAACCAAGCGGCTAGTTTTGGGTTTTGATTTTGACCTCTTTTTACCACTTTACCCACTTTCAAATCCTATATAAACCTTATCACTTATACCACTTCACACACACTTCAAATACATCTCAACTTCAATATTTTTTCAAGAAAATGAATCCCAACAACACCCTTGGATCAATCGAATGTTAACGATCCATCGAACAAATGATCGGTTCGTCTTGAATCCGAATCCGGACACCCACAGTCACTACTTTCGCTTCGTTTCCTCAACAAAACTCATATGTCAATCCCGACGAATCGCTTTGTTTTCTCGATGGAAAATGCAACAACAACAAAACGAATCACAACCAAGATCGTCCCACCAATCGTTCCACCTTCTTGGCGAAGACGAATCAAGAGGACGCGGTCATCCAGACCCCGTCCAAAAACAAAAAATGAAGGAACCGTGAGGCAAAGAAAAGCGAAAAAAAGCAACCAACAACGAAGTGTAACAATTCGCATTTTCGGTCACTATTCATTTTACTATTCACTTTTCACTATTCATCCCGTAAAATTTTATTTCACATTCTCGTAGGATAAACTATTTTAGTAATGACACGAGAGTTCGACAATCGTTAGATCATTTTCGCAAAGTTATTAAGAAAACACCGTTTTAAAGTTTCGTTTTGACGGTTCACCGTTTAAACATCCTCAGACATACGAAAACGCCTCGACAATTTTCCCGCATTAGATTAATTTTAGTCTACTCTAAATAAATTCACGGTCATTTCCACGAAATTTCGTTCTTTTCGATAAACTGCAATTACTGCGCTTTTGACCCGTATTTCGACTTTTAGGCAGCGTTTTGCACCCAATAAGACTTATCACTCATTTTATATTTTTAGATGGAGTATAATGATGATTTTAATCATTCCTTCAAGTTTCGTATTTTTACGACACCCGCTTTCGTTTCATGAATTAAATACTTCAGTTAGCAATTTTCGAACCAAACTACACTCGTTAAATCAATATAATATCAAGAAATTCCAATCTTATCCACCACCTCACCATATGAACGTGTATATACACATGTAGGGATGATATTTGATCATTTCCTAGATCATTACATGTAAACTTAACCATGGTTAGTTTTAACCCAATATATAGTTAACTCCTAAAATTTCCTATAAATACCAAGCTAAAACCTTCATATTTTCTTGCACCACCCTTCTTATCATCTAAAGTCCTAAACCCTAAGGCATTTCTTATAGATCTTGCAAGAACATTCATGTGTTCTTGAAGAAAACTAGCGTTTGATCTTCATTC
This sequence comes from Chrysanthemum lavandulifolium, assembly GCA_022545495.1. Classification (NCBI taxonomy): domain Eukaryota; kingdom Viridiplantae; phylum Streptophyta; class Magnoliopsida; order Asterales; family Asteraceae; genus Chrysanthemum; species Chrysanthemum lavandulifolium. The sequence goes on along the minus strand of CM040246.1, from coordinate 205,058,486 downwards.
TTGGAAGTTTTCAAGAAAAAGTCGTTATAATCTTCAAATATCTTCAAGTCTCCAAAAGACGTCGTTATAATCTTCTTTTGTTCTTGGGTTCTCAAGAAGGCATTATTATAATCTTCTAATAGCCGTGGGTTTTGAAGATTGCAAATTCTCGTCGAAGTCAGTTAATATTTTATTTTTCCATAATACTCAAGCATTCTATTTTAAGGTAAGTATATATAACTCAAATTTATTTAAATACTTATAAACTTTGTTTGTTTATTTATTGTATTTATAAACTCTTAATATATTATATAATCAAGTAATCAAAATACATGTTTTACGTATTGAGCACTACAACACTAGGGAACTTCATGTGAGGGGTTCATTTGGGTAAGCGGATCGACGAGTTCTTTGGTTCACGATTTAAAGTATCCTAGCTCTCGAACGTTTCTTCGCGTGACCTCGAATTATGATGGCCCGAGCGGTGGTCGAGATATACAAACTAAAATCATTTCTATAAACAAATATACAAATACTACATCATGATCAATACAAGGACGTATATTGCCATGTTTATACTTTCGCGTCGTTATTCCGAACCTAAGAGTTAACATCATATTCTAGGTTATACGTAGAGACTTCCAGGCTTATCCATCGATTCCGTTATACGTTGTGATATCATTTTTAAGTTGAGTTCTTAGCCCCGTTTTTAATACTTGTTTTACAAACTCTTTGGGGGAGATACATGCTCAAATACTTGCTTTTACTTTTATAAGTACTCTAAACTTTTACTGATTACCGTGAGTTCGTAGCCCCACTTTTACTCGTTTAATTGTTTTACAAACTCTTTGGGGGAGATACATGCTCAAATACTTGCTTTTACTTTCATAAGTACTCTAAACTTTTACTAATTATCGTGAGTCATAGCCCCTACTCTTTTAATACTTGTTTTAACTCTTTGGGGGAGATACATGCTCAACTACTTGCTTTTACTTGCATAAATATTCAAAACATTATACTTGATTGCATTATACGTGATTGCATTATACTTGGTTGCATTATACTTGATTACGTTATACTTGATTTTGTTTTACATGCTTGGAAATACTTTACTTGCCTAAATACATGAATTGTATTTACAAACGTGCGACAATACTCTATCTTTGTCGGAGAGGTATTGATAGTACTATAAGTCGGGTAGCCCCGCCCTTGTGTACCGATTCATGACCTTGGGATTAATATAGTACTATTTGGGATGCCCACCATGTGTGCGGATTATTGGCCATGGGTGAATATAATCCGTGTATTGTGCAAACTATATTTTAGCGATGGGTTGTGAACACACGGGTTGCAAGTTCTTTATGGCGGAACTTGGGCCGAGTGGATTTACAATGCCTTTGTTGTGTAAACATTCTTTCAAGGCTTTTCAACTTATTCAAAACAAACTCTATGAACTCACCAACCATTGTGTTGACACTTTAAGCATGTTTATCTCGGTCAATAAGGCGATAGTCGTTGCATGGAACATAGAGTCGCACGACATATTTTGAAGACTTATGTTTTTATCATTTACCATTGAAACATCTATGTATTATACTTTGGGACCTCATTGTTTGTAACTCGATTTCATTAATCGAATGGTAACTTTTCAAAACGTCTCATTTAGAGGTCGTTTTCTATAACTTGTACTTTGTATTATGAAGTAGCACCCCGTGACACGGTCTTCCATTGCGGTATTTTGGGGTGTTACGAAGAGAAGCCGAGACCCACCAACGATCGCGTAACGCATGGACCGAAAGAAGAACTACTTTTGGCTCAAACTTACATTCAAGTATCCGAGGATCCAAAAGTCGGTGCGGATCAAGGTAATGAAACGTTTGGTATAAAGTTTTGGAAGCTTACAACAAGGAAGCAAAAAACAAAAGTTTGTAACTCGTACCAAGAACATGCTTACCGAAAAGTGGACTCGATGAATCGTTGTGTCGGGAAGTTTAATTCGATTGTGAATGAAACGGTACATTATGAGTGGGAGAACGATATGGATTTCATGGAGCGTTGCCACACTTTGTACAAAGCGATATCATGGCGATTTTAAACATTCGTCGGCTTGGAAGTTTTGAAGGACAAACATAAGTGGAAAAATCCGGACTCAACAAATGCAAGACGTAATCGTCTTGAGTTACTGGAAGAGGATCCCGAGCATTTTGGACCCGACGCATTGCCAGGCGGACGGGGTGTCTGGATCGCAAAGAGCCAGCGTTAAATCTAACTCGACCGCAAGTTCCGGTTCAAACCGAAATGTTTTCACAAATGATGGAAAACAATACGAGTTGGAGAGAAAATGAAGCAAGATGTTCTTGAGCGGAGTCTCGGCGGTCGATTTAATCGAAACTCAAAGGATAGCCGAAGATATCACGGGTGCTATCTATGGACACAAGCACGCTCGATCCGATGAGCAGCGTCAATCGTGAGGGCCCAACAAGCACGGATCCGGGCAAAATATCCACAAGAATAATTATGTTATGTTTTTTAAGTTTATTGTTTTTTTTTATTTCTTGTAATGTTTTTTTATGAATAAAGTAATTTTAGGATATATTGTTTTAAATTTTATAAAAATAAAAATAAAAAATTGAGTTTGGCACCATAAATTACGGTGCCAACGGATACCAAAAATGTGGTGTCAAGCAGTTTCGGTGCCAAACTCAAAAGCTGGCGGCGTGGCGGTTTGACACGAGCTTGGCACCACACTTTGGCACCACTGCATCAGTGCTCTAACGGCTATATTTTATATACCCCTATGTTTTTGTTTTTTTTTTATTTTATAATTTTGTTTATATCAAAAGCTATAAATGTGAAAATCGGAGCTGTAAATATAAAGTTTAATAAAAACGCTTAAAGCGTAAATCTGAACATAAAGCGACAAAAGCGTGTTGTCTTAAAAAGCGGGGACAGCGGAATATTCCCGGACAAAGTGGCGGTATGGGTAGCCGTAGCAATAATGTGTCCTTTTATAAATACCCCTACAACATTCCTCTTTTCGGTTACTTTTTTTCAAAGACCGCACGTAAAGCTACACATACCAAAGTTTTCATTTTTTTTAATTTTCATTACAATATCTTTATTGGATGAAAAGATTTTTATGATTGAGTAACTTTAAGCGATATCAAACTAATTTGAATTAAAATTGTACTTCCTAGATGTTACACCAATATAAAAATGGTAGTCGATAATATTATTGTGGTATCAAGTTAAAATATATCGAGAGTAGATAGAATACAGTGTGATTTCTTTTCATTTTAATTTTATGTTTTTTTCGAGAAGTTTTTGTCTTTTTCGAAAAAGACAAAACGGTCTCACAAAATAACACTTCAGTCAAATAAAAAACATATACCTCTCACTTGACACTTGTCAAAAATATGGTGGAGCCGCACAATAATAAATGTGAAAGCAAAAAATAGTGCCTATTGTGTAATACCAACACTTTTTTTAGCTTATTTTTGAAACTTAAGTACAAGCCCCTTGAAACCACGATGTAGTTGCGCATTTCTTCTTTTCAAGTCCCAGACTTTAAAACTTATAAGTCACTTTGCTTATTTATTTGTCTACAACTACTCAAGATCATCACTTCCATGTGTCAAGCTATCTCGCCTTATTAGGAAATGTACGTTTGTTTAGGATCTTGACATCCTCCTACTTAATATTTGAAATACTCGTAATTCTCTCATAGATATTTTGGATCTACAATTCATGTCATGCTTTGCACTATTTAGTTAAAAGATCTAAAATTAACTTCTCGTGCTCTCGCTTCCATTGCTCAACACTGAGTTTAACTCCTCTAATAGGTTCGGTTAAGGACTTTCGGCTTAAGCACATTAACTTGGTCTTGTTTAACGAGTACTAACCCGATTAGTTGTTCCTCTAGTAAAGCATGTTAATACAAATATCGTCATTAAACGTTATTTATATTTTTGATCTTTACCTAAGTTTTGTTAACGACAAAAGTAAATTTAATTTGTATAAAAGATTAAAGCTTGTCAAGTTTAATAGATATTAAAACAAGCTTTTTCAAACAATATATTCATCATTCAAGCATTTACATTTATGATTAGTGACATCTTGATATGACTCTAATCATTATGTATGATAGTAGTTTTTAGAATGTGTTAGGTTCTTAAAACCAAACACTAACTTAAGTACTTGCATATTTCTAAAGATAGAAATACAACATATGACATCATGTGATGCATCATGAAATCATTGGAAGATTTCATTAGATATTTTGTGTGGTTGTACTCTTCATATCTTGCACAATCTCACTTAGATAGAGTTGACTTTGGCAAGATTTGATATCTTGGTTTGTCGACCATGGTACCAAATTGGTACACGGGCGAACCCTTTAAGGGTTCATGATCTGTCGACGCTCTGTCCATTTGGCTATAAATAGCAATGCCAAGCCAAGTAGTTTTGCATCCTTTCTATTATACTCTCATACATGTCTTCTCTAACATTTCTAACTCGGTTTCATATCATAGTAGTGATCTCTTTTGTAGCAAAGAAGATCAAGTCACATTCAAGCTTCAAACGAGAAGTTGGAAGTCTTGTTTGTTTAGTGTTGTATGATCTAGTGTTGATTCATACTTCATTGTTGTATTAAACCATCATAATCTTGTGAGTGTGAGTGGTTAGTATTTTAGTCCTCAAAATACATTGTGTGTGGGAGTAGTTGTACCCTTGGAAAGAACTCGACATCTAGCTTAGTGTCGGAAATCGTGTGGCGAAGTGTAAAGGTTTTATCCGCCGGTGAAAGGAGCTTGTTGACTAGTGAAGTTAAACTCTCGAGTGTGAGACTCGGGGGTGGAGTAGGGCAAGGAAAAGAGTCCTTGACTCCTTGAACCGAACCACTATAAACAACTTGTTGTGGTTTGATCATTCTTTCCTTATTTACTCTTTACATATTGCTTGCATATTTCATTAACATATCTAAGATCAATATCAATTGATCTTTTCAATAAGTTTCAAAACAAAGTTTTTAATCGGTAAACTATTCAACCCCTTATAGTTTTCTACAATTGGTACGAGCCTCGTTGCTCAAGAATTTCTAAAATAATTTGTATTTTATAAACTTGAAACGATCCATGGATTACGAAAACTTTAAAGAATGGCAATCTATGCAAAGACCACCACTATTTGAAACCAATGGATTTATCTATTGGAAAAATCGTTTTGAAACATATGTAAAGTCAAAGATATAGATCTTTGGTTTATTATTGTTAAAGGATTTAGTTCTACAACAAAGGACATTTACATTGATGAACAAAAGAAATTAGTTGCTAAAAATAATGAAGCTAAAATGATGCTTTACAATGCTTTACCTATAAAAGAATATGAAATAATTTTATGTGTGAAACCGCCAAAGATATTTGGGAATTGAATCTTTGATTATTACACATCAAGGTAATTCACAAGTCAAGGATAACAAAATTGATCTTCTTGTTCAACAATATGAACAATTTGTTATCCTCGAAGATGAAACCATTGATTGTGGATTTGCTCGCTTTAATACTATTATTACATCACTTAAAGCACTTGATGAATCTTTTCGTAGTAAGAACTTTGTCGGAAATTTCTTAGAGCACTCCATCCAAATGGAGAGCTAAAGTGACCGCTATTGAAGAATCAAAAGATCTCTCAAAATGTCACTAGACGAGCTAATCGGTAACCTCAAAGTACGAAATGGTGATGGAGAAAGATTCGGAGATCATCAAAGGAAAAAGGAGAAGATCAAATCCGGATCGTGTCGGTCATTTGGAGAGAAAGGCGGCGATGGCTTTTGGATGACGGGTCGTCAGGTCACGACCCAGGAATTTTGGGATTATTTTGACGGTTACTTTATTTTTTAGATGGGATGTCTTATATGAATGGGGTCTACCCTTGAGGCTATAAAGCGTGGGTCCCCTTGTCCTCCTCTCTCTCTCACATCACGCGGCATGTGGGTCCCCCACATCTTGGTTTTTTTTTTTTTTAGATTGTGTATAGTTTATTTTGTGTTTATATTTAATTTGTGTAGTGTTTTTATATGTATATAGTGTATTTATTTGTGTAGTGTTTTATATGTAGAGTATTTATTTATGTATTGTTTCCATTTAATTAAACAATAACAATAAAATATTTTATAAACTTTTTACGTTACTTTTATAAACTTTTTTATAAACTTTTTTATAAAATTTTTTATAAACTTTTTATAAACTTTTATAACCTTTTTTATAAACTTTTTATAAACTTTTTTATAAACTTTTTTATAAACTTTTTTATAAACTTTTTTATAAATTTTTATAAACTTTTTATAAATTTTTATAAACCTTTTTATAAATTTTTATAAAATTTTTTAAGAAATTTATAAAAAGTTTATAATATATTTATAAAAAGTTTATAAAAAGTAACGTAAAATAAATACTATATAAAAACATACACAATTAAAAACACTATACATATAAAAACACTACACAAATAAATACACTATACATATACCTAAATACTACACAATTAAATTAAAATTAAAAAAAAAAAAAAAAAATTACGACCATGTGGGGGACCCACGCCCACCATGTGGAGAGAGAGAATGAGGGGACAAAAGACTCTAAAAGCATATGGAGGTTAATCTAAAAAATAAGACCGTCGAAATAACCCAACCCTTTAGATTAACCTCCTGGTTTTTAGGGTCTTTTGTCCTCCTTTGTCCCTCTCACATGCGGTTGTGGGTTCCCCCCCATGCGGTTGTCCAAATTTTATTTTACTTTTTTTTTTTTTTTTTTTAATTTAATTGTGTAGTTTTAGGTATATGTATCTTGTATTTATTTGTGTAGTGTTTTATATGGTATTTATTTTACGTTACTTTTTATAAACTTTTTATAAATTTTTATAAACTTATTTTATAAACTTTTTTATAAACTTTTTATAAATTTTTATAAATTTTTTTATAAATTTTTATAAACTTTTTTATAAAAATTTATAAAAAAGGTTTATAAAAATTTATAATAAAGGTTTATAAAAATTTATAAACAAAGTTTATAAAAGTTTATAAAAGTTTATAAAAATTTATAAAAAGTTTCTAAAAAGTAGCGTAAAATAAATCTGTATAAAACACTATACATATAAAAACACCTGTGATATAAATATCTTATCATATCTACCTAAACACTGCACAATTAAATTAAAAATAATAATAATAAAAAAAAATTGGTACAACCCATGTGGGGGACCAACAGCCGCCGCATTAAATAAACATGTGGGAGAGAGAGGGAGGACAAATGGAGGGGCCCACGCCTATTGCATTTTGGCAGTCTAAAGGGTAGACCTCGTTGTAATAGTACAACCCTTTATAAATACCCCTATACAACATTCCCTCTTTTCGGTTACTTTTTCTTCTCTTTTTTCAAAGACCGCACGTAAAGCTACTCTATACATACCAAAGTTTTCATTTTTTTCATCCCTTTACAATAACATATAAAACTATCACGCATTTCTGCAGACTGCAGCGATAGACTGCGATACAAATTACGATAAAAATAATTGTTTACTTTTATAATCTTCATTACAATATCTTTATTGGATGGGGACTTATCCCCACCCTTCCTGTTTCCTTTATCCTCACCCTCCCTAGTTTTACTAGGGAGTACTTTGTACTCATTTTTTTTTTTGTTTTTTCTTTGTAATGTTTTTTTTTATTTGTATTCGTTTAATGTGTGTTTTTTTTAATTAAACAACAACAACAATAGCATATTAAACAACTACAACAACAAATGTTATTATTATTCAATTAAACAACAACATTAACACATTATTTAAAAACAACACCTACTACATATGAAGATTATTTATGTCCTCTAAAAGATCATGGAGCATTGCACCCGACCGACGTGCGTGATCCTCAGAATTCCTTGCCAATTTCAGTGATGCCTCAAGCGTCTTTATTTTTGTCATCAACATCTTGTTTTGAGACAATAACATCTTGTTTCTTGTTTTAAGCTGGTCAATCTTTTTATCTTTAGCAACGCAGTTTGAGCACTGTGTTAAAGAAGAAGCTTGACTAAAGTACTTGTTTTGAAAAGCAGCCTTCCACATAAAGTATCCACACCCTCTCGTAATATGTATACCGTGAAGGCGTGAATGCATAAAATGTGAGTAAATGACTTGGACTGGAGTTCTATCACCTATAATGGCTCCTCGAATCTTAGTTTGTGCGTTATATATAGTTCTTAGGCTAGACACGTTATCCGGATTACGCTCCTTTATTGACGAAAGTATATGACGTGGTCGTACGTTATACTCTGTCAATTGTTTCACCAAACCGAACTCATCATCGTTTAATCGCATTGCATATGGGAAACCATGCAACGACTCTGCCAAATAATGATTATGCCTATCATCCTTCACCCTCAACTTCCAAAAATATTTTGTTTTATGATATTTCGCCACTAATTTGAATGGACAATCGGTTTTAGAGGTACTTGTTTGTCGTTGTTCGGTACCTTCACGTTCATACTTCTCACCCTCTGAACACCCATAATTGATTACGTACAACCACCCCTTTTCTGATTTGGTTCTTGTTTTAACAATGACAAAACCGAGCCCTCGAGCTATACTTTGCACCCAATCAGTTAGTTCCTTGTCAGAACTGAACACCTGAAAATAAATTACAACTTTTACAAAATATTAACCGAGCAACTAAACACCCGAGCAACTTTTACAAAAAATACATTACAACTTTTACAAGTTTTATATTTTTTTTTACAAACTTTTATTTGTAAATAAAAAATTAGTGATACTTTTACAAACTTTAAAAAAAACTTACAAGTGATACTTTTACAAATTTTGATACAAATTTTTTTACAAGTGATACTTTTACGTTGTAAAAAACAAAAACAAAAAAAAGTTTTTTAAGTGATACTTTTTTTTTACAAACTTTTACTTTTTAAAAAATTTTGAAAAAAAAAAAAAGAAACGGTAATAAACTTTTACAATAGAATTAGGGGAGTGGAGGTTCCCATAATAGCAACTCTTTAGAAATATATTAAGCATAACGGTTTGTTTACGCTTGTTGAATTAACACATGAAAAGGTAATATATCATAAATGTATTATGTACACTAAAGAAAGAACCTCAATAGTTGTGTTTGCTATCTCTGCGCTCGTTAGTTTAGTCACATCCTCTCCAACTCGAAGATCCACTGCCATTTCTTTCCCTCAATCTTCTCATAAATGTCGCAAAAATTCTGTGTCGATGCCGCCAAAAGCTAACTTAGAATTACTTATTTTGATCTATGTTAAACCTGCCAAACCAAGACAACCCAAAAAAGTGTAAAACAATCATACCGTAAAACAGCCTCTCTGTTATTTCAAACAATAAGCCTACTAACTTCTACATAGCTTTGATAAGCCTCTGACTGGAAACACAACTTTTATTTTTCTGATGATATAAATAAAACAATTTTTGAAGAAATTTGTTTCCAGCTCGGCCCAAGTTGTACTAAAGATTACGTTGTTAACCTCATCCTGTGGCAAGCACTCCTTGTTTCACAAATAGTTTATTGTGACATTAATCGTAAGAGAACTGTAAAAAAAGCATTTTAAATTTATTCTTAACTTTTACCTTTGAGATCAAAACTGGTAACTATGAGCTTCTTCCTGAATGACGGTTAACGCTCAATTGCGGTTCATGCATATAACATCAATACCCATCCCCTGCGTGTTTGCAGTTTTTTATTGTGAAATTTTCAAAACCGTGGTCAAAGACCTCATCTACGACCAAGGCTTCGAAAGCTTTGGTAACGTACCTGTATCAGGAAGATTATTCAAACAGTACTTATTACCATCTTTGTCATAAGAAAAGTTAAAGTATCATTTACATTTTTTGTGTTCATACGTATAGAAAAAGCACAATACTTAAAACGACCAAGTCAAAAAGTATGGTGCTATTAAAACAATTGTAAAGAAAAGTTACCTGGTCTATAAAAGCAATAGAAAAGTACATGTGAATTCACATCAGCTGCATATGACTCACCTTGGTAGCTAGCTGATGTTGTTGTTGTCGGCTGAGCATATGCTATTTCAGGGGTTGAAGGCAAATGAGCTGCACCTAAAACAACAATAGTGTCAGATATTTAATAAAGATATTTTATCGAGACCCTAACTATTGCGTTTTGATTACATGATTTGAGCGTATGTGTGTGTCTGTGCGTTATGTATGATTTCCTGGATGAGTCTTTAATTAGGATATTTTTTATGTTATAGAAAAAAGGCGATAAGATATCAGACATACCTATGCAATTCAATCTCCAAATAATCAAACTCTTCAATTGATATAAACCGCAATACACATCCACTGGGGTGCACATTTGATTAACAGTTCGGTTTGACGTGGGTCAAACCCGAACCGGTTTGAATCAACATAAAAAAGCGGTCGGGCGGTTAACCGACATTAGGAGGTGGTGCAGGATCAGCATCAGCCATTAGTGAAATGCTTTCGATTTTTATTTTTTAGAGTGTATTTTTAATTGGGTGCAGGGTCGTCAAAGTGGTTGAACGGCAAACCACGTTGAATCACCAAACCGGCAAATTTTTGACGGAGTGAATCATGATCGTATGCAAAAATAGTCCCGTCTCGAGCCATGGACGATTGACCGGCTTCAGGAACCGATTTGAGTGCCTTGCAATACTTTTTTTTTATATGAGCCCTCAACGTCATACTCAAGCAAAGTTTACATTGTGCCTTTTTCTTACCATCCGACATTAGGACGTAGTTGTAGTTTTCCCATTGATCTTTTACACGGTCGCATGGTAAAATGCGGACAACCGTCGCTGCACTTGTTGAACCAGCTTCGGTGTTGGTGGTGTTTGAACTTTCCATTAGTGTTTAGTGAAATACTTTCGGTTTTGATTTTTTTGAGTGTTTTTTGATTGCTTCAAAGTTGTAATTAACCAAATACACAACACATCTATTTATTTTATTCTTAATGGTAAATTTATTAAGAAAGAGCCAAAAAGGCAACAACACAACAAAACAAGCCCAAAGCAAAAAGCTTAAAGAATACATCCCTAAAAGCAAGCTTTGGCTAAAAAGCACAATGGCCATGGACAAACCCATGCACAACATACAAAACAGCAACAAATACAAAAATTGAATGTATACAAAACTGAAACATAAAGAACTTATTACAGACCAAAAGACATTGAGACCAGGAATAAACTAACAAACCAAAGTATACTCTGAATCATTGAAGGTGCAAAGGGACCAACCAAAGCACCCCAAAACATCACCATACACTAAGGCTTATTAGAAAACACAGCAAATCTCAAAAACATCTATAATAAATCCATCAAGAAATGCATCCAGGCCAAAAGCTCATCCACAATACATCATCATTAGGCAATGGCTGAAACCAAAGACGGTGATCCAGACATCATACCATCATCCATAAAATATCCATAAAGGGCGGTGTAGCAAGTTTAAGGAAGATGCCTCCTTAAAACCTACCCAAAGTAAAACCCAATGGGAAAAACCTAAAGGTAGGAAAAGAGTGCATCCTTCCTTAAACCTCCCATCATAATGGTGCAAAACCAAGCGCAACTTGATATCTTGCCAATCAACCGAGGCGCAAAAGACCGAAGAAGATATAGGCCATGACACCACTCATCACGCATAAAAGCAGAACCCAAACGAACAAAAGAACCAAAAAGAATATGGTCTTTAGTCACGAACTGCGAATGCTTAGAAGGCAGGAGAAAACACAGGGAAAAGTCAATACAATCAAAACGAATGCAAGACCAAATACCATAACCTTTATACCTCCAAACATCTACATCAGTTGGCCAGCGCAGAATAATAACAGAACCCAACTGATTAAACTCAACCATAGTATTAGGCCCTTCCTCTACACCATGAATACAATAGATAAGCCAACCATTGAACCTGGTTTCTCCTGTAGTGCATAGCCAACAGAAACACAACCACTCAAACCACCCATTCTTCTTCTCATACCTCCAAGACAAAAAATACCCATAAAGATAACTATCTGAGCTCAACTACTTCTAAAATGCACAAGCTTCTTCCTAAACTTATGCAAGCCAAACTTAACAAAAGCATTATGTGATATCATCAATATCCATATCAACAACAAGCCCATCAAACTCTTTCCTACCCAAACCAGGAAGACTCCACAATGACCTTACTAACCTCATTGGACCTTTTGATATTAAGACTCGTGACAAGCCTAACCACATTTACAATGCGGTTGAAAAGCGGCGATATGGATCTACTAGTACCACCAAACATTCTAGAGTTTCGCTCCTGCCAAATGAAATAAACAGAAGCCCCAAAAACAAGCCTTTGGATGATGCTCCAAATGGAATTGCTAGCCTTACTAATACATATTCCAGAAATAACCTCAGCCCAAATGTTACTTAAACTATCCATTCTCGCCATAACTTTCAATTTGTCCCAAATAAAACTAGAGAACTGACAATCAAAGAACAAATGACTGTGCGAGTCATTACCAATAGAACACAAAGAACAAAGACTACTGTTAACATTAAACCACCGGGACAATCTGTCAAGGGTCTTTAATCTACCTTTTATCGCCATCCAAGAATGAAAGCATGTCTAGGTATACATTCGTAAACCGGACATGCTTATGCCATATAACCTCTGGCACATTCTCTAATGATCTCGCGAGCCTCTTTAACACTAAAATCAACAATATCATAGTTCTTGTTATACCAAATAGCTTTATCTTCCAAATCACTTAACACAGGGGACGGGGACATTAGTAACCACATCAAACACGCCAACCCAATCCAACGGCGAACCCAACACCACTATCGATCCAATCCGAACTTTATCATTTAAGTCAAACCCATTAGACATTTGTATGACAAAATGGTAATTTTGAACAATATTAAATAATATCCCCCGCTCCTTCCCGCTCCTCTTTCAAATTTTCAAATTCAAATTTTAAATTTCAAAAATTCGAAAAACCGCTCCTCACAAAAAAACCAGTTCGTAACCGGTTAACCGAACCGGTTTAGGTTTCCGGTTAATAAAAACCGGTCTCCACACCGGTGATTTTTTCAAAATGGAAGCCGGTACCTAACCGTGGTTTGGATAAAACCGGACGGTTATGGTCAAACTCGATTTTGACCGGTTGGGTTTCGGTTTGTTTCGGCGTCCGTTCGGTTAACGGTTTTTTTTCCTCTACCGTCCACCACCATATCCATGGCAAAAATCACCCTGTTGCGGTTTGAACCTGCTCAAACCTAAAACCAAACTATCAAAAAACACAACTTAAAAAAAAAATCATGAAAATGCAAGAATAGTAAAAAAACCGATAATTTAATTAGGGTTGATAAGCTTACACAATTGATTTGATTTAGGAATAGCTTGTTGCACCCGATTATACTCCCCAATTAGAAACCGACATAGTCCAGCTTTTAGTTAAAAAGAAGAAAAGAGAAGAGGATAATAATAATGAAGTAAAGATGGAAGAAGAAGAAGAAGATTGTGAAAGTGTGAGATGGTCATCGAGAAATCGAACCAAGGCCAGACCTAACTATGCCGAAGACCTTTTATAAAAATATGGATTTCGGGCGTAAAGTCAATCCCAACAAGAAGAAGAATAAGCTTGCTTCTAAAAGAAAGTCTTCTGTTTCTTCTTCTTCTGCTAAAAAGGATACTCCAACAACAGCTACCGATGGTTCTTCTTCTACGATTACGAGGCCGAGGTATGTTGCTAGACATCAAGTTGCTGATGAAAATGTATGTTTTTCTTTCAATTTTCCTTTTTTTGATAGTTTTGAATTAATGTGTCTATTCCCTTTCTTAAACACTATTTCATTTTGTGTTTGATAATGAATTAATGGCTTACAGGGAAAGATGGTTTATGTGGAATCTGTTATGTGCCATCAATGTCAAAGGAACTACTAAGGGAGTCATTGTTTGTTGTACTAAATGTCAAACTAAGTGTTCTTGTCATCCTTGCATGGATACTTGGTAATATTTCTTTCTTTCTTTCTTTAGCAATACTATATATCGAAACATACCAAATAAATTTTGCAACACCACTTGAAAATCAAAGGTCATCTTAGAACTATCTTAAAATGATATCGGGTTAATAAAGTTTGTAACTTTGATTTGTTTAGGTATCCAAACATGACACATGAGATGTTTCTTTGAGTGTTGCCACTTTTGTCAAGGCAATTGCAATTGCAAAGGTTGCTTCTGGGACATGCACCCCAAGGTTGATTCCTCGTCTCTTGTTAGTTGATATTCGCATAAGAAGAATTTGCAGTACTGAATCTGCTGTTTGTTTGTTTGCTTGTAGGTTAAAGAAAAGATTAACTTTGAACCTAGTGCTGATCAGAAGACTCAGTACTTGACTAATTTACTTAGCACTCATTGCTAAGTGAGTTATGACATTTCATAAGTTATGCGAGATGTTAGTATAACCTATGCAAAGGAAGTGATCTAAGTCTATTAGTGATGGTAAAACAATTTTCTAACTTAGTGCACAAAATCTAGCAAATGTCCTATTGTGCATAAACAAGAAATCGTCAAGCAAGCGAATAAATAACATGGCAATATTGACACTTATATTATGCAAACAAACAAGTGAAACAACAATTTGAAAATAAGCAAGCAACATATATGCAAACAACATAAACAAGTGGTCATTTAGCATAATATAACAAGAAAAAAACTTTTCGTCATTTAGCATTTAAATATGACGATGTATACCAAGCTTGATTAGTTTCCTTTAAACATATTACCAAATTACTTAGTTTCAAAAGAAATTGTATCAAAGTTCTAAAAATACCAACTTAAATTGTTTGATTCAAAAATTTGGGTTTTTATGTTAAAGCGAAACTTAATATATTAGATATACTTTAGTATTTAGTCTATTTTACTAATTTAAAATTAGACTCAGGCCATGAGAGTATTTTTAAATGAAAGTAGACTCAATTCCCTTTAAAATGATATGTGGATCGACTTGTACGGACTTACGGTTAATTAGTTATGATTTTTTGAAGTTGGCCAAAAAAACTGCATACTGTGCAGACGGATTCCAAGGAACCAAATTTAGGGTTCCGCCCTTTATAAAATTTGGTTCCGTGGTCCTCTGAGACAGATTCACCAAAACTAGTATTTGACATAGAGAAAACGTGTGTGACTTACTATATTTGATAGTAAACATATAATACACATATTTAACAACATATCTACTTATGTAACTTATCTTAAACATTTACGGAGGTGATTTTTTAACTAAATTTATAGTTATCCCAAACACTCCTTTAAAATCATATTTCTTCGTAAATTTTCTATAAGTACACAATCAAATACTTACAAGTTCTTTCAAGAAACTTTTGTTTTATTTTTCAAGAAAATCTTCAAGCTTGTATACAAAGTTACATTTAACAATAAAATTTATAAGTATAATTAGCAAAGCATTTTTCATATTATTTTTCGCTTCAATAGTAATTTGATACATGGATCGTACTCTATTTTAAAAACCATTTTTTTGAAAATAAGAGCTACGTGGCTCTGATACAAATTGTGAAAACGTAGAGGGGGGGGGGGTGAATACGTTACTGTTTAAAATCGTTAGATCTTTTGTTTAAAATCGTTTATGAAACTTGTTATAATATGAAGTACCAATTATTGTTTGTGACTAATATAAATCATATTAAACTAAGTTGTCACACAAGCATCAACATCAAACCACATCACAAGCAATAGTATAATGCAACTATAAAAGTAACGAGATAAAGAAAGGAAAGTGCAAAACGAACACGATGATTTATAGTGGTTCGGTCACGGATCTCCTTCCATACTACTCCACTCCACAGTACCCAACTCGAGAGTTACTTCACTAAATCAACAAGATCCCTTCTCGTGGAAAAACCTTACAATCGTAAACACACTTTTTCGGTGCAAAGCTAAATACCGGGTTCTAGTTCGAGGTAGAACCAACCTAACGTCGCTATACAATATTTCCGACTCTAAGCTAGATGTCGAGTTCTTTTCAAGGTACAACCACTCCCATTATGTTTTATGGCCCAACATAACAAACCTTGTGTTTTATGGCACAAACACATAGACCATCTAATCTAGTTTGGTGAAAGTGTTGTGATGATGCAATGATGTTTTACAATAATGATACATGACACAAATGTCTAATGGATATGAATAACTACTTCTAAATGATCTTCCATTGATAGGAAGCCTTAATGATGAAGATCACAAGTTCCCTAAACTTGTTGTGATAGATCTTCAGCTTGTGCTGAGTAAGGATGGCTAGATATCCAAGCTTTCCTTGGTTGATCAAAATGTAGAGTATGCTTACAACAAAGATGAATGTTAGAAGCATTATGATCATGATCATTAGGCTATGCGCAGAGGGTCGGTCAACACTCGGTTGGTTGCCTCGGTTGAGGTCGGTCCTCCCTTTGTGGAGGTGTCGGTCATGTTCGGTTGTGGAGGAAAGAGACCCAAACTTCGGTTGGCCAACAACCGAGTATAAACACACACTTTACCTTTTTTTTTTTTTTTTCAAAACTTTACCACTTTTACAACATTATAAATACCAACCTCAAACACATTTTAAACACACAATTTCAAACACAATTCAAACAACTTCTCTTCAATAATCATCATGTCACAAAGAAAAACTCCCAACTCAAAACCCGACGATCCCGACTTCCCAAAATTCCCGAACTTGAATTTCTCACGGATCCACCGTTTCAATTAACGGTTTAACACCACCACAAAATCGGGATGTTCGTTTTCAAGCGACCGATTTTAATTATCAAACACGACTACCACAACCCAACCTTAATCAAAACCCATTTCGTCAATCGTCCATATTTCCCATCGGGTCGTCCGAGTATCAATCAAAACCAAGCACCAAGCGGTTCGTCATATCATCCTAACATGGATTTCTCACAATGTTCCCAACATAATCAATCGTTTTCACCGCTTGATCTTGTTAATCTTGATATGGATTATGAGCATTTTATGGAATTCCCTCGCTTTCGATGCTTGGCGTCTCAACAATACCCGACTCAAGATGCTTCGATGGGACAAGGTTCGAGCACGGTTCATACCCGACTCAAGATGCTTGATGGGACAAGGTTCGAGACACGGTTCATACCACGGTTCTATTCGTGTTGAAGGCGATATCGAAGAGGCGTCACCGTCAAATCAAAGAAGGTTACAAAGCGGGCTACAAAGGGGAAGGCGAGGCGAGAATGTTGCAACCGCGCCCGTCGTACCATGGACAAAAGCGGAAGAAGTCGCGCTTTGTAGAGCTTGGGTACATGTGTCGAAAAATTCGAGAAGAGGAACTCTATCAACCGGAGTGGGTTTTGGGATGAGGTGATAACGTGCTTTGAAAGTGCAATCGGTTCAACAAGAACCTACGACTCCATAACGACCAAATGGAAGGGTAGGATTCGTTCTAGGGTTGGTTTCTTTTGTGCGATTATGGATAATATCAAGGATAATCACAGGCGGTGAGAATGGCGAAGCGACTATGAAAAGGCTTGTGTGAATACCGTGTGCTTCCTGAGCATGAGTTTACATTGAAGGAGTGTTGGAAAGTTTTGAGAGGCATTACTTGGAAACTGTTGAGATGCCTAATTTCACCAAGACTAGTCGGAAGAAATCCGGGACTTGGAAACCACCTCGGGGTCAACAAAGGTCCTTTTCATCCCCAAGAGGTGGATGATTATGAAGAAGAAGAGACTAGAATCACGACCAAAGGTCGTGGCGCACAGAAGAAATCACACGAGGCACCCGCTTCATTTGTTACTAATATGGCGAGAACTTTTCAAGATCAAAAAGTCAAATAAGGAAAAACCAAGAATATGGAGCGGAATACATAAAGTTGAAGCGAAGAGATGGAGCTTGCGAGGCGAAGGCAAGGCGAGCCGAAGAGTTAAAAGGAGAAACTTGAGCTCAACGTCGGCTGACTTGCAATGGCGGACAATCAACCCGGACGCAAGATTTAATTTTCTACAACACACCTCTCGACCCAAATATGCCCGCACGACAACTACAAGAACTTGAACAACTTAAGGCCATGATCAAAGAACGTTACACCTTAGATTATTAAGTTGCGGTTTTAATAAGTATTATAACGTCTACGTTTTATTAGTTTAAGTTTTTAATTATTGTTGTAATGTTAAGTATTTTTATTAATGAAGTTTAATTTTGTTTTAAAAATATTTGAATTAAAAAAAAAAAAAAAAAAAAAAAACTCGGTCACCACTGTGGCAACTAGGTCGTCGTCGGTCGTCGGAGAGAGAAAGGCGATGTGGCGGCGAACTAGGTCGCCTCGTGCATAGCCTTAGGGTGTTTAATGTATGTTACTACATTGTTAATGATTGATCTAAATGTATACAAGAAGGTGGAGAAGATGTGTTTTGAAGTGGTGAAGAAATGAAAACAATGGAACTTCTATTTATAGGCAAAGGAACAACGATTGCCCATGGACCAAGGAACCAAAAAGGGTTCCGCCTTTATAGATTTTGGTGCCGGTGGGTGTCTATGAGAAAATCTAAAAATCTTTCTTCAAATCTTTCCAAGATATTACCAAATCTTACTAAGATCACATTTGATATATTGGTGACAATCTAACCAAAATATTCAAGAGATCTTCAAAGGATTTCAAAGATGATGATGTAATATGTATTTCTATTTTAGATTAAAAAGTTTATCAAAGTAAATTTGTATAATGTATTATGTAACTAGTTAATAAAATGTCTAGTTACCTTTTGTAAAAATATCTAGTTGAGTGCTTGTCAAAATAAAATGTATTTTGTCAAATGTAAGTAAACTTAGGTTCGAAATAGAATAGTTAACTTATTAAAATACTTAGTGACTCTAAACGTATTTTAAATGATTTGTTAATGGGTTTGATCATAATGCCACATAACAAACATGTACGAACATGTGTTGTAACATACGAGGACTTGAGACTCGAGAGGTGTTGAATGTATGTTGAGACAAAGTGTGATTACAAATAACTTGTATATTTTACGTTATGTATTACAAGTTACATGTTTGTCATCAATCAAAACAAACGAGACTATATAGATTAAATATCGTAATATTTGCACTAACACCATGGATCTTTTACACGGTCGCATGGTAAAATGCGGACAACCGTCGCTGCACTTGTTGAACCAGCTTCGGTGTTGGTGGTGTTGTTGGTGTTTGAACTTTCCATTAGTGTTTAGTGAAATACTTTCGGTTTGATTTTTTGAGTGTTTTGATTCTTGAAAGTGGTAATTAACCAAATACATAATACATCTATTTACACTAACATTTGTATGACAAAATGGTAATTTTTGAACAATATTAAATAATATCCGCCCCCCCCCTCCTCTTTCAAATTTTAAAATTCAAAACTTTAAAATTAAAAAAAAATCGAAAAAACCCGCTCCTTACAAAAAAACCGGTTCGTAACCGGTTAACCGAACCGGTTTAGGTTTTCGGTTAATAAAAACCGGTCTTCAAACCAGTGATTTTTTCAAAATGGGAAACCGGTTCCTAACCGGCGGTTTGAATAAAAACCGGACCGGTTATGGTCAGTTTTGACCGGTTGAGTTTTTCAGTTTGAACCTGCTCAAAAAACACAACTTTAAAAAAAAAAAATCATGAAAATGCAAGAATTCTAAAAAAACTGAGAATTTAATAAGGGTTGATAAGCTTACACATTTGATTTGATTTAGGAATAATAATAATGAAGGTGAAGTAAAGATGGAAGAAGAAGAAGAAGATTGTGAAAGTGTGAGATGGTCATCGAGAAATCGAACCAAGGCCAGACCTAACTACGCCGAAGACCCTTATAAAAATATCGATTTCGGGCGTAAAGTCAATCCCAACAACAAGAAGAATAAGCCTACTGCTTCTAAAAGAAAGTCTTCTTCTTCTTCTGCTAAAAAGGATACTCCAACAACAGCTACCGATGGTTCTTCTTCTACGATTACGAGGCCGAGGTATGCTGCTAGACATCAAGTTGCGGATGAAAATGTATAACCCTCTTTATCTAATAGTCTATAGATATATATATATATATATATATATATATATATATATATATATATATATATATATATATATATATGTTTGTTTGATTTTTGATAATGAATTAATGGCTTACAGGGAAAGATGGTTTATGTGGAATCTGTTATGTGCCATCAATGTCAAAGGAACTACAAGGGAGCTGTTGTTTGTTGTACTAAATGTCAAACTAAGCGTTACTGTTATCCTTGCATCGATACTTGGTAATATTTCTTTCTTTCTTTCTTTCGCTTAATACTATATATCAGAAACATACCAAATAAATTTTTGCAACACCCTTCGAAAATCAAAGGTCTGTCTTAGAACTATCTTAAAATGATATCGGGTTAATAAAGTTTGTAACTTTGATTTGTTTAGGTATCCAAACATGACACATGAGATGTTTGCTGAGTGTTGCCCTGTTTGTCAAGGCAATTGCAACTGCAAAGGTTGCTTGCGGGACATGCACCCCAAGGTTGGTTCCTCGTCTCTTATCAGTTGATATTCGCATAAGAAGAATTTGCAGTACTGAATCTGCTGTCTGTTTGCTTGCTTGTAGGTTAAAGAAAAGATTAACTTTGAACCTAGTGCTGATCAGAAGATTCAGTACTCTATTTATATTCTGCATGTTCTTCTTCCGTTCTTGAAGCGTCTCAATGAAGAACAAATAAAGGAGAAACAGATTGAGGCCAAAATTCAAGGTACTTTCTATCGTTTTCTTTATTGGTCTTTGATTCTTGAGTATTGTTTGGGGAAATTATAAAGGGTTGTCATAAGTTTTTTAGTTGGATTAGGTGCATAGACGTCTTTTAACATATGAGTTAACTGTATGGATACTTGGTTAGTGTTTGGTTTTCTGCCAAACTTCAGAATATCCGTATTTAGTTTTAAAAATGATGGCTTTTTAAATGTTGTGGCTCAATTAATATTTCCTGGCTTGATAGTGTGGTTGGAATGACGATAGTTTTCGTGGCAATCATCTGTACTTTTATATAGATTTTTCTGATTTTATCTTCTTGAGCAGGATGCAGTTTATCGCAAGTGCGAGTGAAGAACACAAAACGTAGCAAGTATGAACACATGTACTGGTATGTCATTTCAGTCGTTGTACAAGGATTTTGTATTTGGACAGGATTTTTCTGATTTTGTCAACTCGTGTATGCAGTGACTGCTGTAAAACCTCAATTTTTGACCTGCATAGAAGCTGCCCTTCCTGTCATTATGACCTGTGCCTTCAATGTTGCCGGGAGTTGCGTGATGGCAACCTTCAGGGAAACAAGGAAGAAGTTGTCATTCAGTTTGAAGATCCAGGTTCTAAATACTTGTATGGGCGGCCGCTGGAAGGTGTTAAGAGGCGTCCTGCAAGTGCTGCAGTAAATGCAGGTCTTGCACCAAAAAAACTGCAAACTCATAAAGGGCCGTCTGCCACAGATCCGTCACCAAAGGAACAGGAAAGTCATGACTGGATGTCTCTCAATGATGGCAGAATTCCATGTCCTCCACAAAGTATGGGCGGTTGTGGGAATGGAATCTTAGAGTTGATTCACGTGAAGGAACCAGACCATGTTTCAGAATTGCTGGATTCTGCACAAGAGCTCTTAGAAAAGCACAGACCAGATGAGGACATACGAGATTTGCCGAAAGAATGGTGCACATGTTCAGATTTTGTCTGTGAAAGTGAGGATAAGCAGTTGCGTAAAGCTGCATCTCGTGAAAACTCCAACGATAATTACTTGTATTGTCCACGTGCTATAGACATTCAAGCTGGAGATCTAAAGCATTTTCAGTGGCATTGGTCAAAAGGACAGCCTGTCATAGTCAGTAATGTTCTTGAAACTACCCTTGGGCTGAGCTGGGAGCCCATGGTTATGTGGCGAGCTTTTCGCCAGATAAAAAATGTCAACCATGACACGCTCTTGGATGTGTCTGCTCTTAATTGTTTAGATTGGTGTGAGGTTTGTTTTGCATATTGTTTTTCTGTCATTACCGAACATCTGTTTTATTTACTTCCTTTTCATCCCAAACTTGTCACACTTTTTCATAAAAAGTTTGGTTAATTTTGCAATGACTCTTTGCTAGATTGCTTGCTTTTGGTTAAGTTTTTTCATGACATGCAGGTTGATGTCAATGTGCATCAGTTTTTTAAATATTACACGGAGGGTCAATATGAAGACAACGGTTGGCCTAGGATCCTTAAGCTGAAAGACTGGCCTCCATCAAGTTTATTTGAGGAACGCTTACCACGTCATGGTGTTGAATTTATCACTTGCTTACCCTTTAAAGAATATACACATCCTCGTGATGGGTACCTTAATCTCGCTGTCAAGTTGCCTGAAAATTCTTTGAAGCCCGACATGGGCCCTAAAACATATATAGCATATGGTGTTGCTCAAGAATTAGGCCGTGGAGACTCTGTAACTAAACTTCACTGTGACATGTCTGATGCGGTATGCTTTTTTTTTTTTTTTTTTTTTTTTTTTTTTAATTTGTTTATTTTACTTGAAAGTTTCTATTATGGTTTTAGGCTTTTCATTTTGTACGAGAAGTGTTTGATTTGCTATTTTTCATGTATTTGGAAAGAATATTTGTTTTTGAAACTGACATGGTCTCTTTAGTCAACTGATGTAGTGAAAAACTGATTATGCATAAAGTTAAACTTTTTCATGTCATACCTTTTCTTGTCAAGAAATTGTTTAAACGGATATATTTTAATGATCAGCACACGCAGTATGTTTTATGTTCACTAATAAACTGTCTTGTGACATGAAGGTGTATGTGTTGACTCATACAGCAACTGTGACACCCAACCATGAAACACTTAGAAAAATAAATAAGCTGAAGTTGAAGCAGAAAGTTCAGGATATGAAGGAACTATCTAAAGTGGTAGGTGAGGCACAAGATGCATCGAAGAAACGGAAACAGACAAACGGAGCAGATCAAACTACTAGTAATCAGTCAAATGGGCATGCATCGAAGGAGGAAGCATGTGATGAAGGTGAGGGTAATACTGACAATGATCAAGAAGATGATGGGAAGATGCGGTATCCCACAAGATGGAGACAAAATTGGAAGAAACAGAGAGTAGAGACATTATCTGACAATAACCCTGAAACTTCTGATAGCAATAACGAGGACGGCACTTGTGTGGATGGATTTGATCTGAAAGATGGAGGTGCTTTGTGGGACATCTTTCGGAGGGAAGATACTCCTAAATTGGAGGAATATCTCAAAAACCACTTCAGAGAGTTCAGACATTTCTATTGCCGTCCAGTGGAGCAGGTAATCTTTACTTTGATCATACCTTAGATGTTTGGCTATGTGAAGTTAGAAGCATTTGCATTATTGCACCAATCTTGTTGATCTAGGTACCATGGACGTTTTGATTCTTTAGATTCAAATAGCTCCAAGCTATCATGGTCGGTTTGTTTAGACTGCATGTCTTTTTTGTTTTTCGTATGTTTGTCACATAACTTTCTTTTATGGGCGTCTCTACATTGCCTTATTGAGTAGTAATTCGCTTTTCTACATTGGACTTGACACAAAGTGCAAAATTGTCTGTTCCATGATAATTCAGTCTAGCTATGTGCCATGCCATTTAACTTTGTTGGTATACATATTTCTGAAAACAATTTGTTAGCATAGAAAACCAAAGTCATGGACTAAACTTAATTTTAAGTTGAAATGGTACTTTTATAGATATCCTTTATGTCTAGCATGGCAATCTAAAATAGTAGTTTTCTGAATTGTTTCATTGTACATTTCTTGCTCCAGGTTATTCATCCAATCCATGACCAAACATTCTACTTAACTGTGGAACATAAAAGGAGGCTCAAAGAAGAGTTTGGTTAGTATACTTTTGCAAGATGTGTATCAGCTTTTACTGATGTAGCGATTCTGATTGTGCACATTATGGTTCTCACAGGAATCGAACCATGGACTTTCCTCCAAAAGCTTGGAGATGCTGTCTTTATACCTGCTGGTTGTGCCTATCAATTTAGAAACTTAAAGGTATCTCTCACTTACTACGATGTCTCACTTTTTTTTTTTTTTTTTATTTTTTGTTGAAAGGCACGATGTCTCACGTTTTACTATTCAAATTAAGTTGCTTTATCTGAAATAAATATAGACCAATGCATGTGCTTATTGGTCTTGTTATCCTAAATGCTTATTTTTAGATGGATGAATTTTTGTACCCTGAAAGCAAATCAATTACATTTCTAACTTTAGTTTATCTTTGTCTCGAATTAAGGGTAAAAACGTTGTATGAAAATGAATGGTGCTCTACCTCTAATCTTCCAATTTCTCGCTTCCTTGGGAAGATCTTGGTGGTTTGGAGTGTCACCTTTCCTTTTAATCTTGGTGGATTGATTATTTTTATACAACGGGTTGTGTTATAAATCCTGTTTTTACGAATTTTAACAAGACCCAAATTTTGGCAAAGCGAGGTTTAGGGTTGTTTTTAAGAATCTGAGATTGTTAATTTTATTTTTTGTTGTTTTAGCATCAAAATTCTCGTTTAAATTGTTTGTTTTTGTCAAGCCTTGATTTTACATCAAGGGCCCATGTTAAAGCCCAAATGGTATCAACGATGACCCACTAACGAAGAGTTTGTTTTAATGAGAACACATGTGTAATGGGCATTATATTTCATTGTTTCTTAGTATGTTATCTTGATTATTTTATTGATTTTTGGCAGTCACAGTTCTATATTTCAGCGAGTCACATGCATAACTTTTAGTTTCTGTTTTTCTAAGTACAGTGATAAACTTTATTTAGATGTATTAATACTTTGTTGACAGTTAATAGTTTGTCATAAAGTTCATGGGTTAACACCTAGTAAGAAAACTATGCATCGTTACTCATGGTTGTTAGCGAATGTAGATTGTAAAGTCACAGGATATGTGAAAAATAGTTTTCATTGCTATATATTTTTTATTGACCCGATCTATGTGCATTAAGTATGTTTTGTGTTGATATTGTGTTACTGCAGTCATGTATAAAGGTTGCATTGGAGTTTGTTTCTCCCGAAAATGTTGGCGAATGTATCCGCTTGACAGAAGATTTCCGTGTTCTTCCGCAAAATCATACGGCAAAAGAAGATAAGTTGGAGGTAAACTGCGTGTCTGATTTGTATATATACTTCAATATTAAATACTCTATCTACTATCTGTTTGAAAGTTCCTAAATTTTTGGTAGTTCATATAGTCACTTGTTTGTTTCTTCCCTTCTCTTAGGATTCCACAGTTGCTTGTTCCACTCAGTTAGGGTATTAGGATTGCACTTTCTTTTAAAACTTACTGTCAGTAGTTTCAGAAATAGTTAACGTTCCTGATATACTATTAGACAGAATCATGTTATACAATGGATGTTTTGACCCATTCCTTGTCAACTTTTCTAGCTAAAGTTCAGTTTGTGAACCCTTATCGCTTAAGTCATAAGCAAGTTGTAGCATAGTTTATAAGCAATGTAAAAGCCGGGGTTGTTTACTTTCCTCTTAGTGGGGAAAAATGTGGGCCCAAAACCCTTAGTCTCTCTTAATTGGGAGACTCACCAAAGCCTTACTTCTCCCCTTTAAGAGGCTAATTAAGACTCTCGTCTCTCTCCAAACCATTTAATTTAGTAACCAAGCCCACATGTTTCTAATGGGGATTGATTTGTTGTAAACTAAATGGCGCATTTGCTCTTTGCTGCTATATGGCAGGTGAAGAAAATGGTGCTTCATGCAGTGAATGAAGCTGTTGAAGCCTTGAAATATCCAAACAGAACCAAGTAAGTTTTTTGCATTCTGTATGTATCATGTTGGTTTCTTGGCTTCAGATATTCAGAATCCATTTGGTCCTGCATTTAGTTTGTATTATTTAAGAGTTCTCAAGTCTCATGTTTTTAGTATAGACCATCAGTATAACTACCATGTCTGCATGCTAAACAGAACCTAGAAAATAAGAATACCTGTACTGGAAATGTTACAGCGATAGTTTTCTATGGATGAGTTTATGACTAACTGATGGTTTTATGTATTCTCCTTTCAGAAAAAATGCTAAGTTTGCAAAGATTAAATATTTGAATGGTAAATCTAAGAAGGGGGGATCCAAGAGGGGCAGACCCAAGGAAGCGAAATCCAAGAAGCGTTCTGTACGATAGAATGTTGCTTTGTACTATATATCTTATTAGAATTTGTAGTAAACCAGACCATCGTACGTAAGACTTTCAAGATGTACCTGTATATTATTAACCAGTCTGTTAACACTTTGTTTTGGCTCACCTTTTGGGCATGAGATATGGAAAATGCAGGTATTGTTTTAAAGTATTGCGTCAGGTGGCTAATCTGTGGTAAATGAAAATAGTGTTTATTGATGGTGACTGGCTGACTGCTGGATGTTTAATCAAAGCATTAGTGAAATTAAATTCATTTCACCATTTTGAGAACTGTAAAGTTAATTTTCACCGTTGTTTAATCTTATACCAGACAAAATTAAATGTTTTAAAACCTTTTGCACTTATATGATGGCAAGAGTGGGTTCAAAGACCTCGTGAGTGTAATCTATCAGATGCTCAAGAAAGTGGCTCAAGTGACTTATGAGGAACTAATGCTGTAGTGAGTGTTGACAACCATTATATTTCGCGATTTTTGGCTTCTAATATGGTCATGTGTAGTCTATTTGTGTGGTGTTAAGTAATTACTTTGAGCTATGTGCCACTAACGAATTCAACTCCATGTTTCGTGGTGGATGAGTTAGTGGTTTATAGTTTTAATAAAATTGATGCTGTTTCAGAAAAGAAAACAAATGATTATCTTCAAGCAACATGTATTCAGTCGGATGGAGTGGTGGAAGAATTAAGTGAAAGTGAAAGATGCAAGAAGGGTATTTTTGAAAAGAGGAGAACTGTATAAAAGTATATAAGGCCATACTAGTCATTTAGAGGTAAAGTTAAAATAAAAACAAATATCTCGTAAAAAATAAAAAACTTAAAAAAAAAAAAAATTCTCCAAAATTCCAAAAAATTCCACAAGATCGGGTATGTTGGTGCATAAAACTTTTGTGAAAACATTTTTATAATTTTGAGTTTGATACGTTTTTTAATGCACAAAAGCAATTTTGATCATAAAAATTTTGATGCACACAATTTTCAACTTGTTTTAGTTAGATCTTGTGATGTTATTTTGATGAAAAAGTCGAAAAGTTGGGTCAAAAACCAATTTTGATGCACAAAACCGATTTAATCTTGTGAACGTATTTTTTCATAACTTTTTTTTGGAAAAATATCCACTTTTAGAAAAAGTTTTTCACAATTTTTCATGCACCATCATACCCGATCTTGTGGAATTTTTCGAGAACTTTTTTTACAATTTTTTTTTATTATCTTTTTACGGATATTTGTCTCTTTATTTGATCTTTATCCAGTCATTTAGCATCTCATTTTATGTGTATGAATCACTTTTTTCAGTGGAGAAATGCAGTGTGCATATTGGAGATAGGATCCTCTACAAAGTCAACTTTATTAAAAAGTGGCTTTTACATATATATTTTTGGTAATTTCAAAAATTACATATATATACTTTTGATGCATTAAAAGCATTGTATTTTATGCATCAAAAACTGGTACAAATGATATACATGTAATTATTCATCCAGGGAAGGATATATATGTAATTATGCCTAAAAAGTATAAAAAGTGTTCCTGGGCCGTACGATCGATTAAAGGAGACTTATGCAATCACTTGTGTACTTTTCTCAATTTTTTTTAATGAGTTTCATATCTTATTGTAGGGTTACCTTGATCCAAAGTACTTAATGACCCATAAGCTCACAGACAAGAGTGACGCTTATATCCTTGGAGTTGAACTTTTAGAGATATTGACACGGGAAAAATATCGTCCGTGAGGTAACCTTTACTTCTTTTCTTTACCTTAACATTATCGGGTTTAGGCTATTAAATAGTTATCTACTTTCTCAAATATACCGATATGGTACGTATAATTTTTTTACTACCCGGATGGTACGTGTCCTTTTTTTTGTGTCAATATGGTCACAAAGTTCATTTGTCAAGCAAAAATCCTACGTGGCTTGCCCAGTCAGTATTATCTCATTTGGGTTTGGGTGACGTGGCCATCAATTGGGAAAATATAACCGTTGCCAACCCTTTCATTTTCTACCTCTTTATAAACCTAAATCCTAACCCTAAATTGTACCCACAAATCAAATATTATCCCAGAATCCAACCTAATTAAATCATGTCTTCATCATCTTCTACCTCAACTGGCTTAGACCAATTCCCACTCATTGCTTCTGTGACTTGCCTGTGGCTGAGAGAACCTCACTCACCCCTGCCAACCCTGCTAGAAGATTTCTTTGCTGCCCTAATCTAAGTGTAAGCAAAAAGCATTGATCTTTTGGTTATTAACATTGTGTTTATGCTAATTTTTGTGTTTATAGGATTCTGGTAACCAATGCCGATTCTACTTTTTTCTTGATCCTGAGATTCGCTATGGTTACTATAGAACTGAGATGCATAGTCTATACACTCAAGTCCAACAGCTAAGGCGAGAAATGCAAGTGCAAGAATTCACATATAGGTCAAGAATTCGTGAATTGGAGGTGGAACTGGATGAGAGAACTAGCACTGGTGAATGCTACAAGAAAGCAGTGATTGTCTTTACTATTGTTGTGTTTGTTATGTATTTCCTAGCTTAATGATGATAAGGTTTGCTGGTATGGATGTATTGTGTAGGTTAGGATTGTGTTTTAAGCATGTATGGATGTAGCTGTCAAGGGTAGGATTTATTTGAAGTAGTGTAATGGATGTAGTGAATCTTGTATCAATGACAATGCAATTGGCTTTTGTGTTTTGTAATTTCTGTGATATCAATGCAATTGGCTTTTGTGTTATGTAATTTCTGTAATGGGTTAAAAGTGAGGGTCAAAGACATTATACTGTAATGGGTCAAAAGTGAGGGTCAATGCAAGTCAATTGTAGCTTACCAACCCTTCATTGAATTACATTTACCTTGTAGGTGAGACATTAATACATTGGGTAGTTTCATTGGCATTTATATCCACACCATAACACACCTCATATTCACAGAATTAAGAAAGTCAAACTGCTTGATTAACCTTTTTTCCTCCACCTTAACAATGAGTTCCAAATCTGATGAATCTGTCATATACATTTCATCTGATTCATCCAGTGGTGAACTAATTGCTCCACTGGCTTGGAGTTATTACTTTCCTCCTGGTTACTATGAGCAAGGTCAAAAGCCACTAGCTATTGAAGCCAAAAAGTCAAATGATGAAAAATGTCAAGAGTCAGAAGCTAGTGAACCAAGTGCAGGTAAAAGGATTAAAGTGCTAGGACTAGCAAATAAGCAGACTTGGGATACAATTAAAGGTAATAAATTTGGAATCAAAAACCCATCAGCACCAGTTGCAGACAAAAAGGGCCAAGGAAAAAAACATGCTGCCTAGTTGTTTATGTTTTATGCTAGGTCTCTTTTGTTGGTAGTTTATGTTTAATGACAATGAATCTATTTTAGTTGTTTCTGTATGGGTTAACACCCAATGACTATGTGTGTAATGACTATGTGTGTAATGACTATCTATGTGTGTAATGTCTATGTATGTAATGACTATCCATGTTTCTGTATGGGTTACCATCTATTAGTCAAAACAGACAATGACATGCCACATGCCACAATTAAAGTAAAACAAAAGATAATGTAAAACAAAAGACATGCCACAAGATAATGTTTAAAAGATACTATCTGCATTACTAGGTCCCAAAATATAATGTTTAAAGTGGTACCATCCACATGCTACAATTAAAGTGGTCCAAGGAAACATGTGTGCATTTCTAGGAAAGATAAACCACATACATAGAGACCCATTACTTAGTGTCTAACAAAAGAAATATTTTAAAGAACATTTGGGTCTTCTTCTTTCTACATTCTTCAATCTGAATCTGATACACCAACTGCAGTATCTGGGGTGTATCCAGGAGCATTGGAGTCTTCCTTCCTCTTTTGATTCCTGATCCTTTCAGATGGTCCCCTAATTCCTCTCTTTCTAATAAGTCCAAGTCTTGCTAGTTCTAGATCCTTTTGATGATATTGTCTGTTGGCCTCTCTTTTTGCAGTTTCTTCTGCTTCAGTTATCTCAGCAAGTCTCATAATTTCTGCATCAGTAATATATGCATCTTGTCTCTGTCAATAGAAATAGATTTCAGAACTATAAGATTTATTTGATTTATAAGATTTTGTACCAATCAAGGTTTATATCTGTTGTTCCACACTTTGTAGTAGACCAGTGAAGCTTTGATTAGCATTTGGATCTGCAAATTCTGGATTTGAAAGAGGTGGATCTGAAACACTTGGATATGAACTTGGAATTGGTATTTCATCTGGATCTGCATCATGTGGATCTGAACTTGGACCAGAACAATCATTGGGTGGGTTGAATGGCTGATAGGGAGCATTTTTTGGTTTCCTACCAGGTTTCCTTTTTTCTTTCACTGGTTTTGGCCTTGTTTGATTGTAACATCTTGCTTTGTTATGCCCTTTCTCCCAGCAGTTTGTGCAAGTCATCATTCTACCATGCCTAGAAAGCTCATTGACATCCTCAGTTGGATGTTTAATCCTTTTATTTCTAGGCGTACATGACATGACCCTTTTCTTGGGGGGTAAGGGTGCCATATTATATGTCTTTGGCCAAATTGAACTACCACCAACTGTCCTAATAAAGTGACTGTATGTGTCAACCCACATCTGTTTTTTATAATAGCTAGAAGTACCAATAGAAGGATCTTGATTAACAAAACAATATGCACCAACTGCCAGATAAATCCCACCACTTACAAGTACATGGCTTAGCCTTCAAATTAACACCATATTCATGATCTGCTTTTCTAACCTCAAATTCCTGAAATCCATTTGGAAAAACTTCCCAAAACCTTTGGTGATCTCTAAGTTTCTCTATTTCTTTTCTAATGGCAGGACATACACTATCATTTAACCTTGTAGCCTTTTGATTCATAGCAACTATTCTTTGCATCAAGTAAACCCTAATTTCTTCTAGCATAGTAATTATAGGCTTGCATCTAAGTGTTGCTATGGCACTATGGTATGCTTCTGAGATACCATTCTCAAAGGCAGCACAAGTCCTATCCATTTGAGAATAAGCCCTACACCAAGTCTTAGGGTCTTTTTCTAGTAACCATTTTTTCTGCCCCAGGATCAATGTTTTTTATAAATTCCATTTTTTTAATAGTACCTCTAAAGTAGATGAAACAGCACCCCAAAACAAGGACTTGTAGTGCAATCCATTCCATTTCTTTTTGAAATTAGCATAGATGTGCCTTGCACACAGTCGATGTTCAGCATGTGGTAGGAATTCTTTAACTGTCTGAATTAGACCCTGTAACATGGGAGTTGATAGGAGTTGATAGTAGTACTAGCAGTGGTTAGATAGTACTAGCAGTGGTTAGATAGTATTTACCTTATGACCATCTGAAATGATTGTCAAGTATAAACCAACTACTAGATTAAAGTCTTCAGACAAGTTATTCACAAACCAGCTCCAATTCTCATTGTTTTCAATGCTTACCACTGCCCAAGCCATGGGAAACATCTGGTTGTTAGCATCTCTTCCCAAGGTTGTTAACAACTCACCTCTGCAAGTGGATCTCAAAAAGCAACCATCCAAACCAATAACTCTTCTGCATCCTCCCCATCCATCTTTCATAGCTATGGAATAAAACAATGTTAGACTACAATCAATGTTAGAATACAAGTGTTAAACAAGTATTATATTTGTAAAAACTTTTACCTTTGAAGCATACATATATCCTTTTGAATTGAGTTTTTCCATCATCCAAAGTGTCCATATCTAAGTGCACTGAAGAACCAGGATTGGTTACCAAGATTTGTTCTCTGTAATCCCGAGCTTTCCATAGTGATCTAGCGACCTCCTTCATGATCATAAACCGCCTCTCGCTTTGCCCTCTTACACATCCCAACACTTACATTAATAAAAACTTACGCTAACATCCGCTTGCATCCGCTTATAACTAATAGTTGGATTCCACATAACCTCCAATGCAAACTGTTTAGCTAGCCACTTATAAGTAACCATTGACCCAAGATCAAAAATTCCTTGAGCATGAGTGCTGAGGAATCAATGTTTTGATTTGGAAAGTTGTCTCACCTTGCATCCATCCTGCCCATAATCTAAAAGAACAACCTAATTGTGAACTGTTACTTGAATCAACTGTCTTAGACTTGGACTTAGACTTAGGTGAATAAACAAGAATACACTTAGACTTAGACTTACTTGTGTCCTCATCCACCTTCTCTTTACCTCTCTGGCTAGAACACCTACCCTCTTTCACATCTCTTCCACACAAAATAGCTAGATGTCTATAGTCATTCCTTCTATACCATAACTGATAACCATTGGCAACCCCATAGTTAATCAAACATTCTTTCAGCTGCTCTGGGTGTTTAAATCTCATACCCAATAATGGTTTCATCTCATTCCATGGTACATTAGGATCAAAAACACGATATGAAAACCCCTCTTTCACCTTAAATCTGTCATCAATCTCTATTTGCTCTGCTTCATCTTCCTGTGCATTAATTGAAGAGCTTGTACCTAAATTGGGTCTAGCATCATCTTTAATGAACTTACCATCAACAAGCTTGTTTTGTTGGGTTTTACTAATCATAACAATTATATAAAACAAGTAAACATCATCAAAGCATGCGTGAAGTAATAGGAATAATACTTGTAAATTAACTAACCGAATTAAAAGTATGTGCGTACCTTTTGCGAATCAATGCAATTAGGGTTTATGGAAAACCCCAAATTAGGATCAAGAACAAGAAACCCTAAACCCTAATAAATTAGGGTTTGTGAATGTCGACCAACACCTATGTCGACCCACCAATGAAATCAACCACCAAGATTCACAAGCTCAGCGTGCTTGTTCTTCGTTCTTGTACACACGTACTAATAGCGATTTGATGTGAAAAGCTAGTTTCTTGATCACGAAACAAACCAAATACTTATTCTTTAGTTAAGCAAATCGAATCCCTATGGGAAGGAGAGTTCGACCGCCACACAAAAGAAAGAGGAGAAGGAGAGAAATTAGGTTTGCAAGTCACCAAGATTAGGTTTAGAATGAACACAATAGGATTGTATTTATAGTTAACCAATCTTGGAGGACAAGTTAATGTGTGGGTTGGGTTAGGAAACCCCAACCGATCGGCCAATCAATCCCAAAGGGATTCTAGATCCTTCCGACTTATAATTTCATCTCTAGTCCTTTAAGTTTACATTTAACGACCGTTAGCCAAACCTCGTTAAATATTAACCACCGTTAAGTATTTATTTCGTGACTAATAATTAATAATAATAACGTTTTATATATTATAATTATTTACATCAATTCTCATACGTAATGTGTGCAATCCGAAGTCTCGAGTTCGAATCGGTCATACTAATATTAATAATTATCCATAAACCTTTCACTCCCACTTGGATATTACTTAATATAGTAATGACATTGGTTAGTCTAGCTTTCACACGCCAATGCCCCGGATCAAATCGAGTATGGTCTCTGGAAAAACCATTTAATGATTCATCATTTTTACTTATCCTTTTGTTACTAATACTACATTAACTATGAATATGGATCAAGTCATTTCATAAGTTAATATTATGTTTCTCGTTGTATTTGATTGAACAAGATTACCAAATCATCTGAACGTATTCCAGATAGATCTTGGGTAAGGCCTTACAAACATCTTGCCAATCCTACGAGGGGCCCAAATATAGTATTATGCTTTGAAACAAATTCAAAGGAACAAATTCTCTTGACTACAAACATAACTCATGAACTTTGTAACACTTCCGAAAATAGCCCTTATAACTACCAGTTCACGGATAGCGTTAGACTATCTTACACAAATGCACTACATTCATATGATTATCCGGTATCTCAAGTCGAGGATAAACACTTCATGATATACTTAATGACAAAGATCCATAAAGTATCATCATGTAAAGTTGGGATCATCCTATATTCAATTCATTGAATATCATGTGAATCTGGCATGTCCCACGCATCAATATACTTAAAAATATATTCTACCAAAACTCAGTTTGTCTTAATTCAATGACATTCCCACATCATTGATCGACAACGGACTTTTAGAATAACATAAGTTATTCACGGATTAAACATGCAAATATAGGATATAATATTAAGAAAATGAAAATAAACATAACCAATATTTTATTTCATTTAAATAATATTTGTTCAAAACATCCCTTATCCAAATACTAAATAGATCAATGCATGATAATACTGGTTAATGAATTATGTCTCAAGTAATGACAATCATACTTGTTGACAAGGCATAATTTCAACTAACTTTGATCTATCGAAATTTTGAGAATACTTATTTCAAGAATTCAACTAGTGAAGTTCTTGTATGTGTGCATTCAAAATATCTTGATATTGCCACATAATATTTCATAAAGTGTGTGACATCCTCAAGCACCAATTTATGACAATCAAACTTTCAAACATTTTAAAGTTTAAAGTATTCTTATTCTTTATTGTATAATGCAACTATGCTATTAGTTTAGCACAACTAGTTCACATGGCCATTTACAAGAATGAAATCCTCCCATGACTAGTATTGAGTGTCATCTCAATTATACCAGCATCATTGTATACAAACAACAATATGCTCTTTAAAAATTTCGTAAACTTCAATATCTACAGTGTAATGTTTGATGCCTTCCAAACTTTCAAGTTTGTTGGCTATGACAATTACGCAACAATTGCTGTATTGCTCATCCATAGAATTTTGAGAGCAAATCCAGGCTGAGGAATGTAATTCTAGATTCAAACATATTCCGTTAGAATATTCATTACACTAGTTATCTAATAACTTCATTAGATATCAATGTTGTCAAATCATCTTGCATTCAAGCATGATACAACAATAACATGATGTATATGAAAAATCCATATGTCAAACAAAGATTTAATTCATGTTCTACATATCCATTTCCAAATGATATATCATGTTCTATTAGACTCATTTATTTAATACCGCCATGTTTACTAACAATAAACATATACTCCAAGGTTGTATGTCTTATTTTCTAAATCTTTCAAGTGAAGTTCCATTCCAAACCAGAACTTAACATTTTATCTTAGATGGAATGTTACTACCCACATCATATAAGATTTAAAGAAAATAAACATAATACTCCCACTAGCTTTCAGGAATACTTAGAAATTATCTTATTTTAATTTTTAAACCAAAACTTGGATTTAATAGTTAAACATAAGAATCATCTCCTAGATGCATGCATATATCCATTCATGGATTCTTGCAGTTTGTACATTTCCAAAGATTATGTGAATTCATAAAACTCATTTGTATTACTTATCGTCCTCATAAAAGTAATCACATAACAAATAGTTTTGATATTCCATTGTCATTTTCATATCAATGAAAATAAGTATGACAATTATAATCATTATATATTTAATGTGCCAAGGAAAGAATATTCAATCACGTTAATTGCTTAAGTGTGATTAATAATCTTGTCACGAGTCATGCATTAAACACAAGTACAATATTGTCCATATGATTTCTACACAAAGATTTAAACCACTAGGGTTTTCCTTCCTTTGAAGAAACTCATCTTTATCAAGATAAACCAAGTTTCCAAAGTTGATTATCTTTTTGGACAGCATCTTAACATTCATAGTATGAATAATTTACCACAATTCAATATTAGGTAATATATCATTATGATTAACAGGTTTACCATGATCCTGTAATTCATATTTCTCATCATATCAAATATTTGAGATATCCTTGCGGATCTATGAATGAGAATTCCATCATTTTGAGGTATATCATATATGACCTCATCATGATATTCACTAGTGTGCTTTAGAAGATTATGTGTTTTGTAATTGTAATTTAATCTCTTCAAGATCTAAACAAAACTCCCACTTGCTTTTGTAATTTAAAGACTATCTATAAATACTTTAGCAAGTAGAACAACACCAAATTGTTTTCTTTTGGGATATTACAAAACACATTGACAGTTCGTAAATCTTATTCGTTAATAACCTACTCCATAAGTAGTTTTAACAAATCAGAACTTCAATATAAGACTCAATGTGATTCATCTCATTCCATACTAAAATGGTGTCTTATTAATCTTCTAGGTTTGAGTTTATTAAGTATATCCAATCAATACTCAATTTTCTAACCTTGATAACTTTTGGAAGAAAGTAGGATATAGTTATCTTGAATCAAACAATATGACAAATGTTTGATTCTTCTAATGAACATTCCATATACATACGATATTTCATTAGAATTAATATTGTAAGACAATCTAACAATATTTAAGATAAACATATTCCTTTTGGCCTACCTATTTACCAACTAAGTCAACTTAATGGTATAATAGAATATCCAAGCCAATTGCATGTTTTATAACATAAGTATTCTTTGACCAAGTCAAAAGACATAACAGTTATAGTATCTTACTTTATATTATAAGTCTTTAAAAGACTTCATGTTTGTGAGTCTATACAGAAACACATAACCATGTATAATTTAAAGTTATTATGAACACCACGCCATGGTTTCAATTAATTAATTTTCAAGTTAATAAACTATTTATGTCATTCCAAGAATACACAAATATTTAAAATAGCATTAGATTACTTTATTTTAATTATGTCATCCGTTGAAGTGTCCAACTTAAGAAACTGCAAATCATCCACGCCTGATCCCACAACAAGTGGTGATTTACCTTGAGATTACAATCTAGCCAAGATCTCACTTAACCTAAAATGTAACTTCAAGTGTTTCTATAATTTTAATGACATAAGACATAAAAGTAGTCTATGCTATGATCTTGACACATGTTCTAAACAAGTCAATCTTATTAGAACGTTAATCTCTTATCTTACGATCAAGAGAATCCATTAGTCATATTTGTATGTGTTTGTTCTTTTGCACACAATTAATACTTCTCCCACTTGTGCATAGAACAACACCATATAGCGATAAACACCATGACATTCGTTTGTTTATGTGAGCAATATGATAGTGTCATAGATATATAAGCATTACAAGTAGATGTAGGAGCACTTAATTATCAAGGAAATGTTCATGACTATCCTTGAGAATATGAATGTCTACATTTTTGAGCGTAATGTATTATTTCAAGAAAATCTAGAAATAATCGAGTTACTACCAAGATAATAAATCTTGTAACTCCCATTGAATTAGACAACGTTACAATAATGTCTTATTCAAGAATACACCATACTCCCAATGGATTTGACAACATTGTAAGTGTTTCATTAACCAGTGAAAATAGCGTGCTATTACGTTGCTACCCTTTGTAATACCATTCGTAACAATTACTTAGGTACTAAAAGAGTGTATTCTACTCGTAGATGATGAATCATCCATCATACTATTAACTTGAAAAATTGAGCATGCAATTTCTTCCTTAATAGGTCTACTATCCCCACAATGGTGTGTAGCACCTTTAATTGGTCAAATCAAAACAACTAGATACAATATACTAGTTTGTCTTTTACCAATTTTGCGGTAATTAGTCTAGATTCTAATGTAATAACTCATATAATATCAAACATGTTTTCTAGTTGACCAAAATGTCATATAAGAATTCAATCACCAACAGAGGGTAATGAAATCTCTTAAGGAAAACATGGTGTGCAATTTTCTTAACTATTAAAGTTGCTATGAGTTATATTAGAATTTAGACAATTCTAATGTTCTAACATACCTTTCTCAATCATGAAAAGGAATAGGATTGAGTCACACTCTTCTTCCATGGAAAAGAGTTTATGTTTGTCTTTTAGTAAATTTTTCTTGATCAAACATTCGTTTGAAAACGAACTAGATCAATTTACCAAAGCCCAAACTACGTTTACGGTTTAATGTTGCATTAATACAATCAAAAGAATTAACAAAATTCAATTTTTAGTATTTTCGATAATTAAATCTTTCAAGAAAATAAAATACCCTTGGTCAATATTCATATTAACCATAGAATTTTCCTTGAATCTAGGACCCTCATTATCATAGTTTCACCACATCGGTTGATCGCTAGTGATGAAAGTATAGAATAGGTAATTGTCGAAGAACAATAATTGACAAACAAGTTTGCAATTCCTAGAAAATATGGGATTTACAATTTTGCCAAAACAATTAATGCAAAACGTAAGCATGTTTCATCCCATCTTATGCCTTAAGTCATAGGTCTCACTAACTAACTTAATTAAGTTGTCTAACTTAGAAACGCAAATCATAAAGTCGAGGTCTCACACAACAAAATAATTCACCTTGTTATTGTAATCTAGATCAAGGTCTCACATAACTAAATTACAACTTCAAGTGTTTCATATAATTAGATGGCATAAACTTAAATTTAAAGGGTACAATTTTTGACGTGTAATCAAAACTTATGTATAAAGAAGCATGCATACAACTTTATAACACAAAATTTTCGAAAACTTACTTGTATTTTAATTGCTAAGATTAAATTCTACAAAGTTTTAATCGATGCGTTGAGAAACTTACAGCTTTGCACTAAGATGCTTCGTACATAGAATGGTTATACTAGGTAGCTCCAATCGAACTCACGGGGCGAGAGGACCGTAGCGCAAAAGCATAACCTTAGACATCCATTCGGTCGATGTGCGCACTTCTTAAACAACCCTTT
The DNA here is from genome assembly GCA_022545495.1 of Chrysanthemum lavandulifolium. NCBI lineage: Eukaryota > Viridiplantae > Streptophyta > Magnoliopsida > Asterales > Asteraceae > Chrysanthemum > Chrysanthemum lavandulifolium. The sequence goes on along the minus strand of CM040246.1, from coordinate 205,019,592 downwards.
ATAGTTTGTTCTAGTGGGTGAGCCGTTCTAACCATTTAGTACAATCGCATCAATCGATTAAAAGTTCAAGAATAATACTTAGATAACAAATCGGTTTCGCCATTATTTAGTCCATTTAATTTTCTATTCATAAAAACCCTTTTGCTTACTAACATGTCAAACAATATATAAACAAAAAGCATTTTAATAAAAATTAAAAGGAACTCAAATAATATATACATATAACTTAACAATTAACATATGTAAAACAATTAGCCACATGCATAATTATTTCGATAAAACCTAATAAACAATTCTAGGCGTAAAAATGCATACATCAACTAGGGCTTTCAACTACAAGGTAGATGAGCCACATACATCGACAAGTCGATTAAGTAAGCCAAAGTCAATAGTATACCAAATAGCACATAACGAATTTTTATTAGTATAATTGAGGTCTTCCCAATTCAATATTATCAAATAAATAAACATGTGTATATCACTTAACAATTAATCAAAAACAATACTCCATGGCAAAACATGCATGTTTCACCATGGATTCCTCATAACAATTATAATCCCAAGATACGCATATAATCATGGCACATAACAATTATTCATGAAAACCACATAAAATATACATGCAATCCTAGGGTTTCTACAAGTTTTACAAAAATAAAACCTAATTAAACAATTAAAGGGTAATCGACCCAATTAATAAAAATTAGGGTTCCAATTTTCAAAACCCTAGAAACCATAAAAGCATATAATAATCATAAAGATTCAATTTTATGTGTTTGATAATTAATTACAACATATTAACGGCTCGTGATGCCACCGTTGGGTTTTACTAATCATAACAATTATATAAAACAAGTAAACATCATCAAAGCATGCGTGAAGTAATAGGAATAATACTTGTAAATTAACTAACCGAATTAAAAGTATGTGCGTACCTTTTGCGAATCAATGCAATTAGGGTTTATGGAAAACCCCAAATTAGGATCAAGAACAAGAAACCCTAAACCCTAATAAATTAGGGTTTGTGAATGTCGACCAACACCTATGTCGACCCACCAATGAAATCAACCACCAAGATTCACAAGCTCAGCGTGCTTGTTCTTCGTTCTTGTACACACGTACTAATAGCGATTTGATGTGAAAAGCTAGTTTCTTGATCACGAAACAAACCAAATACTTATTCTTTAGTTAAGCAAATCGAATCCCTATGGGAAGGAGAGTTCGACCGCCACACAAAAGAAAGAGGAGAAGGAGAGAAATTAGGTTTGCAAGTCACCAAGATTAGGTTTAGAATGAACACAATAGGATTGTATTTATAGTTAACCAATCTTGGAGGACAAGTTAATGTGTGGGTTGGGTTAGGGAACCCCAACCGATCGGCCAATCAATCCCAAAGGATTCTAGATCCTTCCGACTTATAATTTCATCTCTAGTCCTTTAAGTTTACATTTAACGACCGTTAGCCAAACCTCGTTAAATATTAACCACCGTTAAGTATTTATTTCGTGACTAATAATTAATAATAATAACGTTTTATATATTATAATTATTTACATCAATTCTCATACGTAATGTGTGCAATCCGAAGTCTCGAGTTCGAATCCGGTCATACTAATATTAATAATTATCCATAAACCTTTCAAGCACAAAATATTTTGTAAGGGTCTTGCACAATTCTTCTTTACCATACGTACTAAAATTTGTACCATTAAAAACATTTGGACTAAAGTTGCACCATTAAAATAGAAAGTAGCACAAATATATTATTGGGTATTGCATATACCAAAAAACGACACTTTTTTAAAAATTTTACACTTCATAAATGAGTGTGGCCCGTGCGACACCTGGCTCCCATGTAGGTTCTTCCCTGTCTACTGGTGTATATATCTTTTGAAAATAGTGTTCTTTCTGTATTAGCAAAGGAAAACACGTTTCTCAAAGGAAAACACGTTTCTCAAATAAAATTTTTGAAAATAGTGTTCTTTGTGTATTAACAATTTTTGAAAATAGGTTCTTCCATGCAGGTTCCTCCCTGTCTACTGGTGTGAGTTTTGGTCCCGTTAATCGCTAACTGTAAGTTGTAAAGTCACGAAATATAAAATCAGGTATCGTAAAAATATGAAACTTTTAGAAATGAGTAAGATTATCATTATAGTCCATAATAAAATATAAAATGAGTGGTAAGTTCCATCGGGTTGCTTAAACGCTGTTTAAAGCTGGAAATGCGGGTAAAAAACGCGTATTTCGCGTAAAACGCTGAACTGGAAAACGTAAAATTCCAAAACTTGTGGAATTGTTGTAAAATGGAAGAAATACATATTTCTAATCTTTATAGTATTTTATGGACATATCGAGATGCTTGAATGACGTTTAAACCCTAAAGTAATTCTCAGACACGGTTTTGTGAAATCGGTTCTGTATGGATTCAACGTACGTCGTCAGGACGACTTGTCGAGTTTCAATTATCTTGTCATGATAGTAAACTAAAATTTTTTTATGGGATGAATAGTGAAAATGAATAGTAAAAGTGAATCGTAACTTTTCAAGAAAGTATGAAAAGTACCCTGAAAATGCGGGTTGTTACAGTTCATACCAATTTTCATCAAGCTGACAACTGTAGACCGCTGTGATCTTATCCCACTTAACTGTGTCCCAAAACTGATGTATGTAGATAGCCGGTATGGTGGAACAGGAAGTAAATGCAATGAAGAAGTTGGTTTGATTCAGTATATATACAACTATCTTGTAGATTGGATTGGGTTGTGATTTTTCCATATCCAAGTAGCTGTTACTTTTCCCAATAGGGGCCCATTCGTTACGTGGTAAGATCTCATCATCAGTGCGAGTGGGTGGTGGGATAGCGGGTGCTTGCTCAACAGGTGCATTGATGTCAGCCATTATTTCTGTTCAAACACATCCACAAAGAAATGTACATACATAATGGTTACGTTAGATGTGAGTTACAGCTTGACGTTTAGGTCATGCACGAGCTAAAACCAAGACAGTGGGATACATAAGACAAATAGTAGAGATAGTCAACATGGGTGGACAACTCTAGAGTCAGTGGAAGTCAACTCTTCTGAGACAAGACACAATTTCGTGATTAAGTGACTTTGATCAATTTTTCAATTAGACAAAACTCAGTTTTGTCAGATCGCAATGATCAAATCTCAAGTGACAAATCGCAAGAGGGAAAATCGCAGCTAGTCAAAACTCAATGGTCAAACACAACATATATCAAAACGCAGATATGATTATATCACAACCAGTTAAACATGAATCATTAAACCGCAATAGGTCAAACCGCAAAACATGTCAAAACGCAAAAACTTAAATCGCAAGTATCAAAACGCAGCATTTTTTAAAAAATTTCCATACTGGATCCTATGATTTATAATAAAATAATATTCAAACCTCAAATCGCAGGAATTGCGATTGACTCACAACGCAACTAAGTTTGACTGGTCAAATCGCAACAATTTATCAAAACACAATAAAACACAACAAATCGCAATCATGAGAAAGCATGTCAAATCGCATCTTGGAAAGAGCATTCAAAACGCAATCAAGCATATACATTACCAAATCGCAACTAAGAATATCCTTCCAAAACCCAGATAAGAGAAATTTGAGGCAAACCTCAACCAAGAACACTTCATAAGCACTGATCAACCACAAAATTTTACCAAAGAAATCTAAATGCAACAAGAATGCACTATAACGCGTCCTAACTACTCCTAAACACCAATCACAACACACAAAACATCTAAAATACAACTCAGTGACTGTGTATGGCGAATCAAATATGGACAAATTAAAAAGTAAGGGGAGAACAAATAGAACAATCAAAAAAGCATAACCAACAAACAAGGAATCTAAACCCAGTAAATCATTCACTAAAACACAAACACATACCTAGAGGTGTAAAGATGTGAGTCAAGACCCTATATGAAACAAATTTAAAATGAGATTGACCAGGGCGTTAACAAGCATAAATCATAGATCGACTAAGAGCAAGTGACTTACGCGAATCTAGGGACTAACACAGTTAGTGGCAAGAGATGGATCAAATCGCAGTTTAGCAAGTAGAGAGAGAAATGGTGTGGGTCAAAACGCAAATAGAGTATGGTTTGACTTAGGTCAAAACATAGAAGCATTTATACCATCAACTTACAAGCAATGTCAATTTTAGTCCTTCTCTTTTCTTATTCTTTATAATTTTTTTTGGCAAGGTTAGCCCCTCTAATTCCAAATTCCCATATAAGTTTCACACTTTGGCAAATATGGTCCATCTCAAGTCCTAATCTATATAGGTTTCATGTATTGGAAAGATTGGTCCCTATTATGTCATATACCTAATAACTTAGGGATATACAAGACTCAAAGGGAAAGAATCAACTAGCAATTAAGGCAGGAAAAGACCACAACACATGAAAGCAAAGGAAACATATGACAACTAGCAGATATGACATGATATAAGCACAAAGCATGCATAAATGGTCTAAATGGAATTCACACACGATAAACAACATCTCAAGATACAAGATACTGGGTAAGATCATTGAGTTGAGGTAACCCGTAAGTGACATAAATCTTGAAAATTACTCTCCCCCTCAATCAATGACCCTATTTCAAGTAAAACAACAACAGTCATTGATTGAGTATGAAAAATTTATGTACATTTGAGTCCAATTGATTTATCAACAACCTTTAACAACCATGTAGGAACAACCGTCTTTTTGGCGACATGCTTCCCACATTTTGAAAATTTGGATTGCTAATTAGAAATGGTAGCAACACCCATATTGGCATGTTTTGAAAGCTATTTTGAACTTGATTCGAACTTCATCTAAAGACCCGTGTCATTATAGAATGAAATTTCTAAGACCGTAGATGTTATCGATACTAGAAGACATGCCTTGACAAACTATTTCTGGTATTTTTCAATTTTTCAAATTTTTATGGATTTTTGAAGGATTAAGATATGTACAACATGGAAAACAATTTAGAGTATAACATTGGTGTATATACTCTTATAGGTAGTTTGTTAAAAAAACGAGAGCTGAAGTGTTCAGGAGTCATAACATATGTACATCAACTTTGGTTATTCTGAGTTCCTGAATTAGGAAATATCCTTTCTTTAAGAACCCAGACTTTGAGTCTTTTCTTGATGGAAGTGATCAATGTAACTGCAATAGAGTAAGAACTACCTGCACTAACATTACAAGATTGTATGCATTTATGTATGTTAGTGACATCATCATCTAGACCATTAGGGTTTTCAAATTCAACCTTGGTTTTGCCATCGGTGAATAGCTTGCTGGTAGGTATCCATCTAAGTCTAGTATTCTTAAAAATTTTACCAGTCAGTATCCACTTAAGGCAAGAACTAGGATTGTTTGGCTTCTCATGCACAGGGGAACACCTTTGGTTATTACTAGTCTTAGTGGGTTGGGCCTTAGCACGAGCATTAACTTCCTGTTTCTTAGGTCTAGGATGTAAGGTGACAGGTTTTGACAAAACTTGTTTCATATCAACTTGGGAGGCAAACCGTGTTTTTGAAGATTTTGGTCGCTCAGATCTAAATGCATTTGTTGTCTAACAACTGATTGGTTTCTATTGGGATGTAAAACTGGTTTCCCAAAGATTGATGGTTTTGCAAAATTAGTGTTCACACTTTTCCCTGCAGTTTTTCTCATGTCATTCTTTAATGCTGTGATAGTGAAACCCTTATCCTGAAGTTGAGCTTTGAGTTCATCAATTTTGACCATCAAAGATGTTGTTTGTTCTAAAGTTTTAGTCTTGATTTCTTTGATTGAGTCACCTAGGTTTTTTTTATGCCTTTTCAAAGTCTCATTTTCCTTAAGTAATTTAGCCACATAAATTGACAGTTCAATATTTTTTGTCTTAGTTGCATCAATGTCCTGGTTAGTTCCGACTAAATTACTTTTCTCATTCATATCAGAGATATGTTTCTTTAAATTGTTGATTTTCGAGTTTTTGGCTTGAAGATGAGCTTTTAACTCGTTTATTTCAAAAAATTCACGAAATTCAGCAAATTCCGAATTTATACATGGTTTATTAGGTTGAAAGCTTTCCTACTTTCTTTGTATTGCAATTTCAAGTGAAATGCAATATTTTTCAAGTTTTGAGATTTTTTTTGAAAGTTCATTAAACGCTTCTTTATCAACCATATCATTTGTTTTGAAATAATTAGTCTCAGCCTCAACCAAAGAACATTTATCAGAGTCATGTTCAAAATTTTGATCAGTTTGTATAAGTACATTTGCAAATGCATTATGTTGAACAGTTAATTGTACCTCAGCACATGGTACCTGTTCATTTACTGATATGATATCTGCATCTACACCTTGTGTGAAATGAGTCACTGAACTACTGCTTCTGTTATGCTTATCTAACCGAGTTCCTCTGCATTCATTGATAACTGATCCATCATCCGATGCTTTACCCGACTCAACACTATTGTCTCTTGATTGCACCCGACTCTCATTCATCTCGACATCATACTTGAGTTTATGTTATGCTTTCTCCTCAATGTGCTTCTTAACATTACCCAGGTGTTGGAGTAATGTTTCTTTGAATTTGCTAACTTCCATGCTAGTGTAATTAGCAAAACACATTTCTGTCATTTGATAGTCATAATCCCAAGTGTAGTGGGAGCTGATGAACGATTGAAGTTGCTTGTTGATCACTTGAAGTGCAGCCATGGATCCACTTTCTTGAAATTCTTCTTTGTTGATTTGTTGTTCAAGTTACTCTAAGTTCAAGAACAATGTGTCAGTGAATGTCTGTACTTTTTGACTGAAGAGTGATGCAAACTCCCGTTCAAATCCTCCCTCGAATCCAGGTCCTTCTTTAAGTACCTTGAGATGTTAATGAAGTAGTCGAAAATATTCCATGCAACTATCCTTTGCATTAGATTGCAATTGCTGTAACTGGTGAAACTATCTCTCTGGTGAATTTAAGCACGAAGATCTCATATTATCATTAGCCGACTCAATCATGTTTAACCGTTCTGAATAGTTAGGACTCTTATGGTCATCAACAACGTCGTACAACTTCAGTACCTCAGATATCACTGAATCTGGAGTGTTAGGCATGATGTTGACGTTTATGGAATTTAACAAAATCTGTAAGAGACCGTGAAATAGTGTTAACTTGAACGTGTTATGATAACAGTTGGATCGATTGAATGATTAGTGATTGTATGTCAAAAGTGATATTGGTATGTTTGGATTAGGTGAATCTTCGTTTAATTGTGATTTGGTAAAGTTTGAACCAAATTGCAGTCCAAGAAAAAATTTGGGCAAGGTGTCTCCTGGACAAAACTCAAGATTTGTCTTCAAATTACTCAAATCGCTGTCTCTCAAATCGCAATTCTCAAACCGCAAAAACCCAAAACTCAACTGTCAAAATGCATGCTCAAATCGCAATATCAAACCGCAAGACCAAATCGCAAACCTCAAAACGCAGTGACTCAAATCGCAACTTGTCAAACCGTAGAAGTGTCAAACCGCAACTGCTACAGGACAAATATGTCACTCTCAAATCACAGAGTCAAACTGCAAGAGACAAAAACGTCACTATCAAACCGCATACCTCAAATCGCAACCAAGAAACAACTCTGAGGGTTAAACCGCAACTTTGAAATAGTGACTTTTTCACCTAAAAATCACCCTTTTGAACGTTTTAACTTGGTTTCTTTTGTACAACTTGATCCTAGAAAGTTATAACTACCCTAAAAACACTTACTTTAACACCACAAACGTGATAATCAAAAAGAGCCAATAATAAGACAAAAAAACTTCCAAAACCAACCTTTTAATCTAAACCAACCAAGAAAACGCACATACAACCTAGCTAATCAAACCATGGGCTCTGATACCAATTGTAAGATAATTGATATCATAACACCTTATGGAATTGATATGTAATTCGTGTGCAAGAGAGAGAAAGAGATGAGAGAAAATGGGATGCTAGAGAGAGAAAGGAAAATGTGAAATATTAGATTGAAAGAACATCCAACCCTCTCCCTTGGTGGGAGAGGGCTTATATACATATCATAATAACGCCCCTACTTGGTCTGTGAAGTGAGCTGACAGTGGGAAAATCCCAGACCCGACTCCACGGGTGTTACTCTAACTAGTCTCAAGCCTACGAGCTAACTTATGCTAGACATAACATGGGGTGACCGAGTATTTCATATGGATTTTTGTAATCCTAACAGAGACGAAATAGGCCCCGACCCACCCATCAAACCATGTAGTCCGGGTAATGTTAAGATAAAGCTAGTATAATCTAAGCCATGTGGAGTGGAAGCTAATATTGGAGTGAACCATGACCTTACATACTTACATCACCCATTTATGATTAATCACAAGAAACATAATGGGTTTAAACCGGGTTTATTAGGTCAAGATGGATCCTTAACTAAGAATCTCTTGAAGTTAATTGAAGATGATCCCTTTCTAGGAGATAGACTTGATTTACCCACTACACCAATAGAATTATGTAAGGTTATAATGAAAGAAGCACACCCCTTTGAGTATATAATTCATCTACCACTCTTTCCTCACGTGGCATATTTCCACCCTAAGGGTGTGTATCGCTACTGTCACCCGCACTTAAAATTAAGTGAAGGGAAAACTTCCTCTTTAGTCGTGAAATAAGGGTAGAGTCAGGCTCGTGACACGAACAAAAACAAGCGCTTCTCGGGAGGCAACCCGAGCATATTTTATTTACTAGTTTATTTGTTCTTATTTTTATTTGTTTGTTTGTGTGATATATATATATATATATATATATATATATATATATATACTAGTGTCAAAACCCGATACGATGGACGGGTATGACTTGTGGTTTTTATTTTTAGGTTTTAGTAGAACAAATATATACTAAAAAGTAATTAAAAGTTAAATGAAACGGTTAAGATCTATAATTGATATTACTATAATCCATAAAACGCTAAAAGCATGTAAGTATTTTGATTTTGGGTTTTATTTTAGAATTCATTGAACAAATATATACTAAAAAGTAATTAAAAGTTAAATAAACGGTGGAATACCTTGTACTTGTAGAGGTTGCAAATGAAATGTTATTATTCCTAATAAAATAAAAGAGCTAGTGTCGTGTGTTTAATCTGCTCTAATATGTTATTCGAAATGAAAGATTCAAATGGCCTTTATGCCTCTTGCAACTGATGCCTCAAATAATGCATAAGTAATTCAGTTTCCAGTCTGTTACAAATGACACCAACCACATTCGGCATTTTTGTTACACCTTTAGTCACAATAAGTGTCCTAAAGTGTTAGAAATGTGAAGATCATATTTGAAAGTTAGGAAAGTTGTTGGGTTTTCAAACTTAAAAAATCAACTTATGACATATTCGGGAAAGATGGACATAAGAAAGGAAGCACCAATACTTTGAATTTCCCTCCTTAGCACCGGAACTGTTAGTCTCCTGAACACCAGGCTGCCAAAAAAAAAGGCTTATAAGAAAGGATAAAACACACACACACACGGGACGATAAGAATACACGGTGACTTGCTACCTTGTAAAGGACAATTGCCTTGCCCTCGTCAGCATCATATGCATGTTTGTTTCCTGCCCAAAGTTGTAGAATGAAATTAATACGATAAAATCATATACTAATTGAATTGGAAACATCAAATGATCCAAGTCACCTATACCTTCACTGCTTGCCACAGGCTTTACATGTTGGTCTTCTACCTGCTGCAAGGGTGAACACTTGGAGTTATAAAAAAATAACAATAATAACGTAACAGATGATATATTGAAATAAGTATACTCACCAAAATATCATTGTTTCCTTGCATGGAAATTGCTTCTTCTATCTGTAGAATTTCAGATTCTAGGGTGTAGACACGTTCCAAAATCTCGGGAGTGCTCACAAAGCGAATAAAGCTATAAACAACAAACATGTTAGCATTCAATACCATGAACAGAATTTCATGAGAAAGAGAAAGAAAAGAAACCTTTGGACGGTGGACTTTGTAAACCAAGTTGCGTTGACGGCAGGTGGTGGTGTGAGAAATACGGAATAGTCGCCTTGTGCAATCTGATCTTGAGCTGCCTTTAAATGTGCAATAAAAGGGCTGAGCAAACCGGAAACGATTTTCTCTTTCTTCTTATCATTTGTGATGATGTATAAATCACACCTGCCAGCAACCAACCATCAATGAACAAATAAATCATTAAACCGTGGTAATTAGATTAAGGGGTTGTTTGGTATTGCTCTGCTTAAAAAAAAGTATTTGCAAGCTGCTTGAAGAATAAAAGGCTATCTCTAACTAAACATAAAACAGATATACAAATTCATCATTGTAGCCTCGTATCTTGGAAAAATTCACCGACTATAACACATCGAAGCAATATACATAAGAATACTGATTTCCCCGTGTGTGTGTGTGTTTTATCCATAACAATATATAGTTACACACATCGAAGCAAATACGTATATTGTTAGGAGATTCTTATGTAACGCGTTACAATGAATACCCAAATACGTATATTGTTATGAGATTCTTATGTAACGTGTTTTATCCATAACAATATATAGTTATACACGGTGACTTGTTAGAGAATCTTATAGTCGTTAAGAATACACGGTTACAATGCTGATTTGTTAAAGAATCTCATAACAATATACAATTACACACATCGAAGCAAATACTGATTTCCTTTCTCAACGACTATAATAGGTCACATATACATAAATGAGCAGATACCTAAATTCATATTTTAATAATTCATAACTCTCACCTAACTGAACACGATACATGAAAATCTCATAACACTTCAAACACCGACTCATTCCTATTGGTAACTTCAACAGTAAACAAAATAATTGGTGATGGGTGCAAACAGATAAAATAAGATATATGGTACCCTACGTATCGATGGATTGGTAGGAGTAAAATGATAATACAGTATAAATTAACAGACAGATATACTTATTGGCGATCAATTCCACTTCAAAGATGATATCTAAACAAGCGTTGCTTTCTGTATAGAAATGCTGAAACGGTCCAAGATACGCACACCCAAAAAGTTGCATAACTTCAGGCCCTAAAAGCAAAAATTACACGAACAACCGCCAATTAGGCATCGACTAAACACCAAAAAGCTGCATAACTTCAGCCCCTGAAATCACCAATTAGGCATCGACTAAACACGTTCAAGATATTCATCACCAAATCAACTATACCCACAATAATTTTACCAATTATGAGTATTCATATTCAACACCTAAACCTACCCATTTCAGACCCTAAAAGCACCCATTTCAGTCCCATTTCTGCATCCTTTCAGCCCCTAAACCCATACGTTACAGGTTCTGTTTCAGCAGTCAGATCTACCCATTTCAACTTCAGCCCCTAAATGCACCCATTTTGCTCCCATTTTCAGCATTTAAACGCACCCAATTCAGCCCGCGTTTCAGCACTCAAACACACCCGTCTCAGCCCCTATTTCAGCACCTAAACACCCAGATTTCAGCCCCAAAACTTTCACCCATTTTAGTCCACAAAACCACCCAGTTGAGCCCCTAACCCCACTCGTTTAAGACCCCATTTCAGCCCTCAAACACAGCAATTTCAGCTTCCGTTTCAGCACCTAAACCCATCCCATTTCAGCCCCTAAGCGTACCCATTCTAGACCACACATCAGCTCCCTAAATGCACAAATTATGTTTGTTATTCAATTTTAGTTCCTTATCTGTTGATTTGTGGAAATACCCTTTGAAAGAATAAGCAAACCTATTCGTTAGATGTGGAAATGGAACCTGGTGTAGCTGATGTACGGGTTACCATGACCTAGCTGACGGGTCACCATGACTCTCGGATCCTAAATACGTTTCCTTGAACCGCTCCTAGCCGTGGTTTACCACAGAATGCAACAATCAACAGTTTCCCCACATAACCTTTGCCTTCCATAGACAGTTTGAATCCAGTTTTTTTCCTGTAGTAAAATCCACTTCATTATTCAACTATAGTAGACAAAAGGTCTAACATCCTACTTCACTCATCTATCAATAAATAAGAAGTCAAGTTTACCTGAGCCAGGGGAAACAGTTCGGACGTATGCGTACAAACAACCTTGTCATCAGCACACTCTTGTGTCTTCTTGGAATTCTGATCCATCTCAGTCCAAGAACTTTGACTCCCTTTCGGGTGGCATAAAAATTAAATAGCATACGAAACATTGGTAAGACAAATCATAATTTACTTAAACACCATGTAAGACTTGACTTTAGTACTGCACCAAGGTTAACAATGTAGTATTTGCCTTCCAACGTGATGAGAGGACCTTTTCTTAACATGGTGATGAGTCCAAGGCACAATCAATTGTATTTTCTTATTAGGTCCATAAGATTGGTTTATTTACCCTTAATTGAAGTCCGACTTAGATATTTGACATATAACAAAAATGAAAAGCTGATGAACTAAAACTGAGTATTGTGGATTCCCTTTTTCTTCCTGGACCTTGAATGCCACTCGTAAGACAACTCAGACTAACCGGAAAAGCATATCAAGTATTAATTGTCCAAACACTCAAAAGCTATTCTTCTAAAATACACAATAAACACATAGGTTGGTTACCTAATTGTTAAAGGGTCTCATTGGATCATTGCAAAATAAAATTTTAAACAAATATACTCACCATTTTAAATGCATGTATGAAAGCTCAATAATCCTATAAACAACTTATATATTTATATATATAGTCCTAACCCGACTATGTTTACACTCTAATTTTTGTACATTACCACGAATTGTACAGTGCATATCTATGAGAATATTTAAAGCCAAATAGATGCAAGTGATGATGCTTTATATCACAAGATAATAGACACGCTTAAGGGGTGTTTGGATTAGCTTCTCTAGGGCTTATGGGTTTTTTTGAAACTGAAAAAGCTCATAAGTTCACTTTTCCGGCTTATCAACTTGAGCTTGTATCTTATTTAAGTGGGGGTTTTTTAAGCTTATTTGGCCGGCTGATGGGCGTATTTAACTTTTGAGAAGCTCATAAGCTCAAAATTTTGGGCTTATGAGCTTATCAAATTGAGCTTTTGAACTCAAATAAGCCATAAGATCACATTGAAAAGCTCATAAGGCCAAGCTTTTAAATTTGAAAAAGCTCCCTAATAAAGTTTAAAAGAAACAAACCCTATTAAGCGGGAAAAACAGGCTTATGTGCTTTTCTAGATTCAAAAAAGCCTAGAAAATAATACCCTCTTACTGGTAATTATGGGCCATCAAAATGGAAAAAAAAATTAGGTAGCCAAGTTAATCATCTTAGGTGAGCATATATGTTAAGAAACAATATAAATAACTAAAATTTAGTTAGTTACCTGGTGAAGCATTGAAGTGAACGACGCTGATAACGGATAGCTTCCAAAGCCATTTCTTCGAAACACCCAAATCCATGAATGTTTTGTCCCAATCAAATAGTATATATGTATATAGAGATAATTATGATGGTTACCTTCGGGTCGGGTCAGGAGTGATGGCGGCACTGCTGAAACTTACAAGTTATAAACAATAATTATTTAGGATCAACTGATGATGATAGAAAGAATATGTCTCTTATGGGAATCCAACCTTTTATATAAAAAGTTGTTATGTCTTCCCTACTTTCTTATTTAATGAACCTTACGGCTAACAGCAGCCACAGTCTCGGAACTATCACGATTCCTCACTGGCTGAACATGTTCATTTATACCTGGGGAAATTATATAGTCTGAAAGGTTAATATGACATAAGTAACTGACCCTACAATATATAAAAGTAATCAAACTAATAGCCTCGGTACCTTGTTTTCAGCAACTCGTAGAAGTAGAGCTGATCGTAGAAACTCCGGTATCAATAGCAAATTTTGAAGCTGATCATCAACTTCAAAACAGCAGCTCCTAATAGAGGCATATACCATTTGTTTCTGAGTTTTTCTACTCATAATTCTTCAACAATAATGCATACAATATAATCACGTAAAATTTATTTAAGCATACCACTTTCTTGCGTAGCAGGCTTGTGGAATCAAATTGCCTTATAATTTGTTTCAAGAGCCCACACTCAAATTCACATTACGACAGCATAAGACTCGAAGTATGATAAAAATGAACTAAAAAGTGATTCATCAATTAAAACCTCAGTTATACAAAATGATTATAGTCGCTTATGCCTACAAAAATTATTAACCAAATATAAAGGGCACTTATTTTGTACGGATTATAAAGGAACTGCTTGCAAGTAACTTAACTTCTTTGGCCACGTAGCACTCCAATATAAGGTTTGACGATCTGGTCGAATCTGCATATATGCCACAGAACAACAAAGTTAGACTAAAAGATATCTTCACTCTATATTTTCTATATGGATGATGTTTAGAGCTACAAAGGTTGTTTCATAAACAGTTCTATATTTGTACTTCTATATAGTTTAACTCCAAAAACGACATGAGATTCTTTATAGTTTAATACTTATATGCAATTACCTACAGTATGCATACTCGTATTACTTTATGTAAAAGAAAAAAAAACATGAGATTCTGCAAGGGTACTAATTAGTATAAAGCAAGTAAAAAATCAAACTCAGTGGATGTATGTAGCACCTTTAGTACATTATACCATGGTAGCGATATGAGTTCGTATCCGCCTTTGAGTAACTGAAGTTGCACCGCTGATGACCTCAAATCTTCTTGCATCTAATTTAGCCATTTGACAAGCCCTAAGGAATATCTTTCTTTTACTAATCCATATATAAAATGTATGGAGTTAACCATTGTTCAGTTAGTTGACTTTTCAGCCAAACAATCCACACAGATAAAGATAATCTCAGTAATTACCTGAAAGCCACTGAGCCCCATTTTAAAGAAATTATGCAGTAAAAAATTATGCATTAAAATGTATGGAGTTAACCATTGTTTACGTTCGTTGTTGTTTATTTCTTTTACCAATCTGTATATAAATTGGGCTAGCAGCTTCCAGGGTTTCTACCTGGTGTGGTGGCTAGGGTTTTTCAAAACTTTACATAAATTCAATATTCATAGTAGTGATTCAGTTTTGTGTATTGAATCTCAAGAACATAATAGCTGAAAATTGAATTTTATATAAAACTCTAGATTATATTAAAATAAACAAAAATATGACTTACGGTGGTTGAGAGTAGTCATCTAACGGGAATAAGAATTATTCAAGATATATGATATGAGGTTGCTTAGGGTTTCTAATATGATTTTGGAAGGAAGATATTGGATCCATGATATTCAAACCTTACCCTACTTGCCATGATAATGAATCAAATCACGATAAGCTTGACAATAAATAAATCGTCAAATGAGATTCGGTTGTCACTTCAAACTACGAGCATAGCAATCTTATTCTAACGATATCTACACAAGTCTAATGCAATTAAAAAGTGTATCAACAGTATAAATGCTTATAGATAACATTTATCAACTTCCATGGTTCAGAAAGTAATGTGGACTATGTTGAAGGATCCACAATGTAATCTAAAGTGGTTTTTCTTTACAATGATGGTGGAGGATTCAACATAGAAGATGAGCAGCCAAAATCAGGACATGTTTCATATGGAGGGTTCAACTTAGAAGACATGCTTCAATATCTATAAAGTGACAATTCCAAATCCTTTTTCAAAAGTTGGCTCATATAGCAATCATGATAGCTCTCATGGGCATAGACACTAAGAATCATGCAAAACACAATATAAATTGAAAATCTTCAAAAATCAAATAAGAAAAAAATTTACAACATGTTCATCACAATCACTTTCCTGGGAGTTTTCATCAGAAGAACTATGTGCTTGGTTTCTTTGTTGCGTGGCTTAAAAATTTAAAACCAACCATCAAAACATGTGTGTATTGTTTGTGTGTTATGTATTAGGGTTCCAGAATTGAATTGTTTTAGGGTTGCAGTAGACGTAGACTGATATGAGATGAGAATTGGGTCGAGTTCTTTTAGTTTCCTAAAATCCAACTAATTACTGAATATAATGACATCCTTTATAGATTTGAAGTTACATAATTCCTCCAAAACAATATGGTGGCTTAGTGGTTAAGATACCACATAGTCTTTGCATAAGGTCAAGTTCGAATCCTTGCAGCATTATATTTGACTGTATTTAATCCGAATTTATGTATTAAATATGTGCTTACATGGACATAATATGATGACGTGGCATTATGGGATGCCAAGTGGCATTATGACATGGCATGCCTCTCTTATGGGTATGTTTGGCAAAAATAGATTGTCTTGATCTTTGGTGTTGTTCTTGATCTTGATGATGTTGCTTAAAAGATTATAAAAGAGATTATTTTATAAGCTACATGAAGTAACCTTTATTTTCGAGATTATGGAAGATTATTTTGTTATAATCTCTTATAAGTTATGTCTGCCAAAAAAAGATTATTTTTTAAGTAGCTTATTTTTTGAAAAAATAAGCATAATCACTCAATAATCTTGTGTGCCAAACATAGCCTATATATAATGTATAGATATGTCTATTTCATTACTGCTTAATTCTCAAGCTTTAATTATATTGTGAAAATGCTTTATTTTGTTTTTAACTTCGTCTTAATTACATGTAAAGGTACTTTACAAAAAGAAAAGTGTAGGGAAGATCATATGTGTTTTTAGAAAAAATTTGAACATGAGATTGACAATACATGAAATTGCGTATATATATTTGTGTTTGTTAGAGTCAAATACTTGTATCGAGTCACAATGGATGTTTTGCAGCAATTTTCCAGGTTTTTAAAGAAGTTATTTTTACACAAATTCTCTAGGAAACGAATTTGACCCATTCATTAGGACAACTGACGGGCCGGGGTTAACACTGGCGACGTCAGTCTTCTTTACAGCTTTCTCAGTTTTCTTTTTCT
Organism: Chrysanthemum lavandulifolium; assembly: GCA_022545495.1. Taxonomy (NCBI): domain Eukaryota; kingdom Viridiplantae; phylum Streptophyta; class Magnoliopsida; order Asterales; family Asteraceae; genus Chrysanthemum; species Chrysanthemum lavandulifolium. Next base: position 205,002,647 of record CM040246.1, on the reverse strand, counting down.
CATCAAATTTGTAAATTTTGGAAATTTTCAAAATTCTTAATTTTTCAGAAATCTGCAAACATCTATTTTGCAAGCATTATATCTTATTTGCTTTTGTAGTTTTGTTTTGTTTTATATAGTTATTACCGCCGATTTTACACGAGGTTCCGTTTCCATTTTCTTAGTTACAAAAGGTTACAAAAATGTTACATTTTTCTTAGTTTTGTTTTATATTAGTTTTGTTAGATGTGTCCGTGAGCTTGAACAGATTCTTGACAAGATGTCAAAAACAAATACTAACATTTCCGAGCCTGAGTCAAGATCTTTTGCGGAATCATCATCGACATCTTCACTTTTTAGCTCGTCAAATGTACCAGGAAGTGATCTCACCAATGGTGGTAACTGTCATAATTCTCAATTTCGGGTCATTTCTCAAATTTACTATTCATCTCGGGAATTTACTATTCATGCTTCACTATTCATCATTTATCGTAAACTAGGTTTACGAGTATCAAATTCGCGTAACCTTAAGGGTTTAGCGGCGAATTCATGAACAATCATTAAGGACATTTCATATAGACTAGATTTAGTCTACATATCATTAGTAACATCATCATCATATTAGTTCATGCATGGTTCTGCATATTTCATTTAACGTTTATTTTCCTATTAAATAAACACTATCGAATAATCATTTATTTTGAATAATTAATCCGACACTTCCAAAAATTATCCTGATATATTTTTATACTCATTTTAAGACTATAAAAATTATATTACTAGTTTACCCGATGTTTTAAATTTATTTTGTATATAAATTGTTACGTATATATAATTACGACGGTTTTCGTAAATACTACTTGATAATTATTTATTCACTCATTTCTTGTGAGAAATGTATTTTTATAATTTTTATGATTTCAATTTATTTTATTTTGTTCCGTTAAAATCAATTTTTAGCTAACGCTACACTTAATAATTAATTATAAGTATCAAATACACATTAAACTTAACTTAAAATCCATTTATTTAACAAAAACACAAAATTTTTTTCCCCCATCTCACTTTGCCGACCTTACCATGGCTAGTCACCCCAATATTGATATTTTATTTACTAAAAAAATACACCTAAGCATTTTAGAACAAATATCTCTTATAATGTATTGTTTTCTAATAAGAAAACACATACAAAACACTAAGCAAAAGGTGAAAATAATCAAAAACTCTCTTCTTCTTCTCCTTGGGGTTCGGCCAACATTAGAACAAGAGCAAGAATCAAAAATATTTTCAAGATTAAGTGCTTGTAGAATCTCTAGTATACTCTCTTTTAAGGTTTTGAAATAAAAACCTTGGGTATTTAGGAAAAACCTTGTTCCATAAACCTCATCATCATACTAGTAAGCATTTCATGATCATTTTTACTCTTTCATAATATTCATGAGTTATTTTTATCATTCTAGTAGAAATCATGCAAGTTTCATGTGTATTTCTATACCACTTTTAATGTTTTAGTACTTATAATTAGTATATATCATCCTATAATTAATCCCTTGAAACATATCATTTTGATGATGTTTAGGAACCCATGAAACCCTAAGAAGGTGTACGGTAGGTTTACAATAGATTTGGTGTTGATTTGAAGTGGTTAGAATAAGTATTACGCAAGAAAAATCACTTTCGACAACTATAAAATAGGGTCTGATCATTTTTGCAAAGTCTGGAAATTTCAACAGTTTATAAAATATTTTGGGCTAGATATTCAGAAAATATACTTTAAAACGAAACCGTGGTCGCTTGAACGGGTTAAAACGTATTTATAACGAAGAAGTTATGCTATTTTCAAGCTTAACGACGAAAACTATATTTTTCCGGAAAAACAGCATGCTGTCCAGATTTTTAAGAGTAAAAAATGAGTCTTAAGTGTTATCTAAATGAGTCGATTTATCAAAAATATATTAGTATACTTTACCACGAAGCTAAAGACATATAAAACGTAGAAAACGGACTTATAACGATTAAATTACACGTGTTTAAATAAGGTTTTCGTAACTATTTTCACAAGTATAACACTTACATATATATTTTCAAATAGCCAAAAACTAGTTGTCGCTAGAGACCATGTTGAGAGTCGTTTTTCACATCGATAGAATACTTTTTAGAAAACGATGTCTTCTAGTAAAAGTAAGTTCACCAAGCCTATTTTCCAAAATGTTCAACCGTTCGTCAAACGGAGTTGTAACGAATAAAATGTGGTCACTCAAACTTTGCCGAAAACCACACTTAAACAATATTTTTAGTCCAAGTACCCTACTTCACCTATGTTTTTCCCCATGATCGAGACCTCTATGATAAAAATTTAAAAGCTAAGACTTTGAGATAATGCTACAAGCTTTCCAAAACCGTTGAGTTTGTTTCCTAACACTCGATATTCACTATTTTACGACTAGCTTTTGAGGCCATTTAGTCACTTTCATGAATTGTCAAATCATATTGTTTTACCACGAAAAACTATAATTTCTTAATAAATCACTAAATGATTATCGTATAATATCATTTCAACGTAAATACTTGTAAAGTATGTGGAAAACTAGAAGGGGGGTTGAATAGTTTTACCAATTTAATACTTCCTTTTAAATATTTAGATCGACTTATGTCAATCTATTTGGTTGTTTATGTTGGACGTTGATAGATATATATATAAACGTGTAATGAAAGATAAAGAGTAAGCACATCACCACAACACAAGTATTTATAGTGGTTCGGCTACAAGGACACCTTCCTTGCCCTACTCCACTCCCCGAGTCACCTACTCGAGAGTTCGTAAGCACTATACCAACTCCTTATGGCGGAGAAGCCTTCACAACGTCGCAACCTTTTTCGGTACAAAGCTAAATACCGAGTTCTTTCACACCAAGGCGAACCACACCTAACACAACGTCGCCTACCCTTTATACGGTGTTAGGCTAACCACCGAGTTCTTTCACACCTTAGGAGAACTAATCCTATCACAACATCGCCTACCCTTTATTAGGTACTAGGCTAAGCACCTAGTTCCATTACTATGGAGGAACTACTACCCTTCATGACACAACACCTAATCTTAAGGAGATCTACTCCTTGTTACAACACCATCAAGGATATCACCATCCTTGTAAATAAACAAATACTTATATGTATAACGATGCACCTCATCGATTATACGACCTAAGCATTCTTCCCAAATTCCACTTGATTTGGTTCTTCGGCATCCTTCACTAATGCCTTTGACACAACGCTTGGCACCTTTCACTAATGACTTCATCTTGACACCTTTAGCATTCTTCACTAATGCTTTGACATGGATGATGAGCACCTTTCACTAATGCTTTCATCTTGACACTTTCGGCATTCTTCACTAATGCCTTCAACCCAACATCTATGGAGAAAGGTAGATCTATCAACAAGAGAACCTTCGTTGTCTTGATGATGACGAAGCATGGCAACTCATGGACTTGAGCTTGCACATCTTCAAGAAGTGGTGATCTTTCCTTTAAGAGGAACCTAGAAGATCACACAAAACAAAAGACAAAACTACATAGATCTCTTGGATCCGAGGTTAGAGGTTAGAATACTTGGGGAAAGTATGTGTGTAAAGTGATGAATAGAAAGGAAGAAATGGCTCTCATTTATAGAGAAAATTCTCTCTTGTTCCGGATCCCACGGATCCCTTCCACTGGATCCGCTAGCACAAAGCTAGGCATCCGTGGAACGCTCTCTTTGCCCATGGGTATTTTTGGTTATGGGTCATGGGTTATGGGTTGATCCATGGTTTTCTTTCTAGATACAATGTACCTTAAGGATACATTGAACTTGGTTAAGTGGTATATATAAAACCATGGGTTATGGGTCAAAACCATTTGCTAGTTTTTATCTATTTAGTATATACTTGTTTTTACCCATTTTAATATATAATTGTTTTTACCCATTTTAGTATACTTAGCTTAAGTATATGTTAACCCAATAAGTAAATACTAGTTGTTGTACATATATATCTAAATCATAAAATCACTTATACTTGTTAACCCAATATGTAAACACTAGTTGTTGTACATATATATATCTAGATCATAAAATCACTTATACTTGTTTTAGTGTTTTATGTGAAAATATGAATATATTAGAAAACTATTAGTTCAAACCATTTACGTATTTTATTTGTTTTGTTAAAATGATTTTACGTTTGTTATCGACAAAACATTAGAAGATCGTAAAATATAAATAAACGTTTTTATGGCTTATTTGTATTAACAATCTCCCCCTTTTTGTTGATGACAAAACATAAAATTATTTTAAGGAAAAGCTAAAATTCATAAAAGTTTGAATTTATAGTTTTTACTTTCTTCTCCCCCTTTTTGTCGAAACAAAAAGTGTTAAAAGAAACTAACACAATTTTTATAAGAAAAGTTATGTAAAAATGTAAAGAGAGCAAGTGGCGGGAATGGTACTCGTCTTAACTCCCCCTTGACGAGTCCATCCCTTTGAAAGGGCGTCAAGGACATAACGTAAAATGAACTAATTGTGTTTGCAAATATTTTTGCAAATGGTTCGTCTAAGTGACGAAAATGTGCTCCCCCTTGAAGATTGCAAAGATGCAATGGGGTATCATGAAGTATAATCCAAACACGGATTAATGTTTGGAAATGTTTTTGCAATATCGTTTGATACAAAGCTCCCCCTAGCTTTATGGTGTCAAAGTCTTCATGTGTTATTTTGAAAATCTACAAAGTAGAGGTTAGAAATCAAGAGTATAATGCATAATTTCCTGCAAGAAGAACTCAAGTTAGTACAATTTTGTGCTTCTGTACCACGGATCCCACGGTTCCCTTCTTGGAGGATCCGTCTAGGCATAATGGAGGCATCCATTTGTCATGCAGTGACAGTTTCTTGACAATGAAGATGTGTCAAACAATGCTACTATAAGGATAATATATATATGAAATACAAAGCACAACACACAAAACATAGCAAATAAGTGTTCATTCAATAAAACAAGAGATAACCAACCAAATCTCTAAAACTAAGAGAATAAGCTAGCCAAATAAGTGCTAGTAATGCTAATAAGTTACCCCAAACTTAAGATTCAACTAAAAGCTTAATGATGAAAAGGTTTCCTAAACGTTCTAGGTTTGAGCTTGTGACTATGATGCTCATTGTAGTTTAGGCTTGTTGACCTCTTCGAAACGTTCGAGGAGGTGATGAAACATGAAACGTTGCTCTTCACGTAATTCATGTATCAATCTTTCAACGTGTTTACAATGATAGCAATCCATGTCATGGTTTTGAATTTCTTGGAGTGAAAGTTCAAGTGAAGTGGGTTGAGGATCTTCAAGTAAAGGAGGATTTGGTTGAGGCTCATTAAGTGGTGGCTCTACAATTCTTGAGGGTAGAGGTAAAGAAGCATCAACTTCCATTTGGTCGGGTGGTTGCCTTTGATGTCTTCTCATAATCCAAAATGGACTATTGGGAGGGATGATAGAGTTTTCTTTTGGAGCAAGTGTTGATTCAACATTTTGATTTTGTGGCACAATCTTTTCATGTGAATTAGTTGGTAATGGTGAAAGATGAGATGGCCAAGAGGGTAAATCTTCTACATTGTGAGAGTGTGGAGATGATTGTGAGGTGTCTCTAGGCACTAATGATGTTGGTTGAGTTGTGGAGGGTTTGTTTGCTATAGTAGAATTTGGTGAAGCAATCCTAGTGGGAACACTATTCTTTGGGATTAGTTTGATTTATTTCCTTGGTGTAGGAGAAATCCTAGCATTGGTGTATTTAACCGGAGATGATTCGGTCGAGGAAACTTCGTGTATGATTCTAGCAAGTTTCTTGGGTGGTTCTTGGGTGGATGAGTTAGCACTAGGAGCCTTTCTCATGATGAAATGAATAAGGGAGATGGTTACAATTGCTGATAATTGTGTTTGTGTTAGACTTAATCCACTAATGTTCTTGGAAATGTGATGATTAACATGCACAAGGTTGAGATTCAGAGTTACACTGATCTAGGAACTCATTTAAGATGAGATGGAGTGTTTGACTTAGGAAGATGAGTTGAAATGATTTGTTTTAGCAATGTTTGACATAAATCTGTCACCCGGATCCTACGGTTCCCACCAATGGGGGATCCGTCTAGGCTAATCCTAGGGATCCGGCTCTCAGCAGCTAGGAAAGGATGGAAGTGATGTTTGAAAGGTCTAAAGCCTATACCTTTTTGAGTGTTTCAGTTCTCCTAAGTGTCTTTAAATGGAAGGGTACTTAAATGTTCAAGGGCAATGAGTGATGTAGTTAATGATTGCCTTATATGGAAGAAATTGAAACTTTCGTGAGTACCAATGAATGAACAAAGATGACACTAAAATCTTGAGAGTGTGAAATGGAGCTAAATGATCCTAGTGATCAGATAGTGACTTAGGATAATATCTTGTAGAAGATCCTAAAGGTTTTAAGGTGGAAGAACTAGAATTTGATCCATTTCGACCAATTTTGAGGAAAGGATGATTATGATCAATTTTGCCATAATCGAAAGATTTCTAAGTCTAGATGTGAGGGATCATGTGATAAATAATGAGTGATCTAGAGAGCGGAAGAGTAATGAGTTTAGGTGAAACGATAGATCGAAAAGCACTTTGAGTGTGATCCTTAATGAGCTATGAGTGAGTGTGAAGCTTACTAAGCTTGAGAAGGACTTAAGAGATCCTAAGGTATTAAGTTCACTAGTGTGAAGTAGTCTAGGAACATGGTTTGAGGTGTAAAGTTGAAACTCCACTTCTATTTGCCGGATCCCACGGATCCTTCACTTGAGGATCCGAATAGTTACAAACTAGGGATCCGGCATCGGGACGATTTACTTAACGATGAGCGTTTGTTCTAAGTATTGAACTTAGTAGCTAATGATCTCTACAGTAAGCATACATGTATACAAGTAAAACATACTAGGAGCATGTAGAAATAGCACATAAGCAATTAAATGAGATCTAGCTCACAAGTAACACATAGGTTTATCAACCTTAACAACCGCTATTCAAGAAGCTAAAAATAGATTTACGATCTAGATTAGTAAATCCTTTGTATTAACAATTGTGTGCAGAGTAGATGATGGTGTTCACGACAATAGGGTTGTTTTGGCCAACGGAAGCAATGAACTATGTATAGTCATTACGGATGGTGATTAGCATACAATGAACTTCGTCCATGAAGTCATATAGCTCTTCTCGATCAAAGCAAGATAATTGCTTGATGAGGCAAGTGGTTGAGATTAACTAAAAGAAAAATTAATTTTACAACTTGTTTGATTAGTAATCCTAAGACAATGCAAAGTATTTCCATTGTAAACTTATTTTAGGAAAACATAGGAGTATAAATTTCCCAAGTGAGAGAATAAATATGAGACTGTTACTAGCGGTGCTCAATTACGGCTAAACACGACCATTTTACGGGTGATTCCACATACCCAACTTCTATCGAGGAAGCAATTCAACCGTTAGGTCAAATTGAGTTTCTAGTGCAATAAGTTCTCCAATATTCATTCTCGAGTTAGGAAAATTTATATTCCTACAATAGCCTATCGAAGAGTAACAATGATGATACTTTGCTTCGTTTAATATTATACTTGAGACAACTAAGGTGACGAAGGCGTCATGTTAAAAATAAGTTTAAAAGTTGTCCATATGGTAAACAAAAAAAATGGTTGGATGAGCTAGTTCAACATATGTTGTTGGAAAGCTTTGAGTTTGGACTTTCGGATATGAACAATTTTTTTGCGTTGCAAAATAATTTACTTGAGTATATCGGATGAAATAATCAAGTTTTCAATCCTACTATGAAGCTTGGAGAGCGATCATGAAAAGGAAAATGGGAGAGTACATCATCAACACAAGTGTAGCTTATGATCAGATGTACATTCTTGTTGTTTTAGAAAGCGATACAAGAACAAAAGAAATCATATAAGCACATAAAACATTTATGTTGCACACATGACAAACTCAATCAAAAATCCATTTAGTGTGTTATATGTACATTTTCAACCTATATGACTTATCTAAGTATCTAAACTAACATTTTCGACACAACTAGATGTTATCCCAAACACTCCTTCAAATAGCACATTGATTAGTAGAACATTACTAAATCGACAAACAAGAGAATGAATAGCAAGGTAAGGAAACCACATATGTTATTCAATCAAACAAGCACAAAAGCTATTTGAGATAAGCAAATAATCAAGTAGTGCAAAGAAGACAATTTATCATTTAGCATAGCATACGAAAGTTTTTTTCATCACTTTGTGTTAAATATAAACATGTATGCCAAGCTTGATTAGTTTCTTTTATATTTATAAATATGATCAAAACTTTAATTTCAATAGAGGACACATTGTTATTCAAAAGCGAAAACATCCGTCTCCAATTAGATCAAAAGTTTGTGCAAAAGTTATGACCGAAAAATGACTTTCTATTTTAAATCAATGATTTTGTAAATTATTGTTTTGAATCAGTTTATGAAATCATTTTTAAATGAAAGTAGACTCAAATACCTTTAAAACTATAGGTGGCACGACTTCTAACAACTTACGGTTAAAAGTTATGAATTTTTGAAATTCGACAAAAGTCGTCTTACGTACCACGGATCCCTTGCTTGAGGATCCGTCCGATCTGTTTGAGGATCCGCGGATCGACGCGAATTACAAAATGTACGTTTTGACCCGACGAAAAGGTTTAGTCTTTGTAGACTTTTTAGTTAAGTTATATTACCCATTTTACCTTTATTCAAGCTTGATTAACAAGATATCTAACAACAAAACTTCAAAGAAAAAAAATTACTAAAATACTTTTCATATTATGCTTATTATAAGATAGAAGCATATATCACCATTTTGTCCACAAGCAATTTAGCACGTTTTTGACAAAAAATTGTAACTAAGAAAACATACCTTTGTTGTATTCCCTTTGTATGGTTTTAGAAACCATAGGCGCGAAATACTTCATGATCTTCTAAGATACCCAAATCCTTTGCTATATTCCCTTTTTATGGTTTTAGAAACCATAGACGCGAAATACTTCATGATCTTCTAAGATACCCAAATCCTAGTATGAAGAACTCTCAAAGAAAAAAAATTAGAATGATCTATCACTATCCAACATATGATGATTTCTAAAAACATGACTCTTTGTTTTAAGAAATTCCCTTCTTTGTAGTTTTCAAACATACACGGATCGTATCAAGTTTTCAAAGTACAATATACTATAAAAAAAACTTTGTAACGAAGCTCTGATGCCAATTGTGGAAAACTAGAAGAGGGGTTGAATAGTTTACCAATTTAATACTTCCTTTTAAATATTTAGATCGACTTATGTCAATCTATTTGGTTGTTTATGTTGGACGTTGATAGATAGATATATAAGCGTGTAATGAAAGATAAAGAGTAAAGCACATCACCACGACACAAGTATTTATAGTGGTTCGGCTACAAGGACACCTTCCTTGCCCTACTCCACTCCCAGTCACCTACTCAAGAGTTTGTAAGCACTACACCAACTCCTTATGGCGGAGAAGCCTTCACAACGTCGCTTAACCTTTTTCCGGTACAAAGCTAAATACCGAGTTCTTTCACACCAAGGCGAACCACACCTAACACAACGTCGCCTACCCTTTATACGGTGCTAGGATAACCACCGAGTTCTTTCACACCTTAGGAGAACTAATCCTATCACAACATCGCCTACCCTTTATTAGGTACTAGGCTAAGCACCTAGTTCCATTACTATGGAGGAACTACTACCCTTCACGACACAACACCTAATCTTAAGGACATCTACTCCTTGTTACAACACCATCAAGGATATCACCATCCTTGTAAATAAAAAAATACTTATATGTATAACGATGCACCTCATCGATTATACGACCTAAGCATTCTTCCCAAATGCCACTTGATTTGGTTCTTCGGCATCCTTCACTAATTCCTTTGACACAACGCTTGGCACCTTTCACTAATGCCTTCGTCTTGACACCTTTAGCATTCTTCACTAATGCTTTGACATGGATGATGAGCACCTTTCACTAATGCTTTCATCTTGACACTTTCGGCATTCTTCACTAATACCTTCAACCCAACATCTATGGAGAAAGGTAGATCTATCAACAAGAGAACCTTCGTTGTCTTGATGATGACGGGCATGGCAACTCATGGACTTGAGCTTGCGTCTTCAAAAGTGGTGATCTTTCCTTTAAGAGGAACCTAGAAGATCACACAAAACAAAAGACAAAACTACATAGATCTCTTGGATCCGAGGTTAGAGGGTTAGAATACTTGGGGAAAGTATGTGTGTAAAGTGATGAATAGAAAGGAATAAATGACTCTCTATTTATAGAGAAAATTCTCTACTATTCCCCGGATCCCACGGATCCCTTCCACTTGGGATCCGGCTAACACAAAGCTAGGGATCCGTGGAACGCTCCTCTTTGCCCATGGGTATTTTTGGTTATGGGTTATGGGTCATGGGTTATGGGTTGATCCATGGTTTTCTTTCTAGATACAATGTACCTTAAGGATACATTGAACTTGGTTAAGTGGTATATATAAAACCATGGGTTATGGGTCAAAACCATTTGCTAGTTTTTATCTATTTAGTATATACTTCTTTTTACCCATTTTAGTATATACTTGTTTTTACCCATTTTATTATACTTAACTTAAGTATATGTTAATCCAATATGTAAACACTAGTTGTTGTACATATATATCTAAATCATAAAATCACTTATACTTGTTAACCCAATATGTAAACACTAGTTGTTGTACATATATATATCTAGATCATAAAATCACTTATACTTGTTTTAGTGTTTTATGTGAAAATGTGAATATGTTAGAAAACTATTAGTTCAAACCATTTACGTATTTTATTTGTTTCGTTAAAATGGTTTTACGTTTGTTATCGACAAAAAATAAGAAGATCGTAAAATATAAATAAACGTTTTTATGGCTTATTTGTATTAACAAAGTAATTTATAAATTGTCAAGATGTTATAAGATTATTTTTCGACGATAAACTTTATTTTCCAAAAGTGTACAAGTGGTATGGATATCATATGAGTTTGCATGCACGACATTATCTCGTGACTTATATTAGAGTACATCATTCATATAGGGTTGCGGATAGAGATTGCACCTCATTTCTGTGTATTCACTTTGGCATCATAATTATTGCAACATGTGAGTAATCACATCCCCTTTTTACCGTTTTTACTATATTTTGGGGCGAAATGCATGAACCATTCTTGAACTAAATTGATTACTACTTTTATGAACTCGTTTGACTAGAACTTGTGAACTCGAATCAAATCCTTAAACATAATTACGAACCTATGACTTGTTTGAACTTATTGGACCGTACTTGCTATGACCCTAAAAGTCTCGCCTTATTGGTGGAGCGTACAAAGTCTCCCTTGTTCGGAGCAACCTTAAGCCTCCCGGTCCGGAGCGAATGTCTCCCATGGGAGCAGAGCATTTTCAATCTAAATTCTCCCATGTTCGGAGTGTTTTAATTGTATATAATAGTTGTATGATGTCTTGTTCGTACATTCGCATTGTTAGTCTCCTATTAGTAGGTAGTATGGATAGCGCTATTAGAGGTCGGCCAATCTCCGTCCACTATGTTACGGACGCATATTATTTATTCTAGGGCTTTGCACGCATACATTATTATATACGTGGTGCTATATTGTGAATGTCATGACAACGTATACTTGACTACTTGACACTATATTTTGTGCAATGGGTTGTGAACACAGGTTGCAAGTTTTGTATGGGCGGAACTTGGGCGAGTGGATTCACAATGCCTTTGCTTTGTGGACTATTCTCGATGACCGAAACCTTTGACTTTCTCTCTTTAACGTTTTCATATTATACGAAACGTGTGTACTCACCAACTATTTTCATAGTTGACCCGTTTTCTCTCATGCATTTCAGGTGATCGTTAGTAAGATTTTCTACAAGGTCTTTGCATAATGAAGTTTTCACATGTCACTACAAATCATTATGTATTAAATCAAAGTCTTTTGGGATCTAAACTTTGTATTTCAATTGCCGATGTCGGCTAAACTAGTATTGTAATAATGTATCTTTTCCTTTAATCTTAAACGTTGGTATGTTCTATTATCTTTTGCTTGTGTTCCTTTCCGTTACACCTCGTGTTTCCGCCTCCGGCGAGGGTGTGACAGATTGGTATCAGAGCCAAAGGTTATAGAGAATGCCCATTTTTCAAAAATAAAAATCGCAACTATAACCGAAATAAATTTTTATTAAACATCGAACATCATACGAGTCAACTAGTCTTATCATTGCATCGTTAATCATAAATTATACATAGCACGATCACCTATGTCTAATTTATGAAGAACCATGCAATGATAAAATGTAGTTTTAAAACATGTTTAGTCGAGTCTTTAGAGTCGGTCACCGAAATTGCATTGGTCGGTGGGTATGCATAACATGCTTTCACATTCACGTTTACGTTACCGTACTTTGTTTATACTTTCTCTTTTCCATCTTTCGACTTGTTAGACATAGCATGTCTTTGTTCCTTTCATATTTCGATCACTATAACACATATTACCGCCGTTATGCACCTCATCCGCCTTCGTTCGAGTGTCGTTTACTCAACCCGATGTTTTGGTCCATTGCAGGATCATGGCTGCAAGAAACACACGCTCAGGAGTCAACAACAATTTCAACCTAAACAACAATGCCAACCCAAACAACAATGACAATCCAAACAACAACGCTTCTGGAATAGCGGATCTACTCACCCAAATTATGACGCACCTTGATGCTAGACGAACCAACGTTGGAGAAGGTACTTCAAACACTGGTCATGGATGCATCTATAAGACTTTCATAACATGCAAGCCAATGGAATTTTATGGTACCGAGGGTGCCATAGGACTGCTAACCTGGTTCGAGAATGTTGAGTCGAAACTTAGTATCACGAAATGTACTAAAGAAAACAAGGTTAAGTTCTCTGCTGGTCTACTACGGTGGTCGAGCATTGACACGGTGGAACAACCAACTGCGAGACTAGAGGAAGAGGAGCGCAAATCGTTATCTTGGGAAGCATTTAAGAAACTACTAAGCGATGAGTACTGCGAGAAAAGATGAAGTCTGTGTTGGGCGAATTTTGGAATCACTTGATGGTAGGGTAGAAGTCGACATGTACACGATCCGTTTCCACGAGTTAACTAGGATGGTTCCTCACATGGTTTCCACCGTGGAAGTTGATCGACCGATATATATGGAGATTGATCACCGAAATTATGAGGATGTCACTCATCAAACCCAACCACTCTGCAGTCATGTGGGTATGGCGTGTCGCTTGACAAATGATGTGATCGGGTTTGGAGGACTAACAAAAGCAAATGACAATGGACGAAAGCGGCAGGAGGATCACCGGGGAAGCCGAGACCGGGACCAAAGAAACAAGAGGCGTGAATAACCGAAACTACGGAGAAATAACTCAAGGGCCCAAAAGATACGCAGGTCCACATCCTATGTGCACTCGATGTAACTATCACCACTCAGGAGACTGCCCAAGGTGCGACAAATGTGGACAGACAAGCCACTTCGAGCGGAATTGCTCAAACAGGACTGGCAATCAAGGAAAAAGGTCAGCATGTTACGATTGTGGAAGTCTAGATCACCTTCGGAATACCTGTCCAAAGTTGAAAAGAACTCCCAACCAAGGAGGTAATCGTCCAAACCTGGCGTTGGCAATAGAAGGCCCACAAGATCAGAACATTGATGTTCCCCGTGCGTGGTCGAGCATTCTATATGGGCACCGAGAAGCCCAACGCGTAACGGGTACATTCTTCGAACAACCACCTTATTTCGATACAACATGATTTTGAGTGCATAACTTCCTTCCAATTTTACCACGTTCACGACATTTATTAATTTGAGACCTAACGATATCGACCTTAGTTGTAATTTATTTTGTTGATTTGATCTGCGTAAGCAAATCCAAGATCGAGCGAATCTTTCAAAGACTCCATTCAAGGATGTTGAATCCTATCTTTCTAACAACTTGTTTCTAGCTTGATCTAGTGACGATTATTGTTTGATGAGTTGTGAAAAGCAAGTTAAGAGTCAAGTTTTTACTCAAAAGGTCTTTGAGAGCTACGTTCGGTGTTGGGTAAGTTTACCCATTAAATCGATCACAGCACGTATTTAGTTGGATGAGGAACCCATATGCATGAGCATTGACATGATCATTTAGACTATTCGCATTTAGCATGAACTTTTAGAACTCTTGTCGAAGTTCGGATTATAGTATCAATAATTGAATCACGAGGACGTGATTCCTCTAACCGGGGAAGAATGTCATAATTCTCAATTTCCGGTCATTTCTCAAATTTACTATTCATCTCGGGAATTTACTATTCATGCTTCACTATTCATCATTTATCGTAAACTAGGTTTACGAGTATCAAATTCGCTTAACCTTAAGGATTTAGCTGCGAATTCATGAACAATCATTAAGAACATTTCATATAGACTAGATTTAGTCTACATATCATTAGTAACATCATCATCATATTAGTTCATGCATGGTTCTGCATATTTCATTTAACGTTTATTTTCCTATTAAATAAACACTATCGAATAATCATTTATTTTGAATAATTAATCCGACACTTCCAAAATTATCCCGATATATTTTATACTCATTTAAGACTATAAAAAATTATATTACTAGTTTACCCGATGTTTTAAATTTATTTTGTATATAAATTGTTACGTATATATAATTACGACGGTTTTCGTAAATACTACTCGATAATTATTTATTCACTCCATTCTTGTGAGAAATGTATTTTTATAATCTTTACGATTTCAATATATTTTATTTTGTTCCGTTAAAATCTATTTTTAGCTAACGTTACACTTAATAATTAATTATAAGTATCAAATACACATTAAACTTAACTTAAAATACATTTATTTAACAAAAACACAAATTTTTTTTTCCCCCATCTCACTTTGCCGACCTTACCATGGCTAGTCACCCCAATATTGATATTTTATTTACTAAAAAAATACACCTAAGCATTTTAGAACAAATATCTCTTATAATGTATTGTTTTCTAATAAGAAAACACATACAAAACACTAAGAGGTCCGGGTACGGTGGTTGTTGGCTTGAGCCATAGTCGACCACACGAACTTTTAGCGCGACAAACCATACCGATATTTGGTTTGGTAAGGTCTGGCGCCAATACCAAATCACCAAGCTATTTTTTCCTCTTTTTTTTTTTGGTTTGTGTTTTTATGATGATACCGTGGTTTTTTTTTTTTTTTTTTTTTTTTTTTGTATATGTGTTTATGTGTTTTGCGGGTTTTGGAAGGAAGAAGACGAGTCATTTGGTTTTACATGGTGAATCCAAAGGCCACGTATGCCATATGCCTTGGGATATGCAGATTAATCCAAAGAAAATATATTAGGTCAGGTACCAATAAAGTAAATGTCTACCAATAAAGTAAATATCTTAGAATATCATGATAAATATATAGATAGGTTACTCTGATGTCTTTTTTAATGTATTGTTTTAATGTGACTTTTTTTTTTTTTTAATTGTAATGTCTTTTTAATTTAAGTAATGTTTTATGTTTATTAATGAAATTAAAGTTTAATTATATATATTGTTGATATTAAAAAAAAAAAAAAAATGACGGCACCAAAAAAAGTGATGTTATAGCTAGGGAGGGGTGTTTTGGTGCCATAGAGACATCTACGCTCAGTTCTCGAGTTTTGAGTGAAGGGAAATGGAAAAAAATAGGAAATGGAAAAGGAAAGGAATTGTTAGTTGATATGTTTTTGAGATAGAGGAAATAGGAAAGGAAAAGGAAAGTAATCATGTTCTTGAGTGGGAGAAAAAGAAAAATAGCTTGTTTAAATTACATATATGCCCTTTAGTTGTTAATGTAAAATCTTTTAAAAATGATATACGAGAAAAGTTCAATATAGAACTCATATTTGTCATAAAACCAATTAACCAATCATAACCACTCATTTCTTTTATTAAAATATATTCACCCTTTTTTTTAAAATTAAATATTTCACAAACCGTTAATCGTTACGCCAAAAAAATCATATCATCTCGACGAGAATTAAATTATTTTTCTATAGATATCATTGTTATATACTTTCGACGAACTTTTTTTTTTTTTTTTTAATTTCGTTCAGAAGAATCACATGTGATTTGATTTTTATGAATCACATGTGATTTTTAAAATCACATGTGATTTTAAAATCACGTGTGATTTTTACAAATCATTTTACGAATCACATGTGATTTTTAGGCGAAATTTTAAAAAAACTTCGTCGAAAGATATAACAACGATATCTATGAAAGATAATTTAATTATCGTCGTGATGATATTTTTGTCAGTTTGAAGATTTACCATTTGCGAAGATATATTGTTTTAAAGAAAGGTGAAAAATAATTTTTTATTAATTTAGATAAAAATGGATGGCTATGATTGATCCATTGATTCTATGACAAATATGAGTTCTATACGGATCTCAACTCAATGATATATTATTCTTTGCACAAGATAACTTTCCCTTTCTATCCATTTTGTTGTTAATATAATATGCACTTTTTGCATGGTTGTCCACGTGACTAGTTTGCTATCCATTTTGCTATCACATTCTTTACTTTAAAATTTAAATCAATGAAGTGTTTACTCGCCCATGTAATAAATCAATCGCCCAGCAGCCCAGGTAGTAAATTGAAACGCCCAGGAAATAAATCACTCGCCCTGGAAATAAATCACTCCTATTACATTTGTTGCATAAAACATTAAATCGCCTCACCACTCGCCCACGTCTCGTCAACACTCGCTTCATCATTTAAACTCGCCTAGGTCTCGCCCTGACCCCATCTAGAAACTAATCTACTAATCCATCTAACTTTGGAAAATTTCACAGGCGATGTTCAAATTCGTAAACTACTGCTATAAAAAGTTCATTTAATAAAATGCTTAATAAAATCTAAGTTTTCCCTCTCATGGATCTCCATGCATTCTTCTTCTTCTCCCAATTAAGTTTCTTCCGTTTTTGTAATCTCTTCCCTCGGTATTTACTCATATCCTTCAACCAACCAGCATAATCCTTATCCTTCTTGCATTCCACAAAGTCAGCCAATTCATCAAAATCAGTACCTGTACCTTGCCCTTCAAATCTAATCTTGAGGTACACCTCTCCACTGCAAGTTTTTTCTCTGACAACTCTACTCTCCTCCATGCTAAATGGAACCGGTACCCTCGTGAATTCTGTTAGTGTGGAATCATTTGTAGCAGAAGCATCGCTGAGTAACAAGAGTGAGTAACAGAAGGAGTGAGCAACAGTGAATATTGGGGGCATTCTTCATACGGTTTTGATAAGTAGGAAATCTTTATAATAGCTTGACTAGAGGAAGAATGATAATGTTGGCCAACTGACACTATTTTGTCCATTACTTTCTGGAATTTGTAAAGAATTAATGTGTAAAATATGATTACAAAAGGGATGTGATCTGCATAAATTCATCAGAATAAATACAAAGGAAAGAGAGGGTCGTAAATTAAAAGGTTTTGGTGGCATATATATCATTCTTTATGGTGTAAAATTCACCTTCCATTACAAAAATATATATATATTTATCTGCATATTTCAAATAAGGGTTTTTCTATTATGTGCCCCAAATAAAGCGATTTGGGAAATTGTTAGCATTTGACTACACTTTGGCAAATTTTGATTTATTTGAACTATTCATTTTATTTTTTATTTTTGCATCGTTTTTAAACTTTTTCCCATTTCACACATAACAGATAAAATGTAGCCCAGATTGATACAGCCTGAATTCACCAGAGTGAAACTTCACATATATGCTTGCATCATAAAACTATATCCTTTATACCAATAGCTTAACTGATACGTATTGCTATCTTTTATCATACCTCGCATACAGTGCCCGCATCTTCTGGAACTTTGCAGCTATCCCTCGTGTAGAGTATCGGCATACCTGAACCTGCACCATTTAATAAGGCGCAATTTATGAACATCATTTAGATGAAATAAAGATTTGAAATGAAAACATACAAAGCAGAAGATTTACCTCTTCGTAAATTGTAAGAGATTTACCGGATGATAACGATCTAGGATGATAACGATCAGCTAATGAACTTAAGGCATCGATATTACTCTCTTGAAAAACGCATAAATTAGTCAAAGCCATTATTACTGAGATACAGCCGTTAACTAAAAAGTCAAGCCCACTATCAAAACTCAACGATAACAACCCTAAGAAATGTATAAGCATAAGCTTCGACTCCTTATTCTTGTTTAAATCCATTTCAGTGTGGGAGAATTTTTGGATTGGAAGATTGATACTGAATTCTTTAAAAGAATTAATGACTCCAACAATAAGATCATACTCCCCTAATATAAGAAACCTAATAGCTTGAATCAACGAATTACTCATTAGCATTAACAAAGATGCTAGATAACAAATATCTTGTAAACTAGCATCACCAATAAGAGGCAGTTCTATATCATAAACATCGTTAGCAGCCCTTGTTAATATGCATCTTAAAAAAGATTGAATCTCATCTCTGAATGATGTGTCTAATATGCACAGGCTCCGCTGTATATACTTAATAGAGGAAGCTAAGAGGTCGGACTTTTTCTTAAAAAGTTTTTTTCTGATATTTAAATTCCATGAGCTGTCTAATCTACTTATCATTTCATCTAGTTTCTGCATCTTAGCGAGCTCAATACAAGACTCAAAAGAAGGCATGTTGACCGATAAACCCCTGGCACTTGTTGAATGGTTCTCAGTTTTCAAAATGGACATATGTTGTGTATACAACATAACTGAGCTTTCAAATGCTGGAAGGTAAAAATCCCTTAGTGTAGGATCTGGTTCGAGGGTTTCAGTATCTATGCCAACACCGACAACACAAGAAACCAATGAAACGATATGAGCCTGCAATAATTTGGGTGAAGAAAGCACAATGGGGTTTTGCAGCAATGCTCTGGCTGCAACAGTGCTAATTTCAGCAGACTTGGCCTTATTAAAATGAACCCACGTTATTTTATTAAAAAATTCCTGGAGAGTCCCCTCATCAGAGATTGACAGTGAAAAATGAGAACATATTATCTCCATTATTAAGTCACCGCCATTAATGCCATGCTTTAATAAACGCTCATTTGTAGGAGAAAGAGAATCAATAATCTGCAGATACCTTCTTAGCTGACCATGCACCAAAAGCTCGTCTATGAGCACCTGTTCAGTTGCACATGAGATATCAATATAAATCATACTCCTATACAAATATTACTTCTATGTGGATTGACTACCATTGATGGTTAAGTGAAACTTTTATCATTAGAAAGTGTAAAACACTAGTTAATTTTTCAATATAAACCATGTTTAGCCAAGTGAAACCTGATTATAAATAGGAAAAGTTTATATCGGAAAGTACCTCATGGATTGTTGTGATAGAAGGAATGAAGGGATTAAAGAGCTCTAAGGATGATACAGATGCAACCTCAGCAAATGAGTCTTCAGGATTTTCACCACTATACATGCATTGACAACATAAGAACTTATTTGAATGATTTTCAAGTAAACTCAACTTTTTAGATACTGAGATAAGAACTCTTCCACTTTCCAAAAGATGTTCTTGGGGCACATGAAGGGTCAAGATTACCATGCAACATCTTATCAATAAACTTAGTTCTTCAAGTTCAAGTGATCGGCTGTCAGATACGCCATGCTTAGAACAGTTGCACTGCGTCAACCTCTTTTGAAGATCTTTGAACAGAATACAGGAGAGTGTATATACATCTTGTAAACTAAACAAAACTTCATCGTCGTTAGTTTTGATGAACAATTCATTCAAATCAGTTCCATTGCCTATACAAAACTGCTGCTTTGAAGATAACTGAATGAGCAAATTATATGTACTTTTCAAGAGCTGTGACTTGTTACCCTGATTAGACAAAGAGCAGAACTTTAGTTTGAAGCAATTTAAGAATAGGGTATTTATTATTAATCATAGTATAAATGGCAAAATATAGTATGGGTTATATTAGCATTTCTACAATAAAAATTCAAACAAACAAGAAAATGGAAAGAAGAAACGGTTAGAAATATGCCTATGTTATGTAAGTCATTTCTCTGTTTAAGAAAAACTAAGGTTGCGTTTAGTTGGAGAAAAATAGAGGTCTGTTCTAGAAAAATTTCCAAGGAAAAGTGAGAAAATGAAAAACAAATTTAGATAAAATATTTTCAAGAAACTTTTTTAAAACATAAAAATGGTTTTTCTATTCTATAACTAATACGGAGTAATCATTAGAGAAGTGAGATCAATACTAATCTACATGTTTTCCTACACTTTTCTACAACTAAACGCGCCCTAAAAATTGATGTAGGATTTAAACTTAACAAACATTACCAGAAGGATGGAACTAAAAACAAAGAAGAGAATGAACAACTACACGTACCTTAGAAGATTCAAAGCTGTTGATTAACTTTTTGAAAACGCTTCGAGTGTCCGCAGGTACGGTGAGTTTTCTCTTTTTAGAAATCATCTCTGCACATAAACACGGAAAAAAAACTAACTCTAAATATCACGAAAATGAGTGTGCACACCCAAAGATTTCTTCAAAGAAAAGAAACAAAGCACATTCAAAGAAAAATAAAAAGTAGAAGAAGAGAAAGAAGATTGATTCACATAATGAGTAGATAGGTGAATAAGTTGCAACTTCCCAAGTATATATCCACCACACAAATTATACTATACTATTTTTTTATATATTTAAAAGGTGGGAATGCTTCTTCGTGATGAACAGTTTGCCGGTAATGGTTTGGACATGTACACGATCTATGATTTCAACGGACCATATTTGTTTCTCGCACTGTTTATACAACTGTACATTTAACAGTGTCCCATATTTCATTTTCGACTTGGAAGCAACTAGTATGTAGTTAGGAACACGTGTACCACCAAAAAAATATATTACATCTACTATTACAGAAGCAAACAAACAATAAAATTTTAGAGTAAACTGCAAAAATCATCCCTGTGGTTGTATTTTCGCAAGAATCATCTCTATCTCAAACATTCAGCATTAAACATCCTCAAGTCCACAAACCTTTAGCATTAATCATCCCGAGCACTAACGTCGTTAGTTTTACCCGTTAAGTGTTAAATAATATTTTCCCGCTAGTCCTCCGTTGACATTTTTGCACCATTACCCTCATTTTACGCTTTCATCACTTTTTACGCTTTGTCCGCTTTTACCATTTTCGTCCGCTTTTATCCGTTTTGTCCCTTTTTGTATGTATTCGTCCGCTTATTTTACGTTTTCGTCCGTCATTTTAACGCTTTTACGTTGCTCGTTATTTTAACGCTTTTATCCCTTTCGTCTGCTTTTATATGTTTTCGTCCGCTTTTACGTTTTTGTCCGTTTTGCCGCTTTTATCCGTTTTACCGCTTTTACGCCGTCCGCTTTTTACTTTTTCGCCCGATTTTTACGCTTTTGTCTATTTTATCCGTTGTTCGTTTTTATCCGTTTACCGTTTTTACGTTTTGTCCGCTTTTACCGCCGCATGTTTTTAATCTTTTCGCCGCTTTTTACGTTTTGTCCGTTTTCTTTCATTTTGTCCGTTTTCTTTCGTTTTGTTCGTTTTTGTACTATTTCAACATATTGAAAATTTGTTCCAAAAGAAAAAAATTGGAAAAAAAATTCAAAAAAATTTGAAAAAAAATTCAAAAATGTCTGTTTTTTGTCAATATTTTTAGGAAATTTTTACAACATGTCCAAATTTCGAAAAATATTGAAAAAAAAAAAAATTATAAGATTTTTTTTATTCAAATTTCGACATATTGAAAATTTTGAAAAAAAAATAATTCAAAAATTTTTTTTATAAGATTTTTTTTTTCAAAAAAAAATATTTTAATCAAATTTTTAAATTTTTTATTCGAATTTTTTTTATTTTTTTTCCAACGAAAACAAAAAATGACAAAACGTAAAAACGGACAAAACGTAAAAACCGGCGAAACGAATAAACAACGAACAAAACGGATAAAACCGACAAAACGTAAAAAAAGGGCGAAACGGATAAAACGTTAAAAACGGACGAAACGGATAAAAACCGACAAAACGGATAAAACGTAAAAGAAGAACGAAGACGTAAAAAGCAGGCGAACGTAAAAACGAACGAGAACATAAAAACGTAAAAACCCGGACGAAGACATACAAAAACGACACAAAACGTAAAAAGCCGATTTAAAACGTAAAATGAGGACTAACGGTGCAACAAATTTTAACAGAGGACTAACGGAAAATATTATTTAACACTTAACGGTAAAACTAATGACGTTAGTCTTTCGGACGATTATTCTTCAAGGTTTGTGACTCGGATGTTTAATCGCCGGGTTTGAGATAGTGACGATTCTTACGAAAATACACAAAACACAGGGATGATTTTTGCAGTTTACTCTTTTTAAAAAAAATACATAACAAAAGTATATTCTTTTAAAAAAACACGTGAACCAAAATCTGAAGAACACGCAAGAACCCCGCTCGTTGCATTAAAAGGACGGTACTTTAGTTGAAAAAAGCTGCAAAACAAGCGCGTGTAATAAAAACATAAATGGAAGAGCGAGTAGATAATTTGACCAATTCATTCCCCAAAATCCAATTCTCCTTTATCTGTCTTGTCTAGTTTCCAATACAACCCACTCTTGTCTGTGCAACTAAAATACTCAATCCATTGTCACATCTCTTTCTATCTCTCTATATACCTCTCTATAGATTTATGTATAAATTTAGATTTTTACTTTTACATATATTTTCTTTTCAATAAAAGTTTGAAAAACTTGTGTCCATGCGTGGATATCTGGTTTACTGTTAACCTCAGCATCGGTCATAAACTGACCCGACTCAAACCGAGAAAATTGAGGACCGAAAATCGTGAAAATGTGAATCGAAACCAAACCGAATATTGTCGGTTTTTTTTGTTTTTCTTCGGTTTGGTTCGGTTTTATCGGTCTAGATGTATTTTGATATATTTTTGTCGGTTTTGGACCGAACCGACTCGACCCGAAACCGAAATCATGTATAGCCTGAAACCGAAACTGAATCGACGGTTTATCGGTCCGGTTTACTTTTTTAGATTCGGTCGGTTTCCTCTGTCCGGTTCAGTTTTGAACTTTCGGTGCTCAACCCTAAATCTCAGTCTTTTATTGTTTATATTTTTATAATTTTATTTTGGGTGTTTCAAATTAGTTATCAAGACTAAAACTGATAAAGAAATTTGATCAAAATTAATATATTACCGTTCTTTGAGTTTCTTAATACAAACTTTCAAGAAAAAAATTATTAATTAATTAATGATAAAACCGTTATTCTATAAAAAATAAGAAAAAAATAATAATAATTATGTTTTTCTTAAATTGTGTATTTTTTTATCTCTGAACAATATTTGTGAGACGAAAAGAGCATATAATAATCTCTTATTAAAGCATCTGCAACGCTAAACTCCATCAATAGATTTTTACAATTAATAACTCATATTTTTCATTAATTTTTACATATCAGCAAGCTTTTACTATAAATCTCTTCAATAGTAAAAACTTTTTACAAAAACTTTTTGAAAAGAGAAAGTGAGAAAGCAAATGAGGAAATCAATATCGTTTGACTAAAATATTAGTTTACTACAAAGCTTCAGACGCTTAATGAATTACAAGTCATTTAAAAAAGCTTTTGGAAAAGCACACAATGCTCTAAAAGTCTCATACAAGGATCGGGTTTCAAAGGATTCTGTTTTATTCTCCGCGCTTGATCAGGCTCTTCATGCGGCGAGAGTTTGGCTTTGTGGGGTGTGTTTTTGCACTCACACGTTCAGTAAAAATTGTAAACATGCTGACGGGGAAGTGGTTCTAGCACCTAGTTAAATGCATTATAAATGTCAAATTAAATGCATTGTAAATGTTGATCCTAAAAACCAATATAGGTCATAGGGTTTTTCCAGATTTGTTTACTTGGTCAACTCATTGAAATGCTACTAAATTCACCAAAAGTTTACTTGGTCAACTCATTGAAAACCTAACCTTTCTCTTCTTTATAACTCTTTTACATTAAATAAATAAATAAAGTAACTTTTTATTGGAAAACAAAATATTAGGGTCCGTTTGGTATTGTTGAATGGGAATGAGACTATGACTTTCAAAGTCATAGTCTGCGTTTGTTTGTTTTGTTTTGTGGGCGTGAATGAATTGGTATATCATAGTCATGATTCATTATACACCAATTTGGTGTCTATGAAATCCATTCCTATGGGCCCCTCTTTTTTCCACTACAAAATTCAAATATCTATACACTTTTTCATACCATATTTTATCAACCAAACATAAACAATCGTAATGATACAGTTTTTCATACCCATTATCATTCAACATCATTCCAAATCCGATACCCATTGTCATTCCTAGCAACAAACCAAACGGGCCCTAAGCCTTCATACCAGGGTCGGCCCTGGGGTGGGCGGGCTGGGCGACGGCCCAGGGCATCAAACGAACAGGGGGCATCAAATTTTGGGTGTTGTGAAGTAGTTTTAAGCGATGAAAATGGTTTTGTGATGATAAACGGAATAGTAGTCAGGTAACTGAGCCAGTTTTGATAAATGTTTTCGCCGGAAAAAGATGTTACATTTGCCGGAATAACCAGTTGCGTACCAGGAATATAGGAAGATGGAGACTAAAGTATTTCTTAGAGGTCCGATGCGGTGGTACATTGGCTTGAGCCATAGTCGACCACCACGAACTTTTAGCGACAAACCATACCGACATGGGTCGGTAAGGTCTAGCGCTACCACCAAATTACGCCAAGCTATTTTTTTCTTTTTTTGGTTTGTGTTTTATGATGATACCGTGGTGTTTCTTTTTTTTTCTTTTTTTTTTTTGTGTATAAGTGTTTATGTGTTTTGCAGGTTTTGGAAGGAAGAAGACGAGTCATTTGGTTTTACATGGTGAATCTAAAGGCCACGTATGCCATATGCCTTGGGATATGCAGATTAATCCAAAGAAAATATATTAGGTCAGGTACCAATAAAGTAAATATCTTGGAATATCATGATAAAATATATAGATAGGTTACTGTGATGTCTTTTTTAATGTATTCTTTTAATGTGGCTTTTTTTTTTAATTGTAATGTCTTTTTAATTTAAGTAATGTTTTTTTGTTTATTAATGAAATTAAAGTTTAATTATATATATATATTGTTGATATTAAAAAAATAATAATAATAAAAAATAAAATAAAAAAAAAATAAATTTGACGGCACCAAAAAAAGTGATGTTATAGCTAGGGAGGGGTGTTTTGGTGCCATAGAGACATCTACGCCGCCTCTCGAGTTTTGAGTGAAGGAAATGGAAAAGAATAGGAAAGGAAAAAGAAAGGAAAAGGAAATGAATTGTTAGTTGATATGTTTTGAGATAGAGGAATAGGAAAGGAAAAGGAAAGAATCATTTTTGAGTGGGAGGAAGAAAAATAACTTGTTTAAATTACATATATGACTTTTAGTTGTTAATGTAAAATCTTTTAAAAAGGGTATATTAGTCTTTGCACAACATAACTTTCCCTTTCCTTTCTCTTTCCTCCCATTTTTGGCCGGAAGATTTTATAAACAAAACTTCCTCCCCTTATCCTTTCTCTTTCCCTTTCCCTTCTTTAAAAAAAACTCAAGAACACAAAAAAGTTTCCAATTCCTTTCCTTTCCTATCAAAAACTCGAGAACTAAGCGCTAGTGCCATGGGAAAAAGGTGCTGAAGTGGCATTACTTTTTTTATGGCATCATCAACGGCACCACTCACGGCACCAACTGTACCCAACGCTCTAAGCAAAAGGTGAAAATAATCAAAAACTCTCTTCTTCTTCTCCTTGGGGTTCGGCCAACATTAGAACAAGAGCAAGAATCAAAAATATTTTCAAGATCAAGTGCTTGTATAATCTCTAGTATACTCTCTTTTAAGGTTTTGAAATAAAAACCTTGGGTATTTAGGAAAAACCTTGTTCCATAAACCTCATCATCATACTAGTAAGCATTTCATGATCATTTTTACTCTTTCATAATATTCATGAGTTATTTTTATCATTCTAATAGAAATCATGCAAGTTTCGTGTGTATTTCTATACCACTTTTAATGTTTTTAGTACTTATAATTAGTATATATCATCATATAATTTATCCCATGAAACATATCATTTTTGATGATGTTTAGGAACCCATGACACCCTAAGAAGGTGTATGGTAGGTTTAAAATAGATTTGGTGTTGATTTGAAGTGGTTAGAATAAGTATTACGCAAGAAAAATCACTTTCGATAACTATAAAATAGGTCTCGATCATTTTTGCAAAGTCTGTAAATTTCGACGCTTTATAAAATATTTTGGGCTAGATATTCAGAAAATATACTTTAAAACGAAACCGTGGTCGCTGAACGTGTTAAACGGATTTATAATGAAGAAGTTATGCTATTTTCAAGTTTAACGACGAAAACTATATTTTTTCGGAAAACAACATGCTGTCCAGATTTTTAAGGGTAAAAAATAAGTCTTAAGCGTTATCTAAATGAGTCGATTTATCAAAAATATATTAGTATACTTTAACACGAAGCTAAGGACATATAAAACGTAGAAAACGGACTTATAACGATTAAATTACACGTGTTTAAATAAGGTTGTCGTAACTATTTTCACAAGTATAACACTTACATATATATTTTCTAATAGCCAAAAACTAGTTGTCGCTAGAGACCATGTTGAGAGTCGTTTTTCACATCGATAGAATACTTTTTAGAAAACGATGTCTTCTAGTAAAAGTAAGTTCACCAAGCCTATTTTCCAAAATGTTCAACCGTTCGTCAAACGGAGTTGTAACGAATAAAATGTGGTCTTTAGTCCAAGTACCCTACTTCACCTATGTTTTTCCCCATGATCGAGACCTCTATGATAAAATTTTAAAAGCTAAGACTTTGAGATAATGCTACAAGCTTTCCAAAACCGTTGAGTTTGTTTCCTAACACTCGATATTCACTATTTTACGACTAGCTTTTCGAGGCCATTTAGTCACTTTCATGAATTGTCAAATCATATTGTTTTACGACGAAAAACTATAATTTCTTAATAAATCACTAAATGATTATCGTAGAATATCATTTCAACGTAAATACTTGTAAAGTAATTTATAAATTGTCAAGACGTTATAAGATTATTTTTCGACGATAAACTTTATTTTCCAAAAGTGTACAAGTGGTATGGATATCATATGAGTTTGCATGCACGACATTATCTCGTGACTTATATTAGAGTACATCATTCATATAGGGTCATGGATAGAGATTGCACCTCATTTCTGTATTCACTTTGGCATCATAATTATTGCAACATGTGAGTAATCACATCCCCTTTTACCGCTTTTACTATATTTTGGGGCTAAATGCATGAACCATTCTTGAACTAAATTGATTACTACTTTTATGAACTCGTTTGACTAGAAGTTGTGAACTCGAATCAAATCCTTAAACATAATTACGAACCTATGACTTGTTTGAACTTATTGGACCGTACTTGCTATGACCCTAAAAGTCTCGCCTTATTGGTGGAGCGTACAAAGTCTCCCTTGTTCGGAGCAACCTTAAGCCTCCCCGGTCCGGAGCAGAATGTCTCCCTATGGGAACGGAGCATTTTCAATCTAAATTCTCCCATGTTCGGAGTGTTCTTAATTGTATATAATAGTTGTATGATGTAATGTTCGTACATTCGCATTGTTAGTCTCTGTCACAATTCTCAAATTCCGGTCATTTTTCAAATTTATATTTCATTAACGTATATATTTCTTTTAAATGAACGCTATCGTACGATCTTTTATTTTGAACAATTGATCCGACACTTCGCAAAACTTATCCTGATATATTTTTTTTATACTCAATTTAAGACCATAAAATTAATATTATTAGTTTACCCGGTGTCTTAAATTTATTTTGTATATAAATTGTTATATTTATATATTACGACGGTTTTCGTAAATTCTACTCGCTAATTATTCTTTCACTTAAATTTTTGCAAGAAATGTATTTTTATAATTTTTATGACTTCAATATATTTTATTTTGTTCCGTTAAAATCTATTTTTAGCTAACGCTACCTTAAATGCTTAAATAAATACACAAGTTATTCATTATTCTTAACTTAACTACACATTTACTTATATATACAAATAATTACCTACAACAAAATCAATTAGTCTTTTTTTTTCTTATATATGTCGACACCTTCATGGTGACTCATGCCCAAAATTTATAAAATATCTACAACCTACACATATAATTGTATTATACTTTAACAATAAACACATACAACAAAATATCCAAGGTGAAAATCAAAGTGCCTCTCTTCCTCTCTTCTCCAAGTGACCGGCCAACCAAAGGGACCAAGGGAGATTCATCAAAAAATTTCAAGACAAGTTTTATACACTCTAGTTACACTCTTGATTAAGGTTTTGAAATAAAAACCTTGGGTGATTAGGATTAAACCATTGATCATAAACCTCATCAAGTTAACTAGTAAGCATCTCATGTCCATTTTTCATCTTTCATATTTATTTCATATTCATTTCATCATATTTGAGCAAAACACGCAAGTCTTATGGATATTTATACCACTTTTGTTGTTTTTATTACTTATTATGTAATATAATTATCCTACAATGAATCCCTTGAAACATATCACTTTTGGTGATGTCTAGGAACCCATGACACCCTAAGAAGGTGTATGGTAGGATTGGAATAGCTTCGGAGTTGTTTTGAATTGGTTAGAATATGTTTGGCGCGAGAAAAACTCATTTCGACAACTATTATTAAGGGTCTGTCCATATTTTGAAAATCTGAAAATACGACAGTTTGTAAAATATTTTGGGCTAGATATTCCGAAAATATACTTTAAAACGAAACGCGTGGCTGAACGGATTAAAACGGAGCTATAACGAAGAAGTTATGAATTTTTCAAGTTGACGACGAAAACTATTTGTTTCGTAAAATTCAAGATGTATTCTCAACCTTTACGAGTCAAAATGAATCTTAAGCGTTATTAAATGTGTCGACTTATCAAAAATATATTAGTATATATTATCACGATTCCGAGGATATATAAAACGTAGAAAACAAGCTTATAACGACCAAGATATACACGTTTGAAACCCGACGAAACTCTATTTATTTTGACAGCTTCTAATAGCAAAATAAACCTAAGTCTAAAAACAGCTTTTGTAATATGGCATGTTGAGAGCCATTTTTCTCATTGATCGAGACCCGTATGGTCAAAAGTTAAATGATACGACTTCTAGACATTGTTGCAAGGTTTTCAAAAACGCCGAGTTTCATCACTAACCCTTAACGTACAATATTTCATGGCTAGTTTTACGAGGCCAAATTTGGGCATAATTTCAAAGTATGAAAAAGTGTTATTTTACGACGAAAACATTATATTTACCCATAAAAACCCAAACGAGGATCGTGGAGTACCGTTTCAACATATTTACATGAAAAGTGTTTATTAACTTAACGAGACGTCAAAAATGTATTTTTCGACGATAAACATTATTTTCAAATATACAAGTGGTATGGATATCATATGAGTTTGCATGCACGACATTGTTTCATGACTTATATTAGATCATATCATTCATAATAGGTCGCGGTTAGAGAGTTGCGTCTCATTTCTGTGCATCCACTTTGTCATCATAACTATTGCAACAGGTGAGTTTCATAGCCCATACTTTTATACATTTTGAATTACTTTTTGGGGGAGATACATGCTCAAATATTTTCATTTACTTTCACAAGTACTCTAAAATTTTACGGATTACCGTGAGTTCATACCCCGCTTTTACTCGTTTAAATTCTTACAAACTCTTTGGGGGAGATACATGCTTAAATACTTGTTTTTACTCTTGCGAATACTCAAACCATTTATACAATTGTGTTACACTATACTTCTTATACTCTTTGGACATTATGTGTGGTTTATTGCGATATGTGCCTTAATGTGCTAAACTTGTTTTCAATTATGCATCAACATACATACATTAGCAATCGGTTAACTCTGCGGGAGCCGGCGGAGAGGTATTGATAGTACTATCGGCCGACGCCCCACCCTTGTGTCCTGATGACTTGACATGGGGTGAATATAATCCGTTATTCAATGAGACACAACAAACAATGTAGACTTGTCAAGAGGTTCAGTTGGCGTGATTCTTTGCATTAAGTACTTGTATATATCGTATGCACATATGTCCTACTTACAAACAGATTGACAATTCCATATTTTGGCAATGGGTTGTAAACACACAGTTGCAAGTTTTGTATGGGCGAACTTGAACTGAGTGGATTTACAATGCCTTTGTCAGCATAAACAATTTTGAAAGGCTTTACATTTCAACACAAACTCTATGAACTCACTCAACCTTTGTGTTGACACTTTTAGCATGTTTTATCTCGGTATCTAAGGCATACACTTCATGGCATGCATATGGACATATCATAGAGTCGCTGGGACGACGCGCCTCATTTGGGTTTTATAAACTTTAAAACATCGCTTGTTTGTAACAAACTTATTTCCGCACAAGTTGATTTTCATTTGGGACCTATACTTTGTAAACTCGATTGTTTTAATAAATTAAACGATGTGTTTTCCAAACGACACTTTAGGTCGCTCAATATAACTATAACTTTGATGCTATGACAACAATCCCGTGAATTCCATTCTTCCGCCGCAAAACAGAAATTTGGGGTGTGACTCCTATTAGTAGGTAGTATGGATTGCGCTATTAGAGGTCGGCCAACCTCCCGTCCACTATGTTACGGACGATATTATTTATTCTAGGTCTTTGCCCGCATACATTATTATATACGTGGTGCTATATTGTGAACTGTCATGACAACGATATTTGACTACTTGACACACTATATTTTGTGCAATGGGTTGTGAACACACAGTTGCAAGTTTTGTATTAGCGGAACTTGAACTGAGTGGATTCACAATGCCTTTGCTTTGTGGACTATTCTCGATGACCAAACATTTGACTTTCTCTCTTAACGTTTTCATATTATACGAAACGTGTACTCACCAACTATTTTCATAGTTGACCCGCTTTCTCATGCATTTCGTGTGATCGTTAGTAAGCTTTTCACAAGGTCTTTGCATAATGAAGTTTTCACGTGTCACTACAAATCATTATGTATTAAATCAAAGTCTTTGGGATCTAAACTTTGTATTTCAATTGTCGATGTCGGCTAAACTAGTATTGTAATAATGTATTTTTCCTTTAATCTTAAACGTTGGTATGTTCTATTATCTTTTGCTTGTGTTCCTTTCCGTTACACCTCGTGTTTCCGCTTCCGCGTGTGTGACAAGAACCCATAGTGTATCCTCTATGATACATTAAGTACACAGAGTTGTGTATTTGTATATGCGAAATAACCAACACAATTTTTTTTATATAGTCAAATGTAACTACGTAGTTTTTCTTTTTCTTTTTTGAAAATGAATAAACTTTGTAACATATTAACCCGATTTATCTTTGGTCCATTAACATTCCCATTGCATTATGTATCATGTAACATTATAGTTGTAAATAGACAAATTAAGAGTGTTTGTAAGTGCGTTCACAGCAGGATTTGTTCGCATGAGGATATCAGAAGCAAAATGTGTTTGTATTACAGTAAAAGACCATGTTTATCATAACTTAAACGACACATGGATAAAAAAGAAAAAAAAAGAAAAGAAAAAAAAGAGCACAAGCAAACATGTATAAACAATATATAACACGATGCTTTAAGTGCATTCTAAATAAATTTCACTAATTGAGTTTATAATTTTGGTGTACTTATTTGACCATTTCCATCTACAACAGGCAGTGATGGAGCCAAGAATTTTATAAAACTATAAGGGTGTTGCACAAAATATTTTGTAAGGGTCTTGCACAATTCTTCTTTTACCATACGTACTAAAATTTGTACCATTAAAAACATTTGGACTAAAGTTGCACCATTAAAATAGAAAGTAGCACAAATATATTATTGAGTATTGCATATACCAAAAAACGACACTTTTTAAAAAAATTTACACTTCATAAAGGGTGTGGCCGTGCAACACCCGACTCCTATGTAGGTTTGTGTCACACCCCAAATTACTGCTTTGCAATGAATGGAATTCGGGATTGACCGTCATAGCATCATAATCACAGTTATATTGAACGACCTAAAGTGTCGTTTGGAAAACACATCGCTTAATTTATTAAAACAATCGAGTTTACAAAGTAGGTCCCAAATGAAATTCAACTTGCGGAAATAAGTTTGTTACAATTCAAACGATGTTTTAAAGTGCCAGAAACCCAGTGAGACGCGTCGTCACCACGACTCCATGATGTGTCCAAATGCATGCCATGAAGTGAATGCCTTAGATACCGAGATAAAACATGCTAAAAGTGTCAACACAAAGGTTGAGTGAGTTCATAGAGTTTGTTTTGAAATGTAAAGCCTTTAGAAATCGCTTATGCAAAGAAAGGCATTGTGAATCCACTCGCCTAAGTCCCGCCCATACAAAACTTGCAACTGTGTGTTCACAACCCATTGCCAAGATATGTATAGCCAATGATAATCCCAAGACATTCAAAGACAATGATAATCCCAAGACATTCAAGACAATGATAATCCCAAGACATTCAAAGACAATGATAATCCCAAGACATTCAAAGACAATGATAATCCCAAGACATTCAAGACAATGATAATCCCAAGACATTCAAAGACAATGATAATCCCAAGACATTCAAAGACAATGGTAATCCCAAGACATTCAAATTCAATGATAATCATATGTGATATGACTAAACATTAAGTTCGCTTAAGCATGTAGTTTGCAAATAGATATGAATGTCATAAAAGATGATGAGCATGTATCTCCCCAAAACAGCTTATGAAAACAAGTAAAAGTAGGGCTATGGAACTCACGGTAATCCATAAAAGTTAATGTACTTGTGTAAATGAAAGCAAGTAGTTGAGCATGTATCTCCCCAAAAGTAATTCAAAACGATAAAAGCGAGGGCTATGAAAACTCACATGGACAATAATGCGATGGCAAAAGTGGATACACCGAGGTATAGCGTGAATCTCGTAAATGACCTATTACTAATGATATGATATGTAATGAATTGCAATGTAATGTTATGCATGCACTCGATGAGTGTGTAAATACTCATCATTTTGTACAAAAGAAACTGCAAAATCATCTCGAAAATACTCGAAACACATCTAAATGATTAAAATATCACAAATCGTTGTTTTATGTGTTTCAAATTCAAAATATCAAAATCGATGAAAACATATCAATTTTGCAAAATTGCGCTTTGATCCCCAAGTTTCAAGAATTGTCAAAATAGTCCCCGAGTCCGAATTTCAAAGTATAAATCACCAAAGGCCCTTTTAAAACCAAAAGTTGTCAAAATAAGTCCTTTGGTGAAAAATATCAAAAGTTTGAGAAATTACAAGTTTAGTCCTTCAAGTTTGAATTTTGGCAATAATGGCCCTCGAAAATGGCAAATTGGCAAATTTGGTCCTTGTACTTTTGAAAGTGTCATTTTCAGCCCTTGGATAAACTTTGTAAGATTGGCGCTTTAGGTCCCTCCATTTTCGTAAATTACATGAAAGGTCCTTGGTTATTAAAACCCTTTACACCATTTAGACCTTGTCATATCAAATGGACCCTTTCACACCTTGTGACCCCCTGTCAAAACACAAATTGAACCCCCCCTTTGATATTAACCCCACCACCAAACCACCAAACTCTTCTCCCCCGTTTTCCCTCTTCCTTGTCTGCCCACCATGTCCAGCCACCAAAATTCCACCCACCAGCCTCCTTCTCACTCTCCCATGTCCCCCCCCTCCTAAACTAACCTCCAAAGGCATTTAATGCCTTCTCACCAACCATATCACCCCCATTTGGCAGTTAAGAATTTTGGCGCCAAAAAAGTGTTTAAACGGTGGAGATCATTTTTGAGCAATCCTATGGCTAAGAATTGTTGGGAAAGATTCAGAGGAGAGAGGAATAGCTTTTGGATTATAAAAAGAAGCAAAAGGAAGCCAAGAAGGGAGTCTTCTAGTTTTTATTTTATTTTCTTATGTCGTTTTTATGTAAAAGTGTTATTTCAGTGTTAATCTTGTACCATTTTGTTAAATTGTATCAAACTTATGTTTTCAAATGTATTGCAATTAAATTTAAGCACTAATTTCAGTTTATGTTTTCATTTGATCCTCACTGTCCACTGTTGAAATTTTATAAGTACAAATCTTGTTTACAAGCTTCAAACATCTCAATTCTCAACTCTAAATAGCTTATACAAGTTTATAAAAGCTTTTTATAAGCTTGCATTCCAGTTTTAAACACGTTTGGAAACTAGTCAAAGAAAGTCAAACAGAGTCAAAATGGGGTGAAATTGATGCGAGCTTGGTTAAAGGGTGAAGCAAAGAATGGAATCGGGTTGGACTTGATTTAGCGGGTTGATTATGATAGGTTAGCGGTTCGGGTTTCAGTATTGGCAAGCCATTGTGGCTAGGGATAATTGTAAGTTCTAGTACATTTCTTTGCATAATCTGTTTTATTGGTTCACAATAGTTGTAATTTGTCTCAATAGTGATATTTAGGTTAATTAAAGTTGGTTTGATCATTAAAACAAGTTGGTTAGGTGTTTGGATCAATTTGATTCAATAACTGTTAATTAAGAGGTGTTTGGCATTGCTGATTTAATTGAGTTCTAAGCTTGTTCAGTGTATAACCTTTGTTTGTTCAAGTTTATCTAGTCATATTAGACTCATTTGAGTCTTAGTTTGGGACTGCAACATCATTAAAGTCAAAATCACTTTCAAATCCATCTCACAGTCTCACTGTTGAGATTTTGGTTGAGCAAATCATTATTCTGTGTTTAAAAGTCATTAACAAATGTTGTTATAGCTTCATAACATCATTTAACTCCATAATCAGTCATAAAAATTGGATTGAATCTCAAGAAAGTCAAAGATACAACTTCTTTCAAAAGTCAAAAAATTGTCAAAAACATGTTTTCTGCAGATCTTGCAGATTGAGCACAGTCCTCATTAAAGGTTTTCAAGGTCTGAGTTTTTGGTTACAAGTAGTGCTCTAGGTGGTCTATAAGACCTAGTATCTGTTTTTAGCTCAAGCCCTGTGGATAAGCTTGTGCAGGGGCTTAAAGTGAGACCTTTTTGCCCTGCACCAACTCAGTGTCAGCTGAGTGGTTTCTCAGATTTTAGCCAAGCTTGCACAGGACTCATTATAGCTTGTTAGAAGCTAATCTTTGGTTATTACTAGTCACCTAGGTCTAGTTGAGATTTCAATAATTGGTTTTCGATTATAGCTTATTTAGTTGCTTAATCTTGGTCTCGCAAGTCGACACCAAAACTGCTTTTAAGCAAAATCTTAAATCACCAAATGCTCTTATTGTGCTAATCAGTGATTGTAGCTTGTTTGTTTGAGTTTCATTTGGTCATATTTAGTGTATCATAGTCTTTGTTATCGTTGGTAGCTTAATTTGATCATTTGGCTTATTTTGTGCTTATTTCAATAAGCACTCTCACTTCAGCCCATAATCTTGCACACAAGTGCCTGTTTTCTAATTTCATAGCCTCTTATCATTATTTTAGAGTTTCCTGAATTTTCAGATTTTTATAAGCTGTTTTGCTATTTTTCCTATTTTTAATTAGTTTTTAATACTTTTAAATAGCATTTAATACAAAAATTAGAAAAGGTTCAAAAAAATAAGTTTTCATTTTTCTTAGGCTTAGATAAATATAAAAAGTAGAAAAAGTAATTTTCTAGATTTTTCATAGCTTATTTGGTAATTTTTAGTAATTTAATTAGTTTTTAATAGTTTAAAATCCATAGAAAATAGAAAAATAGTCTCAAAAATACAAAAATAGTTTTGAAAAGTCTATTTTGATATTTTAGACTTTTCCAAGTGTTAATCTCATTTTTCTAGCCTAATTTCCTAATTTCTTGTATTTTAGCTAATATTTAATAGTTAAAAATAGTTTTAATTAGATAATTAGTTTTAAAATAGTTTTCTTTTTCTTAATATTTTCTTATATCATTAGGTTTATAAAACATCATTTTCATATTTTTAGGGTTAATATTGATTTAGTTTCACTTTTTATTTTGTACGCCACGTAGATTTTAATTTAAACGCACGCTTTAGGTTTTAAACGCTCATCACTTTAAATATAGTGATAGCATTTATTTAATAGGTTTTATCTTTTAATTTTCTTTAATTTGCATTTAAGGCGTTTTATTTTGTTGGATTTTCCTTAGTTATAATAATCTCAATTCCTTTTTCGCTCAAACTTCTCGATCACTATACGTTGATTTATCCATCAGACAACTCACTGGACTTAACGACCGGGAAACATTGTACTCCTCGATCTTAATTGCATTAGTGTTTGAGCAGTTTCCTTTTTTAGACTTGATTGCTTAGCACCGATCAAATTTTGAACTTCAGATGTTATTTATACCATTTACGGTTTTGAAAATATTACTCGTCATCGAAAAATACTCTTTTGACGCCTTGACCCTTCAAAATGACTTTACAAGTTTTACGTCAAAATGTCATCCTACAATGGTTTTATAACGATTTTTGGTGAAATTACTACTTTTCGTCGCAAAACAATATCGCTGAATTTTCTTGAAATTAACAAAATGGCTTTGGAAAACTAGTCAGAACGGTGTACGTCGATCGTTAGAGAACGAACTCGACGGTTTTGGAAAGTTTGTATCGATATCTAAAAGTTTCATTCAGAGTTTTCGTCCAAAAGGTCTCGATCATAAAGATATCAAAGGCTAAAGTTGGTGGTTTTTGCTAATCAGTGCGTAAAATGAGTTTCGCCAATGTTTGAACATCCGTAAATAATTTACCATAACTCCGCTTGACAAACGGCTTTTGTTTTGGAAAATATGGCCGATGAACTTGATTTTACTAGAAGACATTTCGTTATAAAAGTTTCACATCATGGCTAAAACAACCGCAAACATAGC
Organism: Chrysanthemum lavandulifolium; assembly: GCA_022545495.1. NCBI lineage: Eukaryota > Viridiplantae > Streptophyta > Magnoliopsida > Asterales > Asteraceae > Chrysanthemum > Chrysanthemum lavandulifolium. The sequence continues at coordinate 204,965,430 of CM040246.1, read as the reverse complement.
CTTTACAATTAATGAAATACTTGTAACGTAAAAATAATATAGTTTTTCTAAAATAATATTTACGGCAACTTTATAAAAACGTGCATATATTTGTCGCTTTTAAACCGCTTTCACGTAAAATATGTCCTTAGCTTCGTATCAAGTAAACTAATATATTTTGACTAGTCGAAATAATTTGTGAAGCTTAAGGCTCGCTTTTGACCCGAAATATGTAAAACTGCATGCTGTCTTTTCGAAAATAATACGCTTTAAATCGCCAAACTTTAAAAATTCACCACGGCTTCGTTATAACTCCGCTTTTATCCGCTCAAGCGCCACGGATTCGCTTTTAAAGTATATTTTCTAATTATCAAGGCCAAAAGGTCGTACCATCAGTGGGTTTTCCAGAATTTCGTTTTAAGGACAGATCACAAAATATAGTTTACGAAAATAGTTTTCTCGGACAAAACCTATTCTAATCCCTTCAAATCAACTCCAAAGCTAATCTAATCCTACCATAAACCTTCTTAGGGTGTCATGGGTTCCTAATCACCATCAAGACCAAAGAATAACTTGGGAATAATTATAGGATGACTATATGTATATAAAACCTTAAAATCAAGAAATAAATGGTATAAACTACATAACATGCATATAAGCTCCAAAAATGATAAGAATCATATGAAAATGATAAGGAAACATAAAAATGATGAGAATATGCTTACTAGTGCAAGTGAAGAGGTGTAGGTAACAAAGGATTATCTTAAATATCCTTGGTTTTTATTTCAAAACCATGAAAAGGATATAAACTAGGTTGTTTAAACACACTTGAAGTTGCAAAATCTTGATCCCTTTGGTTTTTGTAGAGTGGCCGGTTTTTGGAAGCCAAGAAAAGAGAGAAGAAATTTTATTTCACACTTGAAACTATGTGTAAATAATGAAGATGAGGTAAGACTTTGTATATGAGGTGAATTATTAGAAAAAAACATGAACCATGCTACAAATTAATGCAAGCCCTCCCCAGGCGGGTTTCTAGGGAGGTTGTCTCAATTTATATATATTTTTTTTAAAACTTGTTACTTGTATTATTGGTAAGACTTTTGAATAAATGTGTAAGTATAATGTAAGTTAAATAAATGTAAAGGTAAATGGTAGTCTTTAGGTGCAAGTAGGTTTTTAGTAAATCAAAATAGATTGTATTGAGGTAATAAAAATTGTAAAAATACTTTCCTTGTGAAATTTGTGTGATAAAAATAATTATCGTATAATTCTTAAGAAAATGTCGTAATAATTTAACTTTAACGATTTATGTACCAAATAAATTCAAAACACTAGGAAAACTAAAAATATAGTTTTTATAGACTAATGTAAGTTTAAAAATACTTCGGGATCATTTTTGAAAGTAACGGGTTAAATATTTAAAATAATAACTCACGCGATAAAGATTTATTAAACATAAAAATTACGCGTTGAAGGTGAAAATGAAATGTCGTGAATGTACTAATGAGATGCACATGATGTCAATGAAATGTAGACTAATCATAGTCCATATGAAATGTACGTGATGTCATGATCATGAATTCGCCGCTAAACCTCCAAGGTTACGCGAATTTGAAACAAGTAAACCAAGTTTACTATGAATGTTGAAATAATGAGACATGAATTGTTTTGAGAAATGACCTGAAATTGCGAGTTGTCACATTCGCCCATCCAAAAAGGAATTCAGTCCCTGAATTCAGTCGTTGTTAGGTCTAACGGGTTTAGGGTTTGATGTAGCAACTTTCCCATTCCCGAGCAAAACCTCAAAGACTTTTGGTAACCGATTTTACTTAATCTCACAACTCATCAAACAAGAACTGTCATGAGATTAGGCTAAATCGGTTTAGGTAACAACTTGTTTCTAGCTCGATCTTTGCAACTCATCAAACAAGAACTGCCACGCGGATCAAACTGAAACAAGTGGTTTGAAGAAAATCTTTGAAAATTTGGCTCGACACGGAATTGCTTACTCATATGAGACTATTACTCCCTTCATTGCATGATTCTTCCCGAATTAGACATAGGTGATCGTGCTATGTATAATTTAGGAGTAACTATGCAATGCTTGGACTAATCGACTCATATGTTGTTTGGTGTCGAGTCAACTGATGTTAAAATTGTGATGAACATCGAGGAGGAAGACATGGAGAAGTGTCGTTAAAATGATAGTTGAAGTAAAAAGAATTAAAATTTCGTAAATGATAACAAATCGGAAAGAAAATAAAGTACGATAGATGAGAATATTTTACAATGAGAGGTTTAGCAAAAGTAGTACATCTTAGGTTATAAAGATTCGGATACGATGGAAAACATAAACTTAGTACAACATGGTACATAAAGAAAACAAGACCGTTAGTTTCCGAACTTCTTCGCCTTTCGCCATTGAAATCCTTTTGAGCTTCTCCTCCTTCTAACATGTATGCTTTCCCATGAGCACTTTCAACTTGTTGACCTTGGTTGTGAGGACATTGATTCCTATAGTGTCCTTGCTCCCCACATCCGAAGCATGTGACTACGGCTTTACCTTTACAATCCCTTGCTAGATGTCCTGTTTGGCATTTGTGGCACTTAAGGTGGCAAAGACCGAGTGATGAAAGTTACATCTAGTACATAGTGGGTGTGTTCCAAAGATATCCTTTTCCTTTGCGCCCTTAGCAAGGTGTCCCACTTTTGACAGATAGCATATACCACATGGACCATCATGATGTAGCGTGCATTGATGACATCGTGGTAAGTTTCCGAGTAAGTTCTTTCCTTTGTTTGTGCAAGAACATAAACCCCGCGGCTTCTTGTCTTCTATTCTCGTTGTTGGTGATGGTTAGTGTTACGGTTTTGTTGTTGTTGTTATAACCTCCTCGGTCGCCTTCCCATTTTCTTTTGTTGGGGTTGATTTGGTTATCGCTGTTGTAGTTGTTGTTTTGGTTATTGTGGTAGTTGGTGCGGTTGTGATTGTTGTTGATGGTGTGATTGTTGTTATTGTTGTGGTGGTTATTGTTGATAATGTTTTCCTTTTCACAACTTGGGCCATGAGTATTTGAGTAATACGGTAGATTCTTCAATGGTTTGTGGATCGAAAGAAGTTTCATCTCCTTGGATATTTTGTGAAAGTCCTCCAATGAAATTTTTCAATAGTTTCTCCTTGTCCGAAACCATAGCCGGACAAAGAACACCAACTCTTGAAACCTTTGATGTAAGCAAGTCTCGCAGCTTCAGCAGATAGCTATGGCCTCGATAATAGTAGCTATTGTCGCTCGCTCTTTTCAATCCTTAATGCCTCTGCTACACTATCCCTTACCAACTTTTGAATAGCCGCTTGAGTCATTTCAGGTGTAGCTTTCTTCGGTGCCATATCTTCTTCAAAACAATAGGAAATGTGAGACGTAGCAAAGTCCGATGTTAATAATAAACGCTCCAAAGAAATGTGATAAGAATGATAAGTTTGAGGTTATTTTTCAAAATGATCGACGGGTTCCAAAAAGATGGGTTATGATGTCGTAAGTGCTTCAAATGTATGATGGTTTAGTGACTTAATGTGTGAATAAAGTGTAACTCGACACGTTAGTGGTGAAACAAAGGAGTGAGAGTGATCGTGCCGTGCTTAAAGGTTCATCTCGGCATTCGACGTTATCGGTGATGAGTCGATTGATGTGAAAATTGTGATAGGGAATGACAAGGAATTCTCCACGTTAGAGTATGAAGAAAGAATAATGGAATGGGCATTTAAGGGCATCCATGTGACAATCGATGTGAAATGAAAGTGAATAACTCGAAAATGTACGTAAAACCGCATGTAAAGTGAACATGCACTTGTGATGAAATGGTGAGATGCTATGATAATGTAGTTATAGTCTAGGTCAATGATGCAACCTAGTTCTCTATAATCAAGCTCGATGCCAATCACACACCCCAAATTACTGCTTTTGCAATGAATGGAATTCCGGGATTGATCGTCATAGCATCATAATCACAGCTATATTGAACGACCTAAAGTGTCGCTTGGAAAACACATCGCTTAATTTATTAAAACAATCGAGTTTACAAAGTAGGTCCCAAATGAAATTCAACTTGCGGAAATAAGTTTGTTACAATTCAAACGATGTTTTAAAGTGCGTAAAACCCAGTGAGACGCGCCGTCACCACGACTCCATGATGTGTCCAAATGCATGCCATGAAGTGAATGCCTTAGATACCGAGATAAAACATGCTAAAAGTGTCAACACAAAGGTTGAGTGAGTTCATAGAGTTTGTTTTGAAATGTAAAGCCTTTAGAAATCGCTTATGCAAAGAAAGGCATTGTGAATCCACTCGCCTAAGTCCCGCCCATACAAAACTTGCAACCTGTGTGTTCACAACCCATTGCCAAGATATGTATAGCCAATGATAATCCCAAGACATTCAAAGACAATGATAATCCCAAGACATTCAAAGACAATGATAATCCCAAGACATTCAAAGACAATGATAATCCCAAGACATTCAAAGACAATGATAATCCCAAGACATTCAAAGACAATGATAATCCCAAGACATTCAAAGACAATGATAATCCCAAGACATTCAAAGACAATGGTAATCCCAAGACATTCATTCAATGATAATCATATGTGATATGACTAAACATTAAGTTCGCTTAAGCATGTAGTTTGCAAATAGATATGAATGTCATAAAAGATGATGAGCATGTATCTCCCAAAACAGCTTATGAAAACAAGTAAAAGTAGGGGCTATGGAACTCACGGTAATCCATAAAAGTTAATGTACTTGTGTAAATGAAAGCAAGTAGTTGAGCATGTATCTCCCAAAAGTAATTCAAAACGATAAAAGCGGGGGCTATGAAACTCACATGGACAATAATGCGATGGCAAAAGTGGATACACCGAGGTATAGCGTGAATCTCGTAAATGACCTATTACTAATGATATGATATGTAATGAATTTCAATGTAATGTTATGCATGCACTTCAGATGTTATTTATACCATTTACGGGTTTTGAAAATATTACTCGTCGTCGAAAAATACTCTTTTGACGCCTTGACCCTTCAAAAATGACTTTACAAGTTTTACGCCAAATGTCATCCTACAATGGTTTTATAACGATTTTGGTGAAATTACTACTTTTCGTCGCAAAACAATATCGCCGGAATTTTCTTGAAATTAACAAAATGGCTTTGGAAAACTAGTCAGAACGGTGTACGCCGATCGTTAGAGAACGAACTCGACGGTTTTGGAAAGTTTGTATCGATATCTAAAAGTTTCAGTTCAGGAGTTTTCGTCCAAAAGGTCTCGATCATAAAGATATCAAAGGCTAAAGTTGGTGGTTTTGCTAATTGTGTGCGTAAAATGAGTTTCGCCAATGTTTGAACATCCGTAAATAATTTACCATAACTCCGCTTGACAAACGGCTTTTTGTTTTGGAAAATATGGCCGATGAACTTGATTTTACTAGAAGACATTTCGTTATAAAAGTTTCACATCATGGCTAAAACAGCCGCAAACATAGCCTTTACAATTTAACGAAATACTTGTAACGTAAAAATAATATAGTTTTCGTAAAATAATATTTACGCAACTTTATAAAACGTGCATATATTTGTCGCTTTAAACCGCTTTCACGTAAATATGTCCTTAGCTTCGTATCAAGTAAACTAATATATTTTGACTAGTCGAAATAATTTGTGAAGCTTAAGGCTCGCTTTTGACCCGAAATATGTAAAACTGCATGCTGTCTTTTCGTAAAATAATACGCTTCGTCGCCAAACTTTAAAAATTCACCACGGCTTCGTTATAACTCCGCTTTTATCCGCTCAAGCCGCCACGGATTCGTTTTAAAGTATATTTTCTAATTATCAAGGCCAAAAGGTCGTACCATCAGTGGGTTTTTCCAGAATTTCGTTTTAAGGACAGATCACAAAATATAGTTTACGAAAATAGTTTTCTCGGACAAAACCTATTCTAATCCCTTCAAATCAACTCCAAAGCTAATCTAATCCTACCATACACCTTCTTAGGGTGTCATGGGTTCCTAATCACCATCAAGACCAAAGAATAACTTGGGAATAATTATAGGATGACTATATGTATATAAAACCTTAAAATCAAGAAATAAATGGTATAAACTACATAACATGCATATAAGCTCCAAAAATGATAAGAATCATATGAAAATGATAAGGAATCACATAAAAATGATGAGAATATGCTTACTAGTGCAAGTGAAGAGGTGTAGGTAACAAAGGATTATCTTAAATATCCTTGGTTTTATTTCAAACCATGAAAAGGATATAAACTAGGTTGTTTAAACACACTTGAAGTTGCAAAATCTGATCCCTTTGGTTTTTGTAGAGTGGCCGGTTTTTGGAAGCCAAGAAAGAGAGAAGAAATTTTATTTCACACTTGAAACTATGTGTAAATAATGAAGATGAGGTAAGACTTTGTATATGAGGTGAATTATTAGAAAAAAACATGAACCATGCTACAAATTATCGCAAGCCTCCCTGGCCGGTTTCTGGGAGGTTGTCTCTCAATTTATATATATTTTTTTTAAAACTTGTTACTTGTATTATTGGTAAGACTTTTGAATAAATGTGTAAGTATAATGTAAGTTAAATAAATGTAAAGGTAAATGGTAGTCTTTAGGTGCAAGTAGGTTTTAGTAAATCAAAATAGATTGTATTGAGGTAATAAAATTGTAAAAATACTTTCCTTGTGAAATTTGTGTGATAAAATAATTATCGATAATTCTTAAGAAAATGTCGAATAATTTAACTTTAACGATTTATGTACTAAATAAATTAAAACACTAGGAAAACTAAAAATATAGTTTTATAGACTAATGTAAGTTTAAAAATACGGGATCATTTTGAAAGTAACGGGTTAAATATTTAAAATAATAACTCACGCGATAAAGATTTATTAAACATAAAAATTACGCGTTGAAGGTGAAAATGAAACGTCGTGAATGTACTAACGAGATGCACACGACGTCAATGAAATGTAGACTAATCATAGTCCATATGAAATGTACGCTGATGTCATGATCATGAATTCGCCGCTAAACCTCCAAGTTACCCGACTTTGAAACAAGAAACCAAGTTTACTATGAATGTTGAAATAATGGTATACGAATTGTTTTGAAACGACCGAATCATGCGAAATATCACAGTTTCCTCGCTTCATCGGTATATATATCTTTTGAAAATAGTGTTCTTTCTGTATTAGCAAAGGATAACACGTTTCTCAAATAACAAGTGAGACTCATCAAAAATATCTCGAGACATAAGTTACAAAAAGGTTACATTTTTCACTTACGTTTTTACCAATAATCAGCCTTTTATCTTTCATTCATCCAACATATAACCAAATTTTTAACATATCTCAAATTTTTCATCCATCAACCCATATTGTAACATTTCACCCCAATCATAATAAGTTTTTTCAACAATTCATCAACCATTTTCTTAACTCATCATTGGATATGCTATAAGATACTTTTTTTTAATAAATTTATATGAATATATAACTTTCAAAAAAAAAGTCATGCTTGAGATATTTTATAGTTGACAAAATAATGGTAAAAAAAAATACTGCATTAGATTTGCGACGCGTGTCATTTTTTAGTTGACAAAATAATGGTCAAAATATTTCGAAACATAGAGATTAGAGAGAGCTAGGAAAGTTGAATTTTTTTTTCCCCTCCTTTACAATAACATATAAAATATTTTACTAATAACATCTTTGGTCAAAAACGTATTATCTCATTTAGGGTGCGTTTGGTATACTATCCGAATCACAATCAGTATGACATTCATTGAGGGTAGTATGAGATCGAGAATACCGATTCTATTTCTATTGTTTGCGCGAACTTTGCGCTATTGTTATCACACGCTTTTTTTTAAAGCGTAAGGTTTTATATGTTAATGGTGGGTCCTACGGAATAAGTTAAGCAAGGTGCCTACCGCCTCCCATGAGTCTATGGGTGTCAAACGATAATTTCATTCCCTAACTTAGTAACCAAACATTTGCAATAATAATCATTGTGATTGACGATTCCGATAGTGGTGTACCAAACGCACCTTATTCTTTTTACTTATTCACTCATTATATAGTACTAGCGAGGGTACTTCGGCGACGCTGGCGTGCAGACTCGAAAATAAAAATTTCAATGAACCATGCTCATAATCAAACGCTTTACGTGACGATAAATTCTATGGATGTCAAAATTTCATGTCGCATATTTCAACTCTTTAGAATATTATAGAGGCACTCTGCTGCATTACGATGGTGGGTATCAGTGATAAAATTTTCAAGAAAAATGTTTTCAATTTTATGTTTTCTCTTACAATAACTTTACCAATAATAAAACATAACGAGTTTGAAAACTTTAAAAAGTGATGGATAATATCAAACTAATTCATATAAAACAATTGAAAGTGGCGTGATTTTGCATTGCAGGTAGTTAATAATGTTATGTGGTTATGGTCAAATTACTTGATAGCCATTCATAATACAAGTAGTAGAAACATTTTTTATGAAATATATATATATTTTGAACACGTTTGTATCATTAATATTGTTTATTACACTGCTCATATAGATAAAAGATATAATGAAATAGGACTTATAATGTATACATCTTGTAAAGTATATATTTATGAAATGTTTGAATCATTAATATTGTTTATAACACTTGTCCCACATGATTGAAGATATAAATAAAACAATGCTTATAATATAAAGAAAACTTACATGTTTAAACAATCATTTAGAGTTATCCATGAAAAGTATAATAATTAATACTAATATATTAATCATTGAATTATCACTTGTGAATTTACATCTTTGCATCATTTGTCTTAAAAAATTGTTCCGACTTTTACAAAAACCGCTTTTTACTTTTGTGGTTAATTTTATTTAAAATAATTCAAAATTTATTTAAATTGGTTCTCTAAACACTCTTACGATATAATAATAGTTTTGAAAGTTTGTAGTTTTGCATGCATTTTAAATCATTTATATGTGCATTTTGCATTAAAACTAAACCAAATCAAAAAGAAATAATAAATGAAGATTAAATGTTGTGGAAGATAAATTAGTAAAAGCAATTTATTGTGTACATTATACATTAAAATTGTAATACTTAAAAACACATTAATGACATCTTAAAAAATTTAGAGAGAAGGTCATTCCTCCATTATAAGTAGTATAGATATGTGTAATATGATAAAATCAAATAAATTATCACTGTAATTTACATCTTCAGATCATTTGTCTTAAAAATTGTCCCATTTTTACAAAAACCTTCAAAATTTATTTAGATTGGTTCTAAATACTCTTACGATATAATAATAGTTTTGAAACTTTGTAGCTTTAACGCATTTTAAAATCATATTCATTTATATGCATTTTGTATTAAAACTAAACTAAATAAAAAGAAATAATAAATGAAGATTAAAATGTTGATGAAGATAAATTAGTAAAGCAATTTATTGTGTACATTATGCATTAAAAATTGTAATGCTTAAAAACACATTAACGACACGTTAAAAAATTTAGTGAGAGAGTCATTCCTCCTTTATAAGTAGTATAGATTATAGAATCAGATGTAATTGTTCATAACTTCATATTACCTTTTTGTGTTTCCTTATCGAGTATGAATTGTATGAAAATTCCACGCTTTATAAAGACACTATAACTCCTTTGTCAATTTGATAACTAGATTTTAGTAACTGTTATTCAATCCATAGATTTTGAAGCCAAATGGTTTTGAGAAACCTATAAATATTGACTTGTTTTAATCTTTGACTGGCTAAAGATTTCATTGAAACAAGGCCAGGAACAAATACAACTCGAGAAAGTATCGATATCAAGGTGCTACACCAAACAATAAGTGTTAACTACCAAGGCGAAACCAAGTCGCTTGATATTGTTTAATAGTCTCAGCATCTGAATTTACTCATGCACAGGTTGTACACCACAGTTGCAAATATGAAAGCGAAATCTTGATCCAGTGATCAAGTACGAGCTGACAGACTCGGAACCATAGTTACAAGTAACTCACTGAATGATGAACAATATGCCGACAATAGCTTTGTCAACCGACACACATACAAAAAAAAGGGACGTTCAACTGCAATTCTTAAGTCCAAAAATAAATCCCAATATGTTGAGAAACTATGAAACCAATTTGCACTTCATAAGGTTGAAGATATGCCTTAAACTTTCATGGAGGACTCATACATGTTTGTCTATCACTACATTTGCGGGACTTATCCCTCCCAGCATAAAGAAAAGTTGAGAAGTCTCAAAATGATCCCTATCCCGCCAAAAATCATTCCCACAAACAAAACTCATTTGTAAAATGTTAGGGGGGTTTCTAGTCTTCTTTAAGCTGATTGACATACTTGAGAAAAGCACGGCAGGATTTTCCTTGGCGGTGCACGACACGACTTGACCTCCGCAACACAGCCTCTTCTTCCATCTGGATCCTGTGAGCCTCTTTAGATTTCTTCTGCATTTCAACTCTGCAAAACATTTAGAATTTCTCAGTTCGATACAAAGTTGCCAAAACTCCCGTATTCAAGGGTTTTCTGATTTTGCGCTTTTGTAAGTGATTATGTGATGAAATCGCATAATTAGTTGTAAAAAAGACTGCAGCCAATCATTTCAAGTGTTTGACTAATTCGACAATTAAATAACTAACCTATAAAATAACTAATAAGAAGTAAAAGAGGCATCTTGTAAAATCAGATTGCAAATATATCAGATTAGGTTAGAGAAAGTAATTGCTTTAGCATTTGATAAATAAGTGTGTCGCAGCAGCAGCTACAAGTATGAAACTGAAACATATAATCAGAAACAGAATTAGTTTTTCCAAACATTAAACACTTTTTATTATGACTTTCAAAATTCAGTTTTAAATCGCAAAATCAAACACTCAATATACGTAAGATGCCCATATGGCATACCTATTGTAAACGCGTCTTAAAGCAAAACCAATAGGGTTACTCTAACTCACAAGTTCATATAAAACCTCACAAAGACAAGGAAGATTTGTGCGCCAAAATCTACTTTCTAAATACTTGGTATCTCATATGACTGATTAATAGAATCGTGTAAACCCACAACTCTCTATTCCCTGATAACCAAAAAAAAACTATAGAAGCTTATGGCCAACGAGCATGCTGAGTCAGATAGGTTGGCTAACCGAGTGAGTCGACTCAAGCATACTACGCTAAATGGTGTCTGGACGCTGGAACCAAGAAAACGTTATTTTGTTTCTTTTATCCCCCATTTATCTTATACACCCATCAAAATTTTCAAGCTACAAGTAAAATCTAAAACCTTAACGGCCAAAATGAGTTAGAATTTGTCACGTGTGTCAGGTAAAGGAAGATGATGAGTTACAGCATAGAAAAAGTTGGGAAGTCTTACGATATTTTGTTATAACGTTTTTCCAGCTGCCTTTTAAGAGCTCTTTCTCGCTCACCCTTTTCATTTAGCGATCCCATCAAAGAGTCAAGCTGTGTATAGATAAGAGAAGAGTCAATATTATGAAAAATATAGCCACAACACTGTACCAGTAGATTAAAGAAGAGATGATACCTCAGGTTTAGTGGTGTAGTAGCCCCACTGTTTGTGATCGCAACTTTCAACAAAGATCCTTGTGTCCTTGCGGAAAAACCAGTACCTGTTATAATCCCTGTCTTTACCTAAAGGGTTTGTGCGTATGAGCCACTTCTCCATTTCCCTCTCCAGCTTTTCTTTCTGCAGACACAAGCAAACTACAATAAATCATACTATCCTATAAATATACAGATTATACACCTTAAGAGATAACAACAGGTTGCAAAATGATTGCATCCACCAACATATGATTGCAAAATCTACGTAAATTACAAGATATAATAATGTGATCTTTTGAAGTAGAACAATTAAAGAGGTTAGTAAGAAATTTTATACACTTATGGCAACTTTCAACCTGTTCGACCTACTTTCAGATTTATCCCATCTGACCATTGGACATTAGATATACAATATAAACCCAAACCCAGGTATTAGATTACCACCTCACGTAAAGCCATTGCCTTAAAAAGCTTTTTATTTAAAGCATAATTTCCCAAGAGAAGCACGTTGAGGACGCAAACGTAACACTCATTTAATTTAGCAATCTAATAACACTTTTTGAGTGTGGTGATAATAGTTTAACATAAAGGTGGCATATACAGAGAGAGAGAGAGAAAGAGGTCTTACCTTCTGTTCTATAGTTATTTTATCCTTTGTTTCCTTTTTCTCAACATCTATCGCTTTCTGATATCCCTTTCCATTTGATGCTTTCATACTTGCTATTGTGACATCTGTATCAACCATTACATTTTTCACATCCATCTCAGATGTCTTGTCTTGCTTCTTGCCACTGCAGGGCATAAATAAAACCATCAAAAGTCAAAACCAAACTAACCTTCCAATCAGAAATACGATCATCATACAAAGAAAGTCGATACTTAGTACCTGATCTCTGGTGAGTCTTTTGCTCAGCAGATGAGTTTTATCCTTGTGTTTTATCGCTTTCTGAGATCCCTTCCCATTTGATGCTTTCATACTTGCTATTGTGACATCTGTATCAACCTTTACATTTTTCACATCCATCTCAGATGTCTTGTCTTGCTTCTTCCCACTGCAGGGCATAAATAAAACCATCAAAAGTCAAAACCCAAACTAACCTTCCAATCAGAAATACGATCATCATATAAAGAAAGTCAATACTTCGTACCTGATCTCTAGTGAGTCTTTTTGCTCAGCAGATGAGTTTTTATCCTTGTGTTTCTTCCCGACATTTGATGCTTTCATACTTGCTATTGTGACTTCTGTATCAACCTTTACATTTTTCACATCCTTCTCAGATGTCTTGTCTTGCTTCTTCCCACTGCAGGGCATAAATAAAACCATCAAAAGTCAAAACCCAAACTAACCATCCAATCAGAAATACGATCATCATACAAAGAAAGTCAATACGTAGTACCTGATCTCTGGTGAGTCTTTTTGCTCAGCAGATGAGTTTTTATCCTTGTGTTTCTTCCCGACATTTGATGCTTTCATACTTGCTATTGTGACTTCTGTATCAACCTTTACATTTTTCACATCCTTCTCAGATGTCTTGTCTTGCTTCTTCCCACTGCAGGGCATAAATAAAACCATCAAAAGTCAAAACCAAAACTAGCCTTCCAATCAGAAATTTGATCATCATATAAAGAAAGTCAATACTTAGTACCTGATCTCTGGCGAGTCTTTTTGCTCAGCAGATGAGTTTTTATCCTTGTGTTTCTTCCCGACATCTCCATTATGTACATTCCCATTTGACTCGCCTTTGCCATTTCTTTCTTCTCTCTCTTTTTCTTCCTTCCTCCAATGCTTCACCTCTTTTCTTTGCTGCAAGTGCCTGTCGCTCTTCTATAAACTCGTCCAACTTCTCTCTCATGATGTCACTTGCAAGGACTTGACCAATCAATTCACGAAAGATGCCTAGCTTAGCGTTAATATCTAAAAGACCATAATGGCCCCGCTTAATAGTACTCATGTGAGTGGTTAATTCTTCATTGCCCGTCAGTTCCAAAAAATCACACAAGTAATCTGTCCATGTCATCAATGTAATCTGGCATTGAATGATATAAACTGATTATTTACACAAGAAGAGTTAATAATAGGTTAATTTTGATTAATCATTACTTTTCTCCTGTCAAATGGGTATAATTTTAGAATTTTTCTTAACAAATGGGTCAGCATTTGCCCAAAGTTTATTCAAATGCGTATAGCCTCCTGGCAGAATTTACCCAATAAAAAGAAGATTACTATTTTCGTAGTTAATTTTAGAAATTAAACTAAAAACTTTAACTACTACGATAAATAGTTTAGAAAAATGGAAGGAAAAAAAATGTTGGCAGGACAGCTTGATCGGTATTGAATTTATCCATTACCCAACCCGCCAAAAAGCAAACACATATGGAATCTAAGAAAAGTATACCTTCTGCTTGCGTTTTTTCTTTTGTATAGCTATAAAGTAATCCCCTTCTTCCTTTATAAGCAAGCGAAGAAGAGCAGCATGGGACTCCACAATTAGAACTATATTGCTTTCTTTATAGCAGAGAGCATTTTCAAAATCATCTAGCGAGAATGGTGATAAGTTCAACAGTTTACTGTAAGAAGAACAAAAATCCCAAACCATCAAAGCATCGCCAACACACTCCACTGGGATATTGAAGTTTCTGGCTGGTGGAGGACGGGGAGTAAATACAGGATCATCGGCAGCAGGTTTCACCTTCAGATCATCGATTGGATATTTGATGGGTACATCGTCTTCTGTAATGTTGAGATAAATCATCAGAAACTAGTAATAAACATAAGTAAACAAATTCATCACACTTCCATCTATTTTTTAACTTGCCTAACAAAACCTTAAAAGGAATGCAAGCAAATATGATCTAAAAGCCAAAACATTACAATAATATACCTTTGTCTGCATCATCCTTCTGTTTCTTTCGCTTACGCTCTCCATTATTTGTCTCCTGAACAACAAATCACGGAATCAATTAAATATTACATAGAAAGAGATTCCATTCATTATTATCATTTTCTTCGATTATCCTTTTTGTGTGTAGAGTATCACCTTCTTGTTTCCCATTCTTTTCTTATGAACAATTGAACTCACACACCCATGTCTTTAAAGAGACTGGAAATGTTGTATAACCTTAATAGTTAATGTGTACAATTGGGCCAAAGGCCTCTTCGCCCCATCAGAACTTTAAACTTTATAGAAATGAGACCGACAAACCGATAATATAATATTCCATGAACAAAACAAGACCTTAAAAGTTCAAATTTAAGGAAAACAACAATTTTGGAAGCCTTATGCATTGTGATTCGTGAATACACTTTAGGACACTTTCAACTTGTTTGACTCATTCGCCCTGGTTCTATTTTGCTAATATTGAGTCCCAACTATTTAACCCGTTCAGTATAACCCAAATTAATCCGTTTACCTATAAATGTTTCAAAATTGCTAACTCTAATTTCTGATAAGAAGAATGTTACCTTGTCTTCCTTAGAGAGTTTCCTCTTTGGAGAAATTTTGCTTCTCAATTCCTCGGGAAGAATAGTGGAGATCCCATATTTCAGTGCCAACTTATCATGAAGCACCCAAGGACTACTCCTATATGTAGACTCTTTGATGAAAGCCTTCAAAACGTCTCTACCAAATGGCAATTTTTTCTTAATCAAATCTTCTCCACTAACCACAGCGTTTTCAGTTACTTTCTTATCTTTATCAAGCCATTCTACCTGGTATTGTGTTTTTTCTACTTTCTCGTCGATCACTTTTACTATTTTGCACGGATATATGCGATTATTCTTCCTCCCATATATTTCTGTGCCCTCTAACAAGCGTTCCTGCAGCTTTGCAGCAATAGTACTTACAAGTTCTTTTAAATGGAGCATGCCTGCAAACACAGAAACTACAATTAAAACTAAAGCAAAAAAAAAAAATACCTCTTTTTGAGCTGAAAACACTGCATCTACAACATCAGCTCTCAATATTTAATCTAATGATGGAAACACGTACAAAGTATGTTTCATACATGAACCACAAACTGTATTGAACATTAGCTAAGAGGGCATTTCGATAAGAAGACTTCTGCATGAATGTTACTAAACTCGGTAGAATTTATTAGTAATCTAATGATGGAAACATGTACAAGGTATGTTTCATACATGAACCACAAACTGTATTGAACAATAGCTAAGAGGGCATTTCAATAAGAAGACTTCTGCATGAATGTTACTAAACTCGGTAGAATTTATTAGTAATTTAATGATTCATTGACTCAGATAGATGAACTAAGCACTATAAAAAAACACAATCATGCAAAAACATGAGGTAGAAGGATCAGTCACTCCATGAAAGTTAACCCAGCCTTACTGTTGAAATACATAGGTTCCAGCCACTAGGGGTCACAACAACAGCATAAACTAGAGGCTGACGGAAAAAAAAACTCAAAGAGCCTTATGTATGCTGGTACACTTCCATAATATATCCAAGCTGAATTCAGGACAAAGATCACATGATCTGTGATCTCAAAGAAAACAAGACATCGCCGGTTGGTCAAACAGACACAACTTGACGCTAGCATTAGATATAATAACTTAAGATCTAAACCCCAAAAATTACTCCTTGTAGATTATGTTTTTATCAGAACTAAGTAACACAAAGCCATTGATCTAAAATGGTGACAATCCCCCAAATGATGACAATCCCAACCAGGTATCTAGCTGTCCACAGGCTAATGATGGCATGTTCTCCCTGCGATTTTCTAAAACATTTTGATGAACATTGTATACCTAATGCAGCTCATGAGTAGCTTTAAACAGATGGTTGGATGAATAAAGGAATTTTCTCCTTTTTTTGTTTACATGACACACATTGTTGTATTGGTCTTGCAATTACCAAGTGATAGATTAACACTGCAATTAGTAGATGACTAAAGAATTAACTTCTGTCGATTCATTTCAACTAGTCGCAGCTGTAACAGTTATTTATGTTCAGCAATTATAAAAAATGACATACAAAATCAAGTGCTTTTTGGTTCAATTCAGATAAAATCATAGGTCTATACTAACATAAGTCATCGGTTTCAGTTTTTAACTAGTTTTAAGGAAAACATATCCAAGATTAAAATAGAGATATGCTATGAATATACTAGTATCCAATATGGTAGTGACACTCGTAGTAAAGGAATACAAGGCATGTATGAAACTCGAGGATATGAATAGCTTTATAAGTATGTAAACAGACACGACAGTATAAAAAGAGCATAGAAAGAGTCATACTGAATTGAACATCACGCAAAACAGGCTCCATGAGCTCTTTAGGGAACTGCTGAATCTTCTCATTGGCCTGTTTTTCTGAGACCAACGCCTCTTCATAAGTCAAGTTGCTCTTCCCAGTACTCTTGCACGTCCAAACTCTTTGACGATACAGATTAATCCGGTTCAAGTATTCACTGTTAACAACAAACATACCATTTCAATTAAAAACAGGACAAGCAAAGCTCCCTAAATCCCGCAAATCATTACCCTTTCCCTTTACCAAACAGATATATCATTTAGAACAGTAATCACGGTCCTGTTAACATACAAATAAGGTCTTATACAGATACTCAATGCACTCACGTCTATCACGCGCATTCCATATACCCATCATTATGCTAGATGGACTATAATCGTCGAACAAAAGAATCATTTACTAGTTAGGAAAAGAAATGCCGGTAACTACTAAAACTTAAAAAACATGACGGGCGAAAACAATTTACTTGGGCGAACCTACATTGAAGCCCAAGCACATTCTTAAAAACATTTGTAGTATAAGAAAAAACAATTTCTTATACTACAACCTTTTACGAAATAAGGACAATTCCTAGGTCAACAGACTAAAAACCGCAAACTTAGAAATAGTAACTGGAAATCAAAAGGGGGCGTAAAAATGTACCAATAATCGCGAAAAATCTCTTTAGTAAACCGAATTTGAAAAACGAGGTCGTCCGGTTTCAAGTCATCAGGCCTTTGCAATAAAGAAAAAGGCTTCCTTTTATGCAATGGCATTTCTTCCACCAACTGCACATAATAAATCAAACAAATTAATTAAAAAAAAAAAAAAAAAAAAAAAACCCAAATGCCAAAATAGAAATTTTCAAAACCCTAAAAATCTTTTATGGGTTTTACACAAAAAATTATTAAAAATAAAAATAAAGTAATTCCCGCCACAACTGAAATTGAATCTTGAAATCAATCGTGAGGTAAATAAATGAAGCAGTAAACTGTGAAAATTTACCGGGAAAAAAATGAAAAAAAAAAAAAAAAAAAGTGTGGTTTTGTTTACCGGAGAAGAAAGGGTGTGTTTTTGGGGGTTTTTGAGGCGTTTGGTGTAGGCAAAGAAAGAAGGAAAGAGGGAGAGTGAGTCATTTAAGACTTCCTTGTTCTCTGGAGCCAAATATGCATATGTGTATAATTACAAAACACTCCCTTCTTCTTTTTCTCATGGATCTAATAACCCCAACTTGATTTAGGGTTATTCATGTGTCACCTCATCATAAACTCAATAACACAACAATAACTGAAACACGGGGTACCAATTGCGGGGACGGTGCGCGGAGGGTTGCAAAACAGCGAGATCAGATCATTTTGAGTTTTCTGTTTTTAGATCAAACTTGGCTCGTTTTGAGCCTTAGAAGGTGTTTGTATATAGGGGTGAGCAAACGGACCGGATGGACCGGACCGACCGAAAAAACCGACCGGACCGAAGGACCGGCGGTCCGGTCTCGGTCTACCATTTTGGCAAATTCAGTCTCGGTCCGGACCACAAACCGAAAATTTAGCCTTGTTGGACCGGATCGGACCGACCATATTCGGTCTCGGTCTCGGTCTAAGTTTTTTGCCGGATTCGATCTCGGTTCGATCCGGTTTTTCTCGGTCCGGTCCGGTTTTCGCTCGATGATCAGCCCTATTTGTATAGTATTATTTTATGAGCTTATAAGCTTAATATAAAAAAATGATAATCTTATAAGCTTAACTTTGTGACTTGTGAACTTATCAAATTTCCAGTAACTTTAAAATTCCATCAAATCAGTTTAAGCAAACAATTTCTTAGACCTTTTGCTTGTTTATGTTGTTTTGTGTCCAAAGTATCAACGTAAACTTATATTAACGATAAAATATGAGACAATGAGGTCACACACATATAATAAGAGACTTGTGATTAATATATATAGTGTTTATATTATTGATTAGAACATTAAAAGGAAATGAAATGAGTTAATTACTAAATGGGTTTGATTAGGGGTGTAAACGAGCCGAGCCGCTCGTGAAAAGCTCAGGATCGGATCGGTAAAAAGCTCGAACGAGCCGAGCTTAAACGAGCTCGAGCCTAATTTTGGGCTCATTTAATAATCGAGCTCGAGCCCGAGCTCTCAGACAAAGCTCGAGTGGGCTCGCGAGCCCAAACGAGCCCCAGAATTATATACGTGTATATATCGTCTATACATATAAACGAGCTTAAAAGTAGTAAACGAGCTCGAGCTTTATGTAATTAACGAGCCGAGCTCAAAACATCATAAAATTAGTCGAGCCCGAGCCGAGCTCAAGCTTGTGAAAATTTTCACGAGCCGAGCTCGAGCTCAAAGTATAAGGCTCGAACGAGCTCGAGCCCGAGCTCGAGCTTTATATATAGATAACGCTCAAAATGAACATGTTTTTAGTTGCATTATTGTTGGTTTTGTGTATGATAATCGGCTATATTTACTCATATCTATTGCAAAAGTGCAAAAGATGCGTATTGTGTATGTGAATGTAGCCAGGTATCACAAAAGATGAAGAAATGAAGATTTCATGCACATTTGGAGAATTCCCGAGGAAGGAAATCAAGTAAGGAAGCTCTTGGACTCAATGATTAGGAAGCGCAATGATTTCTAAGTATCTACAACAAGTAAAGATCAAGTTTCGTCTTGGAAATCATCAGCGAAAACAAAGAAAAAGGCGCAAATCAAGAAAAGTCAACAAAAGTCAAAGCTGGAGGTACAAGAGGCGCCCAACCGTTCGGTTGGAGCCCGCAACCGATCCGGTTGGGCGAGTGAACCAAATGCAACCAATCCGGTTGCGTTGCAACGATCCGGTTGCATGGACTGGAGTTACAACTTTTGTCATTTAATGTTGCCTTAACTCCCATAATCATTGGAGGCCGATCATTTCTGTTATTTACTTGTAGAGAACGTTTTAGACAGATAGTTATGGTTCTCTAGCTATATAATGAACCTAGACTTAGTAGTCTAGGTGTGACACAACCCAAAGTGTAATAGTTTACACCAAAGCTATTACCAACCATTTTATTCATCCCAAAAGTTTGGTTATTCTGTAAACGTCCGGAGGTTGGAGAGACTAATTCTCATCCATTGTTTGATCATTCGAGTTATACGGTTAAGCTAGGCGATTGGGGCGTGTGGTTGCTATAATCCACAAATTCTAGTTCTTGTAATCCAAAAGTTTAGGTATTCTATGGAACTTGTTATGAATTTCTATTCTCTTGAGTTATTTGAATTACTTTGTTATTACTTGTGTTTTGTTATAATTATCATGGAGTAGTTCTTGAATATACTTGTGTGTAAGGATGTAGGAAATCATACTAGTGTTCTCATATGTGATGCATGTATATGATCTTGTTTAAATGAGTTTGTTGGAAAACTACTAGTCTTGTTTGATTTGTCGGTAAAACATGTTTTAAGAAAAAGGACCGAAAGGATTTCTCTTGTGTTTTATTCCAAAAAGTTAAGTGACAAACTAGTATGGGGATATGGTGATTGACAACCACCATGTTTACTTATTAAAACAAGACTAGAAACATTTTCATCACGAAAGGTCGAAAGATTCGTAGGAACGAGTTTAATAAGAACATTTTACAAACAAATGGATTTTCTAAAGGATAATCATTAGGATAAGGACCGAAAGGATTACCTATATGTTATTGTTCTTAAAATGATTTTACAAACATAAACCATGGGTTGGAAATCATTTGCTTATGATTTGTGCATCACATCAAGAGTTTACACCAAGCCTTCATGAACACTTACTATGATTGCCTATAGACTACACACAAGTATATGTTTCTTTAATATTGATTTTCACTAAAACTATAATTTTTGGAGAGAGCCTTGACAAAGCTTTCTTATTACCGATCTTTTAAAACAAATTCAAAAGCGATTACTCTTGGGACGATCTCGACTTACCTACCTTTGCTATCGCGAACAAGTATACTTGCTCGTATGTGTTTATAGTAATAACCGGATAATTCGTGTTTATAAATTTTTAAAACTTGCACACGGAAAGCACATCAAGTTTTTGGCGCTTCGGGATTTTGGATTTTAAGTAATTTGATTTTGTTTAGATTACATAAAATTGGTAATATTAAAATTAGATTTCATAAAGATAAGTAAAAAAAAAAAATTAGAGGCTAACCGAATCGGTTGCTCGAGCAACCGAAACGGTTAGTGCTCTCGGAAAACTTTAATTTTTAATTTTTGAAGTTTTTAGTGTATCTCTTGTTTTATATTATAGTTTATAGTTTATTTCTTGTCATTTCTGATTTTTATAGATTATTTATAGATTGTTTATGCTTGCCTTAGTAATTTTTAGATTTTTGATATTAAGTTATTTTTAGTTTTATTTACTTTTTAGTTAATTTTGTCTTTATTGCAGTAATTAGCTTAGTTAATTTTCGTTTTTATGGGTTAGTAGTTTTAATGATTAGTTAAGTTCATTTAGTTAATATAGTTTTAATTAGCATAATTAATATTTTTAATTAATAAGGATAATGAGTAGACACATTTAATTAAGAGTTTAAGTACAATTAATGGTCTTTAACTAATTTATAATTAACAGGTTTAATTAATTAATAAAAAAAAACTGGAAAATCGTTCCAACCGTTCGGTTGCAACCCGCAACCGGATCGGTTGGAAGTTTTGGTTAGGAAGTTTACCACCAACCGAATCGGTTGGAGGGCCAACCGATCCGGTTGGAGCTCTCGGTAAATTTTTCTAGTTTTTCTATTTTGAGTTTTAGCTTGTGTTTTTAGTCTTAATAAGTGTCTTTACTTGTTTAGTATATGTTTCTGTAGTTTGTTTTGATTTTTACTAACTCTAACGCTAATGATTTGGATGTTTGTCTTTGGTTTTGTTTTGTTTTGTTAGATAGTTGTTATGGATAGTTTAAGCGGAATTTCTGAGTACCTACGTAACTTGGATGAGATGTTTAAGGACACCGGAAACTCGTTGGAGAAGATTGGGAATATTTTGGAAGAGAGTAAGAAGGAGTTGGCTATGGATTCGGAATGTGTGGAAGAAGTGGGAGAGAACAAGGTTCAACTTCCTAAGAAGAGTAGAGTTGTGGTATTCACGCAAGCACCACTAACGGAGTATGATTCACCACTTATGAGGTTCGGTACACCTTGTAGTGTCGAAGGGGTGAGTGCGTGGGACGCTCAACTAAACATGGCCTATGGTGAAAATTATATTGTGGACAAAGTTCTTGATCAAATTGGCCACGTTCGTTTGGATTATGAGGCCTATGGGAGAAAAATGGTTAAGAATCTTCGGGTAAACATTCATGGTCATATTTTCAAAGCGGATTTTGTTGTCTTGGAAGAAGGAAATGCTGATGAGCCCGACGTATGCTTTGGGCAAGATTTTCTTGTGACAACCAAATGTCAAGTGGATTTTGCTTTAGGGGAGATGGGGATCAACATTACCGACTTGGAAGAGGAGAAGGGAGTGAATGAAATGCTTGTGGAGTTATGTGCTAACATGGAGAAGGAGAATGTGGAAATCGTAAAGATGGGGAAGGCTAATAGAAAGAAAACCTCATCCAACAAATTAACTCCTACCACATCCACCAACAAAAACCATGATTACACACCTTCACCACCCAATACACCAAACACCTTCAAACCTTTAACCCAAGACCAAAAAGAAGCCATCTTAGAAAACCTTGAACAAAAATTTCTCGAACTCAATGAGAAAAAGCCGGTGATTGAGGTACTACAAGATTATGTTCTATACCGCAAGAAACTAGACGCGGTTATGTTAGCAAGAGCAAGGTTGGAGGATAAAGATCTATCGGAAGAGGATAGAGATAGGATCTTGTTTAAGGGTATGCCACGTAAGGAGAGTGATCTGGGGAACTTCGTTTTGCCTATTAAAGTTAACGGAACCACTCCAGTGTATGCTTTGGCGGATACGGGTTCAAGCGTCAATGTTATGCCCTATCCATTATTTAAGACGTTGGGCCTAAGTAAACCACAACCAAACCACTCCAAACTAACCATGGCGGATAATTCCCAAGCAAAAGCGATGGGGGAGGTGAAAAACGTAAGGGTGCAAATTGGCTATCAACCCTACTTGGCCGATTTTCTAGTCCTAGACATACCGGTTGATAAGAGTCTACCTCTTCTACTTGGAAGACCGTTCCTACGCACATGTGGTGCAATCATAGATATGGGGAGGGGTACGATGACAATCGATGATGGGATCTCAAAACAAACCTATTATCCCAAGCCAAGGGGTAAAGTTTTGGAATTCATGGAGGATTTAGAATTGTTTGATGGGGAAGAAGACTTGACTTGTTTTGAAATTGGACGTGATGTCCATGGAAACCCGATGTATGGACCACTAGCTCCACCATACTTTGATATTGAGGATGAGATGGAACGCGCACTAGCGGTGGAGGCATTCTACAATCCATTCAAAAACATCCTTGTTTACAAGAAACTCACAGATTTCTTAGGTTCTCTACCGGTTCAACTCAAAAATTTGGAATGGGGACCCGAGGGGTCAAGTGTTTACAAAAGAGAGGATGGAGACGGGGAATGGCACGTCAAATTTGATATACTATGCCCGGATGGGAGAAGATTTGTAAGGAAATTCAAAACTCACGAAACACACCGTGAATTGACCGGGAAATTTCTAAGTGAGGACATCTTAAGGCATGAGTATTTTGAGGAGTAATAAGGAGAAGCACAATATCATAATAACAAGCAATTGTTTGCTTGGTTTTCATCTTTGTGATGAACTTTAATTTTATGCATCTAGGATTTTTGTTCTTCATTTGATTTTTATTTATCTTATTATTTTGATTTGAAGTTATTTAATTAATGTATTTTGAGTTTTAGTTTAAGTTATGATTATAAGTATGATGATTTAGTTTTTGAGATTAGATGTTGTTGAAATTTCCAAATGGTTGGATGAATGTTGTGTGCATCTTTAATCGGATTTTTGAGTAAACGATTGTTGCTTGGAAGGTAAAATGCCCAAGTAAAGTGAAAAAGGCAAAATTCTGCAAAAATGCAAACCGAAACGGTTGTGTCCATGACTGAACCGGTTGCATGCAAGTATATATACCAAAATTCAATTTTTCCAGAAAAACACACACACACTAATCCTCCATCTGGGTTTCGCAAAATTCGACCATTAGAAGTTGTTTGAAGATTGTAAAAGTTGTAGAAGATCATCATGGCACCTAAGCAAGTAAGCATCTGCAATCAATTAACTTAATTAAGGTTTAATTAGAGTATTTGATTCGAATTGCAAATTAGGTCACTAATTTGGGGGTTTTTGATAGAATTCGAATTAAGTTATAATCTTTTAGGATTAAGTGGGTAATTGATATAGGAATGCATTGCAAAAATAATTGTAGTGATTGATTCAACATGAAATGAGTATTAAATGATTGAATTTTGGATTTAATTAGGTTGTGCCATTGAATCAAATTAAGTTGCAATTGATGATTCCTAGTTGGTAGATGATGCGTTTTTAATGAATTTTAGATGTCACATTGTTGATTAGAACAAGTAATTGAGAATTGAAGTGTAGATTGTTAAGTTCTAAGCAAGAAGAATTTGTGATGATTGGAAGTTTTGAAAGTAGTTTAAGAGTAATTTGAGGATGTGGGAATCATTGATAATGTTAGAATGCAGTCTAGGAGTGAATTGGAATTAGAAGAATCTAGTGGGAAATGGATTTGAAGGCAAAGCCTTCATAGGATCTCAGAACCGATCCGGTTGCGAATCGCAACCGAACGGTTGGATTGAGGTCTTGAGTGGAACCGATCCGGTAGCCCCTCAACCGATCCGGTTCCACGTTCTGTTTTGGAAATTTTCGAAATTTTGAACTAGACCCTAGAGGCTTCTATGGACATTCCCGTTTGTTCTAACACTCTTATATTGACTTATATTTATGATTTCTACAGAGAAATGTTGTAGGTTGTTCAAGTTCGACACGGGTTCCACTAAACCCGATTGTTACCAAGTATTGCCAAAGGAACGCAAGGAAGAAAGTCACGTATAGCTTGAAGGCTGAAGCGAATGCAAACTTGAAGTTCAAAGATCTCACCAATGAGGAGAAACATGCTTTCAGGGAACGATTATCAAAGTTGCAAAATAGGACAGTTTTGGTTCCAAGGTTGATTGATTGGGATTTGTTTGCCGAATATGAGTGTGAAAATGAGTTGCGTCATATGATGCGGATGTCTTATGTCTATCCGGTTGATGGGGATTCGTTTGATGATTTGTCATGGGAAAGAGCATTTAGCATAAATGAAGAGGTTTATCGTGAATGGTGTATGGAGTTCTTTTCGACCATGTACTTTGAAAGAAAGGTCAATGTTCGAAACATCATGGAAGAAGTTTGTGTTTGGTTTAGGCTTTGTGGGCAGGATCACGCCTACACTTTGCCGGATTTTGCTGTTGCTCTTGGCTTGTATGAACCGAATGAAATTAAGCATCGATTGTTTGAAGCTCATTTTTCGAGGCTTAGGAGGTTTGAAAAAGAATACCCTAGTATCCCCGCTTATTGGAATCGCGTGGGAGATCCTTCTTGTACTAGAAGGAATGCTGCAACCATTAGGAATCCGTTGATGAGAGTGCTACACAAGTTGCTAGTAACTGGGCCGTTTCATAGAGTTGGAAGCAGGGACAAATGTCATAAGCCGGACTTGTGGGTTATGATGTTATTGGAAGAAACTAAGGATGGAAATGCGGCTTGGCTCATAGCCGAGTATTTGTCTAGGAGAGCCCCAGGAATCAAAGGTAATAGCAACATTTGTGGAGGCCATTTTGTGACGAGGTTGGCAAGGAATCTTGGGTATTACAATAGCAATGAGTTGGCTAAGTGTGGAGAGCCAAAGATTAGTGAGATTTGGAATGCAATTGGTTTTGGAAATGCTTTGAATAGGAGGACAAAAACGTTGGGAGCATGGATTGAACCACAACAACAACAACAACAACCACCACAGCAGCAAGGAAATGTGCCAATGGGCAATATACCGATGGGAAACGTGCAAACGGGTACGTCTAGTAGTTTTGACTCAGGTTGGGGAGAGTGGAACCAACATTTGAATGAAATTGAGTGTAGGGATGTTTGGAGAGACTCGATGATGTTGAGGAACAATTACATCAATGATTATTCGATGCCGATTTTTCAACACATGGCTCAAGAAGCCAATTACGAGTTGCCACCCTACAACCCACCCAATGTTCCACCATATCCTTTCCCCTACACCTCTTATCCTGGACCCTATCCGTATCCATATCCTGGCTATGCACCATTTCCCGACCCAGTGCCTGCATATGGTAGATTACCCGAGGTTGGAGGATCTAGCTATGATGTTGGAGGATCTTCATCGGGAGTTGCAAAGGAGAAGAAGAAGAGGAAGGTTTACACAATCTTTGATGAGGAGGAGAACTATGAAACCGAAAGCGATGATGATGATGAAGGTGATGAGATGAGTGAGGATGACGAATGATCGTGGATCATTCTTGATTTATGGTTTCAAAAACAATGGTTATTGTGTGTCGAACAAAATTATCTCTATCTCTATCTCTTAACTATTTCTTTAGGATGATTATCATACTTTGTTTATTTTCATTTTTAAGTAGCGTTTGGATTGTTTGTTTGTTTTGTTTTGTGTATTGTGCGTATTTTGTAGTTTTGTTTGCAGGATGGATGTGACGGAAGCTTATTGTTGGTCAATATTTGGAGTTGGATAACTCACATGCTTGCTTATGACCCAATATGCATATTGCATATTCTATCCCGTGGTATCTTTTGACTATTTCTTTTTCCCATTTTCTTTACTTTGAAGTTAATTTTATTACATTAAGGACAATGCAAAACTTAAGTATGGGGGAGGGAAGAAAATAGGAAAAATGATACGATTTTTAAATTTTTAGTTTTTAGTCTTATTTTTAGTTTTTAGGTAAAGTTTTTGGATTTTAGTAATTAGCAGGAAATCGCCCTTGATTGTCTAGTTGTTTTCACACGTTATTGAGATATATTAAAAACAACTTGGGTATTTCAATGGTAAAATGAGGTTTTTGAAATTTTTTGATTTGAACCAAATTACGGAAGTAATTCATTTTGGATTCGATAGCATTTTCTAGCACGCATTATAGCCTTTTTCCACTTAATTGTGAGGTTTCTTTTTGTATAAAACACATCTTTTGTTTTATATTTGCTATGAGTGTGCCGGTGATTATGTCGATTCTAGAACTTGTACTTGTTATGCATTACGGTTAAAATCACTCTCGAGTGATAAAAATATGTTCAAATGATAAGAGGCATCGTAGGATTTAACCCAAATGGCCTTCCATTTTACATCTAATGTTTTTGCTAACCACATCGGTTAGTTAACCACCTTATATGGACCCATTTGTTAGTGCTCATTTTAGCACTAGATACCCTTAGTTACACCCTTGAGCCAATCTTTTCATTCTTGTTTAAATCCGAAAAATACAAAAGATTTTACACCTTAAACCTTAGCCAACCCATGTCATGTCTATTGGTTTGTTGCTAGTTGTTTGGAGTGTTGGATTGTTTTTGATGATTATGAAGAAGCTACACTTTGTCTATAGTGTGTACCATTCTCCAACAAAGATGAAGGAGACGTCTTTCTCGTTTGTATTTTTTGTGGTGTATGCTTACACTAAGTGTGGGGGAACTTGTTATGAAAAAAATAGTTATAGCCAATGTGCTATATGAAGAATATTGATTAGCCAATGAGCTAAATTGAGTTATATATGTTTGGAGATCGATATGTGAAGAGGAGGAAAATATAATCATTTTCGGGATTGTGGTTTGTATGATGGCTAGCAACATGGAGGTTTAGACTTGACTTTATTTTTCTTTTAACACCAATTTCATAAACCATCCCATGCCTTATCCATACCTTTTATAAACCCGAAGCCTTAACGTTATAACCCGAATAAAAGCCCTCTTTGATGAATTTATTTTCTTTGTTTTGATACTTGTACAAGCTTATGGTAAAAAGCATTGATCATGACTAGGCATTGAGTGATTTACATATACCCACCAATATATGAGTGTTGAGTGAATTCTTAAAATCATTCGTGAGGTGTTCTAGTTGTGTTATCTAAAGTATTTGGTTCATTTTAAAGTTTTCACATATTAAAAGCAAATTAATGATTATTTCTTTTGAGATGATTGTTAAAATTTTTGGAACCACGGTATCAAGACCATTGAAATCGATTTTTGCAAATGTTAGACCTACTCGAGGGCGAGTAGAACTTAAGTATGGGGGAATTTGATAACGCTCAAAATGAACATGTTTTTAGTAGCGTTATTGTTGGTTTTGTGTATGATAATCGGCTATATTTACTCATAACTGTTGCAAAAGTGCAAAAGATGCGTATTGTGTATGTGAATGTAGCCAGGTATCACAAAAGATGAAGAAATGAAGTTTTCATGCACATTTGGAGAATTCCCGAGGAAGGAAATCAAGTAAGGAAGCTCTTGGACTCAATGATTAGGAAGCGCAATGATTTCTAAGTATCTACAACAAGTAAAGATCAAGTTTCGTCTTGGAAATCATCAGCGAAAACAAAGAAAAAGGCGCAAATCAAGAAAAGTCAACAAAAGTCAAAACTGGAGGTACAAGAGGCGCCCAACCGTTCGGTTGGAGCCCGCAACCGATCCGGTTGGGCGAGTGAACAAAACACAACCGATCCGGTTGCGTTGCAACCGATCCGGTTGCAAGTTAGTTACAACTTTTGTCATTTAATGTTGCCTTAACTCCCATAATCATTGGAGGCCGATCATTTCCTGTTATTTACTTGTAGAGAACGTTTTTAGACAGATAGTTATGGTTCTCTAGCTATATAATGAACCTAGACTTAGTAGTCTAGGTGTGACACAACCCAAAGTGTAATAGTTTACACCAAAGCTATTACCAACCATTTTATTCATCCCAAAAGTTTGGTTACTGCTGTAAAACGTCCAGGAGGTTGGAGAGACTAATTCTCATCCATTGTTTGATCATTCGGAGTTATACGGTTAAGCTAGGCGATTGGAGGCGTGTGGTTGCTATAATCCACAAATTCTAATTCTTGTAATCCAAAAGTTTAGGTATTCTATGGAACTTGTTATGAATTTCTATTCTCTTGAGTTATTTGAATTACTTTGTTATTACTTGTGTTTTGTTATAATTATCATGGAGTAGTTCTTGAATATACTTGTGTGTAAGGATGTAGGAAATCATACTAGTGTTCTCATATGTGATGCATGTATATGATCTTGTTTAAATGAGTTTGTTGGAAAACTACTAGTCTTGTTTGATTTGTCGGTAAAACATGCTTTAAGAAAAAGGACCGAAAGGATTTCTCTTGTGTTTTATTCCAAAAGTTAAAAGACAAACTAGTATGGGGATATGGTGATTGACAACCACCATCTTTACTTATTGAAACAAGACTAGAAACATTTTCATCACGAAAGGTCAAAACATTCGTAGGAGCGAGTTTAATAAGAACATTTTACAAACAAATGGATTTTCTAAAGGATAATCATTAGGATAAGGACCAAAAGGATTACCTATATGTTATTGTTCTTAAAATGATTTTACAAAACATAAACCATGGGTTGGAAATCATTTGCTTATGATTTGTGCATCACATCAAGAGTTTACACCAAGCCTTCATGAACACTTACTATGATTGCCTATAGACTACACACAAGTATATGTTTCTTAATATTGATTTTCACTAAAACCATAATTTTTGGAGAGAGCCTTGACAAAGCTTTCTTGTTACCAATCTTTTAAAACAAATTCAAAAGCGAAATCTCTTGGGACGATCTCGACTTACCCACCTTTGCTATCGCGAACGAGTATACTTGCTCGTATGTGTTTATAGTAATAACCGGATAATTCGTGTTTATAAATTTTAAAACTTGCACGGTGAGCACATCACGACTTAAGCACAAATGCAATGAAGATCGGGAGTATAGTGTTTCCCAGTCGTTAAGTCCCACTTGAGGATGGCGGTGTTTAACACAATCGGATGTCGAATAACCACTGGGATAGTGGTCGATGAGGATTTTGAGTTATTTTATAAATTACAGGGGCTTAAATGCAAATTAAAGGAAACTAAAAGATAAACTATCTTAAATAAACGCTATCACTAATTTTAAACTCGATGTTTTGATTTTCTGCTTTTATAAAAGCGAATTAAAAACTACGCAACGTCTAAATAAAAGCGTGAAACTTACACAATATTAATCCTAAAAATATGAAAATGATATTTTTACAAACCTAATGATATAAGAAAATTTTAAGAAAAGAAAATTATTTTATAACTATTAAATTAATTATTATTAATTAAAACTAATTTTAACTAATTAATAATAACCTAAATTACAAGAAAATATGAAATAAAGCTAGAAAAATAAAATTATGACTTGGAAAAATCTAAAATAACAAAATAGAATTTTAAAACTATTTTTATATTTTTCGATTATTTTCTATTTTTATGAATTTTAAACTATTAAAAACTAGTTAAATTACTAAAATTACAAAATAAACTATGAAAATATGGAAAATTACTTTTTTACTTTTTATATTTATCTAAACTTAATAAAATGAAAAATTATTTTTTTGGACTTTTTCTGATTTAATTGTATTAAAAGCTAATTAAATAATCCTAAAAACTGTTTTAAATTAAGAAAAATAGCAAACAGTGTTGGAAAATTATGAAAATTTCAGGAAAACTCTAAAATAATGTTATGAATCTAAGAAAAATAGAAAAACATGTGGTTATGTGGAGGAATAAGAAACTGCAATATAAGTGCTTATGTAATAAGCACTTGAATAAGCCAAATGATCACCACAAGCTATCAAACTGAAACAGAAGCATTAATATGCTAAAACTACTAAAATGAAGCAAGAAACAACAATCCTTAACCTCTGGATTACACACTTAAACAGATTTGATTATTTGAGTACTTATGCTAAAACAGTTTCTGAGTGCTACTTTGTAGCTTAAGCACAAGTCACACAATAAGCTGAAAATAAAATCCAAATGTTGGAACTTGTTCTAGACCTGGCTAACTACTTTCAAACCAAAAATTAGACCAAGAAGAGCTCTTATGAGCTCTGTGCAACTCATACAAAAATGCAGTAAAACTCAATTATTCACCGAGTTTTGAGCGAGACATTTAAGGTCTATTAGACAAGCTTATGTAGAGCTTATTAAAAATTACTAAAAATCTACTAAAATAACAATAAGAAAGTAGACCTGTTGAACTTTAAAAACCCAGAGTTTCATTTGATTTGGTCCAAGAATGAACCCAAGAAAAATCCTTCTAGTTGGCCAAAAACTGCCTTTTGCATGTTTTGACTTTTGACACAGTTGATAAAAGTTGACTTTGGTGAGCTTGAATCTTGATTTAACGACTGGATATGATGTTTTATGTTAAACCAAGACTATTGCAACCTAAGCTAATGATTTTTGAACACAAATTAGCCTTTTGGTTTTACAAATTTCAACGATCGAGAGATTAAGACAGGTTGATAGGTAATTTTGACATTTGCTTATGTAGTGAGCAATATTAAGATGAATTGACTATGATAGAAATGCACAAGCCAAAAACAACAAGTATCATCCATCGCACAAACCTATAACTTTCAGTTAAGCGTTGATCCAAACACGCCTTATAACAACCGATTTGCAATTTTAACAAGACAAACTCTGATTTAGCTAAGACAAACACTTATCTTGATTTATATTATCCTAATTACCACCGGGGTGGACAGGTTTAACTTACTTGGTGACCACAAATTCAAACACAAATCCAAGCCGCAAACTTTTAAGAAAAAGCGAAAATGAGAGTATTAACACAAGGGTCCAAGCTGTGCAAATTAATCCAAACCAAATACTACTACTCTATATCAAATCCGTCCCATTTCAAGCCTTTGCATCACCCGTTTCAAACTTATACCCATGTTCCTTCATTAGTTGACTTTCGTTGACCAAAGATGAAACCGCTTGTACCTACTTGATAAACTCACAAAAGCTATAATAAGCTTCAATGAGCTTATTTGAACTTGAAAATAAGCTTGTTGAAGCTTGGATGTACGATTGAAGTTTGCAATTTGAAGCGATAAACTTGAAATTTGAATTCTTAACATAAGCTTGAATTAACACTTAGAAACTTAGTACAATGATTTTTAACTTAAGATTGATGCATTTAAGCTGAAATTACAAATTTGAAGCTAAGTTAAAACATTGGTATTAAAAAGCGAAATACATGAAAATTAAAAATTAACTCAAAACCTCCCTTGTTTCTTCCTCCTTTTTATGCTTCAATGAGCTCCACGTGGCCTTACGATTGATTCCCACCACTTTTCTTGACCAATGGGTGAATTTTGAGCAACAATAGTTGTCCACGTGTTTTGGCGGAAACTACGGATTTGACTTGTAGCTCTGAAACTAGCACTAGGGGGTGGCATTTATTGTGGGGTTAGTGATGATGAGGGGTGGAGGAAAGGAGAAAAGGTGAGGTGATGGGAGGAGAGAGCGAGCGAGTTGGTTGTAGAGGATATGGGAAGATAAGCATGTGGTGGGCGCGTTTTTCGCTTTTGACTTTCTTTGACTAAGCGATCAAAATAGGTAAATGACGGGGGCGAAATGGTGAAATGGCGGGTCATGACTCATTTGACAAAGCGAGGCTTAATATGACAAGGACTAATATTACCGTCGATTTTGAAGGACCAAACACATAATTATTCCAAGGTTAACACAAGGACTAAAGCGACAACCTTGATAGTACAAGGACTAGATTTGACAATTTCAATTTTCGAGGACCAAACTTGACATTTTGAAAGTTGAGGACCTTTTCGCCATTGACAAAAGATTTATTCAAGGACCATTTTGACAACTTAGAATATTTCGGGGACCTTGAATAACATTTTCTTTATTTTGTTTTACCGAGGACCTGCTTTTGACAACTTTTGAAACTTGGGGACTAAAGCGCCAATTATGCAAACTTGATCGTTTTCACAGTTTTGATATTTTGCATTTAAAACACATAAAATACTTATTTGTGATATTTTTATCATTTGATGCATTTAAGAGTGTTTTCGGATGTTTTGCGATCTAATTTGTACAAAATGATGAGTATTTACACACTCATCAATCCCCACACTAAGATATTGCTAGTCCCTAGCAATGTTTTTGAGAAAATTAATGGATTTCATCTCTTTACCAAAAGCCATTACTTGGAGTAGCCAAATGTTTGAGTTCAAGTAAGAACCTTGGTACAGATAACGAATGATTTTGAGCAAATCACCGACTTCAACGGATTTGATTTGTCTTTACGAAAACGTTTATACGGACTAATAACTCTTAGATAAAATATCTTTGGTGAGTGATTACCAATTATGGTTTTCCTTTGCCTTTACCACAAGCCATAAACTTGCAGGCTGCCACTCTTCACTTTTAAGGATATGGAAATTTGAATACCATACAATTTTGGGCAAATTGCAAGCCGTCAACGGATTTGAGATATCTTTACCAAGAGCCGTTTGCTCTGGATTAGCCAATCCTTTTGTTTATTAGACAAGGCGGATGATAACCATAAGATGAGTAAGTGTAAAACACTTACTCAAAAAAAAAATTAGCCAAAAATGGGGAATTAGGCGGTATAATTACATGATAAAATTAGTGAGAATTTCCCCACACTAGAAATGAATATTGCCCTCAATATTCAAAGTACAACTATTATGCGAAACATAGAACGTAAAAGGAAATACTAAGGCCATTATTTAGCATGATTTTTATTTTATTTATTTATTTTTTATTATTTTTTTGAAACTCTTATATATACACAACATGGGGCAACTCCCCACACTAGGGTGGTAGAAAGTAGAAAGAAGAAGCTAAACTGTCAAGTTTTGTCACACAAGCTAGCCACTTGTGAATGGCTAACCGTAACAAACTTGACATTTCGAAATATGGTGAAAACCCATATGGCATCTCTTGTTTTGATTACCAGTCGCTAGCTTGACTCGATCCCCGCATTCATTGGTTCATGGGAAAGTTTGTAGATCTGGGACAATCACAGGAGGAATGTCCTCTCCAAAGTAATGCTTCAATCGATGACCATTCACTTTAAAATTTGGACCATCGGGTTGAGATAACTCAATGGTGCCATAAGGATAAACCTTAGTGATAGTAAATGGACGGACCAACGGGACTTAAGCTTTCAGAAAATCTTCAATCTTGAATTGAAAAGAAGGACTCGATCACCAACATTGAAAGCGCGGTTCTTGATTTTAGAGTCATGAATCTTCTTTGTCTTTTCTTTGTAGATCAAAGAGTTCTCGTATGTTGATCACGGAGTTCATTTAATTCATTCATTTGAACTTTCCGGTGATCACCGGTATCTGAATATCGAAGTTGGCATATTTCAAGGCCAGTATGCCTTGTGCTCAAGCTCAACCGGTAGATGACACGCCTTCCGTATACAAGCTTGTATGGAGTACACCGATGGGTGTTTTATAAAATGTCTGAAAGGCCCAGTCGTCATCTAGCTTATCCGACAAGAGGCACGGTTTTGCCAACCGTCCTCTCAAAATTCTTTAATCCCGGTTGGAAACTTCCACTGCCCACTAGTTTGGGGTGGTGCGCGATGAGGCGGTGAGTTACACCATGCTTACGCATGACTCTTTCAAACGGTCATTGCAATCGTACCACGATCACCGATTATGGCTCGTGGAGTTCCAAACCTAACAAGAGATTTCAAGAATTTCACAACCACTCGGGCATCGTTGGTAGGTAAAGCCTTAGCTTCACCCATTTTGACAAGTAGTCAACGACCACGAGTATGTACTTATTACCGCGAAGAAGGAAATGGCCCGTAAAGTCAATGCCCCGGATGTCAAAATCTCACACACTTGAATGGCGTTTCGGCATTTCATTTCTTTGTGATATTCCCGTGGCGTTGACAAGCGTCGCGAGCTTTGACAAATTCATGGGCATCCTTATAGATAGTGGGCGGTAGAATCCGGAATCAAACACCTTCTTGGCGGTGTAGTTGGGACTATGATGGCCCCAAGTGGGTCGAGAATGGCAAGCTTTGAGAATGTCAATAGCTTCGACCATACACATCGCTGATGACTTGATCGCGCAAATTTTGAACAAGTAGGGTCGTCCCGAGTAATGTTTCACATCTTTAAAGAATTTGTTTTTACTTGGGACGACATCCCTTTCACTATGAAGTTACCATGGTAATTTGCAAAGTCGACAAACCATGGGGTAGAAGAGTCTCCACGAAAAGAAACCGCATTGAGTGTTTCGAGAGGAAATGTTTCATTTATTTCCTTTTCTCGAACACATCTTGGTGAGGTTCTCTAATCGGACAGATGATCGTGACCCGAGTTCTCGGCTCCTTTTTTATCACGTATAATGATATCAAATTCTGGAGGAGGAGAACCCAGACAATCTCGGCTTTGCATCTTGTTTTGCAAAGAGATATTTGAGCCGAGTGATCCGTATACACTACGCATTTGGTCAAGATGAGGTATGGCGAAACTTTTCAAGCGCACACACCACATGACTAATAGTTCTTTTACTGTGGTTGTGTAATGGGTTTGAGCTTGATCATAGTCTTACTCGCGTAGTGGATAAAATTTGAAAATGCTTGGTTTTTCGTTGCCCCAAGGCTGCACCGATAGCAAAATCACTTGCATCGCACATGAGCTCAAAGGTAAATCGGTCGGGGCAACTAGAATGGGTGCTTCGTAGCTTTTTCTTTAGTGTTTCAAAAGCTTGATGCACTCGGGAGAGAAGATAAAGGAGCTTCTTTTTCAAGAAGATGGGTCGTAGGTCGGCGATTTTGAAAATCTTGAATGAATCTACGATAAAACCCGGCATGACCTAGAAACTCCTAATACCTTTGACGGTAGTAGGATGAGGCGGTTTAATAACATCAACTTTTGCTCTATCTACCTCAATCCGTTTTTGAAATCTTATGGCCAAGGACTATGCCTTCTTTGACCATAAAGTGACTCTTCTCCCGTTTAGACATAGATTGGTGTCTTACACCTTTTAGCATTTTGTCTAAATGGGAGACATGTCTGAAATGAATCCCCAATGATCGAGAAGTCATCCACAAACACCTCCATTGTTTCCCCGATCATGTCGTGGAATATGGCCATCATACATCGTTGGAGCGTGCGGAGCATTACATAAGCCAAAAGGCATACGTTTGTAGGCAAAAGTTCCGTATGGGCGGTGAATGTGGTTTTCTCTTGATCTGTGGATCAATGGGGATCTGAAAGTAACCCGAGAAACCATCGAGGAAACAATAGTATTCGCTTTCTGCTAATCTCTCAAGCATCCGGTCCATGAAGGGTGAGAAAATGGTCTTTCTGGTGGCGTCATTCAACTTACGATAGTCAATACACACAAGCCATCCGTAACCAGCCGAGTTGGAATTAACTTCGTTTTCTTCATTCGTGACAACAGCTTATGCCACCTTTTTGGAACATGTGAATCGGGCTAACCCGAGGACTATCGAGATTGGGTAAATCAATCTCGCATCAAAGTTTGATAACCTCCTCGCTTGATAACATCATGGATTTTGGATTTACTCTTCTACGATGTTGAATTCTTGGTTTGAAGTCATCCTCCATCAAGATTTTGTGAGTACAAAACTCGGGGTTGATACCATAATGTCGGAGAGTTTCCAAGCAATTGCTTGCTTGTGTGACTTCAAGACCTTTATGAGAGCGATCTTTTCATCTTTACTCAAATCTCGAGCAATAATGACAGCAATTTATCATCTTCAAGAAATGCATACTCAAGATGAGGTGGTAAGTCCTTAAGTTCGACTTGGAAATTCTTGATTTCTCAACTGACTTGACTTCTTTGTTATGAAGTGTGGCGGGAGGGAGTGGAGGAGAAGTGTCTTGATTTAACAACTTCTCAAGAGTAAGAATATCTCCTCGGATTAATCTCATGGTGATTAATCTCTTCCGAATTGCATCACTAGTGTGAGGGGTTGATGAGTGATCATCTTTAAGCATTTTCTCAATGAGAAGTATGTCCCCTCGATGTCAATTGGGCGTGATCAATTTCCCATGGAGCAGAATCACTAG
Source organism: Chrysanthemum lavandulifolium (assembly GCA_022545495.1). Lineage (NCBI taxonomy): Eukaryota > Viridiplantae > Streptophyta > Magnoliopsida > Asterales > Asteraceae > Chrysanthemum > Chrysanthemum lavandulifolium. Next base: position 204,928,382 of record CM040246.1, on the reverse strand, counting down.
CCAAGTATGCTTCAATCTCTTCCAAGATGAAGTCGCTTCCTCAAGCGGAGTAAGAAGGAGTAGAATTGGCTATGATAGGTTGAGAAGATGTGGTGGGATCCCACTCATTAATTATGAGAATAACCAAGAACTTCTTGAGTACTCTTATAAGCAACATCAATGATATCTATTCGGTTAACCGACTCGGAATCATAGTTTGCGAGTACCTCGAAGTTTGATCAAGGTTAAAGGTGGCGACTTCATTACCAACACGTAATGTGATTTCTTGCTCAAATACATCAATGAGAGCACGGCCCGTTCTCGGGAATCCTCTTCCAACAATGAGAGGAACCCGTGGATCGACATCGAAATCAACAACTACAAAGTCGGTGGAAAATGGAACTTTCCTACTTTCGACAAATCGTCCTCGGCAATTCAAAGAGGACGGGATATTGTACGATCTGCAAGCTCGAGAGTCATGCATGTAGGAGTAAGGTCAGGAAGAAAGTTTCTTCCATCTTGAATGAGGCATCGGTTTATGCTTGCACCAAGATCGGCTAAGGCAAAGCATTCAACCATTCTGGAAATACACAAGGTAAGAGAAATTTTCCGGGATCTCCAAGCTTCTGGAAGCTTCTTGAGATAATCTGCAGGCAGTTCTCGTTCGAGGAGTTTAGCCATTTCAAACAGACTTTTCCTTGTTGCTTAACATGTGTTTGAGAGTTGATGCAAACTTGGGCATCAACATGATAGCATCCATGAAGCTTATGTCAAAATGAAGTTCTTGGAAAATTTGAAAGAATTTTTCCATTTGTTATTGGCTTTCATGAGCTTTGCTCATGTAAGCGTGATGGGTAAGGAATAGAAGATTTGGATTTGGTATTTTCAATGGGAGCTATAGGAGGTTCAAAACAACTCACGGATTGGATTTTGGTTCTGGACAACACGAGGATGGACATTGTTGGTACTTAGTTATTAGTAGGAAGTTCCTTGTCCTTTGTCGCCTCAGGTTCACTTTCCACTACCTTCGGAGAGAAGAAGAAGGTAGTAGGAATAGCGGGTCCATCATCTGAAACACCACTTACGGTTGTGATCGCCTTTGCATCGCCCCTCGGATTAGCGATCGTGTTGCTAGGTAAAGTACACAGGCCGGTCGATCATTTAAAGACTTCTTTAATTCAATGATCCGTGACCAACAACTGTTTGTCTCTCTTGAGTCTTCATGAATTGCTTTAAAAGCTCATCGGATGTTGATACTGGAGGAGGTGGAGGGATAATTTGAGGTCCGTATGTTACGGTTATAGCGAGATTCCTTGATTAGGGTTCATATTCCCACAAATTGATTCCCTCGATTGTAAGTGTTTTGATTAAGATTTCCTTGATGTTGGAAACCTTGATTGGGTCCGAATAGAAATTACCTTGGTTTTGATAACCTTGGTTCATTCTTGGTTGGTTACGATTCGGTTAGGATTACGGTTGAAGCCGGGTGGTGCACGATAAGTATTAGCTTGGTAGTTTGGTTCATTTGAGGACGGTATTGATTACCTCCTTGATTTGAAATCTGGCTATAGCATTAGCTTCAAACGGACTACCATCGGTGGCGATCTGATTGTAGTATGCATGAGGACCACCACAAGTAACACAAACTTCAACTTTCTTCACTTCACCATATGATGGTGTACGTGAAAGTGACTTTCTTTAGTTAGCAAGAACCAAAGCTGAACAATATTTGTGAGTTTGTCAATCTTAGCATCGGTGCTAGATGTACTCACGGGAGATGAAGTAGAAGGTCGACGATTAGACTCGGTATGATATGTCTTTGTGCGGAAAGGACGGACACAGGACTTGTTTTCAATGATTTGCAAGGCTTCTTTTGTGGTCTTGCTCAAGAAATTACCTCCAGCGAGGCATTTAGAGAGTCTTGATTAGTCCGGTTCGAGACCATTGTAGAAAGTATCCATTTGCATTAACTCGGTAAAACCATGATGCGGACACTTACGGAGCAAGTCTTTAATAACGATCCCATGCCTCCCGAATGATTCATCAAATCTACGAGAAATTTCATTATCTCATTCTTAAGACTTGTAGTTCGGGATGGTGGATAGAATTCGTTCACAAACTTCGTGACTAGATCTTCCCATGTCTCAATAGAACAAGGGGTTGTTTCTCAAGCCAATTCGGGCTTGTCCTACAGAAAATGGGAGCAGAAGAAGCGATAGCCATGTGGGACATTCTTGTACTTGATGGTAGATGCAATCTTGTTAAACCATCGAATGTGTGCATGAGGATCATCCCGCTCAAAACCATAGAATTGGCTTTGGGTTGCAGTTAAGTAACCGGTTTTGAGCTCAAAGTATCGACCACGATGGTCGGGACAACAATAACATCTCCGTAACCCTCGATGGGTGCTTGGAGAAGCTCATTCATCGGCTTGTCTTCCGCCATTATGGCGGTGGTGGTGGTGGTAGGCGTTCCTCGATCACGGTGAAGGAGCCGACGTCCTCACGTCTCGAGGAATCTTTCAAGTTACGAAAGTGGACTTGTAGGCTGGAAGAGCGAGTGCGCATGCACTAAGTATAAAAATCGCCAAAACAAATGCGAGGCAAAGCGACAAGTGAACTTAACCAATAATCACAAATGAAATGGCTTCTTTGAAAAAGGTACACCAAATCACAAGGACACAAAGGCAAGTTTTAAATCGATGTTAGAGAACTTATTATGGTCGCACCCAGGTTAGTAGGTGTCTTGCCTTGATTTGCGGTGGTTGATTTTTATGTATATATTAAGTATCACCGAAAAGACGTAGGTATATATTTGTCTTGATGGGTTTTAAAAACTTTTGGACAATATTTTTGGTATCGTCTCGTTTAACCAAATCGTATTTCTTTAAGAATCACCTTAAAAGAAACACAAGCTAGAAAAGCGTTACGATTGTTTTGTTGTTTTATATTTTGTTTGGTGTTTTTAACACTTTAGGAAAAGTGTTAATGAATTTTTGATTTTGTTATAACTTTACAAAAACTTTTTACAAACCGTGGTATATGTGCAAGTACGGGTGCGAAATGTCTAGGACACGCTTACTGACCTCCGGCGGTACAAATTTGGTTGGTGCAAAACCGTCAAGTTTTCTCACGCGAGCTAGCCACTTGTGAATGGCCAACTGTAAGAAACTTAAAACAGCTTAAGCACAAATGCAATGAAGATCAGGAGAGTATAGTGTTTCCCCAGGTCGTTAAGTCCCACGGAGGATGACTGGTGTTTAACACAATCAGATGTCGAATAACCACTAAGGATAGTGGTCAGTAAGGATTTTGAGTTATTTTATAAATTACAGGGGCTTAAATGCAAATTAAAGGAAACTAAAAAGATAAACTATCTTAAATAAACGCTATCACTAATTTTAAACTGATGTTTTTGATTTTTCCGCTTTTATAAAGCCAATTAAAACTACGAACGTCTGAATAAAAAAGCGTGAAACTTACACAATATTAATCCTAAAAATATGAAAATGATATTTTACAAACCTAATGATATAAGAAAATTTTAAGAAAAAGAAAATTATTTTTATAACTATTAAATTAATTATTATTAATTAAAAACTAATTTTAACTAATTAATAATAACCTAAATTACAAGAAAATATGAAATAAAGCTAGAAAAATACAATTATGACTTGGAAAAATCTAAAATAACAAAATAGAATTTTAAAAACTATTTTTATATTTTTCTGATTATTTTTCTATTTTTATGAATTTTAAACTATTAAAAACTAGTTAAATTACTAAAATTACAAAATAAACTATGAAAAATCTGGAAAATTACTTTTTACTTTTATATTTATCTAAACTTAATAAAATGAAAAATTATTTTTTTGGACTTTTTCGATTTAATTGTATTAAAAGCTAATTAAATAATCCTAAAAAGCGGAAGCAAACAAAGTGTTGGAAAATTATGAAAATTTCGGAAAACTCTAAAATAATGTTATGAATCTAAGAAAAATGAAAAACATGTGGTTATGTGGAGGAATAAGAAATCGCAATATAAGTGCTTATGTAATAAGCACTTGAATAAGCCAAATGATCACCACAAGCTATCAAACTGAAACAGAAGCATTAATATGCTAAAACTACTAAAATGAAGCAAAAAACAACAATCCTTAACCTCTAGATTACACACTTAAACAGATTTGATTATTTGAGTACTTATGCTAAAACAGTTTCTGAGTGCTACTTTGTAGCTTAAGCACAAGTCACACAATAAGCTGAAAATAAAATCCAAATGTTGGAACTTGTTCTAGACCTGGCTAACTACTTTCAAACCAAAAATTAGACCAAGAAGAGCTCTTATGAGCTCATGCAACCTGTAAAATCGCAAAACTCGGATTCAACGAGTTTTGAGCAGCATTTAAGGTCTATTAGACAAGCTTATGTAGAGCTTATTAAAAATTACTAAAATCTACTAAAATAACAATAAGAAAGTAGACACATTGAACTTTAAAAACCGAGTTTCATTTGATTTGGTCCAAGAATGAACCCAAGAAAAATCCTTCTAGTTGGCCAAAACCGCCATGTTTTGACTTTTGACCTGCTTGATAAAAGTTGACTTTGGTGAGCTTGAATCTTGATTTAACGATGGATATGATGTTTTATGTTAAACCAAGACTATTGCAACCTAAGCTAATGATTTTGAACACAAATTAGCCTTTTGGTTTTACAAATTTCCAACGATCAAGATTAAGACAGTTGATAGGTAATTTTGACTTTTGCTTATGTAGTGAGCAATATTAAGACCGAATCGACTATGATAGAAATGCACAAGCCAAAACAACAAGTATCATCCATCGCACAAACCTATAACTCGTTAAGCGATGATCCAAACACACCTTATAACAAGCGACGGCAATTTTAACAAGACAAACATCGATTTAGCTAAGACAAACACTTATACCGATTTATATTATCCTAATTACCACTGAGTGGACAGGTTTAACTTACTTGGTGACCACAAATTCAAACACAAATCCAAACTGCAAACTTTTAAGAAAAACTGAAAATGAGAGTATTAACTTACAAGGGTCCAAACTGCTTGTGCAGCTTAATCCAAACCAAATACTACTACTCTATATCAAATCCATCCCATTTCCAAGCACTGCATCACCCATTTCCAAACTTATACCCATGTTCCTTCATTAGTTGACTTTCGTTGACCAAAGATGAAAACTGCTTGTACCTACTTGATAAACTCACTAAAAGCTATAACAAGCTTCAATGAGCTTATTTGAACTTGAAAATAAGCTTGTTGAAGCTTGGATGTAACAGTTGAAGTTTGCAATTTGAAACAGTAAACTTGAAATTTGAATTCTTAACATAAGCTTGAATTAACACTTAGAAACTTAGTACAATGATTTTTTAACTTAAGATTGATGCATTTAAACTGGAAATTACAAATTTGAAGCTAAGTTAAAACATTGGTATTAAAAACGAAATACATGAAAATTAAAAATTAACTACCGGCTTCTCCCTTGTTTCTTCCTCCTTTTTTATGCTTCAAATGAGCTCCACGTGGCCTTCTGATTGATTCCCACCACTTTTCTTGACCAATGGGTGAATTTTGAGCAACAATAGTTGTCCACGTGTTTTGGCGGGAAACTCTGGATTTGACTTGTAGCTCTGAAACTAGCACTAGGGGGGGTGGCATTTATTGTGGGGGTTAGTGATGATGAGGGGTGGAGGAAAGGAGAAAAGGTGAGGTGATGGGAGGAGAGAGCGAGGAGTTGGTTGCAGAGGATATGGGGAAGATAAGCAGGTGGTGGTGGCGTTTTTTTTGACTTTCTTTGACTAGGCAGTCAAAATAGGTAAATGACAGGGCAAATGGTGAAATGGCAGGGTCACAACTCATTTCGACAAGGCAAGGCTTAATATGACAAGGACTAATATTGCAAATCGATTTTGAAGGACCAAACCTGTAATTATTCCAAGGTTAACACAAGGACTAAACTCGACAACCTTCAATAGTACAAGGACTAGATTTGACAATTTCAATTTTCCAGGGACCAAACTTGACATTTTGAAAGTTGAGGACCTTTTCTCACATTTGACAAAAGATTTATTCAAGGACCATTTTGACAACTTAGAATATTTGGTGGACCTTGAATAACATTTTCTTTATTTTGTTTTACCGGGGACTGCTTTTGACAACTTTTGAAACTTGGGGACTAAACGCCAATTATGCAAACTTGATACGCTTTTCACCGTGATTTTGATATTTTTGCATTTAAAACATATAAAACACTTATTTGTGATATTTTTATCATTTTGATGCATTTCGAGTGTTTTCGATGTTTTGCGATCCTAATTTGTACAAAATGATGAGTATTTACACACTCATCACCCAGTGTCGAATATGATTATCTAAAACTAATCGCTCGGTGGTATAGAAACATTATCTACGCCAGAAGATGATGAGAGAACTTGTTCTGGTGACTGAATAGGAGATGTAGTATGGTGGGATGAGGTAGGAGAAACTGCAGTACCTTAATTAACATCAAGAATCGGTGAAGCAAGACTTGAGATTCAAAGATTATCTTGAGAAGCGAAGACCTTCAAAATAAGTACCTTGAGAGGCAGTACCTTCAGAAGCAGTACCTTCTATGTCATCACTATCTTCAGCCTCATCTCTAATAGCTTGAACAATCTCCATCATTGAAGTAGTCAATGGAGTGTTCCTTCCAGTGAATGAATCACTTTTCCTAGCCATGTAAGTAAAAATCTTGGCTAGTTGCACCACAACAAGTAAAAGACTTGTAGGCTTTGGCACATCAGTAAGTTGCTTATTCAAGAACACTTGAATAAATCGTGGATACATCAACCATCTTGATCCATTTGAAATATGAGATAACATTCCATCAATAATTAGCCTTGAAAAATTGAAAACTCGATCTGTAGCTAATCCCACTATAGCAGATGCTATGTTTGAACCAAATTGCTCCCATGAGGTACTTTTAGCACTAATACAATGAAGCAATACATGAACTAAATACTTCAAAGGTGGACCAATAAGGGTTTCTTGAAAGTTTGTGCGCTAAGGACCCTTCATATCCAATGTTCTTGAATGTATCCCAAATCAATTGCTTGTCAAAATGAATGTTCTTCTTCATCATTAAATAATAAATCTTCACGAATTGAGGCTTCAAGAACCTTCACAATCTTCCCAAAGAATCGTAGCTTGAATATACGAATCTTCATTCTCCATATGAATCCTAGCAGCTTGCCCAAAATTGTTGAATCCATGGCTCAATGATATCCGTTCCACTAAAAGTGCATAACTAATCGGAGACCCAAAGAGAAAATCAATGATATCATAAAAGATCACATTAGCATCAGTCTTTTCTAAATTCGCTACCATGTTGTGTTTTGAAACTGTATTACGATTTGCCATTTGATGATGTGGGTACACAAAAAGTGATATGATGAATAAAATATGGGTGAAAGAGAGAAATATGGAAAAGATTATAAGGTATCAATATGAGAGAAATTGGAGTAGTTATTTATAGGTGAGATTTAAAAATCACGTTCTTAATAACAAAGTTACCGTTAGTATTAGTTACCCCTCAATGTTACCGTTGGAACAATACTTAGATACGACACGTGTGCAGAACTTCCAAAAAGCAGTACTTTCATAAATCCAAAAAGTAGTACTTTCCCATTCTCCTCTTTTCAATAGCAAATACAGCAGATAAACATGAATATCCTCCCCTCAAACAATGCATAGGACTATACTTACACTAAATAGTCCTCCCCTCAAATGTAGCTCAGTAATTAATCATGCCAATGCTTACCACCAAGTGATTGAATCTTGAAACATCAAAGCCTTTGGTGAGTAAGTCGGCCTACATTATCATCTGTGATGCACCTTGACATCATTAATGAGCCTATATCATAACAATCTCTGATGAAGTGGTGCCTAATCTGAATATGCTTGGTCTTGGAATGATAAACTGGATTCTTCACAATGCAAATAGTACTCTCATTATCAATATTGATAGGAGTATTCTTGAAATTGAACCCATAATCCAATAGTTGATTCTCGCATCCACAAAACTTGTCCACAACAACTTGCGGAGCTACATATTCTTGCTGAGAGGATGTTGCTTAATTGTTTGCTTCTTACCTTTGCCATGATACTAATCTTCGCCCAAGATATTGGCATCCTCCAGGTGGTTGATCTTCATCATAATTGTCACCGCATAATCACTATCCTCAAAAGCTTCCAAGTGAAAAGGTGAATCCTTTGGATACCACAACCCTAACTTAGGTTATTGTTTCAAATAACTAAAATTCTCTTTCTTGCATTCGGATGAGAGACCTTTGGTGAGACTTGATATCTTGCACATAAACAAACAACAAACATGATATCGAGGCCTAGATGCATTGAGATACATAAGACAACCAATCATTGATCCGTATAACTTGACTTCAACAGTTGTCCATCTTCATCTTTTCCGAGTGAGTTGATAGACTTGATATGTGTATTCTTGGCTTCATAGCATCAAAATTGAACTTCTTAAGTATATCGATACATACTTGTCTTGGTGATAAAATACCCTCCTTTGACTGCTTAACTTGAAGTCCCAAAAAGAAAGTTAACTCACCCATTGAACTCATTTGAAATTCATTCTGCATCAGCTGCTCAAACTCCTTGACCATGGACTGTTTGGTAGCTCCAAATATGATATCATCAACATATACTTGAACCAACATGATATCCTTCTTGTCTCTCTTGATAAACAAAGTCTTGTCAATGGCTCCCCTTCTGTAACCATGTTGCAATAAGAAAGTAGAGAGCCTCTCATACCAAGCTCTAGGAGCTTGGTGAAGGCCATAAAGAGCCTTAACCACCTTGTAGACTTTGTTAGGATGAGTAGGATCTTCAAAACCAGGAGGTTGCTTAACATACACCTCCTCTGTGATCTTGCCATATAAAAAGACACTCTTGACATCCATTTGATAAACCTGAAATCCCATATAGGATGCAAAAGCAAGAAAGATTCGAATTGCTTTAATCCTTGCTACAGGAGCAAATACTTCATCATAATCCACTCCTTCTTCTTGTGCATGGCCTTGAGCTACTAACCTTGCCTTGTTCTTGATGACATTCCCTCTTTCATCTCTCTTGACTCAAACACCAATCTTGTACCAATTACCTTCTTTCCATCAGGTAGATTACATAGTACCCAAACTTCTTGAAGTTTAAATTGAAGAAGTTCTTCTTTCATAGCTTCAACCCAACTCTCTTTAGTTAAAGCCTGAGCTATATTCTTGGGTTCTTCTTGAGAGATAAAGCAAGTGAACAAGCATGTTTGATGATCCTTGTGATTGAATCTGTTTTGTTTATAAATAAAGCTAAGTAAAACATTGTGAGGTGTAGAAAGACCCTTATCTTTGTTTCTTGTAAGCACTCCATGAGAAGAAGGTCCAATGATTTGACCAGTAGGATGATCTTTATAAACTTTTAAGGTAGGAGTCTGTGGAACTTCATAATCATCATCCAGGTTTGTGTAATCAAGACCTTCATTGGAATTTGTGAAAATACCTTCAACATCATACTCATCATTCAAGATCTTCTAAACCGGGCATGGTAGGATCATCCAAATCATCTAAAATCATTATTAAATGCAATGCAAGATGCTTTGATCGAAAATCTTGTCACCCAAAGTAATGTGAGTGAACTCGGTAGTCTTTGTCTTTTTATTTGCTTCCTCATAAGCTCTTCTCCGCTCATCATCATAAGAATATGCTAAAACATCTTGAAAAAGCATCCGATTTAGTTCATCTTGAATAGATTGATCCTCGGCAGACAATGAGGATATTGGTGCATCGATCTCGCTTCTTTGGTTCAGCAGGTAGTGGTTCTTAATCGTGAACAACATCGGTCTAATATGGACTCCATGAACAACATATCGTAAATCTTCTCCATTGTGTACTGAGTTGATTTTCTTCTAACTAACGTACATAGTTCATAGAAGAGTCAAATCTTCAAGATCAAACATCCAATCAGGACCTTTACCCTTCTAATTTTCTTGATCTTCTAAAATTCAACATGAAGACAATCTTGAACCTTCTTGGTGACTCATTGTACACTCTAAAGCCTTTGTTGTTGATGCAAGACCTAATAGATAACCTTCTTGACTTGCCATCAAATTTGCCCAAATTATCAATGGTGTTGAGAATAGTGAGAGGACATCCAAAGGCTTCAAATCGTGATGTTGGGTTTAATTCCCATCAACAACTCATAAGGTGTCTTCATCTAAGGTTTTGTGGTGATACTCTGTTAAGCACATAACAAGCGAAGCTTACAATCTTTGAATTGAATAAGTAAAGTGAATCGCAAGCATAGTTCTGCCGCTTCAATCAAAGTCCTATTCTTTCTCTCTCGCAACACCATTCTGTTGTGGTGTTCTTGCAATCTTGAACTCCTCTTGATCCCTTTGTTGGCACAAACTCATCCATAAGCTTGTTCTTGAATTCGGTCCCATTATCACATCTAATACCTCTAACCTTGAGTCTCGCTTGGTTTTCAAGTGCTATTATAAGATTATGGATAGCATCAAAGTGTCATCTTTAAATCCTAAGAAAAATACCCAACTCGAATCTCTCGCAATCATCATGTCACAACAAAGCAAGATTTTTCTTGTTTATGCTTGCAATTGAAACAGTCCAAATAAATCCATATGTATGACTCCAAAGGTTCTCTAATAGTCCTTTCTCAAGCTTCTTGCATGAAGCTTTGTATTGTTTACCCTTCTTGCACGCCAAACAGGGTGATCATTCTTGTAAGTCTTTGAAGGTAAACCTCTAACTAAATTCCTTTGACCGCTTTGTTGATATTCTTGAAATTTACATGGCCCAATCTTCTATGCCAATCGATGTGCTCTTCAGATGTTGCTTTTGCCACTAAACATGTGGCTCTCTTCATATCCAGATCAGACATCATTGGTTCTTGGTACTCTAAGTACTACCAAGTTATCATCAACGAGCTTGAATTCAAGGAAAGGATGAGACATTACGTGTCGTTGAATAACACGGATGCTTTTCATCATGATTTGAGAGACCGACAATAACTTGAACTTGAGCTCCTTCACATATCTAACATTTTCAAAATCTATGCTCCCTGTCTTGATGGTTCCTTTTCCAGTGATTCTTCCTCTATTAGGATCATTCCCAAATGCAACTCTTCCTCCACAAATAGATCTAAAATCTGTCAGAATCTCCTTGTCCCCTGTCATGCTTCCAGAGCAACCACTATCCACAATAAGATGATCTTTAAGCTCCTCCTGGGTTGCCCCGCACAAAGATACAAAAGTTAGTGTCTTTTAGGTACCCAAGCCATTCTTGACTTGTGTTCCGCTTGTGAATAACATACTCAAATTCTTTGAGTATGTAATATTCACGATTTTGTAGATGTAATCAAGTATTATGTTTTGTTTTAAAACTTGTGGTGGATTTTCAAAGAAACTTTCTTTTCAACAAAATCTCATTTTCTTTTACCACAAAATCATCTTTATCAAAATCTCTGTTTCACGGTTACTTGTTGAAAGTCTTGTTTGTTCATCATCGATACTTTCCTTCTTAACCCATTTAGTTTTAACCCGGTGTAGAGTCCCTTGATCTAGCTACTTTCTTGAAGTTGAAACTCCTTCTAGATTGATAGTAATTAGATCTCCTAGGGCTCCTATTCCAAGAGGTGTTTGGTGAAAGCCGGCGATGCTTTGAGAAAGTCTTCGTATTTTATATGATGCCTTGGAAAGTGTTTGAAGGTGCTAGAGGTTTTGAAAAGGTCTTCTCGGTGAGGGTGCACAGAGTGCGGTGAGAAGTTTCTATGGTTAACCCTATGTGAATGATTCCAGTGGTCTAGACTCCGTGGTTTTGGTTGTGATTACATTCTTGGGAACTTACTTAGGTATTACGAATAAGTCACAACCTTAATCAAATGATCGGGACTAAAACAAATGAAAGAGAGTTTTTGTTCGTAATCCCAAAATTTCTTCGTCTATGTGTATTACCAAACCTATCACGATTTCTAGGTGAATGATTAAAGCGTGATAACGCTACACGCCGTCGTTAGGGATCAAAGGAACTTCCTTTCGTCGAGCAAGTTTTTCAACACCCTGGCGATGAACCTAATCATTATAGTGTAGTATTAGGGTAAGCTACGGTATTGATATCGTTCTCTGGGGAATAGGAATGCTAGTGAGAAGTTACTACGCTAAGGTTGGGGTTGAGGAAGATTGTTTTGTATTTTTATATTTTTATAAAATGGAAAGGTACGAATCTCGGGGTTTGAATTTGGGGGTTGGTATTGCTACGATTACTCTACTTATCTAATTATCTAATCTAAGGTGTATGTAGTCTATGTCTAATTATTGTGTGCTCGTATGATAGTTTAAAGATGTGTTTACTTAGGTTTTACTACTCCTTAATTATCTCCTATTGGTGGTTGAATTGTCACGTCCTTATTCCTAGTTGCGTTGTGTGTCTAAGGTTGTAGGGTATCGTTTCTCTAACTCTTTGAACTTACCAAAGGGTCTAGTCTACAAAACCCACTAGGGATAATAAACTCTTACTCTAAGGCACTCTTTGGATGGTTTAGCTTACAACTACTCAAGGAGTCATATTCTAAGGATCACAAAGATTTAATCAAGCATTAAGTACACAACGAATGACCTATCGCATTACTAGATCATTAATCAACTAAGATAAGAGACAACCAATCAATATTCAATAATTAAGTTTCATATTCCTAAGCAAACACACAAGTAAATTAGCCGGACATGGAGAACATGCAAGCATACACACAAATAATCAAAGACATAATAGTATTAATGAAGTAAAACACTTATCTTGGTGTAAGATAGGTTTGGAACCCTAAAATCTTGTACAAGACAACCTTGGTTGGTTTAGGTTTTCCTCCAAAGACTACACTCCCAATCTTGAAAAATTCGGATTCTATATATAATATTACATATGCGACGGCGATACCTTATGTTTTGTGGCGCCGATGTCGCCGTCATTAGGGTTTCGTCTTGGCCACGTTAGACTTGCGACGGCGTTATCTTATGCTTGTGGCGCCTTCTCTTGACCGGACGTCCGTCTGGATCACATCTAGGCCGTGCGAGTTGCGACGACCTACTCTTTTATAACTTGACGTCGTCACTTGAAAATAGGAGTTTTGGCTTATGTCCGTCACAAAAAGTCTTCCGACGGCGTCAAATTAACACCTAACGCCGTCACCTTATGTTTCGTGACTTTGAGTGTCTCGATTCGACTTTGGCCATTTTCTTACGTATATTCGCCTTTTCGTCCAAATAAGTGCCATTCCATTTTGCCTTTAAGAGACCTAAAAAGTGAAAAGGAGCGATATTAAGCAATAACGGATAAAAAGTGAGCAAATAAGGGCTTAAACGACCCTCAAAAAGGTACCTTTTAAAACCTTATCAAATATCCCCACTTGGTATTTGCTTGTCCTCAAGCAAATGTGCTTTAAGCCAATTAATTTATAAGTTAGGGTCATGAAGCATTCGTTCAAAACAGTCCACAACACATATAAGCCCATAAAAGTCATAACAAGCACGGAAATCACATACTAGCACCTCACATGGGGTGTTTGGATACTCACATCTCTCTGGTGTATATGAAATATAACAAATTGAAATGGAAGATAAACACTCATTAACGGTCCTAGTACATAGATTACCATAGGCTTGAGAATAGATTAAACCTCCATTGCTTTGGCGTAAGCACCTAGGAAAGACTATCAAAGAGGTCTTTTAAAGGGTTGTAATGTTAGGCTTACGGTAGAGAAACAAAGGGTTTGGTGGGATAGGCTATATAGTGGTGGCAAGTCAAAAATCTCTTATGTTACAAGCATACGAAGAATGGCGTTGCTAAGCCAAGACTCGACACTCTAAACTCTAGTTAACTGAAATAAACAAACATAAATTTAAAGGATAGATGTAGGATGGTAGCAAGTATGTTTTTTTTTTTCACTTTATTTTTTTCTTTTCTCTTTTCTCTTTTTTTCGATTTTTTCATACACTTTACTCTACCATCCTCTATGGTAACATCAAAATGATAGGGTTTATAGGCACATCCCTACACTTGAGTTTTATTACTCTAACACTAATTTGACCCGAATTGAAGAGATCAAAACACTTGGGGTACATTATTACGCAAACAAAGGGAATTTGAATTTAACGTTCCCTTCCGTCATTTCATAAACTTTAACTTTCCCATGAATCCCAATCATCCCAAAATCGTATACAAAGGATATGACTCGACTTAGCAACTCATGCAAGCAACGGATAATTGAACTAAGGGTTTAAGGTGATAACAATAATGCACTAAAAGTGAGTGCATAGAGGAAGGCTAAGGCGATTTGGGTGTACATTTGGGGTGGGGTGTAAACAATGCTCTTCATTGATATTCGGAAAAACTAAAACATCACGAGAACCGCGAAAAGGATAGGCTACGAGGGTTAACTAGGGTATCGTGTACTAAAGATGAGTACAACGCAAAGGGTGTGGGGAATTACTCGACCGATGTGGAAGAAGTAATTTATATTACGGGTATCAAACAAGGGTTATCTAATACCTCTTATCATTTAGTTATTCCTAACTACACAAGTGTAGTCTTACTTGCGATCTCGGAATGCATCACAAAACAAGTTCTAGAATCTAATATACTACCGGTTCACACTCTAAGCATTGAAGATGAATGCTTTTAATTCCTACTAATCTAAGGGCGATCCTCACATTTTGGGTGGAATTTAGGTGGTAAAGGGTTTTGTGCTAGTCATGCAACTTCCTATCCGTGAGGCGCTTTTGTTAAGACTAATGGCCCACTCCTATATGTCATAAAAATTTTAAATTTGGTGCCAAAATTACCCTAACCGACATTTTCTCATGGTTTATTACACAAATACAATTGGACAAGGCAAATAATCAAGGATAAGCATAGTTTCAAAGTTCCGTTTTATTTTCCCTCCCTACATTTAAACCGAACATTGTCCCCAATGTTCCCGAAAGTATCAAAGTTATGATAATAGGAAGGTAAAAACGAAAGAAACTAGTACTCCCGATTAGCTCGGTAGGATCCGTGTGTTAAGTAATGGTTAAATCCTTTCCAAGAAGAATTTATCGTGAAAAGCTCCTTCCAATCTTATGTAACTTCTTCTTGATAAATTAAACTCGCACACTTGAAGAAAACAAACGAAACCTTCGCAGAAATCGGGTAATAATATATATAAGACTCGATTTAAACTAGGATATAATGCTTGTGGAATGGATGTTACAATTTACGGAAAATTAAGACCGGAGAATTCCAAATTTTTTAAGTAGCTCGGAAAATGAGAAAAAGTAACTGTTGTTTTACTCCTTCGGACGTCATCGTTGCGATCTGACGTCAAAGTTATCCCGACAAAAGCGGTCTGCGATTTTCGGAAAAATTTCGGAAAATTTACATCTTTAGAATCGGAAAATTTACGCAAAACATCCATTATGACTCGATACAAGCATTTGACTCGAACAAATACACAAATATATCTTATAATGAATTGTTATTCTCATGTTTACGTTTCTTTTGAAAACGTGTGTAATCCTCCCTACACTTATCCCTTATGTAAAATACCTTTATATGCAATTAAGACGAGGTTAAAAATAAAATAAAGCATTTTTACAAAATTAAACATGAGAATAATCAATCAATAAAAGATATATGACACTAACAATCAAACAATTAAGCATGGGTTGCCTCCCACGAAGCACTTGTTTTTGTTCGAGTTACGAGCCTGACTCTACCCTTATTTAACAGATAAAGAGGAAGTTTTCCCTACACTTAAGGTTAAGTGCGGGTGATAGTAGTAATACACACCCTTAGGGTAGAAATTTGCTACGTGAGGAGAGGGTGGTGGGTGATTTATATGCTCAAAGGAGTGTGCTTCATTCATTATAACCTTACCTAATTCAATTGGTGTAGCGGGTGAATCAAATCTCTCTCCTAAAAATGGATCATCTTCTATTAACTTCAAAAGATTCTTAGTTAAGGATCCATCTTGACCTAATAAACCCGGTTTAAACTCATAATGTTTCTTGTTATCAACCATGAATGGGTGATATAAGTGTGTAAGGTCATGGGTTACTCCTATATTAGCTTCCACTCTACATGGCCTAGAATCTACCACCTTTATCAAGCAACTACCCGGACTATCTATTTTGATGGGTGGATTTGGGCCTAATTCAATTCCAAGATTCACATCTAAAGACGGAAATTTGGGTAAGGTTTTAGTTGAGGCTCGGTTCATCAAAATTAGGAACTTCCTAGGACTAAGAGACATGTTATAACAACAAGCATGTGATTCCTTGGGGGTTTCGTCATGCTTCTTGGAATTGGAGGTATGGGTGTCATCCCAACGTTTTCGGTGTCGCATATACCTTTCCTACCTTTTAGGTATATTGTTCTTTGCAATTTCTTCACGGTTTCGAAAGATGAAGTTGTCACTAGGCCCAAGAAAGTGTCATGAGTTTTTCGCATTTTGAGCTTGAGGCATTTTATTTCCTTTTCTTGTTTGTTAACAAATGTCAACATTATGTCCTCGAACTCATCTTGCCGAGACTTTCTCGGGAGCAAAAATTCCTTGACCGCATCTACATGCTCAATAGCGTGGGTGGCTACTCCCATTAACGCATTCACTTGCGCCTCCATTTTCTTTATTGCTTGTGCATGAGAGGTTGGCCCATTTTCTGGAACTATTGGAATTTCCCAACCTTCGTCTTCATATTGAGCCAGGTCCTCGATGACTTCCCAACATGCTTTATCAGTGAGGTCACTTAGCCTTCCTCCGGCGGCATAATCAATGGTTTGTTGAAAAGAGGGACTGACATGATCATAGAAAATTTGGACTTGGAGCCAAAGATCAATGCCGTGATGAGGGACTTTATGAAGTAAGTCCTTGAATCGAGTCCATGCTTAAGAAAGATTCACCTTGGCGTTGTTGGAACATCAAGATGTCATTCCTAAGCTTAGTGGTTCTCCCGGTGGGAAAAATTGAGCAAGGCGAGAGGTAAGATCATCCCAACTTGAGATGGAGCCGTGGAAGTCGCTCAAGACAATTACTAGCTTGGTCTCGTGAGAGAGAATTGGAAGAGAGCAGCGCGTGGTCTCCCGAGTAGTAGCATCAAGGTCGATGGAATTGACAATTTTGAAATCCCTCGGATGCTAATTTGGATCTTGAACGAAGTCCGTGGAATACATCCGTTTTGCACCAACCGGATGGTGTCGGATCGCAGGCCGTAGTTTGGGCTTGGTGGGAAGCTCAATGGTGTTCCTATAGCCTAAGTGGCTTGGTCTCGAGTATTCACTAAAGTCGGGCTCTTGGCGGGTCAATTGGTGGTGGGTTAATGAATGGTGGGTGGTTATCACCTTCCATGATGAAAAGTGATGGGATTACGAACAAAGGTCACGAAGAGGATAGACTAAGAAAGCTAAAATGAGAAAAAAAGTTTACTTGATAGGAATCAAGTAAAGAAACCTAAGCAGGTGGACTACTAACTAGCTATTCTATTCCCGCGGCGCCAAAATTTGATAACGCTACACGCGTTGTTCTGAGTCAAAGGAACTTCCTTTTACGTCGACAAGTTTTCAACACCTTAGGCGATGAACCTAATCGTTGTAGTTTAGTATTAGGGTAAGCCACGGGTATTGATATCGTTCTCTGGGGAATAGGAATGCTAGTGAGAAGTTACTACGCTAAGGTTGGGGTTGAGGAAGATTGTTTTTGTATTTTTATATTTTTTATGAAATGGAAAGGTACGAATCTCGGGGTTTGAATTTGGGGGTTGGTATTGCTACGATTACTCTACTTATCTAATTATCTAATCTAAGGTGTATGTAGTCTATGTCTAATTATTGTGTGCTCGTATGATGGTTTAAAGATGTGTTTACTTAGGTTTTACTACTCCTTAATTATCTCCTATTGGTGGTTGAATTGTCACGTCCTTATTCCTAGTTGCGTTGTATGTCTAAGGTTGTAGGGTATCGTTTCTCCCAACTCTTTGAACTTACCAAAGGGTCTCGTCTACAAAACCCACTAGGGATAATAAACTCTTACTCTAAGGCACTCTTTGGATGGTTTAGCTTACAACTACTCAAGAGTCATATTGAAGGATCACAAAGATTTAATCAAGCATTAAGTACACAACGAATGACCTATCGCATTACTAGATCATTAATCAACTAAGATAAGAGACAACGAATCAATATTCAATAATTAAGTTTCATATTCCTAAGCAAACACACAAGTAAATTAGCGGGACATGGAGAACATGCAAGCATACACACAAATAATCAAAGACATAATTGTATTAATGAAGTAAAACACTTATCTTGGTGTAAGATAGGGTTTGGAACCCTAAAATCTCAGTACAAAACGACCTTGGTTCGGTTTAGGTTTTACTCCAAAAGACTACACTCCCAATCTTGAAAAATTCGGATTCTATATATAATATTACATATGCGACGGCGTCACTTATGTTTTGTGGCCGTCGGTGTCGCATCATTAGGGTTTCGTCTTGGCCACGTTAGACTTGCGACGGCATCACCTTATGCTTGTGACGCCGTCTCTTGACTTCGGCGCGTCTCTCGATCACATCTAGGCCGTGCGAGTTGCTGACGGCCTACTCTTTTATAACTTGCGTCGTCACTTGAAAATAGGAGTTTTGGCTTCGTCCGTCACAAAAGTCTTCCGACCAGTCAAATTAACACTGACCGATCACCTTATGTTTTCGACTTTGAGTGTCTCGATTCGACTTTGGCCATTTTCTTCAGATATTCACGCCTTTTAGGTCCAAATAAGTGCCATTCCAACATTTTGCCTTCAAGAGACCTAAAAGTGAAAAGGCGATATTAAGCAATAACGGATACAAAGTGAGCAAATAAGGGCTTAAACGACCCTCAAAAGGTACCTTTTAAAACCTTATCAACTGTTTGACCAAAATTATCCCAAAAGGTTTAGCATTATTGTGAAAAGGTTTTCTTAAAGTGCTCTTGAAGGTGTAGCGATACTTTGAGGTGAAATCTTGCTTGACTTTCAAAGATTATCTACCTTAGGTGTCTCAACTGTTTCTGTTGGGTTTCGGACCTAGATTGACCAATAAGCTTCTTTCTAAATTCTAGGTTGTCTACACCAAAATGAGAAATATCGGGTCTTATGGGTTGATGACTACTAGTGGGATGTGGGACAACATGATAACCCTTGTCTTTCTTATATTACGGAGGTGGTTCACTAAATGATTCCTCATTACTAGATGTGTCAACATAGTTAATAAGCTCATCATCACTAGTGGTTATATCCTCAAAATCAAGGTCATCCTTATCACTAGGTGGGTTTTCTTCTACACTACTAAAATCCATACAAAACCTAGACCAGGTCCTATTGTAAGCTCTTCTTTGTTTTTGAACATAAGAAACATGAGAAAGACCAGATTCTTTCGGGCATCAAACTTTGCTAACAATTCATCTCTCCTTAGTTAGTTTCTCAATTTGAAATCTTACAATTTAACTTCCATTCACTTAATTTTAGCGATAATCTGTTGTTCATACTTTTACGCCCAAGCCATTTCATTATTTTCACGTGTTATAATTTTGGCTTCCATAGATTCTAAGGTTATTTGATAACTGCTACCTCGCACTCTAGCCTTTATCGGCTTTTCTCTTTCAATCACATAACTATTAAGTACTTTTGATAAAAGTCATGACAGTTTGAGCATACCTCGGAGATAGGAGTTGAGCTTGGTGAAGTAGCCATCATAGCAAGTAGAACAGGATCATCTTCACTCTCCATGCTCCAGTCAAAGCATCCATAACCATCTTTAGAATCTATAGCAGCATATCCAGGTTCCTCATCGAAAGTTGTGCTCCAGTCAAACTCTTCCACGAGAATCCTCCATCTACCATCTGATGAGTTCTTGGTTCATCATCAAACTCGGCCTCCCAACCTCGATAAACTCTCTTGAGCAACCAAAGCTTTTGTTTACGTAATAGGAATTTCTTTGAGCTCTAGCTTTGGTTTCTCAGTCATCTGTTTGCTTGATATTTAGAAAACACACTCCCTTGCAAAGTGTCGGTCTTTTGACAATTGAAGCATTCAATTTTGGATTTGTCAAAAGTAATACCACATTTTGGTTTGAAGTCAATGCTTTTCTGTCTTCTTCATATACTTCTTGATCCTTGCGTTGATCATAGCAACTTGCCACGATATCAATTTCTTCTAGAGCATCCTCTTCAATCTGTGAGACATCTTCTTCATAAGTAGCTGTAGCGAAGCTTCTTTGTGCAAAGAAAGAGCATACTACTTCATCCGAGTGGATGGTTTGTGGGGCTTCTTGAGCAAGGTGGGGTAGAATAGGAAACAATACTTTGACTAGAGAAGCGAGTACTTTTGGTGGAAATCGCCCCTCTTTCGAGATGACAAAAGGCAATCTTGTGAGATTTGGGCTGGTTTGGCCATTCATCTCATGCTCATACACCTTGATGATTATAGAGATCATCAAAGTCCATAACATCCAAACCAGGTTGTCCTCGATCATTGTAGCAATCATATGCCATGTCGATGGCAAACTCTTTAAGAACTTAAGATTAGCATCTTCAATGAGACTTACGCTTTGTACAACTCCAACATCTTGAGAAGGTTTTGGAATCATCATAAGCGACATCAAGGCCTTCTCTTTCTCCAATAGTGAATGTTTCAAATTGCGCTCAACAGATTTACATGCATCTTCTTGGAAGCATCATTACCTCCAAACATTGTCTTGAGAGCGACCGAGTTGCTTTGCATCTTTAGCATCATGGAACTTGAGTAGATGACCATCTGGAATGGCGCACAAGAGAATGTTGAGTGCCTTCTCTTTATTCCTTATTGTTGCTGCTGGTAAGACTGCTTTAGGTGCTTTGGGTTGGCCAGGAACATCAATAGATTCTCGAGCGACTTCATTACCATTGCAAAATACGAGTAAATAGAAGGTTATGGCGTAACTATTATATTAGTTACTCAGTAACCCATATCTCGCCTATAAATACCCCACGAATTCCAAAGATTTCTAATCATTCCATTCCACACACAACACTTTCGAGAATGTGGGAAAAAGCTCAAGGCGGTCTAGAGGAGCATCGGGTACATCTCGAGGAGAAATCACTCCCCACGATAAGCATTAGCGTTTTATATTCCTTTACTTTCAATTCATGTATTTTGTACCTTTGAATATTGAATTGGTTTCATGATTAATATGAGCTAAGCACCTTTTGGTCTTGGCCTAGTTATGATTCATAATTGTTTTGTTTGCGTTTAATTTACTTCCGTACAATTATTTGTAAGTGTATGCATGCATAGTTTATTGGTAGCCACCCTTGGTTTGGTAGTTTGAATGGCGATAGAGGCCAATTGCCTAGGAGATATGACCAACCGACCCTAGGTGAGTAATGAGGCAGACGGGAGGGTAAGATATGACCAGCCGACGACCCTTTCTACTTGTGCGATTGACCAACCGGTCACCTATCGTTTGGATGAACTTAAGAATTAGGGGTGCGTGTCTAAGTTCCTAGCGGCGGGCATTCATTGTTATAAATCTAGCATGTAGCGGTGCTTAATGACTTGTCTTGGGGACCGGGAACAACAAGACTTATGAGGGACACTTGACTTCTCCTGTGGTGGCATCTTTCTTGATAGGTTGGGCGAATTGACCAAATGTTGTCCTCTTGACTTTGACCCCACAAGTAATTGGAAGTAAGTGACGTAGACATAACTAGCTAGGAGGATTAACTAGGTTGGCACCACTCTCCTCTATTGATTTCCCTTTATCATTTATCTGCTTTTATTGCTTTCTTCTGCTTTAGTAGTTTAATTAATTAAATCCTTATCAAAACTTTTATTAATCTGTGACACCTAGACTTAGTAATAATCCATCACACATAGCTCTTGGGACGACCTCGGTTTTACCAATTACTACACTACACACCACGGTGCATCGCCTGTTAGTGCACTAGGGTAGACCATAGGTATAACGAGACATCATAAATATTAAGACACAGTCGATAAACGTGCATCAAGTTTTGGGCGCCGCTTCCGGGGTTATTTTAGGATTAATATTAAGTCTTTAATTTCATTTTAAACTTTTCTCACGATCATATTTCAAGTTTTCGGTACCATGGAAGTTGTTAACATTGATGACCTCACTCTTGAGGAATATTTGGCAATAACAAGAGAAGAACAAGGACCGAGGATTGTTAGGCCGGCAATAGCGAGAAGATGCTCAATTCAAATCAAACCTCAATTCATGAGGGAATTACGTGCAAATCCTTCTCTAAAGCATCACCGATGATGCCCATGAACATATAGACAGCGTCGAGTACATTGTCGACCTATTCAAGATTCCCGAGTTTCACACGATGCTATAATGTTATGAGTATTCCTATTTCTCTTCTGGGAGCAAAAAGAAGGGTTGATCGATTACTCTTTGGGACTATCAACACTTGGCCTATCTTAAAAAGTGTTTCATTTAGAGATATTGTCCTCCATCAAAGGCGGCTAAGCAATTGGAAGAAATCCATAACTTCAAGCAAGAGGGTGATGAAACGTTATACCAAGCTTGGGAAAGATATAGCAATTGTTATACAAATGCCCTACTCATGATCTCAACAACCAAAAAAAGGTGAACGTCTTCTACAAGGGTCTGAACATCTCCTCAAGACAAATGATTGATTCTCAAGGGCCGATTCCTAGTATGACACCCACTTTGGCTTTAGAAACTATTCAAAAAATGGCAGACCACTCTCACAAATGGCACAATGGAGGGAGCAACCGAAGTAAGAATGGAGATATGGAAGGCCTTGCAGCAATCAACAACAAATTAGAAAGCCTTGGAAGAGAAATGAAGAAGCTCAAGGAAAATGTGCATTTCATTCAAGTAGAAGCTGACAGGACTCTACCTTCAAAGAATGTTCCTCCAACGAGGAAGTTAAAAGGATCGGAGAAGTTAAATATGGAAGAGAATCCCTTTCAACAACTACAATAATAGCAGGCCAAGATATCAAGAAAAATCACGGGTTCTACACAAGAATCAACAATAATCCTCCTAAACCTAGCATTGAAGAAATAATGCACATGCGCATCAAGAATCTGAAAAGGAGATAAACTCAAGGAATGGATGGTCAAAGTGAAGGAGGACACCAATATGAACCTCGTAACCAAGATCTGCGATTAAAACCTCGAAACATAAATTGGGCAATTGGCTAAAACCTTGAAACAAGTAATGCTAAAGCCATTGCACTGCAAGGCCATATTTATGCAAGATAAAGCAAAGAAAGAGCGGTGCACACCTCTATCACTAATGATATTTCCTGGATTAACTACCTAAGAGGATGATAAATCGAAGAAGGCGAGGTCCCGCCAAGCCAACTTCTGAAAAAAGCAATACCGAGAAAGTTTTCTTCTCCCATGCACTATTGGTAACATTAAGATTCCGCATTAGGCGATTTAGGGGCGGGTAAACCTTATCTCTACCACTTTATTTGAAAAATCAAACTTACCAATTTAAAAACAACTATTATGATAGAAATGGTGATTCCTCTAAAGTTGTCTGAGGGTTGTGAATAATGTGCTTTTAAAAATTGGAAAATTTTTCTTCAATGATTTTATGGTTATTGACATGGGGAAGCGGGAGGCTTACAACTTAATTGTTGGAAGACCTTTTACGCCACTTGTAGGGCCTAGATTAAAGTTTTTGAAAAACAAATTTCTTTGAGAACTGAAAATGAACGAATAACTTTTAGTATGAAAGAGCATTTAAAACCAAAAACTGAAAGTTCAAATAATGTTGATGTTGTTAATGTTCAATCGCTAGATCCCACTCTACACTATAATCCTTTCTGATGATAGTAGAGAGAATATTGATAATTGTAAGCAGAAACAGGAAGAAATTATCGAAAGCATTGAGGAGACTCCGGTTCCAAACAAACATTTTAGCAACTCGATGTCAACCAAGGATAGCGAATTAGTGACAGCATGGCCACCGTTTACTCGTCCTAAAAAATGTGAAAGAAAGGCAAATGAGTGGATATACCCTCATAAGGGATAGAGACATGATATGGAATTAGCATTGGAAGATTGGTACAAAATAAGATTTGGGAACTCAAAAATCCATAAGGGGTTTGGTTAAGCGGTATAAGTACAATCATCTCAACGACACAATAAGCGGTGCAAGATCCGACATCGGTATTACTAGTAGTCTTATTCTTGAAGATGATGACGGGAAAATCATGTGATAAATGGCTTTAACATGAGTTTGAGTGCGAGCGGCATCCGTAATTCTACAAGAAAAAAGTTCGACCAATGGATGAATGAGTGCCAGCGAGTGGTGGAAGTGGGCGATCCAAAGGCCCCATATAAGCCCGTGGCTCGAGTCTAACAAGACTCGTAAATAAAGAAAAGTGCTCTTCGGGAGACAACCCGAATTATCCCTTTCTTTGTTTTATTTCCATTTCGTAGGGTTTTGTGTTTTCTAACTATCTTTGCGGAAGCGAGGAGTAATTCTTGCTATAGTTTGTTGATACGAGCGAGTTACAACGTAACTCATTTTGATGATTATACCCTAACCAACCTTTTAGCGGTAGAATTCTTGATGCATTACCAATTACGGTAATACCATCTCGTGGTTACGCCAGTAACCTCGCTTCTTGACTTATGTCGGGTTTTTCGATTCGGCGTAACTCCTCTAAAGAGTTATGGCGTAACCTTCTTCTCGCTTTAATTCTTTCATTTTGAAACACGGTAACCTTGTATTAGTATTTTAAATGAACTTTGTGGGTGTGTTCCTGTAAACCCTCACGAGACTTCACTCGTCCACTTGGGACACCAAGTGGTTTAAAAACTTATTGCATTCGCTAAATCTGACCGTGATTCCTGAAAGTGAGTTAGGTTTGTTTTCATTTTTATTTTTCATCTTGTCTTTTTAGAATTATGCTTGTCGGTAGTGTGATTTCGTGGATTGAAGTTTGTTCATGATGCTTATCTGAAGGCACGTCTCTTTTCGTGGGCCTTCCTTCTTTATGGAGCAAATTTGGGGAAGTTCTCACTCTAATTCTACTTTTCTCTTCACCTTTATTTAATGCTTAGTACAAATGGGACTTTGTACAACTCAAGTGGGGGGACGGGAGTAGAATTATCTCTTGAACATTATTTTGCCCTCATTTTTCTAGTTTATTTTGAAAAATTATGTCATTTTAAAATTTTGACATGTTTTCTTAACCTAACTAGATTAGACCTTAATGAGCACATACAACCCTTGATATTATATGGTGAGATTAGCCTTATTCGTTTCCAATATTTTACCCCAAATCCACCAAATTATGAGTATCTTGGTAGCTTGTAAACTTTAGAACTTGACCTTTGCATCATTTCGATACCATAGACGAGGTATGTCGAGTTAGCTCGATGTATTTGGACTTTTCGGTTTTAGAAGGCAATATTATAGGATTATCACCCAAACGACCTACCATTGTGTGTCTATCGATTAGTCACCTCGACTTTTCGACCCCCATGTGAAACCCTTTGTTTGCACTCACCTTTAGTGCAAGATACCCTAGATACACCCTTGAGCCATTCCTTTCATTTTGTTAACCCGATATATTGTTTCGATACACCTATACACCTTAGCCTACCACGTAGTCTTTATTTATGATTGAAGTCATCATTTGCCTAAGTTCAAGGTTGAGTGGAAATGTTCGAAATCACGCTTTCATCGACAATATTCACGAAGATCATTGAAGACCCCAATTCCATTGTTCATATCAAGTGGGGATATTATGTTATGTTATTATTGTTATGTTGAAAAAAAATTGATTTGAAAAAAATAGTTGTTATGTTATTGTAAAGTGCGATGTTATAAGCAGCATAGTATGAGCTTCTTGATTTAGTATCGAGGAGGCCACCTCGGTCACATTTGAAGATTGGGTTGGTAGTTATGCCAGTTGGAGAAAAGGTAGTGTGCCCATCACGACGTCCTCTAATGACACATCTACCTTGCATTTCATGATCCGGTTTCTTGACTTCAAAGCTTGAACTTTGGGCGGACGAGAAAGTGGTGATGACTTTGTTATAGATTTAGACTACACCTTGTTTTTATTTTACACAGCTATATATCCCATGTCTTATCCTACCCTTTAGTCGGGAAGAGTGTCTAGGTGATCGACAAGCAATCTTTGGTGTCTTGGCCATGGATTTGGTCATGTATCATTGATTTTGTCCACTTCATCGTGACATGTTAGTAATGATGAGTCACCCTTAACCTTTGTCGTGTCTACCCATATTGCCTTGAGAATTGTTTAGCCCTTAACTCTAGTGGTGGAGATTTGTGTAATCGCCAAGCTTATGATAGAATACATGCTATGGTATGCGATTGAGTGATCACCCGAAATTAGCACTTAGAATAGTTGAGAGATTTGAGTGTTTTATTCCCTTTTGTGAGGTGTTCGACTTTGTTTTATTCTAGCATAAGGGTTTGTAAACTAATATTTTTGAGACATGGAGATATCTTTTTAGGAATCTTTCTAATAAGGTCTACTTGAGGGCAAGTAGAGTTCAGTGGGGGATATTTGATAACATCAAATAGTCACGAATATTAAGTGTCAATTTCCCGATAATGCTTGTAATTTATATCATTTATATGGATTTACGCTTGTTTTCCATTGTTTTCCACTTCGGGTAAATTACGAGCATTAGAGCTAAAGAGACGCGAACGGAGAAATATCTAAAGATTTATCACGGTATGCTATTTTGAAGAAGTTCTGGCGTAACTCGTTTCTCACATTACCGTAACTATTGCGTGACTCGAGAAAACCAACTTATCGGAAGGTTACGGTAACTCTTCCCAAAGATTACGACATAACTACATTAGGTCAAATGAGGTTCCATAGCGATACTTACGCCAGACTCATCGCATCTATTACGACGTAACCGAGTTTATTGAAGACTACGGCGTAACCACTCTTTAGGTTACGTAGTAACAGCAGATCTAGTGTAAAACACGAGGAAATAGAAGGTTCTGGCGTAACTATTATATTAGTTCGCCGTAACCCGGATCTGCCTATAAATACCCACTAATTCCAAAGATTTCTAATCACTCCATTCCACACACACACTTTCGAGCGTGGGAAAAAGCTCAAGGCGGTCTAGAGGATCATACTGAAATGTCTCTGAGGAGAAATCACTCTCGTCGATAAGCATTAGCGTTTTATATTTCTTTTACTTTCAATTCATGTATTTTGTACCTTTGAATATTGAATTGGTTTCATGATTAATATGAGCTAAGCACCTTTTGGTCTTGGCCTAGTTATGATTCCTAATTGTTTTGTTTGCGTTTACTTTACTTTTGTACAATTATTTCTAAGTGTATGCATGTATAGTTTATTGGTAGCCACCCTTGGTTTGGTAGTTTTGAATGGTGATAGAGGCCAATTGCCTAGGAGATATGACCAACCTGACCCTAGGTGAGCGGATGAGGGCAGGGAGGGTAAGATATGACCAACCGGCGACCCTTTCTACTTGTGCGATTGACCAACCGATCACTATCGTTTGGATGAACTTAAGAATTAAGGTGCGTGTCTAAGTTCCTAACGGCCGAGCATTCACTATTATAAATCTAGCATGTAGCGGTGCTTAATGACTTGGCTTAGGGACCGGGAACAACAGGACTTATGAGGGGACACGACTTCTCCTGTGGTGGCATTTTCTTTGATAGGTTAGGGCGAATTGACCAAATCTTCGTCCTCGACTTTGACCCCACAGTAATAGGAAGTAAGTAGACGTAGACATAACTAGCTAGTAGGATTAACTAGGTTAGCACCACTCTCCTCTATTAATTTCCCTTTATCATTTATCTGCTTTTATTGCTTTATTCTGCTTTAGTAGTTTAATTAATTAAATCCTTATCGAAACTTTTATTAATCTGTGACACCTAGACTTAGTAATAATCCATCACACATGGCTCTTGGGACGACCTCGGTTTTACCAATTACTACACAACACACGACCGGGTACACTACCCGTTAGTGCACTAGGGTAGACCATAGGTATAATGAGACATTATAAATATTAAGACCTGGTCAATAAAACCTGCATCAGATAGCTTTCTTAAAGCCTTTTGGGTGTCCTGTTACTATCTTGAATACCATAGCCTTCCTAGGCAAGTTTCAAGAAAAAGCAGATGATGGATACTTTCTTGGCTATTCTTTTAATAGCAAAGCCTTTAGAGTATACAATAGGAGGACTAGAATTGTTAAAGAAAACTTACATGTTAAGTTTAGTGAAAAGACTCCTAGTGTTGAGACAAAAGGACCAGAGTGGATGTTTAACATTGATATGCTAACCAAATCTATGAATTATGAGCCTATCATTGCAGGTACATTCACAAATATTGATACAGGTACTCAAAAGGATTCTGAAAGAGAACCAAATTCTAAGGAAGCTGATTCTCCTAAGGAATTCTATTTGCTTGAAAAATGGAAAGCTAGTCCTGTCTCACCCATCATTGAAAAGAAGAGTCCCACTGATGATGATGATTTGGATTCCAGAAGCAAGGGTGATCATCATCAAGATAAGGAAGAGTTGTTGCAAGATAACTCAGTGTCGGTAGAAGAAATTGAGAAGAAGTAGAAAAATTCTGAAAGCACTGTTATGCATAACGAAAGCACTGCTAAGCCAAGTTATACCACTGCTAGTTCAAGTGCAACCCCGGCTGCAAATTCTGATAGCAGTACTTACTTTGGAATCCCTGCCAAGCCACTATTTGGTGATAATGAGTATCCAACTGATCCTAATATGCCTCCTTTGGAAGAAATGGATACTCCCACTGATGATGAAAATATGGATGACTTTTTCAACAATGCTGATATTACTAATTTGGAAACTGTCATTACAGAAAGTCCAATTCCTACCACAAAGGTGCATAAGAATCATCCCAAAGAGCAAATACTTTGTGGTCTGAATATTCCAGTTCAAACAAGAAGCAAGGCTTTGAACTCTAAAACCTTTCCTGAACAAGGTTTCTTTGCCATATCACTTCACAAAGGCATCATCAAGATCTCGCAAAATTGTTTGTTTGCTTTCTTTTGTCACAAAAGGAGCCCAAAGAGTTGAAGAAGCATTAGGAGAAGAAGGTTGGTTTGAATCCATGCAAGAGGCTGCTACAATTTAAGCTTCAGGAAGTGTGGACATTGGTTGATCTTCCTAATGGTAAGAGGGCTATTGGTACTAAATGGGTATTCAGAAACAAAAGAGATGAAAGGGGTATTGTGGCGAGGAATAAATCAAGGTTGGTTGCTCATGGATACACACAAACTGAAGGTTTGGATTATGATGAAGTATTTGCACCAGTTGCGAGGATTGAAGCTATAAGATTGTTTTTGGCATATGCTTCATTCAAAATTTTGTGGTGTATCAAATGGATGTTAAGAGTGCCTTTACATGTGGTACTATTGATGAGGAGGTATATGTATGTCAACCTCTGGTTTTGAAGATCACGATCATCACGATAAGGTCTACGGGTGAAGAAGGCTATGTATGGTTTGCATCAAGCTCCAGGGCATGGTATGAATGCACGCTACTTATTTTATGGACAATGGTTTCAAGAGGGACTATTTGATAAGACCTTGTTCATAAGGAAGCTCAAGGATGACATGTTCTTTGGTTCAGTTTATGTTAATGACATCATCTTTGGCTCAACCAATAAGGAGCGTGCAAAGACTTTGAAAACTTATGCATGATAAGTTTCGGATGAGTTCTATGGGTGAACTCGCTTTCTTTTTGGGACTACGAGTTCAACAAAGCTTCGATGGTATCTTCATTAGTCAAGACAAGTATGTAGCGATGTTTTGAAGAAGTTTGGATTCAAGATGTAAAGAGTGCAAATACACCTATAGAGACTCCGAAACCACTGCTACGGATGATGGATGTCCCAAAGTTGATTTGGTCGTATAGATCCATGATTGGATCCTTGATGTATCTCACGCATCTAGGCGGATATTATGTTCTCGATATGTGTGTGTGCAAGATTTGGTCACACCAAACACATCACACATGAATCTTGTGAAGAGAATCTTTAGATATCTTAAGGGTCATCCTAAATTGGGCCTTTGGTATCCTAAAGATTCAGCATTTGATTTAGTGGCCTATACATACAGTGATTTTGGTGGAGCTAGTTTGGAAAGACAGTCTACTACTGGAGGATGTCAGTTTTTGGGAAGCATGCTAATTTCATGGCAGTGTAAAAAGAAAACAATTGTGGCCAATTCCACCACTGAAGCTGAGTATGTGGCTGCTGCTAGTTGCTGTGGTCAAGTGCTTTAGATTCAGAATCAATTGTTAGACTTTGGGTACAATTTTATGCATACTAAGATTTACATTGATAATAACAGATACAATATGCATAATTAAAAATCTGTTTTGCATTCTAGAACTAAACATATTGAGATAAGGCATCATTTTATTAGAGTTGTAATGAGAAAGGCTAATTCAAATGGTAAAGATCCATACTGATTTCAATGTTGCTGATCTTCTCACTAAAGCTTTTGATGTGGGGAGATTTTAGTACCTTGTAGTCAGTATTGGAATGATAAATCTCTAAATCTTAAATTTGTTTTGTAAAAGTCTATAAAAGTTATGTACAAAGACATATTTGGAGATGTGGCACCAAAGATATGATTTGATAAATCTCTAAATCTCTAAATCTTAAGTTTTCACAAATGCTTTACTTTTTGGAAAGAAATGATTTGATGGCCATCTGGAGGTTATACAAAGATAGATTTGGAGATGTGGCACCAGATGATTATCATGAGAGGATTGTTTATTATAATTTGAAGATGATATTTGAACCTACTCATAATGAACTTGAATGGAAAAGACTCTACAATGGCAGTGTTACAAGTTGGTATTTATATCAGTCTTGTGGAGTTCATGTGTTGACTGTTTCTGGAAAAGTTATTCACATGTGTGTAGAAAGTGATTATCCTAAATTGAATAACTATCCAGAAGTTCTTACTCAGATGTTTCAGCCTCGTGGATTGAAGTTGCAGAAACCCTTTGATTATCAAGCTTACAGGTTGTTGAGAAAATTTGAAAAGTTGTTACATCCTCATAAGTGTTTGGATACATCCTCCAAGTGAAGAATGCATGAGCTTTAAAAGAAACTTGATGTTTTTGTTGGTAAATATCAATTTTAGGGGAGGATTGTTGGGTTTTAGGTTCCACTGAATGGAATTACACTAAGTATGGAACCATTGCTAGAGCAAACTAAACCACGGCTAGAAGAAGGAATCCACTATTGAGTTAAACCACGGCTAGTAGTATTGTGTAACCACTGTTAATGTAATGTAACTACTGCTAGTTGATAAGTCGGTTTAATATTTTGTATTAGATAAATATGGAAAAGATATTTATCTTGTAGGTTACGTATTGTATATTGTAAAGGACTCCTTAGCCTATAAAAGGAGGTCCTAGGTTAGAATTAGATATACGTGTGTTAGATATATCTAAAGTCGATACAATTCAAGGTTGTAAAACCCTAATACTATTCATAGTATTCGTTATAAATATAATTGAGGTGTTTAGTGATTTTTGTTGTTCTTCTTCTTAAGGTTAAGCATATATTCCGCATACTGTTTAACAGGTAATTGTTTAAGTCAGTTTCTATAAAGGATCATTTGCTCAACTGGGATCAACAATATTTTTCAATTTATGTATGTTTGTTTCAAGTTATCTAGAGTTTAGTGAGTCAAGTCTTGGCTTAGCAACGCCATTCTTTCCATGCTTGTAACATAAGATTTTTGACTTGCCACCACTAAATCGCTTATCCAACCAAGATTAGCCTGAGATAATTCTAAAGCAGTCATTCTAGGCCCAAGATTCCATGCCATAGAAGGCGATGCCTTAGCCAAAGCGATCACTGAGCATCCAAAGAACCCAATGTTGTGCGAAGAGACCGAATAAGGCGAAGACCACGAACATTGGCGGATCGATCATGTCGATTAGTTCACCGAGGTGGAGGAATTCTTCAAGTAAGCCTCGGTAGCCTCAAGCACTTTAGAGTTGAGTGTTGGGTCTTCTTTGTGAGAATCCACGATTTCATCTATCTTTGTGCCACAACCACGAAGGTGCTTGAGAAATTTAACAAGGTTTTCATCGATGCATGGAGATGTTGATACATTAGCTCCACATGCTCATCGGTGTTGGTTGAAAGTAAGCACTTGATTTCAATTCACTAACTAGAAGTCGCTCAGCGTGTTGATCCCAGAGAACATCAAGAACACACAGTATAATTTCACGGAAGCCTTTGTGATCCACTTTATCGGTGTCTTTCGATTAGTGGAAGAACATTATCATACTTCTTGAACTCTTGAGGACAAGATGAATTAGAGATTGAGTCGGTTTCTTTAGCGGTGACTCTTGGTCTCTTGAGGATCGGTGATGCTATTGTTCTTGAGTTTGAACATCATCATCCATTTCTTCCCTATTTGAAAGTATTTCATCTTCACTGTCGGCCGACTCTTCATCGAGAATAGGTTTCATTTACTTGACAGCTGTTAATAGACCGGTGGTGATGGGTTCCATATCGTGGTGGTCTCGGTCCCTCTCGAGTCTTTGTCCCCTATGCTCCTTCAAGCGGTGGGCGATTCTAGTGCTATCCCTAGAAGCGGTGGCGGTGAGATCCCTATCGATGGGTTGTGTGTTTCCTCCGAGTCTTTGGGATCATTCGGTTGGCCCTCGACAAAAGTCATGATTGGCGAGTGTCATCCTTGGCGGTGTGGAAGCGCCCCTACCGGTGAGTTGTTTGTTTCCCTCTAGATCTTGGGGAGTAGTAGTTGGGACCAAGGGCACTGACGTGATGTATCGGTGTCCTTCGTTGTCACCGGTGGATGATTTTTGGTCTCCGATGGGTGGCGGATCGATCAGGGTTTCTTTGCCTTTTAGGTGTGCTCGAAGCCTTAGGGCCTGAGACTTGGGTTTGGTCTTAGTCCCGATCGAGACTTCCCTTTCTCTTTTTAGGAGCGGGGTTTGGAGACCTTTGAGTCCCTTTGGTTGTTCTGACAACCATATGGGCCGTCAATTCAATTCGATTACTTGGGATGGGTCTTTTGAAAATTTGATTGACTTAGGATACCGGGTAAACCGGTGTATTTGTATTCACGAGGGTAGTGCAACCCAAGTAACACTTGTAAAGCACATGAGACAAACCTAGGGTGCAAGCGTATTTCGTCCTAGTTTTTCTCGACGACTTAATTCTGAGATCACTTGTAAATGATCTCCCAATGGAAACAGTGACCCGTTCATTAAGCAATATGCCACCATCAACTGAATAGAGTTAACTTGTTTAGTGGATGAGTGGTTCCAGCCGAGAACACGAATCACAAATGTGAGCAGGATCTTCCAAGCCATGAGGAAATGAGTTCTTGGTAGTGGGGTTGTCCCAAAACTTTGGATCCAAAACAATTTGTTTTAACCCATCCTTAAGCATGGAGGGTTTAGGATAGGCAACATAGACTCGAATTATAGTCTAACCACATTGATGTACAAAAGTTTTATAGTCAAGGGTGGTGAGTTTTCCCATTAAAAGATCTGAATTTGATGAGATACTACCTAAGTGGTCTAAGGTCGGTCTCATCGGTAGAGGTGTCGGGTCATAGGCCATGGCGTAGCCCAAAACTCCACGAGGAGGTTTTGAGTGCAATTGAGGGGCCCGAGTAAAGGCTGTTTGAGTGGGCGGTTGAATAAGAACTTCATGATGCCCTTATAGGCTAGGACATCATGGAGGAATTCAAAAGTGCCTATAACATTGTTGGTTTTAAATTCAACATTATTGAGATCTCCTACCCACTGAGGTGCAAACTGAAGAGATGTGCAAACTGAAGAGATTGTGTTCTTGCCATTTCCATTAAAAGTTTTAGGGTTTTGAAAAGATTTCTTGACAATAACAATCAAAGAGTTTTGAATCTCTTAAGTTTTGTGACGAAAAACCTTTTGTAAATTGTTTACAGAGAAGATTTTACTGAAAAATTGTTATGAGGATTAAAGAACACAAAGATTTTTGGGTTTGAGAAGTGATTTTGACAGATTTTAGATGCAGAAATTCTTTGTGTGTGTTTTTAGTGTTTTTGAGAGGGGTATTTATAGAGTGGTGAGAGGGGTAATTTTGCATAAATGAGGATTTATAAAGTCAGTTTTTGAAAACGTTTTATTTACCTCGTTTAATGCCACCACTCCACTACCTGCAGTAATTTTCCGGTTTTCAAGTGAACAGTTGCAGGGCATAGTAAAAGTGCATTCTCTAGTAATAAAATATCCTTAAGATATTCATGTGAGAGGAGGCATTTAATGCCAAGTGAGATGAGGTAAGGTTTTGAGGACCCTTGACATGGATGACAGTAAGACAAAGAGGCATATATTCCTATATTAAATTGGTATGTTTATCAACCTAGGACATTTAAGTAACTGATACTTGGTGCATTTAGTTACTCATTCAATGCTCAATATCCAAAGCCATGGTCCCTGAATGAGTCTTACACATTCAGTTAGAAGGTTGTATTGGGCTTTTGTTCAGGGAGCATGGACCATTTAAGAGAGAACTTACTGAGATTGGGATTGATTTTCAGGTTGCTGACTTTCAATGTCGAGCATTCCCAATTCAGCTTTCAGTATCCTGAAGGTATGTTCATCTAAGGGTTTGGTGAAGATATCAACAAGTTGATATTCAGTAGGGATGAAATGAACTTCTATGTCTCGTTTCCTTATGTGGTCCTTGATGAAATGATATCTGATATAAATGTGTTTGGTTCTTTGGTGGAGGACAGGATTGTTGGAGATTACAATATCACTGGTGTTATCTGATAACGCTACACTCGTCGTTCGGGGTCAAAGGAACTTCCTTTTCGTCGAGCAAGTTTTTCAACACCCTAGGCAGTGAACCTAATCATTGTAGTGTAGTATTAGGGTAAGCCATGGGTATTGATATCGTTCTCTAGGGGAATAGGAATGCTAGTGAGAAGTTACTACGCTAAGGTTGGGGTTGAGGAAGATTATTTTTTTATCTTTTTATATTTTTTGGAAAGGAAAGGTACGAATCTCGGGGTTTGGATTTGGGGGTTGGTATTGCTACCGATTACTCTACTTATCTAATTATCTAATCTAAGGTGTATGTAGTCTATGTCTAATTATTGTGTGCTCGTATGATAGTTTAAAGATGTGTTTACTTAGGTTTTACTACTCCTTAATTATCTCTATTGGTGGTTGAATTGTCACGTCCTTATTCTTAGTTGCGTTGTGTGTCTAAGGTTGTAGGGTGTCGTTTCTCCTAACTCTTTGAACTTACCAAAGGGTCTCGTCTACAAAACCCACTAGGGATAATAAACTTTTACTCTAAGGCACTCTTTGGATGGTTTAGCTTACAACTACTCAAGGTTATATTCTAAGGTTCACAAAGATTTAATCAAGCATTAAGTACACAACAAATTACCTATCGCATTACTAGATCATTAATCAACTAAGATAAGAAAACCAATCAATATTCAATAATTAAGTTTCATATTCCTAGCGAACACACAAGTAAATTAGCGGGACATGGAGAACATGCAAGCATACACACAAATAATCAAAGACATAATTGTATTAATGAAGTAAAACATTTATCTTAGTGTAAGATAGGGTTTGGAACCCTAAAATACTGTACAAGACAACCTTAGTTCGATTTAGGTTTTTACTCCAAAAGACTACACACAAATATTGAAAAATTCGGATTCTATATATAAGATTACATATGCGACGGCGTCACCTTATGTTTTGTAACGCCTTCATGTCGCCATCATTAGGGTTTCGTCTTGGCCACGTTAGACTTGCGACAGTGTCACCTTATGCTTGTGACGTCCTCTTGACCGATGCCGTCTGAATTGCATCTAGGCCGTGCGAGTTCGACGGCCTACTCTTTTATAACTTGCGTCGTCACTTGAAAATAGGGTTTTGGCTTCATCCCATCACAAAATCCTCCGACGGCGTCGTATAAAAGTGTGGCCGTCACCTTATGTTTTCAATGACTTTGAGTGTCTTGATTACGACTTTGGCCATTTTCTTCATATATTCACGCCTTTTCGTCCAAATAAGTGCCATTCCAACATTTTGCCTTCAAGAGACCTAAAAGTGAAAATGAGCGATATTAAGCAATAAAGGATACAAAAGTGATCAAATAAGGCTTAAGCGACCCTCAAAAGGTACCTTTAAAACCTTATCATTATCACGGAAGATGGGTACCATTTTGTAATGGATGTCATAGTCATTTGAGTTGACTTTTCATCCATAATACATTAGCCTGACATCCTGCGGCGACCATACTCGACTTCATTGAAGATATTACCAACGATTGTTGCTTTTAGCACTCAACAAACCGACTTTCCTCCAAGAAATTGATAGGACCACGAGGTACTTTTTACATCCATGTTACTGACTGCATAATCAGTCGAATACCTTTTGAGGTCAAACCACGAGCACTTTGGATAGTAAAGTCCAAGGATTGGAGTTCCTTGTATGTCGAGGATTCTTTTGTTGTAGTGAGATAGGATTCTTTGGGATTGGTGATATCTTGCTATTAGGCGGTGAGAATTGTATGTGCAGTGCGGAGGCGATTAGATACATCGGTGAACCTACAATCCCACGAAATGAGTTTGATTGGTGATTTGCGGTGAGATCGAGATCGAGGTTGTTAGGAGGGACCATTGATGTCTTCAGAGGCACGATCGGATATCTCATATTTCTTTAAGAGATTTCTCGTATACTTCTCTTGGTGATGGAATTCCTTTATCGGTTTGCAAAGAGTATAATTTTGAGCCAAAGATGATGTCATCAACATATACTTGGACGATATCACATCTTGCTTTGTCTGTAGATAAACAAAGTGTTGTCTACCTTTCCTCGACAAACTTGTTTTGAATCGGGAAGGTGAGAGAGTTTCATACCATGCTCACGGGAGCTTGTTTAAGTCCATAAAGGGCTTTGTCAAGCTTGCAGACATAGTCGAGGAATTCACTACTCTCAAAGGCAGGAGGTTCTTGAACATACACATCTTCCTTGAGTTCACCATTCGAGAATGCACTTTTACATCCATTTGGTAAACTTTGAAGTCCATGTAGATAGCAAATGCAAGGAAGATCACGATGGCTTCCATTCTTACAACAGAGCAAATGTCTCATCATAGTCAATGCCTTCTTGTTGTTGTAACCTTTAGCTACAAGTGCGGCTTTGTTTTTAATGACAATGCCGTTTTATCGGTTTGTTTACGAAACCCACTTCATTCCTATGACAATGACATCCACGAGGACATTTGATCAAGGTCATGACCTTGTTCTTATCAAGCTGTTGAAGTTCTTCTTGCATAGCTTTGAACCCGGCTTGGATGTTTTAGAGCCGCGGTGACACTTTTGGGTTCTATTTCGATGAAAATTAGCATATAGACATTCATTGGTGAAGGCTGCGATTAACTAATGACCATGCTTCTAGTGAGCATGCCCTCGGTGGGTTTACCAATGATGTTTACAAGCTCAATGTCACGAGATTTTATCCACTTACTTTGTGGTCTAGGATCACGAGCTTGAAGAGGTCACTGGAAACTCGGGGTGAGTTCGGTGCATGGGCCACATAATCATTGAGATCATCTGTTGAGATGCTTTGTTCAAGTTGGGGTATTTGAATCATAGGTTCTGAACATTTGGTTCGATATTACCTATCGGTAGGGCCGATTGATTATCAATGATTTCAGCGATGGTTGGTTGAGGAAGGTTGCGGGGGCAAGACATAGTATGAGATGTCAACATCGGCTTGGAGAATTGATTTGATGTTGAACTCATTAGGAGGATATCTTGTTGAGTCATCAATTCCTATTTCCTCCATTGAGGTATTGGTGAATCGATGCTTTACGAACTTTCATCAAGGTGACACGAAGGTTTCCTCAACTTGTTCTCTTACGGTTAAACACCACGAAGGCTTTAGAGATCGGTGAGTAACCTAGGAAGTATCCATCATCATCTTTTGCATCAAACTTGCCTAGGTGATCATTGTGATTGTGAATGAACACAAGACACCCAAATACATGAAAGTAGCTGATATCAGGAAGTCTACCTTTAAATATCTCATATGGGGTTTTGTTATGTCTTTTGACAATGATTGACTGTTTGAGTATAACGAGCTCTTTTATTTGCTTGATCCGAAATGCTTTGAAGTCTTGAGCCATTTAACATAGTTACGCAACCTCAATGAGTTATGTTTTCCTTTCAGCTACTCCATTTTGTTCGGGGTGTAAGGGGATGAAAAGTTTTGGGTGATTCCCTTTTCATCACGAAAATTCTCAAGCTCTTCATTTACGAACTCATTGCCATTGTCGATTCGATTTGTTTAACAAGAATGTCATTCGGTTTTAATTTTCACGATAAATGACATTATTGTATCATTGCTGACTCTTTTTGGAGAAAGTATACCCAAGTATATCTTGAGAACTCATCAACGATGACAAGTGTATACTTCTCATCTTTGGATTGATCTAGGGTGACTAGTCCAAATAGATCCATGTGCGGGAGGTGAAGGTAGCTTTGATAGAAATTTTGTTTTGTTTGAAAGATGCTCGTGGTGTTTGCCTTTTCACGGGCTAAGTATGGTTTATCTTTGCAAAAGCGGTGATGGTAAGCCAAGGACTTTGTTTTGTTTTGCCAAGTTGTTGTTATTTTTAAAGTTTAAGTGAGAAAGTCTCTTGTGCCACGCCTGGTTGTGATCTTAGTGGCTTTGGCAAAGAGACAAGTTCCATCTTGAGAGAGTGTTGACCGTCTAAGACATAAACATCATCTCTTCTAGGAGCTATCAAAACAACTTCTTTGTTGGCATTGAAAATGGTGCCTTGTTTGTCATTGAATTGCACAATGTACTTAGCATCACATAGTTGGTGACACTTATGAGATTGTATTTTAGACCATTGACATAAGCTATTCTAGAAAACTATTCCATTGCGATATCTTGAACCATAGCCTTTAGTGGGACATGATGAGTTATCACCAAATACTACTTTGGGTCTGGTTCCTTTACATACTTGTGCGAGATACTCCTTAACACAGTCATGCTTTTGAGCATCCACTATCTAGATGCGAAATAGGCTCCCTAGCGTGTCTCTGCACAAATAGTAAAGCTGGATTAGTTTCTCTTGCGACCCACATACTAGTGGGCTTGGGTCTAAAGGTGCGCTTGAATTTAGCAATTGACTCATGGTCAATGGTTGAGTGCATTGTGCTACCACGGTTTTGCATTTGATGGTGAGGGTGACTAAGTGATTCGGGGTTGCTTTGAACTTCTCCTTGCTTGGATGACCTTTGTCATCTTGGGATGTCTCATGAGTTGGATTTACGAAAATATCACGGCATGTGTTCATGAGACAATCATCGGTGATGATCATTGAAGCCATAGTGTGGGCAGGAGGAAAAATGTTTTGCTCTATTCTTGTGAAATTTGGTTTGGAGGTTGAAGCATATTGATGACCAACTTTGGTATATTTTGCTTCATTGAATGAACTTACATCTTGTAAGTGATCGAAGTCTTGTGATCATCCTTTTGCGCATCATACAAAAAGGATTACGTAGCAATTGTCGATGGTATGGTGGTATAATGGCATAGATCACACTTACACTGGGCTTGTTGTTGGATTTTGACCTTGATGAACTAGAGGAGGTGAATTAGTTTCCTTGATTGAATCAAGAGCATTTTCGATGGATTCCATCTTGTCGGTCAACTTCCTTACAAGTTCGATCGATTCTTTGAATTTGAGTGCCTTGATGAGAGGCGAAGATGTGGAGGTCTCGATGGGAGTAGACTCTTGTTGGATTGGTTTTGTTGGTCTTTTCGGGATGGTTCTACCAAGTCCGGACCTTTCTTTTGGTTAATGAGGATTGAATTGTCTTGGAGTAAGCTCGAGCTTGGTAGCACCACGAAGAGGTTTCGGGGTGGAAGCGGTGCTGAGATTCCTTCACCTCGAGAGATGTGTTTAGTACTCTTGGGCATATCGGGAGTCGAAGCATGCTCTTTAAAGCTTGGCTTTGGGGCTCTAGTATTCTTCCATAATCAAAATTTGGAAGCTTACTCTCAAGGTTAACTCGTTCAATCCAATCACTAGGCTTGGGAATTTTCAACATATTGGTAATCATGCCACTAGACACAAATGGCTTTGGACTACGGTCTTTGTTGTGAGAGTCGAGGATATGGTCTTCACCTATGACTCTCTTTTTGCTCTGAGGGGCACCCAGCATCAAAGACCCTTGGATTCTTAGCGATCCAACTTTTAATGATATCTTTTCCTTTTAAGTTCATCTTGAAGAGCCTAATTTCTTTTAACTAGTTCGGTGTTTTGAATTTGCAAAGTGACGACCTCAAGCTTAGCTTGTTTTAAAAGCGGTTCATCCCTACACTTGTTGGGTTCAAAACTTAACTTGTTGTATTTTGAAAAAGATTTAATCGTTGGTCTTCTACAAACTTAAGGTCAACATTGATATAGTTCATATAAGGCGCCAATCGAGTCATCATCCATAGAAAGCAAAATATTTACCTTCTTCATTGTGATGTTGACCCATTCTCCATTCTGGCATGATTTTTCCCAACGCTAACTTGTCCTCTTACGAAAGAGCCACGATTGCTCGACTTGCACCATTTCATCGTTTGAGGAAGCGGCTCTTCATCGATCGAAGACTTGACAACTAGGCCCTTGTTTTTACCTGCATGCATTTAACAATGTTTGTTGTTTACGAGGAGCGGCCTCAGCGATGCTAGCTTAGCTTTGACTTTCACCGTGCTTAGCTTCAAAATCAGCAGTTTACTTTGATCGATTTGTTTGAAAATTTTGATGAGGCGATAGATTTTGGTTGAAATTTGCTAAAGCACGAGGACCGATTGACCACGATGGTTTGTAAGAGGTTGAAATTGTTTTGAAAAAGCAGTCTTTGGCAAAATGACCTCTTTTATGATACTTAAAGCATTGATATCCTCATTTGCTTTAGCGTTGGAAAAACTTTGTTTCTTTTATAAACCTCCAAGAGTTAGCGAGTGCCCTTTCCTAAAACTTCGATGTTCGGTCATTAGGTACTCCTCACTTGATCTCTCATCGGGCTCATCATCGAATTTTCACGAAAATCTTAAACCACAGTTAGAATAAAAGCGGTAGAGATAGGTGATGAAATGGTGGTGGGGACTTCTTGACTTCGAGACTTCTTCAAGTCGAGGTATCGTGCTGTGATGAGGTTTTCCTCATAGACAAATTTCCATAAATTCGGGAAGTTCAAGATTACGGATATGATTAGCATTCCTAAGTCCACGAGAAATTCGACCACTTTTAGGGAGACTATTGACAAAACCAACATTGATTCATGTTTGGACAACTTAACACCATCATTTGACAGTTCATTTAACAAAGTTTTATATGGGTGTAACTTTGACACGAGTTTACGAGTCCTTAGCCACGAAGGTGTTATACTCTAGTTTGAGTCCATTATCTTGTTTTCCTTGGTATCGAGATGGACCTTCAAGGCTGTGGACCATGTCATCCCAGTTTGTTTAGTTTGTACTACTGACTTATAATGAACTCCATAATATCATCGGGGAGACAAGATATGATGATACTTTTGAGTCTTTGGTTACAGTTGACCACTCTCCTCTCATCCTCGAGTCCATCGAGCTTGAGTTTAGGCAAACCTTGACAATCTTTGGGACAAATGGACCTTCATTAATACACTTTATGTAGTAAGGTTCCATCCAGTCAAATAGCAAAGCATTCGTTTTTCCATTTTTAAATTTACCAACTTCTAGTCTAGGGGCAAATGAATAAGCTCCACCCTTTTGTGTCGACAAGTTGGGGCACATCAATTTCGACCATTAGGATCACGATTTAAAAGCGATTTTGAGCGGCTTAAAAGGGTTTTATAATCGACTGCTCTGATACCACTTGTTGTTCCGTTTCTGTCAGTATAAAGCAGTTTTAAATTATTAAGTAAAGCGATTGTGAGTAATGACCTGAAAATAATGCAAGTAAACACACACTTGAATAATTTTCAACAATATTCTTTATTAGAAACAAATAAAAAGAATACATTACCCAGTACTTGCGGAAGAGTACTTGGGATTGAAATGAACAAAGTATGCTAACTCTCACTAAGCTCGGGCTAAGTATGAGCACAACTACAATGGAACCAGCGAGCTATCTCGGGGACGAGTTGTATTGGATGAGTGAAAGATGGCTTGTGTGTGTGTTTACAATTCACAAGATTAAAATCTTCCACTCCATCTCATTATGCTATTTATACAAGTATGGATTTTAACTCTTTCTAAGGGACAAGCGACGAGTTCTGAAAGACAAAATCTTGATGTATTTTGTCTCATTCTAAAACTATATTCGGTAAGTGACAAGGTTGCTTTCTTCTAGTTAGTGATGACACAGGCACGATAGTTAGCCATTCGGGGAAAGTTGACTTTGTTTGATAAGGACTTCGTCTTATCTGTTCAAACTTATCCGCCTTGTCCCGCTCATTCTTGATCTTCATTTCCTTGATCTTCAACTTGGTTTGTCTTGATGTAAGTAGTTGGTGAGGAGTTTGGGATTGATGAGTTATTGTCATCACTCACCGAATCCACCATCTTCTTCTTGACTCGATCTTTACCCTTAAGTTCCGCCTTCTTGGTGGAGACTTCTTCTTTGCCTCTTCTTGAGTATCCGAAGATAGCTAAGCGAGACTATCGCTCGATGACTTGTTAGTGTTTAAGGGACAACACTTAGGTATTTTCTATTCAAATCCTAGACTCGAGGGTTTGGGTATAAATTCTAGAGATTTTGTAGGCAATAACCTTAAGGTATCCTCAAAGAGTTAGGGAAAAATCATACCTCGACCTTAGGAGATACAGCGTTAAGAATAAGGGCGTGACAATTCAACTATCAATAAAAGATAACTAGGGAGTAATAGCATCTAGGTAGACACATTCTTAATCATCATATGAGCACACATCAATTAGACATAGACTACCCTTAGCTTAGTTAATTAGACTAGATAATAGTAGAGTAATCGGTGAAGTACCACCCCCAATCGAATACCCGAGATTCGTACCTTTCAATTTCCTAAAAATATAAAAAGATAAAAATAATCTTCCTCGACCCCAACCTTAGCGTAGTAATTTCTCACTAGCATTTCTATTCCCTGAAGGCGATATCAATCCGAGGCTTACCCTAATACTACACTACAGCGATTAGGTTCATTGCCTAGGTGGTGAAAAACTTGCTCGAAGAAAAGGAAGTTTTCTTTGACCCCGAGCAGCGTTGTGCAGCGTATCGATGACTCGGGGGAGGAGTAGGAGCAAGGAAGGTGTCCTTGTAGCGAACCACTATAAATACTCTCGTTGTGGTTTGTGCTTCTTACTATTTATCTTTGCTTTACTTATTTATATACTTATCTATCAACATCCAACACACACATTTAGATAGATTAACATAAGTCAATCTAAATAGTTTAAAACGAAGTTTTAATCGGTAAAACTATTCAACCCCCTTGTAGCTTTCCACAACCTCCACCGCTGCCACCCATTGCAACCACCACCACCACCACCACCACCCACCATTTCCACCACCACCCATCTCCACCGCCGCCACCCACCACAACCACCACCGCCACCCACCACCTCCACCACCGCCATCCACTGCCACCACTGCCACCACCACCCGCCGCCACCCACTACAACCACCAC
This sequence comes from Chrysanthemum lavandulifolium, assembly GCA_022545495.1. NCBI lineage: Eukaryota > Viridiplantae > Streptophyta > Magnoliopsida > Asterales > Asteraceae > Chrysanthemum > Chrysanthemum lavandulifolium. The sequence continues at coordinate 204,884,513 of CM040246.1, read as the reverse complement.
CTACACCATTGCCATCTACCGCCACCACTACCACCACCACCCACCACCGCCACCCACCACATCCACCACCGCCACCACTACCACCACCACCCACCTCCACCAGCCGCCTGCCCACCGCCCTGCCATGCACCACTCGCCACCACCATCCCACCATCACCACCACCCACCTCACCGCCGCCATCCGCGCGCCACCACCGCCTCGCTCCCCGGGTTGTTGATGGTGGCGGTGATGGAGGTGGGTGGCGCGATGATGGTGGTGGTAGCGATGGGTGGAAGTGGTTCGAGGCGGATGGTGGTGGTATGGGAGGTGGTGGGTAGTGGTGGTGGTGGTGGTGGCGTGGTGGTGAGTGGTGGTGGCGGTGGTGGTGGCGGGATGATGTGGAGGAGACTAACGATGCAATTTATTTACGAAAATAAATTGCATAGTTAGTCTAGGATTAACGGTGCAAATATTCTCTCTTCCTTTAGGAGATAACGAGAAATATTTGCACCGTTAATCTCGTTGACTTATTTTACTAAAGAGGATGTATTTGTGCTAACTTTACTAACGAGAGGGATGGTTTTGTGTCAAAAAAGTTGAGGGATGTAAAGCGAGACATAGGACAAACCAGGGGATGTATTTTGGACTTTGCTCCGCTAGTAATTACTGGGATCAAACTACACTCGTTAAACACAAGATATTATCAAAACTTACTAAGTTAGAAAAATATCACCAAGACACTAAAGGGTATGTATGTTTGGTTAGATTAGATCAACAAGCCGCATGGCTTGTTGATTTCATCTTTCATTCTTATGAATACATGTGTTTACTTACATGACTAAGCTATATAACTAAATATCTAAAAGTCTTATACATACACCTCATTTCAACCAAGAAAAACTTCATATCCTCTCTTTGTTTCTCCTAAACCAAACCATCAAAATCCCATAATCCTTCATCCATTGATTTTCATGCTTCAAGTAACATAAAAGTTCAAGCCTTTAGAGATCTCTACATGAAACAAGTGCTTATTCCTTCATTCAATGGTTGATTTGGAAGCTACACAAGGTGCTCCTAGGAGAAGCTAACAAGTATTATTTCAAGTGATCCTAAGTTGATAGCAAGAGTTTGCAAGACTTGGGTTGAAAGATTTGGAAGCTAGGGTTTTGCTTGAAAGGATTTAAGTTAGTGATATTGTCATTGGTTTCTTGTCAGTTTTCTTCACAAGTATTGTAAGAAAACCTCCATATTTTTATTTTATTCCTGTAAATAATTATAGATCATGTATTTAATATGTTTTTTATGCTTATTATACTTGATTTTGCTTGGTAAATCAGATTAAAACGCTAGAAACATCGAAAGGACTAGTTATGCAAAACACTTTCTGATCAGGGGTATAAATGGAATTACTGGGAAAATCCGTAGACTTTAAAACTTAAATAAAATTATAAGGATTTAGATCTATGTATCGTAGTCGTTTCGATGGGTAGAAGTCCTAAAACGATACACGATGATTTCATTAAAAATGTTTTCGTGAGAAGTGTCAAAATCTGAGTAACAGTTTTGAAACAAGTAAAACTCATACAATTTGCATATAACCAACTGTTGTTCAAAGAAGAAAAGTTGTAGCTATCATTCTAACTTAAGCGTGGCGAAAACACGGCGTAAAAGCGGTTTGTAAAACTAACTTAAGAAATTGCCATTTCAGTGAGACTATAAGTTCTTGTAACAAACAACATGTATATCTAAGGGTAAATTAGTAATTTCACTTTAGTTAAGTAACTTTAGGGGCAGTGGGACCCACATATCTGTAAAGTTCATTTAAAAACCTTTCAGACGACATAAGAATCGAATTATAATTCTTTACGGATTAGAAAGAACGTATAAATTAAGACGGAAAAACTTAAATTTATAAAAACTCTAAACGTGACCATTTTTTCTTACAAACCAATGTGGTGGGACCCACTATTGAAAAACATACTCGTTTATTCTTTCATAAACTAAATATCCCTATTTAACTCTTATGTCATTTATATATGTGTACAAATTATAAATACTAAGTACTATATTAGTACGAAATTTCATGTGAGAGCCTCTTGAGGTAAATGTATCGACGAGTTGTTTGATTTACGATTTAAAGTGTCATAGCTCCTCATCGTTTACTACATGACCTCTGAATTATGATAGCACGAGCAATAGTGCGATTTATTTATAAAATGACATAAAACTCGATTCTTAGAATAACTTGAATTAAAACCCGTAACTAGTTTTATAGTGTCGAAACTAAATCTAAACACTTGTTCTACTTTACAAACAATATGTACCAAAGCATAATTAATGTAATGACTATATGAATCATGCTAGTATAAATACAAATGTTATCTTAGAATCTAAGACACGTACTATGTTTATAGGTTATCGTTAGAGCTCTCGACTTTTCGATACATTATATACCATCATATCATAATGATGATCACTACGGTGAGTTCATAGCCCCATTTTCTATCGTTTAACTGTTTTACAAACCTTTAGGGGAGATACATGCTATTTTTACTCGAACACAAATGCTTTGAACTGTATATCCGAATGTTTTATTGGCACTAAGTACCACTATCGCCATGCGTAAGTTCCTATATCATGAACCATTAGTCACTAGTTGTAGTGAGCACGAATAATGTGAATAGGCATATTGGAATTGACCAATACCGTTTGTATTGATCAGTCAGGAAAACAAACACACTATATTTGAGGAGACTAGGTATAACGGCAAATTACCTACTAGGGCCACTGTTATTATTCTTATATCAATTCTATTGATATCCGGTAACGCTTTGATGTCATGAACTTAGTGCAATAATAACTGTTTTGTTTTCAAATTATGGATGTATAATAACGTAACCACATTGAAATCTTGTGTTCAACTGATTAATTATAAACCTGTGGATTTCACTCAACATTTGTGTTGACTGTTTTAAGCATGTTTATCTCAGGATCTTAAGGAACTAACTGGCATGTGAAGGCGCATGAATATTTTGAAGACAATGCATTATTATCATTCGATAAAGCTTTTAAACGTTCATGATTGAACTCTTTGTGTACTCAAAACTTATTGGGACCTCTTTGTAATCTCTGATATTTCATATTAATCGAATGATAATTTCTTTCAAAACGTCTCATTTAAACTCGTTTTCTGTAACTTGTACTGTGTGCTAATAGGCAATATACCACAGTGACACAATCTTCCGCTACGATATTTTAGGGGTGTTACAAACCCGTTATCGAAGAAGTAACTCCCATCTAGGTCAATGGAAGTCAATCGATCTCGAAAACAGACCAAGGTACAACCGGTGTGAAGTGGGCCTTCATTTTTGTTTCATTATTTGTTTTAATTTTGTTTTGTAAGTGTGTAGGGGGTATTTAGTGACGTATATTTGTATAAAATGAGTATTTTAATAAAATGTGAGGGGAAGTGAGAGGTATATAAAAAGCTAAGGTGACGCTGATGTGTAAAGTGAGTGGATAGTGACCATGGCCTTTAGCCTAAAGTCGCTATCGGACGTTTGGTTGAAAAAAGAAGAAGCTGATGTAACGTTGATGTGATAGAATGGTATGATCATGAGTAGAGTTATCATAACCACTAGTCTAAGAAACAAAAACACTTAAATTTATTGTTAATTTGCCTATATTTCATCTTTTTTATATATTACATTTTAATTTTTTTTTCAAAAATGACATATATTATGTAAAAGTAATCGCACTAGTACCAACTCTAAACAAATCGTACAACACTGACTAATTTCGCACGACTCACGATTTTATATATTTGAAAACACTTAAAATTTTTGGTAAGTTTTATGAAAAACACTAAAAAAATAAACCTACTTTTGCTATTTTTCTAAAACAGGGAGTTTATACGGACCTCTTATTACGGGGTTTTGTGGATTGAGTTTATACAATCTGCATCACGATTTATACATTTTGATCAAAACATTCTTTTGTCACATCATAGTGGATCATAATTACATAACCCTTTTTCTAAAGGGTAGTACTACTCCACTAATTTTAAGTAGAGTAAATTACACCGTTCGTCCTTGTGGTTTGCGTTGACCGCAGGGTTTAGTCCTTTGACCAAAAAAATTGCACCGTACGTCCTTAAGTGTGAAACGTTATGCACCGTTCGTCCCTTGACCAAACGACGTTAAGTTTGACCGTTAAACTCGGGTAAAAATACTAAAATACCCTCCCTATCTTTTTATTTTTGTCTTTTGTTTCCTTATAGCAGATTGTGCTATCTTCTCAAAACCTTATCACATTCTTTTTTTTTTCTCGCTCTTGTCTCCCATCCTCAAACAAACATAAAAGCGAATCCTTCCTCCTTACGAAATGCAAAGATTATCACCTTCCATTCCACAAATAGATCCTATTAGCCTAGACATCACATGAAGCATGCTATGGAGGATTTAAGAGAGCCAAGAAAGGGTAACACCCTATCTGCGAGGTCAAAAGAGCTAGAGCTATCAATTCCTTAACCCAACTATAATTAGAGCGAATTGATCATAGTCTTCATCATCATCCTCAAAAGATCCGAAAATTAGGGTTGAGTAAATCAAAGGGCTTTTTGAAATTGATTGAGGGTTTTATTCTTGGGTGAAAGAGAAGCTATCCCGAAGTTAATTGGTCTAAATCGAACCGGTCACCTCAATTGGAGTTTTGTGTTCGGTGTTCATAAAAATAGTGTAAGAATATATTCTTGTTTCTTCCTCAATCCATTTCATTGTAATCACATTTTATTAATTTCGAATATATTCTTGTTGCTTTTGTTGTCGAGGCACAAGAAAAAAAAAAATAATAATTTTTTTTAACTTGGCATGATTAATTTTTCATTAAAAGTTGTTTCCCGTTTTTTCGTCTTCATGAGAGGTGCGATTTAGTTAGAAGACCGAGCTCGCAAATGCTATGGGAAGAAATTCAAATGAAGGCCGATGATTTTGTGGAAATGATGTTGATTGATGGTTGTTTCATTATCGAGCTTTTTACAAGTCTTGTTGTAAAGGAATTAGGCGAAGAGGGATCCGTTTCTCACGACATACCAAGTGTTTTTTCAGGTTGAGGCATGACTTGATTTTGCTCGAGAATCGATCCTTTCTTCATCCTTCAACATTTGTTCAACCTTGTGCCTATTCCTAAACAATAAACTAGATCGGCGTGGTGGTATTGGGTACTTGTTGATAAGAATGGATAGATGGCTTGATGAAATTCTATCTTTGTGTTTGTAATTTTTTTTTAAAAGGAGCAATTTGTTGTTTGATTTTGTTGTGTTTGATGAAATTCTATCTTCTTTATATGTTTTAATGAATAATGGAGCGGGTTTGTGATTTTTAGTTCATAGTTGCACAGGAATTATTTGTTTGTATGTTAAATTGGTTGGAATTTTAATGTGTTCTATGTTTGTGTTGATTGATGTGGATTTTGGAAAGGTGCCTGGAAAATTGAGAAGTATTGTTGATGTAAAAGATGAAGGATGTAGAAGATGAAGAAAAAGAGTATTGAAAAGTAGTGTTTATGATAAAGAATGGGAAATGACGGTATACCCTCAAAGGAAAACAACTTAACGAGAGTTAACAAGAGTTAGTGGGCTGAGTTAGGCGGAGGGACGAGCAGTGCATAACGTTTCACACAGGGCGTCGGTGCGATTTTTTGGTCGAAGGACTAAACCTGCGGTCAACGCAATGACCACGAGACGAACGGTGTAATTTACTCTTTTAAGTATGAAGTGACACAAGTGTAGGCCAATTAATTTGACACACCAACTTCTTGATTTCATCACATTAGAACAACCAAACAAAGAATCAGCACCAAAAGAAAAAATGGCACGTGCAGACAACAACAGTAGCTTGTTGTTCATCGACACAAATCTCGACACCCATTTCGCCACCATCGTCTTCCATTCCGACACTGTCTCCGACCTTAAAAGTAACTCTTTTGTCTTTGTGTTTTTCATTCATTTTATAGTCTTGTCTAGGGCGATAGGGTTTCCTCCCGCGTGAGTATAAGGAAGGTCTAGGGCGATAGGGGTTTCCTCCCGCGTGAGTGCTTTCTGGGCTGGACCCAACTTGGTTGTGTGGGCTCGCTACGCCTTCTGGGCTAGGGCCATGTAGCCACAATTGCCGTTCAAAAAAAAAATTAGACATTTTATATTAATGCATTTTTAGTTTTAATTAATGTAATGTGTTTCAGTAAGTGTTATGACTAAGTGGTAAAATGTGGTTGAGTGTTGTTCTAAGTCACATGGAACCTATACACAATACCGGCGTTACCACATCCGGTGCTCTTAGCTTAGATATCAAATTTATTTATCGTCTGAATGTGATATAGTAATGATTAGCTTATTCTAGCACTTTTGGGCTTATTGTATTATCAACACACAACAAGCTGTCCTTAGTAGCCAATGTGGGGGCACATATATAAGGTGCTTATTGTACCTGATAAGCTGATAAGCACAAGCTTATATAAATCACATTAGTGTTAGGAATTTCAGGCTATGCCAATGCCGTTCAATAGTGTTAGAGTTTAAATATCGAGTAATATTTAAATTGGTTTGACTTTATAATATATACAATATATCCATGTGCTGGTTGATACTCAAAATAAACTTTTTAAATATGCTATGCATTGTACCACTTTTTTATTATATGACAGTGTAGTGATGGAACACTTTCATCTGTCTTGTGTGGATAAAATGATCAGTAGATATTTCTGAACGAAGTATTATGGTTTCTTTATGCAGGGAAAATACTGTTGGAACATCATCAGTGCTTTCCTGCCATTGGGGATATTAAAATCGATGCTCTCAAGGTAATTCCGTTCTTTAGTTATTAGTGTTAATCTTTCGATTTTTGTCATTTGTTAAATTTTTTCAAAATGCCGTAGGTAAAACTGAGACAACACTTTTACCACTTGCCTGACTCGATGCTTGTTTCGAGTGCGTTTGCTAATGTTAAAGACAATTGGTTCCTCTCAGTAGATGCTTCTCGCTTAGCGCAAGGTGTTGGTATTCAACAAGTGGATAATTATAAGGTTGGGGATCAACTAGCCTTGCCTTGTGCAACAGATAACCGCTCAGTTGATCAGAGGTCACCATCGACACATCTCACGATTGTACCAATTGTGAATCATACTGAGGAAGATAGGCCGTTTGATAATGAGATAAATTCCAAAAAAAGAACACTTGTGCAAACTACTGAAACTTTAGCGGGGAATGCTTCAGGGTCTGGACCTTCTGTGGAAAAGAAACGTAAGACGGAAGAGAAAGAAGCCAGTGTCAAAGCTTCCGAACATCTGGGTGGTGAAAATATCAGAACCAACAATGCGAATTCCATGGAAAACAATATACAAGATTTGAATGATGAAAGTACTAGACTTAGCAAAGGCGGAAAGTGTTCTGGTTTGGATCAAGAAGCCACTGTTGTTTCTTCTAGTATTGAAAACGTTGTGGCGGAAATACTGTCTGAAATATCTCAGAAGGAGAAAGACAAATCTCTGTTCGTTCAAAATAACTCAGAAGCTTTAATGGCTGTGGAAGAAAATATTCAGCAAGAAGTAGACTTAAGGTTGTGATAGCTAATTAGATGCTTGTCTTTCGGTTGTAACAAGTTTGCTAATAAATCTTTGATAATAACCTACTTAGAAGTTATAATCTCCTACCATGTTAGCCTATGTTCCAGGATCTTAATCTTTCGGTATTTGTTAAAATCCTTCTAAAAGGCAGCCTCGAACTATCAACAGGACTGTGTTTAGTTTTCCTTTTTTTGAAATAATTGACCATAGCTGTTCGACTACTTTTCAGGAACATTGGCAGAACTGGATTAAAGTCTCACCGGAAACTGCTTGATGAGAATGTAGAGGTACAGCCGCCTCTGCTAGAGGTGGAAATATCAAAACCAACTGAGGTGGTGGAAGAAACTTTAAAAGAAATGAAAGATGCCGCGGGAAGGAGAAAAAAGAAAAAAGATGTTGGAAGATCCGCCACAAGAAATGATGCCGCAAGCGTGACAAATGAGAAAACCGTTTTGCCTCATTCTGGCAGAGAAGAAAGTCAAGTTATAACATTAACTGAGAAAAATGTTAGTCAGGGAAATGACGAGGGTATTGACAGAGAACTGGAAAATCAGAACGAGAGTATGGATGGTGAAAAGAAAAACAAAAGGAAAAAGAAAACCAAAAAATCTGCAAAGAATGGTGAAGGCGGTATGTCTACAGAAGTATCTGATCCGCATTTGAACGAGACTACCTTGCTTGATGCTGCCAGAAAAGACGGTGATGAAGTGAAAGGGAGAGATGCACAAGTTTCTGATGTGGGTTTAGTGACAAAACCAAAGAAGAATAAAAAATCTTCAGTGACGGGCCCTGAATATCCCACCAATGTGAACGATCCAAATATCCCAAATACTGATCAGTTTGAAACTCCAAAAAAGAAAAGTAAGATCGATGCTCCAAGAATCAGTAAGTCAGCCCATGCTAATAAAGCACATGGTGAACCATCAGCTGAAAATCAAAAGAGCAGCAAACCACGGGTGGTTTTGGGCCTGGTTTGTGTTAGAGCCATGCAGAAAAGTCGTGCACCTGAGATTAACAAGTCACAACATGCAAAGAGTTTGTTGAGTGGATCTGGAACAAAATCTGGAGGTGATATTGACGAGAGTTCTGCTGATGACGATGCTTTATCAGGAAAGTCATCATCATTAGGGGACAGTGCTTCTAGCACAGACTCGATAAGAAATGGTAAATGAACTCATTGTAATTCCTATAATAAATTCGTCGCATCTTCTAACCTTAATTCCTAAATGTGTCTCAGGATCTCGTGCTGTTAAAAGAAAGGGAGGTGGTGGAAACTCACAGTAAGTTCCATAATATACAAGCTTTGCTATTTTTTTGCTTTTGTACAGGTCAAAACAAGCTACATTTGGTACAGGTCAAAACCGAGCGACTTTTTTTTCCCCTATCTTCATAAACAATTAATCTGCTAATTATGATTAAAAAAACAATGTTATTACAAGAATAATCTAACTATTTGGATAAAATTGATTAAGGAGGTATGGACCGACTTCTGACCCGTTTTGAGCCGACCGATACCTTTTTTGCTTGATTTATAAGTTGACCCGTTTAAGATAAACACAACTAAAACAGCCCCATTCACATTCAGTAGTAAATAGGTCTTATAAAAAAAATACTTTACATATAGCCTCTAAGATTATGGTACATACATGCACGGTGCACCTGCATAATTTTTCATCAGTGTATAAAATAAGCACTATTCAGTACTAGAGTGATGTCTTTCACCAGTATTTACTCGTATAATTCTTGATTTACTGCTGAACTTTTGATAGGAGCAAGTCGAAGAACATATCAATGACTGACCGCCCAAGAAGTTCACCTAGATTCAAGAGAGCCAAGGTCACTGCATCACAACAGCTGGGGGATACAGAAAGCGAGCCCGTGGACTTTGTTCCTGAGAGTCCACCTATGGCTAAGTGATATGTTTATGCATAATATGTTAAATATCTGACGCACCTTAAGTGCTAGTACTATAACTTATGACCCTAGTCTTTTGGTAAGATCATAGGGTATTATGGGGCAACTTTTGACTAGTTATCTGCCCTTTCTTCCGTCCACTATATATCAGCTTTTGATCATTTAGGCATGTCATGTTTGAATCATGTTTTGAACTATTTATCTTTAATGCCAATGATTGAAAGTTTTATTGTGAAATTGGCATGCAACGGTGTGTTTACAGAAGCTCATAATGCTTATATGTATAACTTAAGCCAATAGCCTATTGTTATAGGAGTAACATTTAAAGCATTTAGAAACAATGTTTCATGCTTGCTTTAGTGGTAAATTTTAGAGAAATATAGTGATTCACTTTGTTCAGCAATTAATGGCGCTTTTAAATCTGAGGCGCCTTTCCGAGATGCAAAGACCATATACTAGAAATACGGTCACAACAGTCAAAAGTGTGGAAGTACGGTGGACACGAAAGGTGAAAGGATAAAGAAGAAAAACAAGGTTGATGGACATGTGTGGTCTTGGCTTGCTGCCATTGTTGCACATACTGTAACAATGTCGACATTAGACCCTAAAAATGTGAGACACAAATGTATAAAGTGTTGATTTGATTACATAAAAGGACACATTGTGTTGCAGTTGGATGGAAAATTGTTGAGGAAATTACGGAAATTATTTTTGTGGACTATGTAATCAGCTTGGCCTTCGTAACTTTTGGGTTACCACCAGAAGTTTGTCGAAGCTTATATTTTGGGCTTGAGCCAACGTTTTATAATCTGATAACTTATAAGTAGTGATGATTGTTTGGTTAACTTGTTATAGTTTATGAGGTAAAATGAAGCAAAATGAACATTTAAAATTGTGATTGTTAAATGAGGTTATAGTCTTTTTTTCATAACACTCTTTACATAAGCTCACCCACCCTCAAATAAGTCACAAATTTTAAGCTAATCAATACAACCTCATCTAAAATCATAAGCTCAATCATAAAAGCTTACCCAAACGCTTTGGGCTTATATAAGTCCCTATGGGTGTTCATCTGTTCATCAGGTTGTTCGGTTTATTCGGTTCGGTTAGTTTAATTAAAAATTTTCTGGGTCAAATTGAAAACCGAACCGAACCCAACTAGAGTTAAACCGAATCGAATCGAAAACCGAATTTGAATCCGGTTCGAAATAACCCGAATTACACCATTATATTTTTTTTAAATTTAATTATATAGATTTTTGGTAAATAAAAATTAGTAGTTTTTTATATTAGGATAAAATTTATTGCTCTTTTATATATAAAAATATATGAAAAGTATATATATTAATGTAAATTTGGTTTGCATAGTCAAAACCATATCTAAACCGAAAATCAAAATTTTATTTTGGTTCGGTTTGGTTTTTTGCGGTTCGGTTCTGTTTATTCGATTATTACCCAAACAACGCACACCCAGCCCCCTAAATAGGCTTAAACAAACACCCTTAATAGTTGATCAGAAGTAAACAAGATTAAACCCTATAAGCCCCCTAATGGTGATTTTCCAGTCAAGATTTGCCAAATGGAGTGTGAAGCTAGATGGTTATTACAAAAATGTAAAAGACAAACAGCCAACTGGATCAAATAACCTGTATTTGTTATGAGATGTGTGCATTTGTTATGTTTTCGACCATACGAAATCGTTTAATGAGGTTCTATACCCAAACTTGGCTACAAGACAGCCACACTCACTTTCCCGTTATGCAAATATAGCAAGTAACAATCAGCAAAACCTGCCATTGCACCATATACATTAACCATATGTGAGTAACTTCACACATTATAGATGTGCAATCACTTTTTAATTACATGTTAATAATCAACAAAATTTGGTCGCGTGTTACTTTGATCGTATGGTAGAAAAAGATGCCCATGCATCGACTCGGTAAAAAACTCCCTTCCTTATCTTCACCAATGGCTTATTGCCGGAAACCCATCAATTCCTTTAGTTTATCTGCTGCTTCACTGGATATAAAAATAACATTTATTTAGTCTCCTCCAATGGCGCAAATATACAAGGATCATAATTAAGTAAATAAATCTTAATATAATGTTATAACATTAACAAACATGTTTAGCAAGCAAACCAACAATAAAAGTACAAGAGAATATAATGAAGGCAGTAACTACTTGTCAATCTAATCATACTTGTTTACGTAACCTAAAGCATGTATCTGCATATATGCAAAATTTGGTACAGCAAGCAACATTAGAGTTGATCGTATTATCAACAGTAACAAATTTAACGTTTTAAAGTAAATTTCGATAATATAGCATGTCAAAAGAAGCATTTTGCATAAATAAAGCTGATCTGTATTATAGAAAGTGAGTACCTTTCAATAAAAGAGGGTAATAGCTCTTCAACCGCCTTAATAAAAACCGGACAGCCATCTCCATTGCTAGCAGCGCGCTTTTTTCTAGTTGCTGCTCATGGTAATTGAAGTTTAGTAACGGATTAGCATATAGAGGGCAAGAATAATTAATGAAATGACAGTGAAAATTGTCTGGTTTTCCCTAGAAGTGGCATTTTCAACCACTTACCTAAAATGGGTCTATCTAGGTTACGATTGACCTCAAATAGTCAATGGTCATGGATCAATGGGTACAATTTATTATCTTTGCTTAAAAAGAGAACACTGTGAAAGTGGCCAAAAGCAAGTCCATTTGTATTTAAAGTTCAAAAAATGCAATAAAAAAGGTATATACTATTTCAGTATTTTGATAAATTTTTTCATAACATTTATGATACATTAACCAAGTATCTACTTATTTATTTTTTGGAACGGCATTGACTAGTAAAATTTCCAATAATATGACTTAATGAAAGTATTAAAGAGTCAGCCCAACCCGGCAAATTTGAACCTGTATTAAAAAGAAAAAACCTATTTTGACCCGTTATGCGATCTGGTCCCTTTTCCATCTCTAGCTTTCTCACGAGCACGTCTTAGATTATTGTTTGCTAGTTTGATTTGAAAGTTTCAAAGCAGAGTTTAGAAAAGGCTTAATATGATGTAGTTTACTGGTCAGGTGGATGAAATATGCAAGTAAGCTACTAACTACAAATACTCTATGTTTGGCACTTGTACTTGCTGATTACCATCCGCATAACCTCTCAACGAGACACAACTGTTAATAATAACTGGGAATAAAAATAAAAAATGGAAATTAAGAGAGTGCCTACAAGTACCTTTGTGTTTCTTTGGGTTCAAATCACAGGTTGCAACTCCGAGATAAGACCTATCACCAGAACTTAGTTCGCATCCTTCTATTTGTGCAAAATCATTCAGCATAAGACCAATGAGACGATATGCTACCTTACTTGCCTCATCACTAGCGGTCTGAACATCAAGATACTGATTTTTACACATGCTCTGGTCATCACTCTCTAAGTTTTCTAAGGGATCGGAAGGAGGAACACCGTCTTGATTAGAATCATTTAAAGAATCGGTTTCCATCTGTTGTTCTGTATATCTCAAGCTTACCAAGTGGTATCCCATTGAATGTGTACGTTGTGAGTTGGCAACATCTGATCGATTCAAGGAACCAGATTCGGTCAAACTAGTTCCATCTTGATTAAAGTTATCGCCGGTGCTTCCTTCTTGTTCATCTGAATTACTAAAGCAGGAGATGTTATTTTCTTTTAATTCTGTATCCTCCCAAAAATCACCATCATCACTGTCTTCAAGATCCTCCATATATGCATCAGCGAATTCTAAATCTAAGTCATGTTCAGGTATTAAGTCCCACATAACTTGCTTTGCAGAAGCACTCACGTTCAAAATACATTCTACATCTTCCTCTATTTTCATTTCTGTCAAATGCTTATAAGGAGGTTCACAGCTTTTCTTTATAACGGCAAGAACTTTAAGTAAACATTTTGGAACATCGTCTATGTGACTACACTCAAAAAGATATTCGGTCAAAAAGTTCCTTATCGACATTCTTAAAGTCCGGTCGTTTAATTTAGCCTCAGGATTTAGCAAAACTTGTATATCCTTTAACACTGATAGTTCAACTCTCTGATCAAGCAGTTGGATACACATTGCAATTTCATTCTGCAGAACCTTCATTTCATGTGGAAACTGTATAAAGTGGATTACGTATTGACATCCTTGAATAAGCTTCAAAGTCAAACTTGCAACTTCCATTGCTTTTGCCAATGGTTCCTGTAATGAATCTCCTTCATTAAGATCTGAAAGAAATTCCAAACACTTTGTCCTCAAACGCTTGATCAATCTGTCTCGATTCCACCCGGTTTTTTTAGATATCAACTGAGGCGTGTAATCTTTGTTTCCTTTGAGTTTCCTATGCATAGCAGAAAGTGCTAAAGTAGGTAAGTCTTCAAGTACATTCAGTATCTTATGAACAGCAGTATGGTATGAATCAGAGTCTGGAATGAATCGCGACTGGCTGCTCCAACGGTAATTATGTGGATTTTTTAGTATGGACGAATGATATTCAGATAAGTTTATCCGTTGTGTATTCTTTTTCTCGGGGAAGACTTTTGAGAGGCATCCTTTAATAATCTGTTTCATCTTCCAACGGGTTTTCTCAAACTTAACTGAACCACCTGTAAGTACCTCGGCAAATTGGAAAAGACCTTCATTGGTCATATTGTCAACTAGGGTCAAAAGACCTCTAACATTTCTAGGTGAATATATGAGATGCATCTCATCTTGATCGATATGATATTTGGTTTTAGTATTACAAGCTTTAACTCCCTTTTCAACAAAAGATTTTATTGTCTCGCAGGATACCTGAACACCAAAATATTCAGAAACATTACTACCACGTGAATAAACGATGGCGAGCCTTCAAAAGAAACAAGAAATGTTTCTAACAAAACTATATAGAAATTTTGTTGCGACCAACAACGACGTTTTCATGCCAAAAAAGCAACTCCAATTTCCTAGCAGGCTTATAAGGAGACGGGATTTACATCATACAGGCATATGAATATAGTTGTCATATCGATTTAAAAGTTAAAATGAAACTAAGAATAAGAAATACATGGTTTCAGCTTGGCAAGTCTAGCCTAACCAGGTCAATATATGCAGTTAGAGAGCATTATAAGAGATAGGCATCTATGTAATGCTGATCAGCGGTAAACTGGTTCATAATTGTATTTTAGCTGTCGAACACAAAGGATCTTTAAACAGATATTTCTTGGGTCACTTAATCTGTAATTTATCTCCCTACTTTTGAAGGATTTACTTTATAAGAGCAAACAAAATGTGAACAAACAAGGCTGCACGGGTACAAGTGTATTTCTGTGTGAGCCAAAGAGAGCATAGGAAGGCCTAAACTGTCAGTCGGGTATTCACACATAAAATACACTAATCAAAAGATACTTCTTGGTGTATAACGGTTAACTAGTCCGGGGGTTGCCGGATTTCAACCTTATCAGAAGTTGATTAGAGTGTCATCCGTGACACATTGTCTAATATAAAACACTCAACAAGTCACTGGCAAAAATATCTAACAACAATATTTCAAGCGTTTCATTATCACCCAGTGGCGGAGACAGGAAGGGCAGGGTGGGCACGTGCCCCCCTAGCAAAAAAAATTATAGCGTAAATTTTCTAAAATATATGGTTATTTTTTTAGTTTGCCCCCTAACGACCCAATTTGTAGTGTAGTTTTTAAAAAGGGTTTAAGTCATAAAATAGCTTCGTACTTTTTCAAATGTACCGTTTTGATACGTGTACTATTTATTGTTCCACTTAATGTTGTGTACTTTCATGTTTTGTTCATTTTGCACATTTTGATGACGTGTCACAATTGAAAGTTTGACATGTGTCACAATTTATAATGTGACACGTCATCAAAATGTGCAAAATGGAACAAAACATGAAAATACACAACATTAAGTGGAACAATAAATAATCGTAAAATATCTGAAAAATACGCAATATTTAGCCCCTAAACCCTTTTAAAAATTATCAAAGTTTGCCCGCTCGACCATAACTTTCCGGCTCCGCCCCTGTTATCAGCCGTCCCAGATAACAGAAAAAAAGGTTTAAAAGACTTACATCATCTTCGCGAAGCATGTATTCGGGTATGGGCCTGCAGAAATTGAAAGTACAACATAATAAACCATCTACTAATAACCCAAAAAAAAACTTGACATCAAATGGGCATACTTTTCGATTCGAAACTTAGAAGAAGAAGAAGAAGAAGAAGATCCTTGGGCTGATGTTGGCAATCCAATCAACCACCTGTTTGTTTTATATAATAACATTAAAAAACATATATAACAATCAGCAGAAAAGATATTTAATATGATGTAGTAAGAATGAAAAAAACCTTCTATTATGAGTTAGGAGTTTGTCATCAAGTTTGGCTTGTTCCAACAAAGATTCGCAATCATCGTACATATAATCTTCCATCGCACAGATTGTTTCAAACTAAAAAACACAATCAGAACAAGGAACATCTCAACTCAAAGCCATGAGCCGGTCGGGTGATCAGAGACCGGTTTTAAACAAAAAAAACTCGATTGAACCTGAAGTGCTTTGTCGAAAACCGGATTTTAAAACGTTGTTCTTTTTTACTTTAGACCAATTCAAATGCTTGATTTTTCTTTTTAATTTAGAGTAAAATCTGAGGTTCGTCATAATTTTGTCACACGCATCACGATTAATCAAACTTGGCGTTTTCACGGAGGTCAAAACAATCTTTTACGCTCTAGACAAGTCCCTCGACCGTGATTGCAAAAGTCAATACGAATTTTCCGGGTTTCATCGAGGGAATAATAGATCATTCACAATTTTAACGTCTGTGGTTAAAATCTAACACAACCTTCAACCATATTAGTACCGCAACACACAACATTGAACCCTAAAATACAAGCAACACACATTCTACCCAAAGCAAAAAAAAAAAAAAAAAAAAAAAAAAAAAAAAAATTATGGCACAAAACGATAAAAGGAAGGCTTTGTTGAGTTCGTTAAGGAAAGAAGACCGCCTAAATGAAAAGGGTTTGAGTGTTAAGAAGGAGAAGGAAGAGGCTGACATCGTGTTATCAAAGGTTAACGATTTGGGAAAAAGATTACAAATATGAAAATTTTGTTTAAATATCTTAAGGAAAGGAAGAAAATGAAGGAAAAGGATGATAGGGAGAGTTGTGGGTCTAGCTAAGAGCATGCACAACAATAACACCATAACATCAATAACACCGCTCACGTCGGTACATCGCCTTTAACATTTCACCTTAACATCCCCAAAAACACCCACAACAATAACATCAATAACATTTCATATTTTCAATTTCAACCCTAAACTAAAACAAACACTTCATTTATTAAACTAAACATAACATTAAATTTGAAAACATATTACAATACGAAATTAAAAAATACATTGAAAAAAAATTACAACAAATAAAAATACATCGAAATTAAAAAACACACCGCAAATTAAACGTTACAACATAAAGGAAATGACAACGAAAAAAATATAACAAAACATAGCAAATACTTATTCATCATCGCCGCCTCTTGTTGTTGTCCATGTCGTTCAAGGTTCTTCGCCAAACATGCTCCATAAGGTCCCGTTGGAGTTGGGTATCGTTTGTCGGTCGTGTATTTCTTTTGCCTTCGATCGTGAGTATCACATCCGTCGACCCATCTTCGTTGCCTCAAATTTGATGACGGATCCACCCACACTTCGTTATAGTCACGTAATGCAAATTTTGATATTTTATAATCATGTTATGCAAAATAATGCAACAATACATGATTCTACGATCGTGGCAATTTCCCATTGACGTCTTGGGTTGTTGTAGTATACCCCAACGGCATTGAAGCACACCAAAAGCACGCTCAATATCCTTTCGGCACTTTATTGTCTCCTTTTAAAGTACGTATGTTTTTCGTCATTGTTGTTGTGAAGGATTTGACGAAGTTGCCCATGTGGATAAATTTCATCGCCCAAGTAATACCCTGCTCATACCTAGTTCCGTTGACCATATAAGGTGCTCTTGGGGCATTGTCGTGAAGGTTGTCGAATAACGGAGAGTTATCTAAAACATTAATATCGTTATTTGCCCCGCCATCCCAAAAATGCATGCGGATCCATAAATCTTGAGAAGCAACAACTTCAAGCATAATTGTTGGGTATTTTTATCACCCCTAGCAAAATGCCCTTGCCAAGCCATCGGACACTTTTTCCATTCCCAGTGCATACAATCGATGCTACCAAGCATTCCTTAAAACCATGTTTTTCTTCATGTTGTTGATAAATTTTTGAATGTCGACCCATGTTGGTTTTCTTAAATACTCCAAGATAAACAAATCAATAATGCATTTGTTAAAATTATCAAGACATACTTTTGAAGTACTTGCACCCATTTGCAAGTATTCATCAAATGCATCGGGTGAGGTGCAGACGCCAATTGGCGTATGGCGACGACACTTCATTAGAGCAATTAAATTCATTCGATTCGCATAATCGGTGTTTGCCTAAAGAAAGTAAAATGATCCGAATATTATCGGAGTATAAGATTCAATACCTTCAACTATTTGCGTGAATAGTTTCCGCTCATCGAAATCTTCTACGAAAATTCGGTTTGAATACTTACAACCTTCTACTTAAATAATCGCTTGCAGCGTTCTTCTTACGCAAGCTCACGCTCACGATATACATGGCTACGAGCGACTAGGATGTTGAGATTCAATACCTTCTTCTTGTTCCAACCGAAGGTGATACTCGTGCACGCGGACGCCATAAATTGGAAGTCCTCTTCGTCATTAACGTCGACCAAGACAGAGGAATATCACCAAATTCATTTGGATCCATTGTGAACGAACTTGATTTTTGAATTATGAAAGTGTGAGAGGAAGTATATAAAGTGTGAGAGGAAGTGTGAAAAAAATAGAGTTTTAGTTGGATATTTATAGTGGTAAAAAAATGTTTTTGATTTAAAAAAAAAAAAAAAAGCTAGCCGTTAGGGGGTTTTATGTAATTTTTTTTGAAAATGTAACGGCTACTAGCCGTTGAGGGGCTAGTTTTGTAACTTTTTCGAAATGTTTTTTTTTTCTTGCCCTTAACGGGCGTTAACCACCCAACGCCGGCACTCCAACGCCGTTATTTCTCATCGTCTCCAACGGAGTAACGCCTCCAACGGCGTTATTTCGCCCCCAAACGGCGTTAAAACGTTACGGTTGGACATGCTCTAAGTGTATGTTTAGATGATAGGAAACTTTGTAGTAGTTGTGAACATGAAATCGATCAATAAAAAATTGGGTTCTTATGTAAGTAATAGTGTTTGGTTGTGCATTGTAACTGCTTGAAATCGTTGTGCATTTGTTAATGGGTTTGACTTACCCAAGTCACACCACAATAGTAAGTTACAATTTGTGGCATTTCATAAATTTGTTTGACTTGGGTAAGTCAAAATTCAAGATGTTACAATTTGAGGCATTGGGCGTGTTCAGTCACACTGTCAACACTAACACCATACCAATTTCTTCATTATGATTTAGTGCTAAAGCATTTGCATTTTTAACACATATTTTTAAACCACTGCCTTTGCTTTTGCTGATACAAGGGGGTGTTTGGTTTTGCTCATACAACTTTTGCTGATAAAAGGGGATGTTTGGTTTTGCTGATACAAGGGGATGTTTGGTTCTGCTGATACTAATTAGAAACAATACACCCAATATCACAATACAAGAACAGATTAAATACATAAAACTTAGATGATATTTCATTATTAATATAGTTGGTTACAAGAACAGAAAAACAACTTGATCAAACCATGACCAACAACCGAACAAAAGATCCAATTTACATACCCCTTTTACCAACCTATATTTCCAAAACTAGCACCCAAACGACCCCATTTATGTACCCCCATGAAATACCCAAAATTCAGTTATTATGCTCACCATTTTCTTAACATAACCTTCGTTGATTCGAATAGCTTCACCGGTTTCACCAAGAACCATATGAATCGAACAAGTAGGTCGGTGTGCTGGCCCGGGCTTTCCTCGTGCCATCCAAACTGTCAAGAGCTATTCCCGAGGTCCCAAAGCTTCGTTCTCTTTAGTCGCCTCCTACGCTGATGATGCCCTATTCGGATGATCAATGCACCGACGAACTAGGTTTTTCAAAAGCCCTTCTTGTGCAGCCTCTTCCCCAAATCACACTGCCATACGATCATTTAAGTTGGATGAACCAACAATCTCCATGAGTTCATTCAAAATAGGGAAATCTTCCATTGGAAATTGTGTGTGTGGAAAAAGTGGTGGATGGTTTTATTGGTTCGTGTGCACAAGTAAATAGCGTCTCAGGGTAGAGACGGTCAAGGGGTCTAATAGTGACTTTTTTTCACACTTGGTCCTTGAATTTGTCTTGGTTGACGTTGTCATACTTAAAAATCCCGCCCAATAATCACTTTAAAATACACAATTGGTCCCTCAATTTGCCAAGTTACGTATACTACAATTTAGTTGAAGATTAAACAACACAAAACCATTAGAAGTTTGACTTTGTAAACTCAAACTTCCAAAACATATCATTAAACTCCCTAACAAATATTGACTAATGGTTTTGCAATTTTGACTTTACAAAGTCAAAATGCAAATAGAAAATTGCCATTCACCATTTTTAATGTTGACTAACTAAAGTAAACTGGAAATGCAGTTTTACTTTCTACAATCAAATTGAAATGCTAAATGGAAGTTTAACTTTCGAATGTCAAACTTGCATCACCAACAATACGCACAAACAACAACATATGAACAAGCTAAATTTAAGCAAACCATATAAACAAATACCAAAATACAAAAACTATTTTGCAACATGAATTGTCATAGGGTATTCAACCCATACATAAACTACAACCACTAAAAGAACTCTACCACGGCTGTGGGAAGCTCGGTGGAGTTTCAACAGCTTCCTATCCAACTCCCGCTCATCCCGATATTTTCATTCCCATCATGACTCCTATTGTTGAGCTTGATACTTGATTGTCTTTAGCGATCGAACACGCAAGTATAAACTTTATTAAAGTTAATTCATGCTCGATCTAGGAAAAGCTCAAACACCACAATCAGTAGCTACCCGTGGTCGATTGTGTTTCGCTACAACATTGGAAATTTTTCCAAAAGTAGAACACTAAGCGTGTTTGCGTAAAATCAAATAGTGTTGAGATACACAAACATGGCAATTTACGAATGTTTATTTGATACATATGCATTACAGTATTACACTTACTCTGGTATCCATCATTTTTAAATTTGGAGATCCACGAATCGTTTCAATGATGAGCGATACCATAACACTATTCCCAAAATCGACATTGGATAGCTTAAGATTAATCAGGGATACAAAGGGCACAGGGACATTCATCCTAGAATTAGCTTCCTGTATCAACTACAGCAAGTTTTAAAGATTAAATTTCATTAATGTTAGACATTTCTTTAACATTGTAAAATTATAAGTGTAAAACTCAAATTGTTCTTACCGTGCAATCCTGAAAATCCAATGTAAGGGTCTCAAGATTTTGAAGTCTTGTCAGGTGAAAGATATCGAATGTTGTGATTGTCGTCACAACATTATAAAGATCGAATGACAAATCTAACTTCTTCAAATTCCTAAGTTTTGCAATATCCCATAGTCTCATCTCGTTTGTAGTAGGACGATTCATTTTAAGAGACTCAAGTGGACAACCAAAGAATAAACTCCCAAATGTACAAAGTTAGAAAATTGACATGAATCAATTCTAAGCTCAATAGATTTGGAAAGCTATGAAAATATTCCAAAGTAGCCATAGCACAAACATGGAGTTCCAGATGTTTCAACTTCATACGAGAGTAAAGTTGGGTTGGGAACGTAACTCGTTCACCATACAAGTTTCTAATAATCAGCTCCTCAATTCCATGCCGAGCCAAAAACAAAAGCCAATCACGAATCTCTTCATAATTCAAGTCTTCTATTCCAAGCATTGATCTTGGCTCTACAGAGAAGACAAACTTTCTTATGGGACCCATAAGCCGATTTAAGAGTCTAGTAACATGCCTCCCATCAAAATCATATGTTAAATAATAAAAGAAATCCTCATCAACTATGACATCGGTGAGCAAAGTCCACTTAGACCTCCAGTTTCTCGCTAAACTAGAGGTTCTCACCGCTTCTAACAAAGGCAACCGATTCAAAATGTTAATGATCACTATATCCGCATGTTGCTAATACGATCGATCGACATGGTATTGTTGGAAGTTGGGTTGGTCTTTTGAGTTCGAAATGAGGATTTAGATTAGGTTTTGATATTTAGTTGATCGCTTACGGATAAGGGTGTTATTATGATTGGTAAAGTTGTTTGTTGGGTGGGTTTATTGGTTCGAGCGAAAATAAATGCTAGCGTATCAGGGAAGAAACGGCTAGTTGCATAGCCATAATCACATTTGGTCCCTGGGTTGAGGGTTGGGGTTAGATTTTAACTATGGCATGTTAAAATTGT
This sequence comes from Chrysanthemum lavandulifolium, assembly GCA_022545495.1. Classification (NCBI taxonomy): domain Eukaryota; kingdom Viridiplantae; phylum Streptophyta; class Magnoliopsida; order Asterales; family Asteraceae; genus Chrysanthemum; species Chrysanthemum lavandulifolium. Next base: position 204,862,479 of record CM040246.1, on the reverse strand, counting down.
GAATGGTCTATTATACCCTCGATGTAAACCTAGAAAATTCATGTTGACTTTGGCAATCCTAGTCAAGGGACTTGTCTAGAGCATAAAAGCATTGTTTTGGACCTCCAACGCTGAAAACGCCTAGGTTTGGTTAATCGTGATGTGTGTGTATAAGATTAGGGACGAACGGTGTATTTTACTTCAGACCATCAAACCAGCCAATCCCATCGGGTAACAATGTCTTACCTAAAGATGAAGGTGCACAAATTCCAAAAAATAAAGGCATGTTCTTCACAGCTTCGAGTGGCGCACCAATAACATATGCAGAAGGTCAGCCATTTTCTCAATATGTCAGAGCCTTAAGTCAGCCAATCCCACCGGCTTACAATGTCTTACCAAAAGATAAAGGCACGAAAAGCCCAAAAAACATAGGCATATTCTTCAGAGCTTCGAGTGACGCAGTAATAACAAATGCAAAAAACAATGTATTACCAAAAGATAAACGTTCGCAAAGTGCAAAAAACACAGGCATATTCTTCACAACTTTCAGTGCAGCAGCAATAAGACGTGCAAAATCTCATCCAACTTCTCATTATATATATAACGGTGTAAAATACTTATCATCAAGTTCTCAGGCATACGTAACTTCTATTGCCAATACATCAAAAGGTAAATGGATATCTTAACATTCTTTACTTCCCATCATTTTTCCATAAGGTTTTCTAACAGGTTTTGAGTTTATATATGCAGGAATAGTTCTAAAAAATGTTTCTGGAAAAAGGCCATGCAATACTTCTAATAACAGTTCACATGGGCATGAATACTAGTTCAATAACAATAATGAAAAACAGTTTCAAAATACGAAAGGAAAACATTGGTCAGCAGTTTTAATGACAACCAATAATGACAAAATAGCGACACGTTGTCGTAAAGGTACCTACATGAAATAAAAATAGGTATTTGTATTAATATTGTTATTTATAACAGGATACAATCTTATTGTGGCAGCTTTTTATATGAATTCTCCGTTTTCTTTTACAGGTAGCACAACAAAGTTACCATATAATTCTGAACATGCGTGTGCCCAAACAAAACGCATGCGAAGACATCCTAAAGGTAAGCGGAAAAAACATAAAATAAGACATACCAAATGCACTAGGTTTGATGAACAAGAACTTAGTGTTTCAGGAGTTGTTTCAGGATATTGACATTTAAAATCCATTAAATAAATCAATTTGCAGAAAATTGGAGTGATATGATTTTACAAAAAGCCTGAATAACTTTCTAGAAAATTCAATACACTCAGTAGAAACATTACTGTTAGTCAAATAAATGGGAGGTTGAAAATTGAATTAAAGCTGTGATTTGCTCTGATTTACTCAGGTGGTCGATTGAAGGTGAATAAATGGAGTGAAAATTGAAACTGTAAAAGGTATGGACAAAAACACACATAAAAATAAAAGAGAAAGTTGACCGCACAGTGATATTTGGGGTATTGTGTATAAGGTTGGGGATCTATTGCAAAGTGAGTAAAATTAAAAAGTGTAGAAAGTCATTCATAGTGTGACACGTGTCCCCCACTCTAAATTATACATAAAATCCATCCATGGGTAATATGGTCTTTTGACCCATTTTTTCTTTTCCACCTCAAATTTCAAACGCACTTATCTCTTAAACCACAAACTTTTGGAAAAAAACCGATTTCACCATAATTTTTAAAATTCAATTCTCTTTAATTTGGTATAAATCTTTTAATTATTTGAAACTTTTTTTGACATATTCATTGGGTCATGATTTTCGATATTTTTTTTTTCGATCCTATTTTTACCTTAAAATTGCGAATCATAAAATACTTAAAACACAAAGTTTTAGATTTTGATTCACTCTTTACCCGAATTTGAATCACTCAAATCCGATATGATATGAGTGAGATATCGCACGTTAAAGATCACATTTTAGTCATATTTGTTGCACACAAGGTGTTTGATGAAATGTCTAGCTTAGATTTTTAGTGTTAAAATTGAGCTAAATAAACTAATTTTTGTCTCACAACGCATCATTAATCATTTTATTAATGTAAAACTCAAAAAGTGATGTTTTTTAATAGTTAAAGTTTTTAACTATTAAAATTGATGAACCAAACTGATGAACTGATGAACCAAATCAAAACTGATGAATCAAACCAATCGATGAATCGATGAATTAAATTAAAATCGATGAACCAAAATAAACCGATGAACTATGTTTGATTTGGTTCATCGCCGGTTTGGTTCATCGCTTATCGCTTGGTTTGATTCATCGCTTGATTTAGTTCATCGCTCATCGCTTGGTTCATCAATTTTATAGTTAAAACTTTAACTATTAAAAACATCACTTTTGAGTTTTACATTAATAAAATTATTAATGATGCGTTGAGACAAAATTAGTTCATTTAGCTCAATTTTAACACTAAAAATCTAAGCTGGACATTTCATCAAACACCTGTGTGCAACAAATACGACTAAACACGTGATCTTTAACGCATGATATCTCACTCATATCATATCGGATTGAGTGGTTCAAATTCGGTAAAGAGTGAATCAAAATCTAAAACTTTGTGTTTTAAGTATTTTATGATTCGAAATTTTAAGGTAAAAATAGGATCGAAAATAGAAAATATCAAGAAAATCATGACCCAATGAATATGTCAAAAAAAGTTTCAAATAATTAAAAAGATTTATACCAAATTAAAGAGAATCGAATTTAAAAATTATGGTGAAATCGCTTTTTCCAAAAGTTTGTGGTTTAAGAGATATGCTTGAAATTGGTGGAAAAATAGGTCAAAAGACCATATTACCCTTGGATGGATTTTATGATAATTTAGAGCCGTGACACGCACACACTACGAACGACTTTCTACACTTTTTAATTTTACTCACTTTGCAATGATCCCCAACCTTATACACAATACCCCAAATATCACTGTGCGGTCAACTTTCTCTTTTATTTTTATGTGTGTTTTTGTCCATACATTTTACAGTTTCAATTTTCACTCCATTTATTCTCCTTCAACCGACCACCTGAGCAAATCAGAGAAAATCACAGCTTTAATTCAATTTTCAACCTCCCATTTATTTGACTAACAGTAATGTTTCTACTGAGTGTATTGAATTTTCTGGAAAGTTATTCATGCTTTTTGTCAAATCATATCACTCCAATTTTCTGCAAATTGATTTATTTAATGGATTTTAAATGTCAATATCCTGAAACAACTCCTGAAACACTAAGTTCTTTTTCATCAAACCTAGTGCATTTGGAAAAAAAACATAAAATAAGATATCATATCTAGCCACAATATTAACAATTTCCTATAGTACTGACATGTCTTCTAACTTTGTAATCTGCAGCGAGCCAAAAAACAACACCTTGAAACAACTGTGGTCCACAACAAAGTTGGATTCAAAAGTCAAGAGGTTAGCTTCAATGCCATACAATGTTTAGCAAGTTAATGTCCCCTTGAAATCTTAGTGGTTACATGTTGTCATATAATACAAGACCGCCTCTAGAATATGTGCAGTTCAGGAAATGTGACCAAGTTTTCCGGCATTGTGGCGCTAAATTTTAGAAGGAAGAAAGGCTGTCAGCTTCATCGACAAGTGCATCTCCACAATACCATAAGTTTTGTTTCAGTGGCAAGGTTATGTTGCATCAACAACGGGAATACCTATACTTTATAAAACACTTATACAAAAACTGCCACTTCATTGACAACATAAGGCCTTATAATCAGATGTTCAACATGACCTCATTCTTCGCAAGAATTGATGATTCAGTTAATAGAGGTTCAGGGCCTTATATCTTTGGAATTTCCGGGCACGTTTACCACAATATAGGCTCGCTTTGTCCTGAACCAAATGAACGACCACGGTTTCTATAGTTATACATATACGACACAGACAACGAAGTTGCTAATCGTGTCTTTCACTTTGGTGGCGAGGAAGGAAGTATTAGATGACAAATAAGGCCCAAGCCCGGTATGTGGGGTTGGGTCCATTAGGGTTTCATTATGTATTGCCTATATATATCGTATCAATAAAAGGTATTACCCACGGGGTTTTAATGTTCCAACATGGTTTCAGAGCAGGTCTGATCCTCAGACCTAGGTGGATCTGTTGAGCCGACTCCTCAAGGCCGCCCCGTCAAACCCTAATCATTAAAAAAAAGAAAAAAAATGGTCAAAAGTTACGGCTGAAGAAGAATCGATCTACACTTAAATATTCCAAAGATTCTTTTTGTTATTTGTTTGTGGCTCATCACATGGTTAGTCATGATTGAAATAGTGGCTACTGCTATACTTGCCTGATCTAAACGTTGATGTCTTCTATGGACGGGTCAACATAAAGATCCATAAGGAACTACTGAAGAATGAATTTCCTCTGTTGTTGGAACACATGGAAGAGTATTCGGGGCTAGGGATAAAGAGCTTGGATTGAAGAACGTGAGGCATTAATGCTTTAAGCCCATGAAGTGATTTATATTTTATGTCTTATTGTTTAAAAAAAGTTATTTAGTTGTTTGTTTTTGTTTTGTGTCGAATCCAGGGTATTAATTCCCGAGACGACATTTGTTTGTGTCGAATCCAGGGTTCTTATTCCCGAGATGACTTTTGTTGGTGTCGAATCTAGGGTTCTTATTCCCGAGACGACTTTTGTTGGTGTCGAATCTAGGGTTCTTATTCCCGAGACGACTGTTTGGGATACTTTGGTTTATCCTTCGGATACTTTGGTTATCCGTAAACAAAAATTTAGAATAGGGGATACTTTGGGTTATCCCGTTTTATTTTGGTTATTATTTTATTTTGCATTCTTAGTTTACTACTTCAGTTCGAGCTTTCGCGATTTCGCCGCTCGAACTGCAGGGGAGTATTAGATGACAAATAAGGCCCAAGCCCGGTATGTGGGGTTGGGTCCATTAGGGTTTCATTATGTATTGCCTATATATATCGTATCAATAAAAGGTATTACCCACGGGGTTTTAATGTTCCAACAGGAAGCGGTCTGAAAAGAGAAGTAGTTGAAGACCTGATCAAGTTTATTGGTAAAAAAACATTAATGCGGTCGTACAGTTGTTCTGCACAACAAGAAATAAATACATGGACGTTAATATACCAGAGTTTAAAGTGCGGCTGTACAATGTAATTGGAGTACGTCGGTATGAACTGCCAACTGCTAAAACAGTTGGTGCAATAGTGTTTGAAGAAAACGAGGAATCAAAAACTGATTTCAACATTATCATTGAGCAACATTCTAGATATCCTCATCGTGTTGATAAATTACATAGCTCTGATATGTCTCTGCAGTTCCCACTTCTGTTTCTCTATGGCGAAGACGGGTACCGCATAGACCTTACATTAGTTGAAGCTTCAACTGATTCCGCTAAAAAGAAAAAGATGTCGATGAAAATGTATTATTCATACCAACTGCACGAACGAATCAACTGTTACAAATTGTTGTCAGCATCTTTTACTCGTTTGTAATATGTTGTAACTGCTTATTATGTTGTAGAGCATAGCAGACTTGATTTCATACGCGATCATCGAAATGACATTACAAACGAGTATCTTTCAGGGCTGTATGACACAATAATGAGGGGTGACTGTGACGGTAATGATATGGGAACAAGAACAATGTTGCCAGCATCTTTTACTGGTGGGCCAAGATACACGTACAACCATTACTTAGATACACGTAGATTGATAGTATGTAAAACCTTTGGATGTTGAAATATAGATAATGCAAGTTAGTATGTAAAGAAATAAATATGAGAATAGTAAAGAGATAAAAGGATAGAAGTGTGACACAAGGATTTATAGTGGTTTGGCTATAAGGACACCTTCCTTGCCCCACTCCACTCCCCGAGTACCCAACTCGAGAGTTCTTAAGCACTATGTCAACAAGCTCCTTCAACCGGTGGAGAAACCTCATAACGTCGCCTACACTTTTTCCGGTACAAAGGTAAATACCAGGTTCTTAACACAAACGGAAGAACGAATCCGATCACAACTATCACAACTAACTTTATGAATATAAGAAGATGTATCAACAACAAGAAAAAACTCAGTGGTGATAAGGTGATGAAGAAGTCGAGCAAACTCTTCTCTTGAAGAATGGATGACTCGTATGCAAGAAGCGTAATCTTGTCTTGAAATAAGAACCTTGAGAAACACAAGAGAAAGAAAGCTACAAGAATGATCCTTGGATCAGTGGTTAGAGAGATAGAATAATGAGAGAAGAAGTATATGAGAATGGGTAAGAAATAAAGGAGAAATGGCTGACTATTTATAGAACTTATTGTCCACTGTTCACCCAAATCCGGCGGATCCCTTGGAAAAAGGATCCCGCCAGTGTAAACCCAGGGATCCGGCTATCAGGTAATACGAGTCCAAAGTTTGGGTTACAATTTCGGGTTTTGGGTTTATGGGTTATGGTCCATGGGTCATGTGATGTCATGCATGATGCAATAGAAATCTTGGGTCATGGGTTATGGACTTTGGGTCATGGGTCATGGACTTGGGTCATGGGTTATGGATTTTACCCATTGTGATGCCATACATGATGTAATGAGATGGGTTATGGGTTATGGGTTATGGATTATACCCAACACATTTACATACATTTTTATATTTACAAAACATTACATAACTAAACAAATGTAAGTAAGTAACATGTAATATTTAGATTTGTACTTGATATATTTTTATGTTGTTATCGAAAAAACTTAGAGAGATTGAGAAATATTAATAAATGTTTTACGGTTTATTTGTATTAACAACTTTCCCTTTTGGTGCTGGAACAAGTTTCCATACTTTGTTTCTTTCAAATTGATTGAGCTCTTTTTGCATTTCAATAACCCATCTTCTTCTTCAAGTGCTTTGATGACCTTCTTGGGTTCAATCTCTGATAAAAAGTCAGCATAGAGATACTTATTGACTGAGGATGCCTCTATTTATTTGAGTTGACTTCTGGTTGTTACCCCAGCAGATGGTTCACCTAAGATATTGACCAAATCAATGCCCTTTTCTCTAGACCATCTGTCTTGGGGGAAAGGATCAATTTAAGAATGAATGACATGTGATGGGATTTAGATTAAATCATGTATTAGTTCTTTTTGTTCATCAGACTGTGACTCATGAGTTTCAGGGATTGAATCAGTGATGGGTTGTTAAGGGATAAGGTTGGATTCTTGTTGATCTATTTTTGTGGTATCTGGTTTTGTGTTGCCCTTTGGTTCTTTTGAGTTTGGTCCCTAATGAAGTGATGTCAGGGGATCATAAGTAGGGACATATTGCATGACTTCACTGTATGTTGGATGGGTGTTTGTGGTACGTGCAGGTGAGTATTCATCAGCGAGAAATTGTTTGGCTTCATTGAAGTTTATGTCACCAACCTCTGGTCAAGAGCGACTGACAATTTCATCACATTCTTCAAAGGTTACATGGAATGTCTCCTCCATTTCTTGTCTCTTAATATTAAGTACTCTGAAGGCTTTTTGAGTCCAATGAGTAGCCAACAAAGAATCCATCATCTGCTTTTTCATCAAACTTTCCTAAATAGTCTCTGTGGTTATGAATGAAGACAGGGCAACCAAATACATGAAAGTAGCTGACATCTGGATTTCTTCCATGGAACACTTAATAAACTGTCTTCATGCATCTTTTGATGATAATGGATCTGTTATGAGTTTAACAGGAAATGTTAGCTTCTCCCCAAAACTATTTTGCCAGCGAAGAACCATTAATCATGGTTCTAGCTGCCTTAATCAGCGTTTTGTTTCTTCTTTTAGGTACACCTTATTGTTCAGGAGTACAAGGAGAAGAGAAGATGATATTCCTTGTGCATCATAGAAACTTTCTAGTTTGTGGTTTCTGAACTCAGTTCCATTAACACTTCTTAGTTGTTTTACCTTTGCATCATTGAGATTTTCCATTCTTCTGATGAATGACATAATATACTCAGCTGCATCACTTTTCTTCCTCAGACAGAACACCCATGTGTACCTAGAGTACTCATCAACTATAACCAAGGTGTATTTATTGTGATTGATTGTTTGGGGTATTACAAGCCCAAACAAGTCTATGTGAAGCAGATGAAGACATTTGTTTATTGAAAAGGATTGGTTGGATCTGCATGAGGCTCTTTTGTGTTTCCCTTTCTCACACGCTGAGAAAAGCTTGTATTTTGAGTAAGTGAGAGAGGGAAGACCAGCAACCAGATTGTGTTTAGCTAGGATGTTGATGTTTTTGAAGTTGAGATCTGACAGTCTCTTGTGCCATAGCTAGTTTGCATTGTTTGAGGCTTTAGCAAAGAAACATGTTTTGGAACTTGATTGTGTGGCTGACATAAAATTTATAACATATACAACTCTGACTCTAGGAGCAATCAATACAACTTCATTATTTTGAATGAAAATTGTACCTTGCTTCTTTATGAATAGAACTTTAAAACTTGCATCACACAACTGGCTGATGCTGATGAGGTTAGGTAGTGTTTTAGTCCATTCACATAAGCAAACTTTGTGAAAGCTATACCATTGGAGTTAATTGAACCATCTCCTTCAGTGTTCCATGTAGAGTTATCTCTAAAAACCATTGTAGGACCTGGTTTCTTTGTATATATGTGCAGACATGTGTCTAGAACAACGACTATCTAGATACCAGACTGATCTTTTCATATCTCCCTTACTTATGGCAATTTCAACCCAATGCCCTGACATGGCATCATTCTTTCCCACTGATGGTTCATCATCAGCTAGTGCCATGTATGATCATATTCTCTATGGAGCATCATCCTCTGAGGACAACTCTTCCATGTCCCAATCATAGGTTTTAGCTACCCGAACTTTGTTTCCCTTATCTTTACTCTTCTGACATGATACTGAAGCCTGCTCACCTTTCTCTTTGTCAGAGAGTTTTTGTGTCAGGAGAGCAACCCCAACTCTTTTTCCTCTGTATAGACTTTTGTAATATTTTCCGGGCTTACTATAATTTGAGTTGAAAGAATGATTGGTTTGATGATTTGATTTTTAAGGGTATGATGGGGTGGAGGTTTTATTATTTGGACAATCCTTTTGGAAATGACCAGTTTTTCCACATCTAAAGCAAGTTTCTTGTGACTTGTCCATTGTTCCCCTGGTTGTGCCTACTCTCCCTAACCGTTTATAGAATCTTCTTTGATTTGCTAGTAGAGCTCTGTTTTGAAACTCAGCTGTCAAACCATAGAAAAAATCTTGACTGCTTCTTGTGTCTTCTTCTACATCAGAAACCTTATCAGGGATATGCACATTAGAGTTAGAAAACAAAGCACTTGATATGGATGATTGAAATATGCTCTTTTTTGTGTCAGTCTCATACATTTAGTCAATGAGTTCCTCCTCATAGTTGTATTTCCATAAAGTGAGGCCCAGGGTGTCATTTTTTATAGAGTTGTTGGCTCTTTGAGTCTGATTGAAACTCAACCATTTCCTGAGAAGACCATTGACAAAAGTAGCATTAACCTCAGCTTGAGGTATATCAACTCCTTGGTTTGAAAGGTCATTTAGTAAAATTTTCAACCTGGTGAAGGTTTGAGCAACTTTTTCCCCTTCAAGTGCCTCGAAAGCATTGAATTTTAGCCTGAGGGCTAAAATTTTGATGTCTCTGGTTTTAGAGGGTCTCTCGTTAGCTAGAACTAAGTCAGTCCATATTTGTTTAGCAGTAAAGCTGATACGATAATTGTTTTTAACCTATTGTCTTGATTAGCTAACCTAGCTTCTTTAGGAGACCATTGTTTTTGTGGCTTAGCCAAAACGTTTTGAGGTATAGAGGTGACAACTTCAGGTATATATGGACCATATTTTAGAATTTTTAGAAGAAAATTTTCTAACCCATTTAGATAGATCAAAAACCTATCATTCCAATCTAGAAAGTCATTCACTTCTAATAAAGGAACAGGAGTAACATGAGCTCCCCCCTTGAATCTAAGAGTTGTGGTAGGTCATTTCTAGGAGCATTAAAAACAAGGTTTTAATTATTAGCACCACCACCAACGTTTCTGTTAGGTGAGCTGCCACCACTACTACCAGCACCACCACCAGTAGAAAATGGTGTTGGGGGCATAGGACCTAAAGGGTTAGCTACATTGTCATTGTTGCCAGAGATACTTGGATTTTGATTTTAAAATATTTTGAACAATTTTGTGTTTTTAAAATAATATTTTGAAATCAAACTTGCCCTGATACCAATTATTTGTCCCATGTAATGTCGATTAACGTAAAACACTTGTTAAAACAATTTAAGTGACGACACATGTTATAACTTTTCAACGTATAATCTGTGGAAAACTAGAAGGGGGGTTGAATAGTTTTGCCGATTTTAAGTTGGTTTCAAAAACTTTAGATTCGATGTTATGTGAAATCGTATGGATGAAGACAAAGTATAGATCTAAAAGTAATGCAAGTAAACAAAGTAAGTAAAGTAAGGGATAGAAATGACACAACCGATTTATAGTGGTTCGCTACAAGGACACCTTCCTTGCCCTACTTCACTCCCGAGTCACCTACTCGAGAGTTCAAGCATCGTGTCAACAAACTCCTTCAACTCGGCGGAGAAGCCTTCACAACGTCGCTACATTTTTTTCGGACAAAGCTAAATACCGAGTCCGTAACACGGAGGACCAAACCAACACTACTATAACACAACAAATATGTGAAATATGAAATACAAGATCTTCTCTACAGAAATATTGTGGAGGAACAAATCAATCAAGGACCCCTTGCTTGCACGACTTGTAGAATGCTCGTGATCTCGCCTTAGAGAAGGACCTATATGAGAATCACAATGAAAGAAAGAAGAGCTACTCTCTAGATCAAGTGATCTTAGGTTAGAAGAATGTAAGAATATATGAGAGAGTTTGTAAGAAGAGGGGTGAGTTACAAAGAAGAAATGGCTCTCTATTTATAGGCAAATTCTTGCCACTGTTGCACGGATCCCACGGATCCCTTGCTTGAGGGATCCGTCTAGTGTAACTTGAGGGATCCGTGAGACGCTCCTGTTTGCCCATGGGTTTTTGGGTTATGGGTCATGGTTTGGACCATGGGTATCTAAATAGAGACAATGTATCTAATAGATGCAATGCATCTAGACAATGGGTATGGGTTAACTCCATGGGTTATGGATAAGCTCCATGGGTATGGGTCATGGGTTGTGGTTTTTACCCATCCTAATAAACTATAACGACAAATGAATTAGCACAACAATTTGTATTAAATGACTATATGTAGATGCTTTTAAAAAATAGCATGTATCCTTATAATTTTACTTATGATAACATTATATTTGTTATCAACAAAACACAAAGAGATCGCTAAGTTGGAAAATATGGATTAAAGTCCGGAATGTTTGGAAGTGGTGGTGGAAAAGAACCTAGATGTTCTTGTAATACAATGGGAGCTAAAGGTGGTGAGGTTTCAAAGTCTTTGAAAATTGTGTTTGGAGATGTGGGAGGTGTTAAAAAGACTATTTCTTTTGGGTTGGTTTGTTGGGATCTTGTTGGAGTCTTAAGGAGTTCCAATAGAGTGACTTTAGGTGGAGACTTGATAGGTGATGATGGTGGTGTGTTTGTTGGAGACGAGGGAGGTGCTACTATGGAACCATTTGGTGGTGAATGAGTAGTTGGTGATGAACTATTTGATAATGGTTTGGCTAAACAACAAGGCCGGATGCTAATCCGTGCGGTTTTTCTAGATTTGGGTGGTGGTACTACGGAAGGTGGTAGGACAAAATTTTGGATTTCTTGAAAGGGATTGTTTGCACTAGGTGATTCATCTATGTTGTAAGATCTTTTGGATGACATGATGATGGTTGTTTGTGAGGTTGAGAGTGATGAAGATGCAAGCATTTTGGGAACCCTATTTATAGAAAAAAAATGCATTGTAATGAATGCTTGACCCAAAATGTGGACTAAAATCTAATGATTAGATATGAATTTAAGGCATGTGATCATGAGAACACAAGCAGTAAGTAACATACTCATTAGTAAAAATGAAAAAATGATGAAAATATAGAGGTTTTTAGCTAAAGTGAGAAAAATATAAGAGAATTTCAGCTTCTGTCTCACGGATCCCACGGATCCTTCCCTTGAGGGAATAGTCCAACGTTAATGCTGGGATCCGTGGTACTGGTGACTCAAGCAACTTAAAATTTTCCTTTTGGAAACATTTGTGCCTAGTGTGTGCCTATATGCAAACCATTTGGAGTTGCGGTTATCTCGACTCCTAAAAAGAAAAGAAAAATAGACTAGAAGTGAAAAAGCATGCTATTATGCGAGATAACCCGAGTGCTCCTAATTCATTGTTGCTTAAATGAATGTACCCGAAAACACATATTAGTTATGTGTCCTCTTTAGCATTCAAAAGACATGAGATGCAATGAAAACGGGTTTTTACCTTGTATTAATAATGAAAAAGAGATTTGTCCTAGACGTGAGAAACAGGTTTTATGAAAATGATACGGGACGAAGTATCCTTTTAGAAAGCCTTTTGAAAAAGTTTCTTTGTTTGAAGAAAACGTTTATCATTGAGAAAATTAGGTATGAAATTTCGTGTTGTAAAAGAGACTTATCTTGAAAAGTAAAAGGAAATTATGAAAGTAAGAGTTGTAGGAAACACCTATCTTGGGTTTTGAAAATTCCCGTATTGTTTGTGAGTTGTGTGTGAAATAGAGATCCTAGATTCAGAAAAGAAGAAGGCTAGTGTTTGCATACCTTGTAGAGTTTAAAAGTTAACTACGACGATTGTTCCATGAGACCAAGAACAAGACGAAGTAGGTTGAATTGTTCCCGCTTCAACGGTTTGATGAGGACGTCGGCTATGTTGTCTTCGGATGCTACCTTCTCAATAGAGATCTTCCCCTTTTGAACATTGTCTCTTAAGAAGTGATGACGAATCTCTATATGTTTGGTGCGAGAATGCAATACCGGATTCTTGCTTAAGTCAATGGCACCTTTGTTATCACATAGAATGGCTATGTCACTTAGATGAATGTCGTAGTCAACTAACGCTTGTTTCATCCATAGTGCTTGTTGGCATGCTTTGCCGGCGGAGACATATTTGGCTTCGGTTGTTGATATGGCCAATGCCGTTTGCTTCTTTGAGAACCAAGATGTTAAACAACATCTCATAAAAGTACATACACCATTTGTACTTTTCTGGTCAACATAATCACATGCATGGTCAGAATCTGCATATACAATATTTTATACTCCCGTACCCTTAGGATACCACAATCCTAATTGAGTCGTACCCTTAATGTATCTAAAAATTCTTTTGACCGCTTCTAGATGTGATGTTTTAGGATCTTCTTGAAACCTAGCACATAGACAAACACTAAACATGATATCCGGCCGACTAGCCGTAAGGTAGAAAGACTACCAATCATGCCACGGTATTTTGTGTTATCAACGGATTCACCGTCTTCATCTTTTGTAAGTTTAGTGTCGGATGACATTGGTGTTCTTATGGGTTTTGACTCTTCTAAACCAAATTTCTTTAACATATCTTTTATGTATTTAGATTGATTAAAGAAGATACCATCTTCTACTTGTTTGATTTGTAAACCAAGAAAGAATCTTGGTTCTCCCATCATACTCATCTCAAACTCGTCATGCATGATTTTAGAGAAATCATCACACATGTCTTGACAAGTAGATCCGAATATAATATTATCCACGTATATTTGAACAATAATTATATGTGATTCCTTTTTCTTAGTAAAAAGTGTATTATCAACTAACCCCATGGTGTAGTTGTTTTTGATTAAAAATGACTTGAGTCTATCATACCAAGATTTTGGGGCTTGTTTTAGACCATAAAAAAGCTTTCTTTAACTTATACACATGTTTAGGTTTTTCAAAATCGATAAAGCCCGGGGGTTGAGCTACATATACTTCTTCATTAATAAAACTATTTAGAAAAGCACTTTTGACATCCATTTGATAAAGCTTAAGATCATTAGCACAAGCATAAGCAAGAAGTATTCTTATAGACTCTAATCTAGCCACGGGGGCATAGGTGTAACAATTCGCGTTTTCGGGTCACTATTCATTTTTACTATTCATTGTTACTATTCACTTTTTACTATTCACTCCCGAAATTTTTATTTCACATTCTCGTAAGTTAATTTATTTTAGTAATAACCTGAGAGTTTGACACTCGTTAGATTATCTTCGCAAAAGTTATTAAGAAAGTAGCGTCTTAAAGTTTCATTTTGGTCGGAGCACCATTTAAACATCCCGCGTATAATGAAAACCAACTCTGACAATTTTTCCCACATCAGATTAATTTTTAGATCACTCATAATTAATTAGAGAATTTTTAAGATTTCATTTAAATGTTACCAAATAAACCCCGAGTCAGTGCGAGACTAAACTTACGTTTAAACAAGTCTACTTAGACCCGGACTTAACCATTCATGCATTGTATTTCCTAAGATGTTTTGAAACTTTTACATTGTTTTGGAAAAGTCAAACATATTTCCTCCTCCTTTGACCATAAAGAAATTAACGTTGTATGTTCTACATTTTGCTTATATTATGAACTTTTAGACTTCACGTATAATCATTAAGTTATCCCACGATAACTAAAACCACATTTTGACATCTCATATCACTTATAGACTAATTTTAGTCTACTTTAAATAAATTCAAGGTCATTTCCAAAATCTCGTTCTTTTATGATATTTTTCACGTATTTAGCCTCGCTTCCGCTTTAACGTTACGCGACCATTAAAATTATCACTCATTTTATAAGATAATAATGAGTATATTGATGAGTTTAATCATTCCTATAAGTTTCATATTTTTTACGACACCCGGTTTTACGTTTCATGAATTAAATACTTACCGTTAGCGATTACCGGAACCAAAAGTCACTCCGTAAAGGTAAGATAAATGTTCAAAACTCTTAACCTCATCATTTTATCCATAGGTGGCATTTTTGATGTGTCATCAAGCATGGTGTCTTGATCATGACCATTGATTCTTTAGATCTTTACACTTGTAAACTTAACCATGGTTAGTTTTTAACCCAATATATAGTTAACTCCTAAATTTTCCCTATAAATACCAAGCTAAAAACTACATATTTCTTGCACCCTTCTCTCTTTATCTATAAAAGTCCTAAAACCATAAGGCACTTATCTTATATTTTGTAAGAAAGTTAACTAGTTTTTGAAAGAAAACTAGTGTTTGATCTTCGTTCTTGGAAGTTTTCAAGAAAGAGTCGTTATAATCTTCAAATAACTTCAAGTCTCCAAAAAGACGTCGTTATAATCTTCTTTTCTTCTTCGGGTTCTCAAGAAGGCATTGTTATAATCTTCTAATAGCCTTGGATTTTCGAAGATTGCAAATTCTACGTCGAAGCTCCGCTAATATTTTATTTTTCCATAATACTCAAGCATTCTATATTAAGGTAAGTATTATTTAAATACTTATAAACTTGGTTAGTTTATTTATTGTATTTATAAACTCTTAATATATCATATAATCAAGTAATCAAAAATACATGTTTTACGTATTGAACACTACAACACTAGGGAACTTCATGTGAGGGTTCATTTGGGTAAACGGATCGACGAGTTGCTTTGAATTTACGAATTAAAGTGTCCTAGCTCCTCGAATGTTTACTGCATGACCTCTGAATTATGATGGCCCGAACGGTAGTACAAGATATACATAACTAAAACCATTTCTATAAACAAACATACAAATACTACATCATGATCAATATAAGGACGTATATAGGCATGTTTATACTTTCGCATCGTTATTCCAAACCTAAGACACGACATCATATTCTAGGTTACGCATAGAGACTTCCCGACTTATCCATCGATTCCGTTATACGTTTTGATATCATCTACTTTAAGGTAAGTCATAGCCCCTACTCTTTTAATACTTGTTTTACAAACTCTTTGGGGGAGATACATGCTCAACTACTTGCTTTTACTTTTACAAATACTCAAAACTTTATACTTGATTGCATTATACATGATTGCATTATACTTGATTGCATTATACTTGATTGCGTTATACTTGATTGTGTTATACTTAAGTTTGAAAGTTTCCTCGTGAGCAACACTAAAGTCTCCCAACATAAACGGAGTAGTCCCATTTGAAAGTCTCCCAACATAAACGGAGCAGTTCTCGATCGAAAGTCTCCCAATATAAACGGAGCAGTCCAAATTGAAAGTCTCCCTTATCGACGGATAAACACTAAGTGCAATAATCTGAAATATTATGACTGTATGTGTGCTTGACTATAAAATGTACTATATTTTAGCAGTGGGTTGTAAACACACAGGTTGCAGGTTTTGTATGGGCGGAGTTTGCAACTGTGTGAACATTCTTAAAAGTCTTTACAATTCAACTAAACTCTATGAACTCACCAACCATTGTGTTGACACTTTTTAGCATGTTTATCTCAGGTCTATAAGATGATAGCTGTTGCATGGAGCATAGAGTCGCTTGGCATATTTTGAAGACTTATGCTTTTATTATTACCATTCGATATGTTTTAAAAACACTTAGGTATTGTACTTCAGAACTTATGTTGTAACTCTGTTCTCATTAATCGAATGGTAACTTTTCAAAATGTCTCATTTAGAGGTCATTTTCTATACCTTGTACTTTGTATTATGAAGTAGCACCCCAATGACACAATCTTCCGCTGCAATATTTTGGGGGTGTTACAGATTGGTATCAAAGCCTTGGTTATAGAGAACTAGGTTGCATTTAGTACCTAGACTATAACTACTTTATACATTAAGACTATCCTCTTTATTTGCCTTACACACACTTCGTGCTCATATGCTTCTTGTTAGTTGTTTGTTTAGATCCACACTATTGGATGATATGTTTTTGTACTGATGGAGAAATCCCAGAATTTAGTCAAGTCTTCAAAAATGTGGAGCTTAGTAATAACGTGTTATTTAACTTGATTTTGTGACAGTTCTTGTTTGATGAGACACGAGATTAAGTTAAATAAAGTTTATTATTTAGCTGTAGAGATTTGATGATTTGCCCAAGGATGGGAGTTCTCTTGTGGATACTTCTGAGAACTGTTAGAGACTAATCTTTTTGTGATTTTAGCACCTAAGGGAAATTTCTATGTACTGAGTGTGACACTCACTAGATACCCACCCTACACCACTCCTCCACCATTTAGGATCACGTGGTAGAATGACCATCCATTTAAGGAATGTCTATCGTTGAGATATGTGTGCCTGGTAATATGTACACGTGTGAAAGGAGGCAATTATAATTATGGTGGCCAACATAATTATAAATGCATCACGACCCTCGTGGACATATCTGATCATGCTTGCATTAATCAGTGTTGACTCAAATTAGTAATGATTTAAGACTAAGTAGTCCAGGAACTTACTTCATATCTGACATCGACAAATGTCCTTCCTTGTAGAAATCATGGGACCAAAGAGAGTAACTCGTAGCACTAGCCGAGGTGGTGCAACACCAAGGGGTGGAAGAACTGGTGGACATGAAGGTAGAGGAGATGGTCACGACACTAGTGACCTTAGTAACGATGGTGGAAATCCTGATTTCTCCACCATTATTGCCCAACAACTACAAAACCTACTTCCCACTATAGTCACCCAAGTTGGCAATCACATCAATAATTCGGGAAACTACGAAAGCATAAATGACACCACCAATAACGTAGGAGGGAATGATAATAACAACAACAATAGGACTGAATGTACATATAAGGAATTTACAGCATGTAAGCCAATTGAATTTGATGGTAAAGGAGGTGCATTGGCATATACACGATGGGTTGAGAAGATGGAGTCAGTGATCGACATCAGTAACTGTGCAATCCACCAAAGGGTGAAATATGCCGCGTGCTTGCTGTTAGGAAAGGCATTGACATGGTGGAACACGCAGATTCAAGCTAGGGGAAGAGAAGCAGTTGTAGGCATGACATGGGACGACTTTAAAGCACTTGAAAGAGGTGTCTTGCCGGATAATGAGATGCAAAGTCGGAAGATGAACTTTATCATCACTCTATGGTGGGGGCTGGTCATGCACCTACATGGATCGGTTTCATGAATTAGCCAAACTAGTTCCTCATCCGGTTACCCCGAATCCAAGAGGATTGAATGGTACATCTATGGTCTTGTTCCCGAGATTCGTGGGACAGTAAAAAAAACCGAGCCTTCTACAATTCAAAGTGCGATACTAAGAGCAGGGACCTTAACAGATGAGATGGTTAGGAATGGAGCTTTGAAGAACAATGATAAAAGGAAGGGAGCATGTGAATCAGTCGAGCAAATGTATACAATGGTTGATAACAAGAGGGCAAGAGGATTTGCGGCAACTATTTCGATCAAAAGTATGAGGGTAAACACCCTAAGTGTGCTAAATGTGCTTATCATCATCGAGTCCGAGCCACATACTGTGTTATAATTGCAAACAGTTGGCCATTTTCAAACCGTTGTAAATCGGTTGTGAGGTGTAACACCGCGAATACAACCAACATGAGAAACAACCAAAAGACATGATATGAGTGTAACAGCCCAAACCACTTCCGAAATACTTGTCCTAGATTGAATGGGACACAGAGACAAGCGCTGGATAACCCGGCTCTAGCCGTAATGCTTGAAGGATATAATCCAAACCATGGAGTCAACGTTAGTCCACCTCGGGGTCGAGCATACTATTAGGTACTAAGGAAGCCCGCAATACGTAACAAGTACGTGCCTTATCCTACCTCATTGTTCTATTCTAATACGCAATTTAGCTTTATTCATGCCTCTGTAGATTAGAAACCTAGACACATTAAATTTTGGGACGAAATTTCTTTTAAGGGGTAGGTACTATAACAATTCGCGTTTTCGGGTCACTATTCATTTTTACTATTCACTTTTTACTATTCACATTTTACTATTCAATCCCGAAATTTTTATTTCACATTCTCGTAAGTTAATTTATTTTAGTAATAACCTGAGAGTTTGACAATTTTTAGATCATCTTCGCAAAAGTAATTAAGAAAGCAGCGTCTCAAAGTTTCATTTTGGTCGGAGCACCATTTAAACATCCGGCGACAACGAAAACCAACTCGAAAATTTTCCCCACATCGATTAATTTTAGATCACTCATAATTAATTAGAGAATTTTAAGATTTCATTTAAATGTTACCAAATAAACCCCGAGTCAGACGAGACTAAACTTACGCTTTAAACAATTCTACTTAGACCCGACTTAACCATTCTCGACCGTATTTCCTAAGATGTTTTGAAACATTTACATTTTTTTTGGAAAAGTCAAACATATTTCCCTCCTCCTTTGACCATAAAGAAATTAACCTTGTATGTTCTACATTTTTGCTTAAATTGTGTAACTTTTAGACTTCACGTATAACGAAAACCACATTTTGATATCTCATATCACTTATAGACTAATCTTAGTCTACTTTAAATAAATTCACGGTCATTTCCCATAAATCTCGTTCTTTTCTGATATTTTTCATGTATTTAGCCTACGTTTCCAGTTTTAACAGCGTTTACGCGACCCACTAAAATTATCACTCATTTTTATAAGATAATAATGAGTATATTGATGAGTTTAATCATTCCTATAAGTTTCATATTTTTTACGACACCCGGTTTTACGTTTCATGAATTAAATAGTTACCGTTAGCGATTACCGGGACCAAAACTCACTCCGTAAAGGTAAGATAAATGTTCAAAACTCTTAACCTCCTCATTTTAGCCATAGGTGGCATTTTGATGTGTCATCAAGCATGGTGTCTTGATCATGACCATTGATTCTTTAGATCTTTACACTTGTAAACTTAACCATGGTTAGTTTTAACCCAATATATAGTTAACTCCTAAATTTTCCCTATAAATACCAAGCTAAAACTACATATTTTTGAACCCTCCTCTTTTATCTATAAAAGTCCTAAAACCCTAAGGCACTTATCTTATATTTTGTAAGAAAGTTAACTAGTTTTTGAAAGAAAACTAGTGTTTGATCTTCGTTCTTGGAAGTTTTCAAGAAAGAGTCGTTATAATCTTCAAATAACTTCATGTCTCCAAAAAGACGTCGTTATAATCTTCTTTTCTTCTTCGGGTTCTCAAGAAGGCGTTGTTATAATCTTCTAATAGCCTTGGATTTTCGAAGATTGCAAATTCTATGTCGAAGCTCCGCTAATATTTTATTTTTCCATAATACTCAAGCATTCTATATCAAGGTAAGTATTATTTAAATACTTATAAACTTGGATAGTTTATTTATTGTATTTATAAACTCTTAATATATCAAATACATGTTTTACGTATTGAGCACTACAACACTAGGGAACTTCATGTGAGGGGTTCATTTGGGTAAACGGATCGACGAGATGTCGGATTTACAATTAAAGTGTCCTAGCTCCTAACATTTCATCGCAAGACCTCTCGAATTATGATGGCCCGAACGGTAGTACGAGATATACAAACTAAAACCATTTCTATAAACAAACATACAAATACTACATCATGATCAATATAAGGACGATATAGGCATGTTTATACTTTCGCATCGTTATTCCAAACCTAAGACACGACATCATATTCTAGGTTACGCATAGAGACTTCCGACTTATCCATCGATTCCGTTATACGCTTTGATATCATCTACTCTAAGGTGAGTCATAGCCCTACTCTTTAATACTTGTGTTACAAACTCTTTGGGGAGATACATGCTCAACTACTTGCTTTACTTTACAAATACTCAAAACATTATACTTGATTGCATTATACATGATTGCATTATACTTGATTGCATTATACTTGATTGCGTTATACTTGATTGTGTTATACTTAAGTTTGAAAGTTTCCTCGTGAGCAACACTAAAGTCTCCCAACATAAACAGAGCAGTCCCATTTGAAAGTCTCCCAACATAAACGGAGCAGTTCTCGATCGAAAGTCTCCCAATATAAACGGAGCAGTCCAAATTGAAAGTCTCCCTTATCGACAGAGCAACACTAAGTGCAATAATCTGAAATATTATGACTGTATGTGTGCTTGACTATAAAATGTACTATATTTTAGCAGTGGGTTGTAAACACACAGGTTGTAGGTTTTGTATGGGCAGAGTTTGCAACTGTGTGAACATTCTTAAAAGTCTTTACAATTCAACTAAACTCTATGAACTCACCAACCATTGTGTTGACACTTTTTAGCATGTTTATCTCAGGTCTATAAGATGATAGCTGTTGCATGGAACATAGAGTCGCTTGGCATATTTTGAAGACTTATGCTTTTATTATTACCATTCGATATGTTTTAAAAACACTTATGTATTGTACTTCAGAACTTATGTTGTAACTCTGTTCTCATTAATCGAATGGTAACTTTTCAAAACGTCTCATTTAGAGGTCGTTTTCTATACCTTGTACTTTGTATTATGAAGTAGCACCCCAATGACACAATCTTCCGCTGCAATATTTTGGGGGTGTTACAATAGGTCTCATCAAAGTTTATTCCTTCTTGTTGATTATACCCTTGGGCAACTAGTCTAGCTTTGTTTCTAGACACTACACCGTTTGCATCTAACTTGTTTTTATATAACCATTTGGTTCCTATTATGGTTTGATTACTAGGTGGAGGAATGAGTGTCCAAACATCGTTAGAAACAAATTGATTTAACTCTTCTTGCATAGCCATTACCCAACTTTCATCTTTTATGGCTTCTTGTGTATTTTTAGGTTCTATGGTTGAGACAAAACAAAATAAACTACTTTGGTTTTGGACTTGAGACCTTGAGGTTCTTTCGTTTAACTTTCCTATGACCTTATCTATGGGGTGATCTTTAGACTTTTTAATATTGATGATTTCATTGTTTAAAGGTTCATCTTCTTTGTTTGTATTTTTCTTTATTTCTATAGATTCACTCTCGACTATCTCGTCATCGACAAGAGGTAGAGTAGGTTTGGGTGGACTCTCATCAAATTTTATATTTAATGACTCTTCAACCTTCATTGTTTTTTTTATTTAATATGACATAAGCTTTGCTATTAGGAGAGTAACCTAAAAATATACCTTCGGTTGATTTAGGATCAAATTTTGTAAGGTAATCTTTAGTGTTAAGTAGAAAACATTTGCTACCAAAGACTCTAAAATAATCTAACGTAGGCTTTTTGCCTCGAAGTAGCTCGTATGGAGTTTTACCTAAAAATGGTCTAATTAAGACTGGGTTAAGTATGTACATTGATGTATCAACGACATTGCACCAAAACTTTTGAGGTATGGATTGCTCATTTAACATGGTGCTACTCATTTCTTGTAGGGTTCTATTCTTCCTTTCAACTACCCCATTCGATTGTGGAGTGCGAGGAGCCGAGAAGTTGTGAGTAATACCATTAGCGTCACAAAAGGCTCCAAATTGCACTTCATTATCGAATTCCCTACCATGATCCGTTCTAATAGACACTATAGGACTTCCTAATTGTCTTTGGATTTTCTTACTTAATATTTCAAAGTAATCGAACGTTTCAGCTTTATTCTTTAAAAATTTAGTCCATGTGTACCTAGAGTAATCATCCACTATAACCAAAGTGTAGTAGTTGCCTCCATAACTTTGGATAGCGGATGGACCAAATAAATCCATGTGAAGTAACTCTAGACACTTAGTTGTAGAGACCATGTTTTTAGCTTTGTGACTAGCATGAACTTGTTTTCCTACATTACAAGCATCACAAAAGTGATGTTCATATTTTAATTTTGATAGATCTCTTACTAGATCTTTGGATGATAGCGATTGAAGAAGTCGCATATTGGCATGACCCAATCTTCGATGCCATAAGGTCGAAGTATCATCCATAGAAGTAAGACAAAGTTTGTCTTTAGGTTCATTACCGATTTTAATGACATAGACTCCATGTTTCCTAATTCCTCTACCTATAGTGATACCGCTTTTCAATATCTTACTACCGGTTTCATTAAAATGTACGTTACACTTCTTATCACATATTTGTCCTATACTTAAAAGGTTAAAGTTTAGGTTTTCTCGTGACACACATCGTTAATGGTTAGAGATTTGTTAGAGATCGTACCTTTACCGATGATTTTGCTTTTGTTATTTCCAAATACCACATTTCCTCCATCAAGGATTCATGTGGAAAATAAATCTTTATTACCGGTCATGTGCCTCGCACCCGCTATCCTTGATCCACTCATCCGGATCTAGGTCGACCTTTAAGCACACCTAAGAAAATAATTAACTCAAAGTTTGGTCCCCATTTGTTCATGGGTCCATTAGTGTTAAACATTTCATTCATGTTAGACATATATGGAAAAGGTGAGTATGCATTCCATGGTGCAAAGTTTTGAAATGGAAAACCGTTTTGCATATTAGGATTCCATCCCATTTGATGGTTACTTATTGGATAAACATTATTAGGTCTCATAAATGTGTTTGGTTTTGAAAATGATGGACCTTTGTTTCTTGTAAAACTTTGATTTTGTCTTGGAGGTGGTTGTCTAATAGTAACATGGGTTGGTTTCTTCTTATTAACAATAACAAAATCGGTTCTAGACGAGGAAGCTATATTATTGCTACTGTTTGCTTCAGCAGACCCACGGATTCCTGGCTTTACACTAGCCGGTTCCCTTTTTGTGGGATCCGTGGGATCCTTGACTATAGTAGCTTGTTTTTCTATTTCTTTGACGACTTGTGTTTCTTTGTTTTCACTAGTCGGCGCAACAAGTTGCTGAAAACCTAAACCCTTTTGGTTGTTTCATGTTTTAACACTATCTAATATCATATATAGAGTATTAGTATTCATTCTAGCAATCTTAGAGTCTGGATGATAAACTAGTGTTTGAAGTTGAACGCAATGTTCACATTCCCCACTTGCTATCTTCCCTTTTTCTAAACATTTTAATTTTGCTTTTAACTCAAGGACTTCCTTTTCTAAACGTTGATTTTGGTTTTTCAAAAACTTGTTTTTGTTGATTACTTTTAAACTAATTTTGCAAATTTTATCATATTCATGATGCAATGAGTCATCATCTAATGATGAGCTACTATAGTATTCATGACATACCTCGTCATTTGCCATGAGACAAATTTCTTCGTCCTCCTCTCGCCATTCCCCACGAACCGCTCACGAACGCTTTTTGTTCATCACGTTTGGGACACTTACTAATAAAGTGGTTGGGGTCCCCACATTTAAAACAGTGCGCTCATCCCTTGCCTTCTCGTCATCTTTGCTTTTCCGAACCCTTTCTTGTAGTCATATGGTTGCTTGACGATCTTCCCTTTTTCAAAAGAACTTTTGAAGTCCCTCATCACATGGCATACTCCTCGTCATCACTATCCGAAGAGGAGTTTTCTTCATCGCTTGAGACCTTCTTGGCTTTTAGGGCAAGAGATTTGTGCTTCTCTTTCACTTTTGAGGCTTCAGAATCTTTAGCGAGGACAAGCTCATAGACTTTTAAATTGCCTATGAGTTCATCGAGGGTGAGGATTGACAAGTCTTGATTCTTCGATTGCTGTTACCTTAGATCTCCACTTAGATAGAAGTGCCCTTAGATATCTCCTAACATGATTACGACTAGAGAAAGACTCATCAAGTGCTTGTAAAGATGTAATTATAGTATTAAAGTTAGCAAAATAATGATCTATAGTATCCTCATCCGATATTGAAAATTGTTCATATTGTTGAACAAATAAATCTATTTTATTGTTTTTAACTTGTTGATTACCTTGATGAGTTACAACTAAAGAATTCCAAATTTCTTTAGAGGTTTTAAGCATGGAAATTCTTTCGAATTCCTTTTTGGGTAAAGCATTATATAAAACCATTTTAGCTTCACTATTTTTGGAAAGCTTTTTCTTAAGATCATCGGTGAGTTTATCATGAGGTGTGTTAACTAAATTTCCATTTTCATATTTTGTAGTGGCTTCAAAGTCGCCTTCAACAATGATGTACCAAAGATCAATATCTTTGACTTCACATACGTTTGAATCTATTTTCCAATATATAAAACCATTAGTTTCAAGTAGTGGAGGTCGTTGCATGGATTGCCCTTCCTTGTAATTTTCAGAACCCATAGTGATCGAAAAGTTTTCAAAATACGATTTACTTTAAAACTTTTATAAACTTAGCTCTTGATGCCAATTGTGGAAAACTAGAAGGGGGGTTGAATAGTTTTGCCGATTTTAAGTTGGTTTCAAAAAACTTTAGATTCGATGTTATGTGAAATCGTATGGATGAAGACAAAGTATAGATCTAAAAGTAATGCAAGTAAAAAAAGCAAGTAAAGTAAGGGATAGAAATGACACAACCGATTTATAGTGGTTTGGCTACAAGGACACCTTCCTTTCCCTACTCCACTCCTCGAGTCACCTACTCGAGAGTTCAAGCACTATGTCAACAAACTCCTTCAACTCGGCGGAGAAGCCTTCACAACGTCGCTTACATTTTTTCCGGTACAAAGCTAAATACCGAGTCCATAACACGGAGGACCAAACCAACACTACTATAACACAACAAATATGTGAAATATGAAATACAAGATCTTCTCTATAGAAATCTTGTGGAGGAACAAATCAATCAAGGACCCCTTGCTTGTACGACTTGTAGAATGCTCGTGATCTCGCCTTAGAGAAGGACCTATATGAGAATCACAATGAAAGAAAGAAGAACTACTCTCTAGATCAAGTGATCTTAGGTTAGAAGAATGTAAGAATATATGAGAGAGTTTGTAAGAAGAGGGGTGCGTTACAATGAAGAAATGGTTTCTATTTATAGGCAAATTCTGCCCTCGTTGCACGGATCCCACGGATCCCTTGCTTGAGGGATCCGCCTAGTGTAACTTGAGGGATCCGTGAGATGCTCCTGTTGCCCATGGGTTTTGGGTTATGGGTCATGGGTGATTGGTGCAAACCGCTGTTATCTCACGCAGCTAGCCACTGAATGACCAACCGTAAGAAACTCAAAACAGTTCACACACCAAATGCAATTTAGATCAGAGGAATATAGGGGATTCCTGGGTCGTTAAGTCCCACGGAGGATGAATTGGTGTTAAACAACTTCAGATGTCGAATAATCACTAAGGATAGTGATCAGAAAGGATTTTGAGATATTTATACCTAAAGAAAAGATTAATAAATTACAGCGACTTAAATGCAAATTAAAGGAAATAAAAGATAAAATATATTAAATAAACGCTATCACTATTTTTAAAATGATGAACGTTTAAAACCTAAAACGTACGTTTAAATAAAATTACGTAAACGTACAAAATAAAACGTGAGTTTTAAGAAATAAAAGGCCTACAAATATGAAAATGATATTTTTACAATCCTAATAATAAAAGAAAATTATTAGAAAAGAAAATTATTTTAAAACTATTTATTTAATTATTATTAATTAAAACTATTTATTAAGTATTTAAAATGCACTAAAATATAAGAAAATACAAAATTAACCTAGAAAATGAAATTATAACTTAGAAAAATCTAAAATATGATAAAACTTATTTTAAAACTGAAAATATATTTTTAGACTTTTATGTATTTATTATTAATTTAATACTATTTAAAACTAATTAAAATGCTAGAAATATTATTTAAGCTAAGAAAATTATGGAAAAATATTTTTTGATTTTTATATTTATCTTAATCTAGGAAAATTGAAAACATATTTTTAAGCTTTTCTCGATTTATTAGTATTAAAAGCTATTTAAAAGACTTAAAACTATTTAAAATAAAGAAAAATAGCAAACAGCTTTAAAAATATGAAAATTCAGGAAAATACTAAAATATTATTCTAAGTCTAAGAAAAATATAAAACATATGCTTATGTGGAGGAAAATGCAATCATAGTAACTCGCTTATTAATGTCATTAATTCAAAATAAGCCAAAAGCCATCACAGTAGTACCAACAACACGAAGCTAACTAATGCTATATTAAGTTAATACTAACCTATTCCAACCATACTAAACCTTTGAAAAGCAGTTTAAGCCAAGAATTAAGCAAGACAAAACTAGTTTTATTTCAGAAATGGGACAACATGTTGGCTGAACTAAGGGTGGGGTCCACAGAGCTTAAGCTCAAAAGCTTGGCTGCAAATGATAGTCACCGGGTGGTGAGTGATATGGAATCAAGAACCACCGGGGGGTCCATCGGTGTGGCTCGGGACCCACCAAAGTGGGTTAAGCCAATTCCAACCATACTAAACCTCTGAAAAGCAGTTTAAGCCAAGAATTAAGCAAGACAAAACTAGTTTTATTTCAGAAATGGGACAACATGTTGGCTGAACTAAGGGTGGGGTCCACAGAGCTTAAGCTCAAAAGCTTGGCTGCAAATGATAGTCAGCTGGGTGGTGAGTGATATGGAACCAAGAACCACCAGTGGGGTCCACTGGTGTGGCCTGTGGGACCCACCAAAGTGGTGGTTATGCCCACTGTTGTGGTGGTGCAGGGCTGCACAGAACATGTTTCGAGAGAAGGTGCTTGAAAGAAGCTGATGAATAAGCACTTTATAGGCTGAGAAGATATGAACTAATATTTTTCTATTTTAGTTAAGCAACAAAATATTGATATCCCAAAAGCTTAAAGGCTAAATCCTAACAGTAAGATCACAAGAAAATTGTGAAGTTTATTCAAAAACTGCATTTAGAAAATTTTGACTTTTTGACAAATATGAACTTTTGACTTTTATGAACTTTTAATGATCCTAGATGATCTATTATGATGTATTAAGCTAATTTGAGATTGAATTAAGCTAGATAAATAACTTTTAAAACTAAAAAGATGAATATGCAATCTACAAGTTTAACAGTTAACTGGTATGGTTAGATTGAAGATGAATTTGACTTTTTAACAAGTGATGACAGGATTTTATGCTTGCAATGAGCTAATAGGTTCTATTGTGACAGATATTAGACAAGTACAATAACACAATCAACTTCTAATTCAGTTAATACAATAAATCCAAACACACTTTTAATGGACTGTTTTGAAACTTTAAAGACTAAAACAAGTTTTTAAGCTAACAAATCTATTTATTACTGATATAAACTATATTTGAACAAATTTAAACTAAAATTAACAAGGAAATAATACTTATACTAAGAAATTCAAATTTCAAGGAAATTGCTTACAATTTGGAATTCAAGCATAAATCAGAGAACCAATAACTGATAACACACCCTATGGCTTCCCAAGAAGCTCTATACCAACAAGGAATCCAAAATCAGCACTGCACCATTGTCTTGATCATTTCTTCATAGGATTTTTATTTTTAACTAATTTATTGGTGATTTTTGTGAATTTCTGAATTGTGAATCTAAACTGGAATTTTAATGTTTCTCACAGCTTATAAGCTTTTTAAAGAGCTTATAAGAGCTTAAAGAAGCAATAATAACAACAAATAACAACCATTGAGAATTTTGAAAATTTGAACTAGGAAATAAGCATAAACTGAATTTGTAGACTTTAACTGAAATTAACACTGAAATTAAGTTTTTATTACAATAATATAACTTAACAAAAAGCTTGAAAGCTTTTAAAATACACAGGGAACTAAGTTATACTACTTACGACATAAAAAAAATTAAACTATTCTACATACGGTTTCACACTGCTTCTCCTTTCCTTTATAATGATCCACTTGAGTCTTTGTCGACATCTGATCATATCCCACCTATTTCCAGCCTTTGGATCACTTGAAATCATCAGAACCACACATGTGGTATTTTTGGCGGGAAAAAAGTCTTGAAGCAGGTTAACTGCATTTAATGATGTGGTGAGTTGGCTTGCAAGGTGGAAAGGGTGAGGGTGATAGGTAGTTTTACAGCTGGAAAGGTGGTAGTGAGCAGGTGGAGGGAGGTGAGTGGTAGCAGGTGTGGAAAGGTAGGGGATGAACAGTGCACGGCGCGTTTTATCTGTTTAAAAATTGGGCCGGGTTGTGATATTGGGCCAGCAGTATTGGTTTGTGTTTTGGGTTTGATTTGGATTGGATTAATAATACAAAGGACCAATTGTGCAATTCGGCCAAACATTAGGGACTGAACATACCCACTTTCCAAAGCTAAAACAAGGGTTAAACTTGCCAAGTTTTATTAGTACAAGGACCTCAATTGATAATTTCCATTTTCACCCTTCCAGGGACTAAATCTGCCAAACTTTGAAACTTGAGGGACCAAACATGTAAATTCTCAAAAGTTTATCATAAGGACCATTCTTGTCATTTATAAATAGTACAAGGTTTATTTTTGATTATTTTCACTTTTAAAATTCACCAAGGACTATATTTGACATTTTTCAAAGTTCGTGGACTAAAGTTGTCATTTTGTAAATTTTAAACTTTTAAGGGTTTATTTTGACAACTTTGAATCCCATGGACCTTAAATGACATTTACAAGTTTTGAATTACTGGGACTAGTTTTGACAATTTTGTAACTGGGGACTAAAGCGCCAATTATGCAAACTTGATACGTTTTCATCCGATTTTGGCATTTTGCATTTAAAACACATAAAACACCGATTTGTGATATTTTCATCATTTTGATGCATTTCGAGTGTTTTCGGATGTTTTCGATCTAGATGGATAAAAAATGAAGATTTAGACACTCATCAATGGGTCATGGGTCATGGTTTGGACCATGGGTATCTAAATAGATATAATGTATCTAATAGATGCAATGTATCTAATAGATGCAATGCATCTAGACAATCGGTATGGGTTAACTCCATGGGTTATGGATAAGCTCCATGGGTATGGGTCATGGGTTGTGGTTTTTACCCATCCTAATAAACTATTACAACAAATGAATTATTACAACAATTTGTATTAAATGACTATATGTAGATGCTTTACAAAAATAACATGTATCCTTATAATTTTACTTATGATAACATTATATTTGTTATCAACAAAACACAAAGAGATCGCTAAATATAACATTTTTACGGTTTATGTGTATTAACAACTCTCTAACATGCCAACTTAGATTACTAAGTTTACAAGTGAACTTATGATCTCTAAGAGATCTCTGTAAGTTCAATCAGTGAGTACGTGCTTCACAAATTACAACAATATAATATGAAGCGACAAAAACTATATTTCGACCAACATTCCTATATATACTACTACGAGGTAGTTGCTAGTGGGGTTAGGTGAATGCGTGTCACAAATCTAATGGATGAGGTATAATAAAGTACATAGTACATTTAATGCATCTATATTGGGAAACGCTCTTTCCTTGCTTTTGTAAACAGTTCTGCCAACTTTTCACGGCTTTATCACCAACTTGTGTAAGTTTGACTTTTCACTAAAATTCACTTTGTCCCGCTCAAACATATAAGTGAAAAGTCATGCCTAACTTTAGAGGATGAGAGTTCTGTTAGTCTGATCAGAGAGTTGAGAGGTTCATCAAGGTATTACCACCCCTTAATTGGGCACTTAATTGGCCCAACAAGATCAACCTAAATTAACTTCTATTGTTTGAGGACATGACCTCTGATAGGAGCTCGTGGAGAACTAGGATTATGGTAGAGGAGTAGGGCTCATAGGTATAGTGTAGCATTGCTTTCCCATGTTCATTGTCTTTTCTTTTGCGAGTAGGACCATCCTGCTTTTTAGGAGTCTCTTGCCTGTAGGATTTTCTTGCTTTCCTTTTTCGGCTTTTGATCTTTCACTTAGCTTTTCTCCTATGTGCCTTGGTCGGATTTTAGGCTTGTTTTCTGTTTCTTTAGTATGCGCTTAGGCTGATATGCTTTTCTTGTTGTTTTGTTCTTTCCTCTTATATGTGCTTCTTATATATGCTTTTTGTTCCCATTGTACCCTTTTTCCCTTGTTAATGCTTGCATGCTCCTTTTGCTACGTCAATTTGCTTTTATTTGGTTGCTTTGCTCTATCTTATTATATGTGCTTGTTTCTTTGTTACTATCGTATGCGCTTTGAGTGTATACTTTTAACTGTTTGTTTTGCTCTATCTTCTTATGTGTGCTTCTTTTATTTATGTTTCTTTATGTACTCGTAGTGCCTTATTTTCCTTTTATATGTTTGCATGCTCCCTTATGTCTGTCGGTATGTGTTTATGTCTATGTGTGCTTGTATGTTCCCTCTGTATATTATGTTCCTTTTGCTTATATGCTCTCTTCTATGTCTTTGCCTTTCCTATCCTTATCCACCCCGCACATAAAGCCTTTTTGTTGCACTAACACTTCCCGGAGGTCCTTTTGGAAGCGGTCCCTTTACCATCGGGTAGGGGTGTGACAATATACACCCACCTTCCCATACCTCGCTCAGGCGAGATTGGGTATGGTGGTGGTTGTTGTCGTTGATTTTAATGAAACGATAAGGGTTTAAAAACAAAGATAGGCTTAAATTGATTTATTTTGTATTTAAGATTATTAAAAAAAAAAAAAAAAAAACTTTTCCCCAAAGAGGGAGCCCTTCTTCCTGGAACATTGGAGGAAAAACTCTAAACCCTAACCAACCAAACTTTTTCTCGTTTTTCCTCCATATTTGATTGTTGTTGAGTGTTCTTGATTGCCTAAAGTGATTCTTAATTGACCTTAAATCGTTTCTAAGTCCCTGAGTTGCCAACTGTTACTCGTCAGAATAACATTTGTTCGATTAGGGTTTATCTTATTTTAGGTTTTTCTTTTCAATCCATTCTAATCTTATGTGGATTACTATTTGATAGATTTTTTCCCGATCTAATTTTTCATTATTAGGGTTGCGTATATTCTGAATAGTTTTTATGTTTTACATTTATTCTTGTTGCATTGGTTGTTTGGTGTACATGGGCTTCGTGTGGTTTTTTCGGTTTGCGTGCTGAATACGTGGATCATATGTAGTAATTATGGAACGAGGGTTTTTCGATTCGGGAGGATGACGGAGCGTGGAATAAAATGGTCTTGAATATGGTGACTGTTACTGCAACAAAGGGGAAGAATACAAAGGTATGCTTGAACTCTAATGGTATTGCGATGGTAACTAATACGTTTCCAAGCTTGTCAGCTATGGTTGGAGCTCATTATTCGTCTTGTAACATGGTTGCAACTTGTATTAGGAATATTCTTTGAATAATGGAGATGACAACTATGCTAAGGTGTTATCAGACTTAACGGAAGAATAACTTGCATTTTGTGATGTTTCGATATCACTCTCTGAAGGAAGTTTAGACGCTAGGTTATATTTGGTGTAAGTGTGTCATATCTAGTTCATAAGATTGGGTTGTTATTCTTATGATATGTTTAGTTTGAAGCACAAATGATGCTTTTGTTTTTCGCCTGTATACGGGCTAAGATGTGGGAATTCCTATGTACTTAAATGTTTTTTGAAGTAATACATTTACTTGAGAAACCCATTACAAAAAAAAAAATAAAAAATAAAAAATAGGGAATATATCATATCTTATCTTACTATCTTATAATAGAGGGATGCACCTCCCTCATATTAATTATTTTAAGATTTCCTAATATAAAATTTAAGCAAATACACATACTAAAGCTTTGTGTACAATTAATTTATGCACAACCATGTATATTAAACACCTACAATTAATACTCTTCTTCAATCACCCCTTTACACAAAAATACAATCATTTTACCACATAGTACAATATAATCAAGCTACTACTCATTCATTGTATAAATCCAATAACCCAAACACTTAAAACACCAGCATAAAAACAAAACTACGCAACTTAAAGGACCAACATGTACAACTTGAAAGACTTGGTTAAAGTTACCCAAATATAAAATTCTCACCATCTAACGGAAAATATAAAATTAAAAAATATTTATCGCCATTAATTTATTACAGGTACCACACACAAGATCGCATGGTACCTCGCTAGTCATATATTATATACAAACCCACGGATATCTTTAATATATTCTTGTTCTTTCTCTAAAATTCGCAATACAAAACACCTTCCTTTCCATCCATTACATAAACATCTTCCTCTTCCATTAAGGGGATGCTTGTTTAAGCTTATATATGGCTTTTTAGCTTATATGTGTTCGGATAATATAACATAAGCCACAATTTTTGGCTTATTTTGACACTTATGGGTTTATATAACATTGTCAATGTTTTATATGGCCATTAGTGTCAAAATAAGCCACAAAATTGTGGCTTATGTTATATAAGCCGAAACAAGCACCCCATAACATAACAAGAAGACAAGAAACCATCAAATGATGTTTTTATTTAAACAAGAAGTTAAAAAAAGAAACCATACACTTGAATGAAAAACATCTGCCTCGACGGATATGGCATGAGGTGAAGACGCATCACCGCCACCTCGTCGGATCTGGCCTGAGGTGAAGACGGCGGCGGCCATTAACGGCATCAGCGGTGAACAACGGTGCTAGAGATGGTGTTCAAAGAGATGTATTTTGTGTGTTTGTGTTTTCTTGTTGTTTGAACGAATGTGAGTTCTAGTTTGATGTTTGGGTAATTGTTGTTTAGGATGCGGATTTCATGAAAATGTTAGATTTTTCAGGTTTAGGGTATGGGGTTTCTCGTTGTTTGGAATCATAACAAGAAAATGTTAGATTTATTTGTGTTTGGATTCTCTTGTTGTTTGAATATGGGGTTTCACGAAAAATGTGGTTTAAGATAGTGTTCTTGCTTGTATTAGATTTTTATTTAAAAAAAATAATAAAATAAAATAAAATAATTTTTTTAAAAAATGTAGATAGGAGAAAAGACAAAAAAAGACCCTTATACTTAAAGGATTTACGAAGAGCATTCACATCCATAACGCCGGATCCGGCGTTAGTGCCGCGTTAACCGGCGTTATTCGGTGTTATCATTGGAGGGTCGATGTTATTCGGGTGTTAAAGGGCCGGTGTTAACACACCAACGCTCGTTATTTGTTTTTTTGTTTTTTTTCATTTATGCCCCTAAATGAGGGGTTGTTTTTGTAAATTATTGGAGTGTTAAATTTTAACTTGAGAATGTTATTGTTGTGGGTGTTTTTTGGGGATGTTAAGGTGAAATGTTAAAGCTGATGTGACGCTGACGTGGCCCGGTGTTAAACTTTAACTTGTGTTATTGATGAACATGCTCTAAAAGGACAAGAATACGAAAGTTGTAATTATGTACAAACCACAAGGACGAAATATGTAGTTAACTCTAAACACAAAGAATATTATACATACACATTCATCCGCAAATTGCAAATTAGGGTTTCGAAGATGGCATTGAAGAGCACGTATGTAGTTATAATAAAATGTTGTTTGTTTGTTTGTTTGTAAATTCTAACTGTGGTTTATTATGTGATGGTGAACAGCAAGGAAAGGAAAAGAAAGTTAAAAGAGAGGATGAAGGCGCTGAGGAAGCTTGCCGCGGGTCCTAATACTTTGGCAAAGACTCTTGCTAGAATAGAAGCCGAAGCCAAGGAATACAAAGAAAAGGGCTGGGTTCCTGATCCAAGTGCACTATATGTATGTATGTAAGCTGCTTTATTATTCCCAATATATGGTTGTTTGATTTATCTTTCCTTTCCTACAGAAAATCATGTACACAGACTTGCGTAAATATGGAAACGAGTTTGGGGGGGTTTCGTCTCAACATTCCAAGGACTTGTGTAAGCGTAAAAAGGAAGCAATTGCTATCAAGGAACATTTGAAGAACAAAAAGGATTTGCGTTCTATTGAGGACGTCATTCAAATTGTTACTCACTTCTACCAGGAAACCAGGGATGTTCCTTATAACTGGCTGGGGAGGATGTTTATACCGACACTTAAGAGGGGTACTAAGATTGTTTATCCCAAGGTATAGTAGTAAGGAAAAATATTACTATTAGGTTTTAATTATTTTTTGATTATGTGCATCTTGTCAACCTTTTGTAGCGGGAGACATTTGGGCAACCAGATCACCTTTTAGAATTCAAATATGCTGACGAGGTACGTCTGTTTTTATCTGCTTATATGGTTTTACAGTTTCTGATTGTGCACGTGCTCTAAATTCTTGCACATTTAACAAAATACCATAACTGATAGTTTGATAATGTATGCAGTCAGATGAAGAAGACAACGAAGCCGAATGCAAGGATGTGATGGTAATGGACCCAATGAATTTTCATCTTGATATTCTCGATGCCAGAATCCACATGCTGGTCTCACAAGTGGGTCTAGGTATTCTTTCGTTTCTCCATTCTCTTGTTGATTGGTTTGGTGTGCTTTATGACTTAACACTTCGTAAGTTCTCCCTTTCAACAGATGGGTTATTTTCCATCGTTCCAAACTTATGTTACCCAAATAAAATTGACGAGAAAATCTGGAAGGAGTTTGAAGATTTCGATAATGAGGAGTGTGTATGTTTCATCTCTCTTCTTTATTTGTTTTTGATTGATGTTTATACAAATAGTAAAGTATTCCTGACAAATCTTGATGCGTTTACTTGGCAGTATGAAGTTGATGATCTTATGCTTATGGTACTCTAGAACCATTTTCGATTGAAGTTGATCATCCTATAGTTTCCACCATTGGTAACTTTGCTGTTAAAGCCTTCAACGAGGCCTGTGAGATGGTATGCTTTCCTTCCACCTCTTTTTACCCTCCCTGTTTTTTTTCCAGCGGATATAAACAAACAAATTTATGTTTGCTTTTAGCATGTTAAGAAGGGTCAACACAACAACCTTCATGATTTCGAGTTAATGGAATGCAAGTACATCAAAACTGCCACTAGTTATTACTTCTATATGGTAATAGAGGCCTTGGAAGAAGGAAAACTTGGCATTTATGAGGCTAAAGTTATTTGCAATAGATTTGGTGGTGGCATGATACTGTGTCAGTTTGTTCTTACCGGTCGTAAACCATTTGGTATGTGATTGTTTCTTTATTACTCCCTATTGCATCTGCTACTACAAACAGACCTCTTTTTTCTTTAAATTTCTGGTGTCTTATTTCTTACAGTTATTGTTGATGATGCAGGTACTAAAGGAATGTCAGAACAGTACTTGACATGCCTGCAATCTATATGCGAGACTGTGGAAAGTAAGTCTACAAATCCATGTACTAATAAAATTAGTTGCTACGTTCTCTTTTCTTTACCAAAACTTTCTAGTGGATCCACCTTCTATACATAGCTCTCACTGAAAGGGTACCTGCACATTAATTATGAAATTCATTATCAACCATGGGTGTTTGTCTGCGTGCAGAGCTCTATCTTGAGAAGCTGACGAGGTTGAAAGCATTATCTGAATGTTTGGAAGGTAATATTGAAATCCTACTCGCTAAGCTAACATTTATTCGTGAGCTTTATGTCTAAGTATATATGAAATTGTGAACCAAACAATTTTTTTCTCACTTTTTCAGTGTCATTTTAATTTGGACAATGTACAGGTGATGAAGAATCCAAGGCTCTGGTTTATGAAGGTTGTCTTGAGATGCAGCATACTGAGGCTGTGGAAGGTTAGTAGTAATTGTCAAATGTCAATCTTAATTAATTGCCTATTTTGTATATTCATTCATCTTCATGGAAAAGGACTAAAATGTGCCTTTTACACAACAGCTCTTCATCGGAGGCTCAATTCATTGAAAAGGAGGACTTGTTTACCAGATTGTAATAAAAGGACTGTTCCAGGTTATACAACCTATAAGCTTATCCTCATTTCTGAGTCTATATTGTCTCATTATCATCAGCATTTTCATATATAGACAGATAGCCCATTTATGTATGATAATAGGTTGTTTTGGTCATGTGTTAGATGGCATTTACCTATGATAGATAGGTTGTTTTGGTCATGTGTTATCTTAATTAATGAACTAGCTAACTATGATACATATAGAATGTTGTCCAAACTTATATTTTCTTTACCTTATTAAATGGTCCAAAAAGCTTTTTTGCGAGTCAAGTCAACATTACCCAACTTAAGTAAACCAAACCAAAATACCCGCCGCTCTACTTAGTTTCATTTGAATTCTTCTTCTTCTTCTTCTTCTTCTTGATAATGTATGTTTTAACTTTTAAGTAAATAATTGAATTTTTCATGTAGATGCTTGGTCTCATCCTGACAAGGACAAAACTGGGATGATACGTAGGGCCATGGATATCACTTGCAGCGGTTATGACTTGTACAACCTACTTTGACTAGCTCAGGTAAGTTGGTATACGATAGAATAATAAATAATGTATGTGAAGTGGATGTTTATCATGAATCTTGATAGTAGTTTCTGATTTTAGCTTTTTTACCTGTGGTGGCGGTGGCCAAGTGGGTCGACTAAATTGATATGCTGGCCATATTATGTACGTTTTTCAAACTTTAATACATTCGACACCCTTTACGGAATCACATGCAAACACTTGTATCAGTTAGAGTTTTCAAGTGCTAGTGAATTTTCCCACCCTTCAACATTGTAATTAGGGTGCGGTTTGGGACTGATAACTTGTACTTATACATAAAAGCGATAAATTTTGTTAAGCATATACAAACTCCTTTCTTTGTCTTTTGTCTATTTCTACATTATGATGTTATCTTCTTTATTACGTTTCTCAGCTGTTTATGACCCGAAGCAAAGGGAGCTGATGCAGCAGGGAAATCAACTATATGCTTGTAAATATCAATCTACTTTTTTTAAGCTATAATCTCGGTGTGATGTGGCTTCGTTAATTGTTGTTTAGATGTTATGGATGATTTGCTGAAATGTTTTAAGAATTTGGGTGCTTCATCATGGTGTAAGTTCAGTTCCTCAGATTTTTACATATATTTGAATCGCAAGCATGCTAAGGAGGACATGATGAATCACATATTTCAATTTCTGCATAATTTTTTCTTACTCAAAGACAAATTTAAAAGTACATTGATATTGTGTATGACTAAACTTAACATGATATTAGTGACAGGCAGGGCGGAGCTATGTGAGGACCGGGAGGTCCCGCCCCCTGTGCCCAGTTCTCGTTAGAGATTTATTTGCGATTTCATGTGTATTTTCGAAAAATTTATTCCGCCCTCCCATTTAATGTATTTCAAAAAAATTGTTTCGCCTCCCACGGAAATTTTTCAGCTCACCATCGTGATGTGGATAACTTTGTTCATCCATGTCATATCCGATGGATGAAGGATTTAAATACTTTTCTTTATTTTTTGTATTTGTATTGTATATGACTAGATGTTTTAAATGTAATCTTTTTATTGTTGGCTGTGAAGACATTTTTTGGTTTATAGTTATGTTTGATGTACGTGGTAAGGGTTCATGTATAGTATTTTTATAGACATGGTCGCCTTTATATATAATGTTTAGCTACCGCATGTCGTATTTGTGTCTCAATAATTTATATAAATTTGTATTTTAATCTTAAAATACTAGTGGTTGGGTTACCATAGCTATTATACTGTAATATTTATAAAATACTAGTTATAATACCCGTGCACGAACAAGTTTATTATGTATTAACATTGAATACTGCGAGTTTAAAGAAATTATGTTTTCTTTTCTTTTTTGTTAATTTTTTAAAGAAAATGTAGTTAGAAACGTGACTCGGTATGTTAGAAACACGTATTTAGGCCAATTTTATCAAGTTAACCATCTATACGGCAGGTAATTATAACATTGTAGTTGGAAACGTGTTAGGAACATACCTTAAAAACCAAAAATCATAGCTTGATATCTAGCATATCACTGTAGTTGCGTATCCAATACCTTCACGACGACAATAAACACACAAATTTCAACATCAGCAAGCCCAAGACTGCAACATTATTAGTAACTTATATACACCTGATATGTGTCTTCATAATGAAGCACAAACCCGACACCAGCTCGTCTAGGATCTCCTTTTACTGCAACAACCAAAGCATACACCTTTCCTTTTAGTTATGCGAAGAACACGTTCCAATATCACTATGCAGAAATAATCACCCTGCAGATACAATCACAACATCATTTTGCAATTTCTTATTAACATTCATATGTCATATTTTAGCTTTTACCATGTCATTCTTAATTTAAATAAAGTGTCTGTTTTACACTTAATGGAAAGCTAAAGTTATGACATTTAAAAATTGTGTAAACATGAAAGCCTAAAACTACTTAACTCGTAATAAACAAAACAGAATTAATGCAAGTAACTAAACAAACAAATCATATTACCTTACCAAGTATTTGTGTATCTAAAACTTGTGATAAATATGGCAATAGTATTTTCCTATTGATTGTAACTACTTAACTCGTAATGTCAAGAGTATTTGTGATACACTCATCCGCTTGCGTCTTTTTATGATAAGTTAAGTATTCTTTTGTATTATTTTCATGTCTTTCCCTTCATCATGTTGATTTTTACCTCAGATAATTGTGACTTGTGAGCATATTGTGTATCTCACATCAAAATGTTATATGCATATGGATCATACTCGGATGTAAGAGGTTGAAAGGTTTTAATGGATATTTAAATAATAGTATGTCCGGATTCGAACTCGAGACTTCGGGATTGCACACATTACGTATGAGAATTGATGTACATAATTATTATAAATAAAACGTTATTATTATTAATTATTAATCACTAAATAAAACATAACGATAGTTAAATAATTAACGAGGTTTGGTTAACGGTCGTTAAATATTAACTAGAAGGACTAAGAATGAAATTAGAAGTCGGGAAAGTTCTAGAATCCCTTTTGGGATTGAATGACCGATCGGTGGGGGGGTTTCCAAACCCAATCCCACTCAAACTTGGACTCCAAGATATGTTAACTATAAATACAAATCAATGTATTCATTATTGACTAACCTTGGATCACTTTGATAACCTAATTTCTCTCCTCCTCTCCTCTTTGTGTGGCGGTCAATACCCTTACCCTAAGGGTTTTCGATTTTGCTTAGCTCAAAGATAAAGTGTTTGGTTTATTAGTGATTCAAGGAACTAGCTTCTCCACATCAAATCGCTATTAGTACGTGTGTACAAGAACGGTAGCACAAGCACACTTGAGCTTGTAATCCTTGGTGGTCGATTTTTTGGGTTGGACGATTTGTATAAACCCTAGTTTAGGGTTTTGGGTTTTGTTACTTGATCACATAATCGCTTGATTGCTTGAATTGCTAAAAGGTACGCACTTTCTTGTTTGGTTAATTAATTACATATATTATTCCTATAGTCTTCCACCGCTTGCTTTGATGATGTATTTGTTTTATGTATAATTGTTATGAGTATAAAATTCCAACAAAGGGCATCACGAGCCGTTAATATGATGTAATTAATTATCAAACACATAAAATTGGATCTTTATGATTATATGCATGCTTTTATGGTTTCTAGGGTTTTGAATTCAAACCCTAATTTTTATATAAGGTCGATTACCCTTTTATTTATTTATTAGGTTTTAATTTTGTAAAACTTGTAGAAACCCTAGGATTGCATGCTAATTTTATGTGGTTAATTAATGAATAATTGTTATGTGCCATGTAATATGCGTATCTTGGGTGATAATTGTTATGCGGGATCCATGGTGGAACATGCATGTTTTGCCATGGAGTATTGTTTATTGTATATTGATTAATTGTTAAGTGATACACACATGTTTTATTTATTTAATAATTATAAAATTGGGAAGACTCAATTATAACTAATAAAATTGTTATGTGCTATTTGGTATACTATTAACTTCGGCTACGCAATCGACTTGTCGATGTATGTGCTCATCTACCTTATGAGATGAAAGTCCTAGTTAATGTATGCATTTATTTACGCCTAGAATTGTTATTAGAGTTTATTGAAATAATTATGCATGTGGCTAATTGTTTTACATATGTTAAATTGTTTAGTTATATGTTTATATTATTTGAGTGTGTTTAATTTTATTAAAATGCTTTTTGTTTATATATTGTTTGACATGTTAGTAAGCAAAAGGGTTTTTTTATGAATAGAAAATTAAATGGACTAAATAATGGCGAAATTGATTTATCTAAGAATTATTCTTGAACTTTTAATCGACCGATGCGATCGTACTAAATGGTTAGAACGGCTCACCCACTAGAACAAACTATAAAGGGTATTTAAGAAGTGAGCATAGTCTCACCGAATGGATGTCTAAGGTTATGCTTCAGCTTACACCTCTCCTCCGCTGTGCGTCGATTGGAGCTACCTAGTATAACCATTCTATGTACGAAGCATCTTAGTGCAAAGTTGTAAGTTTCTCAACGATCGATTAAAACTTTGTAGAATTCAATCTAGCAATTAAAATCTTTTAGTAAGTTTTTCAAAATTTTATGTTATAAAGTTGTATGCATGCTTCTTTATACATAAGTTTTGATTACACATCAAAATTGTACCCTTTAAATTTAAGTTTATGCCATCTAATGATATGAAACACTTGAAGTTGTAATTTAGTTATGTGAGACCTTGATCTAGATTACAATAACGAGGTGAATTATTTTGTTGTGTGAGACCTCGACTTTATGATTTGCGCTTTCTAAATTAGACAACTTAATTAAGTTAGTTAGTGAGACCTATAACTTAAGGCATAAGATGGGATGAAACATGCTTACGCTTTTGCATTAATTGTTTTGGCAAAATTGTAAATCCCATAACTTTTGGAATTGAAAACTTGTTTGTCAATTATCGCTTTTCAACGATTACCTATTCTATACTTTCACCACTAGCGATCAACCGATGTGGTGGAACTATGATAATGA
The DNA here is from genome assembly GCA_022545495.1 of Chrysanthemum lavandulifolium. Taxonomy (NCBI): domain Eukaryota; kingdom Viridiplantae; phylum Streptophyta; class Magnoliopsida; order Asterales; family Asteraceae; genus Chrysanthemum; species Chrysanthemum lavandulifolium. Next base: position 204,820,811 of record CM040246.1, on the reverse strand, counting down.
GGATCCAATATTCAAGGAAAATTTTATGGTTAATATGAATATTGACCAAAGGGTAATTTTATTTTCTTGAATGTTTACTTATCGAAAGTACTAACTTTTGAACTTTTATTTCAGAGAAATGGCTCAAGTCAATCTATCGCGACTAGCCTCGCTGTTCAAATCTATGTTTGATCGAGAGAAATTGACCGTAGCGCGAATTTCAATGATTGGTATCGCAACTCGTAATTGTCTTGAGGTTGCCAAAAGACTCAATTATTTGACTACGCCTTGTCCTCTCGAACTCGCAATGATGCTACCGCCAAGCACGAGCCGCATGGCAACTGAGTATGACAAGTATAATGAGGTCGCTCAGATTATGCTCGGGAGTATGAACTCAAGCTTGCAAAAGCAATTTGAGAATTACTTCCTAATCTCATCTCGGAAGAATTGCAAAGGTTGTTTGAAAAGCTCATGATCAGAGTCGTATGACTTGATTAATGCTCTTCATAGTTGCAAGCAAGGAGATGGGAAACCCGTAGCGCACCGTCTGGAAATGATGAGTTACATGGACCAACATGGCGTTTGAACTATGTCTACCCTAATGACATACAAATTGGCCTCGATCAATGATCCCTTAACAAGGAATTTGATGGTTTCGTATGCAATTATAATATGCATTGCACGGGAAGACAACAATGAGGTACATGCAATGCTCATTGATTACGAAAAGGTTTGCCCAAGAAGGCCTCTACACCGCGGTTTTGACCATCCGTATGGGTAGAATTTCTAAGCCTAATAAGCCGCTAGCGAACAAGAAAGGAAAGGTAAGGGTAAAGTCGATAAGGGAAAACAAGTTATGACTTATCGCCAAGAACCCAAGAAGTACCCTCCCAAAAAGCGTGAGAATCCGAAGAAGGATCAGCTTGTCATCACCGCACCGAGGTTGGACACCGGAAGAGGAATTGTCCATTGTACCTTGATGAGTTGCGCAATAAGAGGTATAAAAATACCGGCGCCGCCGACTTGTGTACTCTTTGATGATAGAATTATTTGCTTTTCCTCATAAAATAAATTCACGGTATATGATATCGATGTGGTATTCACATATGTAATACACTGCAGGACTTAGAGGAGCAAGGAAGCTTGCCTATGGACGACAATACCGCACGCTGGTAATGGAGCACATGCGGTCGTTGAAGCTATAGGCACGCTTTGATTTAGTTTTACCTTCGGGTTTAGTATCGCATTAAACGATTGTCATTACGCACCTTCCATTGTTAGGGGTGTCGTTTCGCTTCCTTGTTAAAAGATATTGGTTTCGTTCATACATTTACCGATTATGGAATTTCTTTCTTTAAATGATGTTTTTACTTTAATGTTATTCCAAAGAAATGGTGTGTTTGAAATTGATTTGCATGATAATGTTGTTGATAAAATAATTACATCTTTAGCATCAATAATAAAAGAATCAAAAGTGATTTGGATTCTTCATTTCTTTGGCATTGTAGACTTGCTCATATAGGCAAGAAACGCATGCAACAAATTTGCAACACGATGGGCTTTTGCAAGACATCAATGATGAATCATTTGATAAATGCGAATCTTGCATATCCGGAAGATGACCAAGAAACCTTTACAAATAGTTTAGAAAGGGCTTCGATCTTCTTGGTGTGATACATACTTGACGATGTGGACCACTAAGACATGTGTCAAGAAAGGGTGCTAGCTACTTCTTAACCTTTACCGATGATTTCATCGTTATGGTTATGTTTATTTACTTAAACATAAACATGAAGTCTTTGAAACATTTAAGGTTTTAAAAGTGAAGTAGAACCGCAACTAGGAAAGAAGATTAAAGCTCTTCGATCCGATAGAGGTGGTGAATATTTAAGCCAAGAGTTTAAAGATTATCTAGTGGGTGTGGTATTGTCCAAGAACTCACATCTCCTTATACTCCACAACAAAATGGTGTATCCGAGAGAGGAATCGTACATTGCTAGACATGGTGCGATCGATGTTTAATCTTACTACTCTTCCCTTATCCTTTGGGATTATGCTTTGAAACTATCAGCATATTGAATATGGTTCCAACTAAGAAGGTTGATAAGACTCCTTATGAAGTGTGGTATGGAAACCTCCCAACTTGTCTTATTTAAAGGTCCGGGGTTGAGGCGTTTGTTAAACGCGACTCTGCGATAAGTCGCAACAAAGATCTCGTTAAGTGTGTCTTCGTAGGATACCCAAAGGAAACGATGGGTTACTACTTACTTTCCACCGAAACAAAGTAATTGTTGCTAGGTATGGAGACTTTCTTGAAAAGGATCTCATATCTCATGAATTCAAAGGAGAGTTTATGATCCGAAGATGATCAAGAAGACACAACACCTTCTCGAGAACACTAGCCAACCTCAAGTAGAACCCGAAAGTCCAGGCGTTCCATCCGAGATTGAAGTGGTTCCCATTCGAGATCCGCAAGGACTACGCGTGCACTGAAATCCTATGTCTCAACGTAGAAGCCGAGGAAAATATGTTAGGGGATCTCGTGAACCCGCTAACTATAAAGTCGCCATGATGAGTCCCGAAAAGGAAAAATGGTGAGTTGCAATGAATGGGAAATGCAATCCATGAAAGACAATGAAGTCCGGATAGAGGTTGACTTACCTCCAAATGCTAAGGTAGTTGGAAGTAAGTGGCTCTTTAAGATAAAGACCGACATGGATGGCAATGCACACACCTATAAAGCTCGCCTTGTAGCTCAAGGTTATACTCAAACCTACGGGTAGATTACGAGGATACATTTTCTCCGTAGCGCATATTAGAGCTATTAGATTCTTATAGCCATAGCTGCGTACTATGACTATGAGATATGGCAAATGGATGTCAAAACCGCCTTTAAACGGCCGCCTAGATGAGGACATCTATATGGCGCAACTCAAGGGTTTGTGAATCCAAAGTTTCGAAAGTGTATGCAAACTTCAAAGATCCATTTATGGGTTGAAGCAAGCATCAAGGCAATGGAACAAGAAGTTTGATGAAGAAATCAAGAAATTTGGTTTCACTCAAAATCTTGATGAGCCATGTGTATCACAAAGCTAGTGGGAGTAATGTTATTTTCCTTGTCTTATATGTCGATGACATATTGATCATGGGAAAAGACATTCCAAGTATGCAAGATGTAAAGTCTTATCTTGAGAGTGCTTTTCTATGAAGGACTTAGGGAAGCAAGATTTATTCGGGAATCAAGATCTACGAGATAGATCAAGGCGGTTAATTGGACTAAGCCAAAGTGCTTACATTGATAAAATATCAAGAGATTTAGTATGCAAAATTCCAAGAAGGGATATTTGCCGATGCAAGTTGAACATGGTTTAAGTAATAAACTTTGCGCCAACACTGGCCGAGGTGGAATACATGAGGAAAGTTCCTTATGCTTCGGTACCGTAGGATCTATCATGTATCTTGTGAGATGTACAAGGCCCGATGTATGTTTCACAAAACATTACCAATCGGTATCAACGTAACCAGTGTGAAACATCGGCAGTCGTTAAGAACATTCTTAAGTATCTAAGGGCTACTAAAGAAATGTTTCTAGTGTATGGAGGAAATCCATGCGTAACTTGATGTTCTGTGTTTTTGCGATCGTCATTCCAAACCGATAAAGATGATACGAAGTCTCGATCGGGTTATGTCTTTGTCATTAATGGAGGAGTAGTTGATTGAAGAGCAAGAAGCAAACAATGGTTGCGATGTTCATTACGTGTCGAGTACATAGTCGCTTGTAAGTCGCGATGGAAGTCGTTGATTAGGAAATTCATTTCGGACTCGAGTAATGCCTCAATCGAATTACCTTTAAATGTGTATTGTGACAACTCTCACGCAATAACATTTGCCAATGAGCCCGGAGTCATGAAGGCGCCAGACATTTTCCTCGTCGATATCACTATGTTCGAGAACAAGTCGACATAGGTGAAATCAATCTACTCAAAGTTCATACAGATGAAAATCTAGTCGATCCCTTTACGAAGCCTTTGCCAAAAGATAAACTTACCCACCATGCCGATGGGATAGGACTTCGCTTAGCTAGTAGTTTCATGCGATCCGTGATTAGTATTTGGATAAAGGATGTTATGAACAAATATTACTTTAATGAAATAAAATAGTTGTTTATGTTTATTTTCATTTTCTTAATATTATATCCTATATTTGCATGTTTAATCCGTGAGTAACTTATGTTATTCTAAATAGTCCGTTGTCGGATCAATGATGTGGGAATGTCATTGAATTAAGACAACTGAGTTTTGGTAGAATATACTTTTAAAGTATATTGATGCGTGGGACATACCAGATTCACATGATATTCAATGAATTGAATATAGACTCATCCCAACTTTACATGATGATACTTTTGGATTTTATCATTAAGTATATCATGAAGTGTTTATCCTCGAGACTTGAGATACCGGATAACCGATATGAATGTAGTGCATTTGTGTAAGATAGTCTAACGCTATCCGTGGCGGTAGTTATAAGGGCTATTTTCTAAGTGTTGCAAAATTCATGACTTATGTTTGTAGTCAAGAGAATTTGTTCCTTTGAATTTGTTTCAAAGCATAATACTATATTTGGGCCCTCGTAGGGTTGACAAGATGTTTGTATGGCCATACCCAAGATCTATCTCGAATACGCTCGATGATTTGGTAATCTTGTTCAATCATATACAACGAAATGTAATATTAACTTATGAAATGACTTGATCCATATTCATAGTTAATGTAGTATTAGTAGCAAAAGGATAAGTAAAATGATGAATCATTGAATGGTTTTTCCAGGAGACCATGAACGATTCGATCCGGGGCGTTGCGTGTGAAAGCTAGACTCACCAATGTCATTACTATATTTAGTAATATCCAAGTGGGAGCCGAAAGGTTTTAATGGATATTTAAATAATAGTATGTCCGGATTCGAACTCGAGACTTCGGATTGCACACATTATGTATGAGAATTGATGTACATAATTATTATAAATAAAACGTTATTATTATTAATTATTAATCACTAAATAAAACATAACGATAGTTAAATAATTAACGAGGTTTGGTTAACGGTCGTTAAATATTAACTAGAAGGACTAAGAATGAAATTAGAAGTCGGGAAAGTTCTAGAATCCCTTTTGGGATTGAATGACCGATCGGTGGGGGGGTTTCCAAACCCAATCCCACTCAAACTTGGACTCCAAGATATGTTAACTATAAATACAAATCAATGTATTCATTATTGACTAACCTTGGATCACTTTGATAACCTAATTTCTCTCCTCCTCCTCTCCTCTTTGTGTGGCCGGTCGAATACCCTTACCCTAAGGGTTTTCGATTTTTGCTTAGCTCAAAGATAAAGTGTTTGGTTTATTAGTGATTCAAGGAACTAGCTTCTCCACATCAAATCGCTATTAGTACGTGTGTACAAGAACGAAGTACAAGCACACTTGAGCTTGTAATCCTTGGTGGTCGATTTTTTTGGGTTGGACGATTTGTATAAACCCTAGTTTAGGGTTTTGGGTTTTGTTACTTGATCACATAATCGTTTGATTGCTTGAATTGCTAAAAGGTACGCACTTTCTTGTTTGGTTAATTAATTACATATATTATTCCTATAGTCTTCCGCTGCTTGCTTTGATGATGTATTTGTTTTATGTATAATTGTTATGAGTATAAAATTCCAACAGAGGTTGCATGTCTTTTTAAGTTTCTGTAAAGGGGAGTCAAATAGCAACTGAAGTAGAAGCGGTGATTGATTAAAACAGAACTCAGCCTTATTTACTTCATTGTGTTTTGTCTTGCAGCTTGGACAGGCTCTCTCAGCACAAGACCGGATATTCTACCGACTGTATATCGTACTGAGCTTGCTAAACTACAGGTACATACCTGATAACTATTTAACTTATAAGAAGCGTATTTTAGTTTTTTATAACTGATCACCCTCGCTATTACCATTATTTGTTTACCAGGATCATATACCCCATTTTCAACCAAAGTTACCATACGTTCTATTGAAACTTAATTGGGTGCTCCTATCTCACAACTATTTGCAGACATCAGTCCAGAGCCTATGTCTGCAACATCTTTAGGACAAGTGTATAAAGGTTAGATAGTTTGACCTTGTGAAGAGGAGAAGTCACTTTTTTGCGCTTTTTTTTGAGACATAAATCGTAGGGGATTTCTACTCCGTATGTTAATCTAATACTATCTGCATGCAGGGGAGCTAGCTAGCAGCTGTAAAGGTGTATGCCACTTTGAATAACCCTTGATGCCTTGTTATTTAACATGATTGGGGGCCAATTAAAGAGATTTGCTAACGCGAGGAAGGATATAATTGTAGCAGTTAATGAGGCGGTGAGTCTTATAATCGAAAATTATGGCAATGGAATGTACCTTTCTATGTATGCTTCGTATGATTTGAACGCGTTCAACTTCATTTACATACATAACCCAAGACTCTGATTGAATAGGTCAGGCATATGTTTGAAGACATCGATGACATTCTTGAGGGACAGAATTGTAAGCTGTTTGCTTCTCTGTATGGTTTCCGTGACTGTAAGTGATCTCCAGTTTGTAGGTCTTTTTTTAGTAATAACGAGTGTGGAAACCGCCGATGCGCCGGGATTGCCTTTGTAGACGGAATTTGGAACCGATGAATGACCGAAAATTTGTTTGGATATTTATTTGGTTAGTCCTCAAGGACCGACTTTGCAAATACAATTAAAACCTTAGGGACTATTTTCGTGGCTACAAAGGACTTACTTTGTAACGACACTTAAACCTTAGGGACTATTTTTGCCAAATTGCTATAGATAGTTATTAATTCTACAGGACTTACTTTGCAACGACACTTAAACCTTAGGGACTATTTTTGCCAAATTGCTATAGATAGCAATTAATGCTAAAGGACTTACTTTGCAACGACACTTAAACCTCAAGGGCTATTTTTGCCAAGATGCTAAAGATAGCATTTAATGTGTTGGCTTGTTACTGTTTTCTTCCCCGCCTTTTAGTATATAACGAGTGTGGAAACCCGCGCGATGCAGCGGGATTGCTTTTGTAGACGTGAATTTGGATAGGGACTATTTTTGCCAAATTGCTATAAAGGACTTACTTTGCAACGACACTTAAACCTTAGGGACTATTTTTGCCAACTTGGACTTACTTTGCAACGACACTTAAACCTTAGGGACTATTTTTGCCAACTTGCGAAAGTTAGCAATTAATGCTTGACACATGGCATGTGAAGAGAGCATGTCTTGCCTAATAGTATATATGATAATATAGCAATAGTAATTGTTGCAACACAAGAGAAAGATACCTTCACCAATGAAAAATGGGTTAAAGTTCCAACAATATATTGGAACTACACCCGAAAAACGTGCATACAATGGAATGGCTTGATGTTATTAAGCTTAATAATGATGCTGCATTTAGGGATGCATCTTTAAACTGAAAAGAACTAATAGATAAGGTGTCAAGAACATTCAGAGTTATTATTTATTTTTATTTTTTTGTATTATTTTTTATTAAACTCCTTCTCAGATAAATTTGTGTTCATATTATTTACTGAATATAGTTTTATAGGGACTGTATTGCTCCTTGATGCAATTACTTGAGGTGGGGTTGTTAGAGCACCTTCGACCGTCATCAACTTCACCTTCCTTAGAAAACATCGACTCATCTATCTCCGTAAGCTCTTTTCATTTTTATTTTTCATTAAGTCAACTCTCATTTTCTTAGAACGTGACTTTGATGATGCAAAACAGATTTTTTGAACTCTAAAATGATCAAATCGTAAAAGCCATAATCGTTGTATACAAACACAAATAACTAATTAATGGGATTGCAAATTTAAATTACAATAACCAGTTTTATAACCTATAGATGTTAGCAGACTTTACCTGGGTCCCGGGAGCTTGTCATCTTCCATTAGTTTCAGTATAATCAAGACACGTCTGATCACTTGTTCCATGATAGAGACAACCCCGCCCAAAAAAATTTATCCTCATAATAGGTTGAATGGTAGCATATCCGAACTTCAGGGATGTTCTCACTGTAAGATCCTCTATGCTGGACCACAGATGTAAACAACTCTTTAGCATGCTTGAGGAGCAAGCTGATGTAGTCTCGGCTGCAACTTCTGTTCCAGCATTAGTATCGTGCATTTGTATAAGATGTCTTTTCTCGATCATAACTTCAGGTCTATCCCAGCATTTGAAGATCAGAATGATGATACGGAGGAGAACCTAATTATCACTGAGGATGATGTGAAAAAGGCGGTAGAAGAAGAAGAAGAAGAAGAAGAAGAAGAAGAAAGGAGACGGAAAGAGATTGAGGATGCTAAAAAGGCTGAAGAGGAAAGACTGCTCAAAGAAACCGATACCTACATCCAAGACAATTCTGAACACCACCCCGAATCTTCTTCTACTCCATCTAAAGACTCTTCTACAATTCCTAAATCATCAACTCATTCATCACCTCCACCGACACAATCAACTAACAAATCGATCAAGAAAACAGCTGACACATGTATGTCACATGCCAAGATCAAAATTCAGAATGCAGTGAAGAAATCTCGATTGAAGAGAGATAACAAACTTCAAGAAAAAGTTAACACACTCACGAGCCTTGTCACTAACTTAACGAATCAAATGGCTGGCATTCAACAATCAAAGAAAGAAATTGATAAGTTCCTCACCAAAGATGTTCAAGGAGATATGGATAAGCTGATCATTAAATATGTTGAAACCTTCCTACAGAAGTGTTAGTTTTATGGATATAAATTAGTAGTCGTGAGTTAGGATCGAACTCGAGACCTATGGGATTGCACGCGTTGCGTATGAGATTTAATTATATTAAGTCACAAAATATTTATATGGTCGAACTAAGAAAAAGGAAGGGGTTGAGTGTCGAGTTTTTAAACTTAAGGAGGTGCTTGCAATGACTTGTTAGACAAGGTTTAATGCTATATATATACACACCCTTTTGGTCTTTTGGTCTTATTCATACAGATAAGGAAAAGACGATCAAACAACCTTTCGCTAGATATATTATATTGAATCTGAGATATCTTTCTTAGTCAATATGATGTACATGCCATGCATGCATATTCACACGCATGTCATGTGCATGATTTTCATGCCTTTTGTTGGCGTATATGTCCGGAAGACATGCAGTCCGGCAACATCGTTGGCCAGACGGCATTGTCTAAACCGTCCGGACGTCAAATAACAGTATCCAGTTTTCAAGGGATTCTCACCACGTGGCCTATCAACTAGGGTGGCTATAGGCTTGCAAGCGGGTAATATAGGTCTCACAAACAAAGGTGTATCTACAAAGAATGAAGGTACATAGTTGGGGTAGTATAAATACCCCAACACATTTAATGTTTCGATATAAATACACACACTCACATCAACCATCGCATTTATTACCATCTTTACCCTCCACCTTACTTTCACGCCGGAGCTTGGTCCCGACACCGTCGAGTAAGGCTAACGTGTGTTGCTTATTGTGCAGGAAGGAACACTTATTTCCTCCGGCACCATTGATTGAAGTCGAACTCTCCAGCCTAACCGGATAGCGGGAATTTGCTTCAACAAATTGGCGCCATCCGTGGGACTTGTTATTCATTCTACCAGAGAATTGGATGGCAGGTTCGCAACCACCACCTCCGCCTGAACCCAACTCCCCTCCGGAAAACATAGGCGGGAGTGGAGTCTTCAATAGGCAAACCTCCGGAATACCGGAGCAACTACAAGCCCAGATGGCATCTTTAGAGACCATCCTCAGAAATTACAATGCAACCGGGCCCGGAGTCATCAAGCCTATCCGGCTCTCTTTCGAGGAAGAAGACGAGCAAGAGGAGGGTGCCGAACCAAACCCAAAGGATGATCTCAGCAAACCCCATAAAGAAATTGCTCGATCACCCTTTACACGAAGAATAGTAGAGTTTGCTGGCCCGAAGTGCATCATGCCCACCAATCTAAAACTATACGATGGCTCGGCTGACCCGGACGATCATGTCAACCGCTTCGTGGGAGCAGCGAATCAAGGAGAATGGCCAATGCCGGTGTGGTGCCGAATGTTCCAGAGAACTATGGACGGGCGACAGTGGTCGGGTTCAAAGAATTGGGCCGGGTAGCATTGACAATTGGGACGAACTCGGGAGCAGTTCATCGGCGTGTTTGCTCTCACGACAAAAACACGAAGATCCTACAAAATCACCCGGATTGTCGACAAAGCCACGAAACACTACCGGCCTTCAAAGAACGGTGGACCGACGAGGCTATCGGATACTGGGGTTCCCGAACTCATGAAGATATCGGCGTTCATGAATGCTCATCGGTGCCTCGATTTGGCTAAGAAGTTCTCTGATCGGTCCCAAAATCAGGAAAGAAATGATGACCAGGGTAGACGATTATATCCGGGCGGAAGAGGCTTATAAGAACACCGAGCTGCCAAGGGGAGAAACCCATGACCTATCCCTGAAGCCAAGCAGTCAAGTCTCAATAGATAGGAATCTCAGGGGAGGATTCAATGACAGGAAGAGGGGCGACCGAGGCCTTGGGAAAGGAATGATTCTCGACAGAGAGAAGTCTTCTCCCCTTATGTCTCTCCAAAAGTCGAAGCACGACCCGAAATGAATTCGAGGCATGCGACTTCAATAAACATGATGGTTCTCGGATCTTGCTCTCCGGCCTTACTAAACAGCCCAAAGAAATACTTTCCACGAACACCACCTAAACTTACCCCACCACCCCGCTACAAGGGAAGCCAACAAAGAAAATGAGGATCGGTTCAGTGAATATCATGGAGAAAGAGGCCATCTCACCAATGATCATATCATTTAAAAGGCAATTGGAAGTGGCCTCGAATCGGGGAAGTTAGATCACTTGGTTAAGAATGTCCAGCAAAAAGGAAAGGAAAGGAGAGGTCACAATGGAAAAGGAAAAGTGATCAACATGGTCCGTCAATACTCGGAGTATCGTAAAAGAAAGGGCAGTTTCTATGATGAAGACTGGATGAATATCCCTATATCCTTCCCCCATGTAAACACGGACGACCTGTCTGACGAGCCGTTAATCGTGGAGGCCGAAATAGAAGGATATTTTGTAAGGAGGGTGTTCGTAGATGAAGGCGCCTCCGTCTAAGTCATGTATGAACATTGTTTCAGGAACTTTTGTCCTTCCATCCAATCTCGGCTGCAAGGAACTAGTTCTCCGTTGGTAGGATTCTCTGGCGAAGTCATCCGGCCGATAGGGAAGAAAGAACTAGAGGTACGCATGGGGGATCATGGCCTGTTCCGGACGGTGATGATGACGTTCACTAGGTGAAATCGCCTTTATCCCTACAATATAACTTGGGCGAACGGGTCTCAAAGAATTAAGAGCCATACCTCTACCATCCATGCAATGATGAAGTTCCCCACTCCGGAAGGGATAGCTACTCACGATCGCCAAAAGAGCGGTAGTCATGGAATGTAGGAGATTCGAGGAAGGCAGGACCCTGAGAAGTCGCTTCTTCCGAGAGGAAATAGAAACTTGGGATCAAGAAACTCAAGAAGGTCAAGAACAAGCGGAAGACATCCTAGTTAACGCACCTACCCGAGCAACGAGTAACCATAGGAACCAAGTTCTCGCGAGGGCCGGAGGCAACTAATCGATATCTTGAGGAAGAACAAAGATATTTTTGCTCGGGCCGCAGACATGACCGGGTGCCAAGACGCCTCATCTGACTCTCTCTGCGTGAACATCTCCGACACACCGGTGGCCCAAAAAAGGAGAATATTCTCGCGAGAAAAGAACCAAGTGATCAACAGAGAAGTGGAGGAATGGGTCAAGGCCGGCATTGTCCGCCCGGTAAGGTAGCCGACATGGATATCTAATCTCGTGTTGGTTAAGAAATGTGACTAAGTCGGAGAATGTGTATTGACTTCAAAAATCTGAACTCCTCATGCCCCAAGGATTACTATCCTTTGCCGGAGATAGATTGGAAGATTGAATCCGTCATCGGGTATAAGTGTAAGTGCTTCCTTGACGCCTACAAGGGTTATCACCAAATCCAGATGAATAGGGACGATGAGGAAAAAATGGCATTCTACACAGACCGAGGAACATCTCGCTATACAAAATGCCATTCGGATGAAGAATCTTTGGGCAACCTATCAACGATTGGTAGACTTCGCTTTCAATCACGCCTAGGAGAAATTTGAGGCATATGTGGGCGACATGGTCATAAAAAGCGAGAATGTAACGAGAAATGATCGTGATATCGCTGAAACCTTCGACAAACTTAGGAAGATAAACATGAAGTTGAACCCGTGAAAGTGTTCTTCGGGTGGAGGAAGGTAAATTCCTCGGCTATATGGTGACATCGGAAGGAATAAGGGCCAACCCAAGGAAAACAAAGGCTATAATGGAGATGAAATCTCAAAACCTAAAAGAAATGCAAAGCTCGAGTGGGAAGCTTGCGACTTTAAATAGATTCCTATCTAAGTCGTGGAAAGAGCTCTCCCTTTCTTCGACACGCTAAAGAACATCACTAAAGAAAACAAGGACGAATACCGATGGACGAAGGAAGCCGAGTTGGCTTTTCAGGAGATGAAGAGGTTGATACTCGAATTACCTTCTTTATCCACACCAAAGCCGAAAGAACAACTGTTCATATATCTCTCGGCTTCAATAGGAGCCGTAAGTGCGGTACTCCTGGTAGAAAGAAACGGGAGACAGTTGCCGGTGCACTATGTTAGCCGGACGCTACATGAAGCGGAGAAATACTACGCCCCTATAAAGAAGTTAGCTTTGTGTCTGCTGCACGCATCCAGAAGGCTGAGGAGGTATTTCGAGGCTCACCCCATCCGGGTCATAACTGATCAACCCATCAAGCAAATACTGAATAAACCGGAAGTCTCGGGAAAATTAGCCAAATATGTTGTGGAGCTAGGAGCATACAATATCACTTACACCCCTCGCAACGCAGTCAAGGGACAAGTGCTGGCGGATTTTCTAACAGAAGTACCGGTAGAATCTAGATGTAGGAACAGTTCGAACGTGATGGAAATAGAGGAAGGAGAATGGTTGTTATATACAGACGGAGCCTCAAATAGTAAGGGATCCGGAGCGGGTTTAGTTCTCATCGGCCTGCACAAGGTAGAATCGACCTACGCCTTGGCTAAACTTTCCTAGCACCAACAACGAGGCAGTATGAGGCCACGCTGGCCGGCCTCGGGATCGCAAGAAAACTCAAAATCAAAGCTTTAAGCGTGCGGTAGATTCAAAGCGGTGGCGGTCGGATCAATGGGGAATTCACAACACCAAGGAAAGCATGCAGAAGTACTTAGCCCAAGCAAGGAAATACGTATCCGGCTTCCAAAATTTTAAAATTCGCAACATTCAGGGCCCAAAATCGGGCGGATATATTAAGTAAGCTAGCGTCAGTGGCCTTCGATCACCGACCAAAAAGTGCTCGTAGAAGTCCCGGAAAGGCCGTCAAGAGATGAAGAAGTAGTTAATACCATAGTAGAAGAGAAGCGGACAAGCGGATGGCCGATCATCAAGTGTCCGAAAGAGGCGCGTGGCGGAGGATCCCAATGAGGCTAGAAGCTTAAGAATGAAGATTCCGCAGATGTTATGGAAGAAGGTGTCCTCTTTAAGAAAGGTTACTTGGTACCGATGATGAGATGTGTAGGGTCATTCTGTGCAAATTACATAATCCGGAAGTGCATGAAATTTCTTTGTGGGATGCACGCGGGGAGGACCGTTGGCCAAACTTATGAGGCAAGGATATTATTGGCCTACCATGCACCGGGATACCCGAGAAGAAATCGAAATGTGACTCTTGTCGATACACTCTCGGTACCCAAACTACCCAAGACGCCACCGCGTCCATCATGTCCCGTGGCCCTTCTACCAATGGGGAATGGACGTGTTAGGCCCTTTCCTAGGAAGCACCCGCCGCATCAAATATGTGATTGTGGCAATTGACTATTTTACTAAGTGGATAGAAGCGAAGCCGTTAGTCAAGACGACGGGCAAAGATGTCATAAAATTTGTGTCGAAAATATTGTATGCGGTATGGTTTGCCGAGGATCATAGTCACTAACAATGGAACCAATTTAGTAAATGACCCATTCAAGAAATGGTGCGAGGGTTAAAGATCAAACAAATAAACACAGTAGTTGCGCATCCGCAAGCTAATGGACCGTAGAACGGCAAACCAAGCCTCGATGGATGGGATAAAACAAGGTTAGGAAGGAGAGAGCGGGATGGCTAGATGAGTCGCCCAACGTTTTATGGGCGCACTTGACGACTCTCAAAACATGCAACGGAGAAACCCTTCACTGACGTATGGCGGTGGTCAGTAATCCCAGCGAAATAGGGATGCCCACACACCGGACGATGATGTTCCGGAAGATCATAATGAGGAGCAACAACGCTGAATTTAGACCTCTTACAAGAAAGAAGGAAAATGTTGCCATCCAAGCTAAATACAAGACAAGTGGAACAATACTACAATCGGAGAGTTAAGCCAATGAATTTCAAAATAGGGATTTTGTCTCCGAAAGAATGAAGCAATCCGGGTGAAAAATCAAGGAAAGTTAGGACCTAATTGGGAAGGGCCCTATCGTATAATAGGAGCAAGTGAGAATGGCTCTTATAAGTTGCAAACAATGGAGGAGAAGGAAGTCCCCGAGACCTGGCACGCTATAAATCTTAGAAATTGCTTCTTATAGTTGCTATTGTGACAGGAATCCTATTGTCATTATGTAACCCGAAAGGACTATGTAAGATCAATTAAATGATGAAAGTTTCCTGCGGTGGGAAACAATTTTCCAAAACCGATGTGATAATATAACGATTCGACGGTGGCCCCGTCGAGTATGAAAAATAACAACCGATGTGATAATACTGATGATTCCGATGGTCGGCCCCATCGAGTATGAGAAGTAAAACTAATGTGATAATATAACGATTCCCGACGGTGGCCCCGTCGAGTATGAAAACATACATCTACCCAAGTGATGGATGCCCTCTAACTTCATGAGGATGCCCGGAAACCGGATGCATGGCCTACGCGGCCGGATGCCTTTAGAATAACCTAAGGAAGACATCTACCTAAGTGATGGATGCCCTCTAACTTCATGAGGATGCCCGGATGCACGGCCTACGCGGTCGGATGCCCTTAGAATAACCTAAGGAGGACATTACGAAACCAAAAGAAAGAAAGAAAAGGCAAAAGGAATACATGTCAAGCAAAAAAGAGATTCATTCACAAAACTAGTTAACGTAAACAAGCATTGTTAATTATTACAACGACATTATACGAATAATTGTTCACAAAATACAAGTCCTAAGAGTGTCCGGACTTAAGCATTCTCCTCCGCAGCATCTACCGGAGTCTCGGTGGTATGAGGAGCCTCGGATGGGCCGGGAGTGTCCTTTCTGATAGGAACCTCTGGCTCCAGGTTCATTAGATCCCCCAAGGGCAAACGGCAAGAGTCGGCAAGCTTCTGAATAAAGGGATACTCGACCAAAGAGTTTGTCATATTCACCCTCCACAAGTTCGAGCATCCTGCTGACCTTCGGATCTTTTGCAAAGCGACCTCCGTCTCTTCCTCGGTCCTATTAACCTTGGCCCCGGTCACAAACCCCGCTTGGTAGGTCAAGTCGTATACTTTAGCCATACTCTTTTTGTACTCGGCGCCCCAAACAACCGACTTAGCGGTAGAAGGCAATAGCATCCGGACAACGATGCTCGCTTAACCACCTCGCTGAGCAACCTCGGCCACCAACTTGCCGCTTTCCACTTGCAGAGTGACTAGAGATTGGTCTCGATACCAACTCACTTTCCAATTTCCTTATTTTTTCGGCTCGAGAATCGAAGTCTCCAACCACTCATTTCGGTCTCGAGTTACCTGTCAACATCTTCCTCCAAATCCTTCTCTCTAAGATCGGCTTTCGGATCGGAGTCTAGTTTCCTCAACCCTCCGTCAACCTTTCATTCTCACCTTGGCGGCGAGGAGTTTCTCCATGAGCCCCCGGCAACCTTTGTGAGCTTCGTTCAAGTAAAAGTAACCGTTAGAGATCCCCAACCTCCTTAGCAATTAAGCCAGGCTATCACACTTTTCCCAAAATCTTCAGACGCCCGCGAATGAGATCAATATTGTTTACCGCTCCAAAGCCTCCTCTCGGTAGGAGTGGCAACGTTGTCAATCATCTCTCGAAGACCGATATGTATTTATCCGGACGTCGTCGCGGAGACCCCACTGGGAGGAAAACATTGGTAGCCTCATCTACAACGAAAAGCAAAAGAGATAGTGAGGAAAAACTTTAATAAGTAGGACATGGACGAAAGTAAGATCAAAGCATACAGATCCAACAAACCCTCTCAATGTGGTGGGACCGAGCCACGAGGCGATTAGCCCGGAGGACGGCAAAAAGTAAAGTTAGCAATTAGAAGTGATAAAATGAAAGAGGTCCGCGTATGTTTCAAATGCTTACCTTGAGTTGCGAAGAGAGGGTTCACCGGAGGAATCGGGCCCCTTCTTCTTGAGATAACGGCCTGTTGCAATTGATCGCCGCCTCGCCTTCATTTTCACCCATCCTTCCCGAGCCACGGCTACACCCCACCATGGCTGCAACAATGGGCGTCCCTCGTCAATGTGAGGTTTAGATTCGCCTCTTGTTCATTCGGATCGCTTGGTTTAGGGATCCGCATTTACCAACGGAGAGCTCAAGAAAACTGCTCAACAAACCCGTCCTTCTTTTCTTCTTCTTATTTTATGCCTTGGATGTGCCCTCACCACCTTCCTCTTGGCCACCTCCCTTTCTTTTTCTCCACGGCTTCCTCTCCTTTTTCCCTAGCCGCCACCACATCCGGATCGACTTCCTCCGCCTAATGGCTAGGAGGTCCTTAGGGGAATGGGTTCACCCACCTGAAGGGATCCGTGGTTCTTTTGGTACCTCCGGTTTGGGTCAACGACGGCCCTTTACTCACCACTTGTATCGTCCCATTCGGGAGCTCAAGATATTCGGACATCCGACAACCGCAAGAAAAAGATTGTTAAAGACAAAACACAAGATAATAAACACGGAAAAACCTATGGCACAAGACAAATAATTACAATGACCTCGGCATCCTTTAGAAGAGGCTCGAACCCGGATTCTTGAAGACCAAAGATAGATGGCACATCCATAACAGACTTATGGTGGGTTTCCTTAGGAAAATGAGGGTACCGCTTTCGACTTCTCGGCATCCCGCTCGGAAAACCGTGCAGGTAAGGATCCGTTATCTTGGAGTCTTTGTGCCTCAGGGCCATGGCATCTTGGATCGCCCTACGGTCAATCAAGAAAAAATTTCCTTCCGAAGCTTAAGGCGGATAGCACTTCCTTAAAACATTTATAAGCCTTTTACCCGTTCTACTCGAAGAAAACCAAGGTGCCCGCTGCACAAACGGTAAAACGCACGGAACAAGGAGACCCTGGACGAATGCCCAAACTATAACACCTAATTTCAAAGGGTCACTCGGTTCAAACCCAAGGGAACCAAGCGAGAAAAATGAACCCTAAAATGTCTAATCACGTTTAGCGTAAAGGTCGAAAGAATCCTAACACCTTGGTATCCAATCTTGAGGATATATGCCAATTGTATCCACCGAGTTGGTCCATTGTCATACTATCGGGAGGAAGGCGGGGCGAAGGTCACGGGAATACCATATTATATGATTATATTGTCTAGCTCGGATTGTGTCGCTTAGATGTATAAATATGCATATCGAACTTGAACTACTAGAAGGTTGGATAGCCTCGGCCGAGATAGGGTTACTCGTTCTTGATCACTTGTTCGGCCATTACTAAAAGGATGCGGAAGGATATACAAATAATTACAGGGGAAGAACGAGACGAACCTTATAAACTCGAAGAAGATATTGGGAGCGAGAGCAATGTAAAAAGTCGAAAGATGTGTGAGAAAATAAGCGTGGTAAAAGCATTTATATAGGCGGGAAAGAAACCTAGCAGTCGCAAGTGTCCCATCATCGAAAAGGAGACGTGGCTCAATCTTGCCCGTCCACGTCAATCTTGGAAGACGGAATACACGGATGAAAGCCCATTAGGCAGTCAAAGCCCATCGAATGTTCCCAAAACCACAAATGTTATTAAGGCCAGGCGAGACACTTCAAAAGGCATCTTTTAGGAACATTACATACTCTCAGTATTACACCACGGTTTTCACCCGGTAATCCATTCTTGGGGGACATGTTGGCGTATATGTCCGGAAGACATGCGGTCCAAGCAACATCGGCCGGACGACGGCATTGTCTAAACCGTCCGGACGTCAAATAACAATATCCGGTTTTCAAGGATTCTCACCACGTGGCCTATCAACTAGGGTGGCTATAGGCTTGCAAATGGGTAATATAGGTCCCATTGCGAACGAGTGTATCTACAATAATGAAGGTACATAGTTGGGGTAGTATAAATACCCCAACACATTTAATGTTTCGATATAAATACACACACTCACATCAACCAACGCATTTATTACCATCTTTACCCTCCACTACTTTCACGCCGGAGTTTGGTCCGGACACCGTCCGTAGCGAGGCTAACGTGTGTTGCTTATTGTGCAGGAAGGAACACTTATTTCCTCCGGCACCGTTGATTGAAGTCGAACTCTCCAGCCTAACCGGATAGCGGGAATTTGCTTCAACACCTTTCTTTACATATTGCATATACATGTTCAACAGATGCAAGTAAAGTTGTTGACTATATATATTTATTATATTAAAGCTAAACCTTGTTTGTTGTATGCTTTAATTGTGACTTGAACTAGCATTCTAATTAAATCGCTAACAATACGCGCGTACATGATCGTAGAGAAATCCTACTTTGGATTTTGGTGATTTACACTATTTGACTTTATTAAGTCGACTAGCACTCAAACCCTAATTAGGGTTCATCTCAATTGCTAGTTTGTGGATTTGATTCTTGTTCGGCTAGAATCAAGAAAATGTACGCATATTCTTTTATGTTAATTAATTGTTCATTAATAAATCCTATACGCTTCCGTTTGAATACTTTGATGTTTTGTGGTTATTTATTTAAATGTCATATTATTTAATTCCAACAGTGGCATCACGAGTCATTGGTTTTTAATGAGTAATTAATTACATAAACGCTGTAAATAAAACAAATAATTGTATGTTGTTTGATATGGTTAATCTAGGGTTTATGTTTATTATTGTTTGGTCGATTTTTTTATGAATGGGCGTACTTATTTTTTTATAATCCACATACATAATTTTTTAGGGTTTTGAAAATTGTTTGCTAACCTTATTAAAACCTAGAATTAATATATTAGTTACGTGATTAATTCATGAATAATTTGTTATGTGTCATGGAATTTTTTATATGCGATCTTGTGACTATTTGTATAATTGTTATGATGTATCCATGATTATACATGCATGTTAGTCATGGATAATTTACTTTTATATTGTTTAATTGTTAAGAAATATTTATTTACGATAAATCTTGAATTGGGGAAGACTCCAATTCAATATATTAATGAATCAATTATGTGCAATTTGGTATATTAGTAATTATGGGTTTACGCAATCGATTCTTCGATGTATGTGGCTCACTCTCAATTGAGAGAGTGAAAGCCCTAATTAATATATATACATTATTTAACCTAGATATTGATTGTTAATAGGGTTTTATCGAATAAGTTGCATATGGCTACTTGTTTACACGTATAAACTGCTTTTATTATGCATTATTTTTAGTAGTTTATTTTTATTTGTTACTTGTTTGTTTATTATGTTAGACAGTTTTAAGCAAAGGGTAATTTTGAATAGAAAATAATACGGACTAAACAATGGCGAAATTTGATTTGTTTTGGAAGAGTTAAGTTTTCAATAGTTTAATTGATTGGTGACTTTGGTAAATGGTCCGAACGGCTCACCCACTAGAATGAACTATAAAGGGGTTAATAAAGAAGGCGCACAACACACCAAAGGATGTCTAAGGTTATGCTTTAAACTTACCGGTCCTCCTCCTCAGTAAGTTCGAATGGAGCTACTTAGTAAGCCATATCATGTGCAAACTCATCTTAAGGCGAATTAGTTTTAATTCCATGCATCACTTGGTGGTAATTACCCGAAACACTAAGTGTTTACACTTATGCAAAAGTACGGTATAATGGACGATAATTAACACTAAATTCCTTGATTGGTGAACCTAATACCTCAATCAAAACTTTGATAATTTGATCTTTATGAATTGGTAATAAAAAGTTTTTTATTAAATTTATGCTACAAGATGAATGCATGACATCTTTGTACATATTTGATTTGACCACATAAAATCAAAACTAGTACCCTTTTAAATTAAGTTATATGCCATCTAATTAAAATGAACACTTGAAGTTGCAATTTATGTCATGAGAGTACTTGGCTAGATTGTGATGGAGAGGTAAATCTCTATGTAAAGTGAGACCTTACATGGACATATTTGCAGTTCTTTAAGTTAGACACTTAAGATTGAGTAGGAAGTGAGACTTGGACTCAATGGCATAAGATGGGATGAAACATGTTTATATTTGTAATAGCATTGGAAAATATAAATCCCATAATGATCTAGGAGTTGGAAATTGTTTGCCAATTAATGTTCGACAGATTACCTTATTATATGCGTTCGTTGCTAGCGTATCAACTCGATGTAATGAACCTATGATAATTGGATCCTAGTTTTCTAGAAATTTCTATGGTTATATGAATATTACCTTGGGTATTTTATTTTCTTGAAAAGTTTAATTATCGAAAATACTAAAATTGAATTTTGCTAATTCTTTAAATGTATTAATGCAACATTAAACCGTAAACGTAGGTTATTCCTCAGATTGGTAAATTGATCTACACTGTAAGGGTTTTAGTAGAGTCAATCTTACTAAAAGAATAAACCTAGTCCTCTTTTCATAAGAAAGAGTGAGATTCAATCCTATTCTTTTCATGAATGAAGAAAGGTATGATAGGACAATTAGAATTGTCTAAATTCTAAATACATAACTCGTAAGCAAATTTTAATAGTTAAGAAAATTGCATATGTTCCGAAAGTTATTAAATTAGAAGCTAGACTAATTATTTGTATAATTGGTAAAAGACAAACTAGCATATTTTATCTAGTTGTTGTGCTTTGACCATTTAAAAGTACTACTTACAATTATTGGAATAGTAGAACTATTAAGAAAAAATTGCATGCCCAATTATTTCAAGTTAATAGCATTGATGAATAATTCATCATCTACATAGTAGAATACACTCTTTTAGTACATAAGTAATTGTTATGTATGGACTTTCTCAAAAGTGTAGGAAGTAAGCAGAATGTTATTTTCTTTCCGTTAATGAAACACTTTCAATGTTGTCAAATCCGATTGGGAGTGTTGTGTTCTTATTACTGAATAAGGAATTAATGTAATGATCTCTAATTCAGTGGGAGTTACAAGCTTTGTCATCTTGGTAGTAAACCAGATTATCTCTAGAATGTCTTAAGATAATTACTTTCCACTTGTAGACACTTATGTTTTCAAGGATAGTCATGTACGTTTCCTTATTAGACAATGAAGTGGTTCTATATCTACTAGTTATGCTAATATCAATGACACAATAATATTAGTCACATAAACAAACATATGTCGTGTTGTTTATCTGCTACATGATGTTGTTCCATGCACAAGTGGGAGAAATCTATATTGTGTGCAAGGTACAACATATAGGTATATGATTTAATGAATTCTCTTGACTGCAAGGTAAGAGACCAACATTCTAATATAACTTGTACATATCTAATTCAAGAAACACTTGGTGTTGCAATTTACGTTATGTCAGAACTTGGTGAGATTGCAACAACAAAGTAAATCTCTATGTGAAGTCAGACCTTGCATGGACATATTTGCAGTTTCTAAATTAGACAAGTATTTAGAATATGTGTCAAGATGATAGATATAAGACTACTTCAAATTAAATATTTATGTATTATTAGAATGACATAAATAAATGAAGTAATCTAATACTACTTTAATTTGTATATTTATGAATTTTTGAAATGACATAAATAAATGAATAAAATAATGTAGTCCTACATTATTGTGAAGTAAATAAATTAACTTGAAATTACTATTGAAACCAAGAGTTGTGTTCATAATTACTTTAGTTAAACATATTTATGATTCATTGTAAAGACATAAACATAAAGTCTTTTAAGACTTATAATAAAGTACGACGTTAACTTGTTATGTTTTTTAATTAAGACATATACAAGAAGTCATTGAGGTGATCAATGATTTATAACGTATAATGGGATTATAACTGTTTATGTTTTCTTGATGAGACATGGATATGAAGTGACTTGGTTAAAGAGTACTTGTGTTATAAATCATGCAATTGGCTTGAAAAGTCTATTCTACCATTAAGTTGACTTAGTTGGTAAATAGGTAAGCCAAAAGGAATATGCTTATCTTATATATTGTTAGATTGTCTTACAATATTAATTCTAATGAATACCACAAGTTGATGGTATGTTCAGTTAGGAGAATCAAACTCTATTTGATTTATTTGATTCAAGATAACCATAACTTCTTTCTTAAAAAGTAACAAGGTTAGAAAATTGAGTATGGATTGAATATACTCAATATGACTCCAACCTAAAAGATTGTTAAAACACCATTTCATTATGGAATGTGATGAATCACATTAAGTTTTAAAATTGAAGATTCTGAATTTGTTAAACTACTTATGAATAGGTTATTAACAAAGTAAAATCAGGAATTATCAATGTGTATTTGTAATGTCCCAAAAAGATAATAATGTAGTTTTGCTCTAACTGCTAAGTATATATAGATAGTCTATACATTACAAAAAGCAAGTGGGAGTTTTTGTTTTGAAAGATAAAATTACAAGATACATAATCTTCTAAAGCACACTAGTAAATATCATGATGAGGTTAGACATGTAAATGATAGACCTCATGATGATGGAATTTTCATTCATAGATCATAAGGATATCTCGGATATTTGACTTATATCTTTGAGAAATATGAGTTACTGGATTATAGTAAACCCGATAATCATTATGATGGATTACCAAATATTGAATTGGGAAAATTACTCATACTATGAATGTTAAAGATGTCGTCCATAAAGATAATCAATTTTGGAAATTTGGTTTATCTTAATAGTTAGACTAGAGAATGGAAATGAGTTTCTTCAAAGAGATGAAAAACCCTAGTGGTTTGAATTTCTATGTAGAAATCATATGGACAAATATTGTACACATATTTAATGCATGTTTTATGACAAGATTATTAATCATACTTAAGCAATTAATTATGATTGAATATTCTTTTCTAGACACATTAAATATATAAAGATGATAATTGTCATACTTGTTTTCATTAATATGAAATATGATAATGGAATATCAAAACTCTTTCTTGAAGAATTACTTGAGCGAGGACGGTAAGTAATTGAAAGGTTTTTTGAATTCATATAATCTTTGATAGTGTACGAAGTGCAATAATTCATGAATGGATAAATGCATGCATCTATGAAATTATTCTTATATTTAATTATTAAATTCTAGTTTTGATTTATAATTGAAATAAGATAAATTTTAAGTATTCCTGAAAGCTAGTGGGAGTATTATGTTAAGGTTTTAAATCTTAAATGTTGTATAACATATGAGAAGTAACATTCCTTGAAAACTAAATGTTAAGTCTTAGATTTGAATGAAACTTCATTTGTAAGATTTAAGAATTAAAACATACAACTTTGGAATATATGTTTATTATTAATAAACATGTGCAGTAAAATAAATGATTCTAATAAAACATGATATATCATTTGGGAAATGGATAAATATCTTTTGACAAGATAGAACATGAATGAAATCTAAGTTTGACCTGTAGATTCATCATGTACATCATGTTAATATTAAAATTGTTGTATCATTCTTGAATAAGAATTGATTTGACAACATTGATATCTAACTAAAGGTTATTAGATAATTTGTGTAATGATTATTCTAATAGAATTACATCCTCGACCGGAATTGCTCCTAGATTCTATGGATGAACAATATGTCAAATGTTGTGCAAATTGTCATCAGCTTCAAACTTGAAAGTTTGGAAGACATCAAACATTACACAATAAGATATTAAAGTTTACAGAGTATTAATGAGCATATTGTTGTTTGTATACAATGATGCTGGTTTAATTAAGATGACACTCAATACTAGTCATGGTAGGATTTCATCCTTGTTAATGGCCATGAGAACTAGTTGTGCTACTAAGAGCGCAGTTGCATTATACATTAAAAGAATAAGAATACTTTAAACTTTAAAATGTTTGGAAGTTTAAATTGTCATAAATTGGTGATAGAGGATGTTACACACTTTATGAATTATTATGGATTGGTGAATGCACACATACAAGGACTTCACTAATTGAATTCTTGAAATAAGTATTCTCAAAATTACGATAGATCAAGTTGGTTGATTTATGCCTTGTCAACAAGTATGATTGTCATTACTTGAGGCATAATTCATCAACTGGAATTTTCATGCATTGATCTATTTAGTATTTGGATAAAGGATGTTAAACAATTGTTATAATAAATCAAATACTTGGTATGTTTGATTTTATAATATATTGTATCCTATATTTGCATGTTTAATCCGTGAGTAAATTTATTTATTCTAAATCGTCCGTTGTCGATTAATGATATGGGAGTATTGTTAAACTAAGACAAATCTGAGAGATGTGGTAGAATATACTTGAAAGTATATTGATGAGAATGCATACCAATTTCAGATGATATTCAATGAATTGAATATAGGATTTATCCCAACTACATAATTTACTTTGTGGATATTGTTATAAGTAAATTATGAATAGTTATCCTCATACTTGAGATACCATATAAGTGTCATGAATGTAGTGCACTTCAGGAGCAACTTAACGCTATACGTGGCGGTAGTCATAAGGGTTGTTTCAAAGTGTTGCAAAGTTCGTGGGTTATTCTCGTAGTCAAGATAGAATTTGTTCCTTCAAATTTATTTGGAGTTTAATCTTCTTTGGGCCCTCGTAGGGTTGACAAGATGTTTGTGTGGCCACACCCAAAATCTCCCTAAATATGTTTAGAAGATTTGGTAATCTTGTTCAATCACTAATAACGAGAAATGAATGGTTGAATAAAGAATGACTTAATTCCATATCTTTATTTAACATGGTATTAGAAACAAAAGGATAATAATAATGAGAAATTATTAAAAGGTTTTTTCCAGGAAACCTTACTCGAGTCGTGCTAGAGGCATCGAAGTGTTGCTAGACGCTAACCGATGTGATCACTCTATTAAGATATATCCAAGTGGGAGCTGTTAGTTTTATGGATATAAATTAGTAGTCGTGAGTTAGGATCGAACTCGAGACCTATGGGATTGCACGCGTTGCGTATGAGATTTAATTATATTAAGTCACAAAATATTTATATGGTCGAACTAAGAAAAAGGAAGGGGTTGAGTGTCGAGGTTTTAAACTTAGGGAGGTGCTTGCAATGACTTGTTAGACAAGGTTTAATGCTATATATATACACACCCTTTTGGTCTTTTGGTCTTATTCATACAGATAAGGAAAAGACGATCAAACAACCTTTCGCTAGATATATTATATTGAATCTGAGATATCTTTCTTAGTCAATATGATGTACATGCCATGCATGCATATTCACACGCATGTCATGTGCATGATTTTCATGCCTTTCTTTACATATTGCATATACATGTTCGACAGATGCAAGTAAAGTTGTTGACTATATATATTTATTATATTAAAGCTAAACCTTTTTTGTTGTATGCTTTAATTGTGACTTGAACTAGCATTCTAATTAAATCGCTAACAATACGCGCGTACATGATCGTAGAGAAATCCTACTTTGGATTTTGATGATTTACACTATTCGACTTTATTAAGTCGACTAGCACTCAAACCCTAATTAGGGTTCATCTCAATTGCTAGTTTGTGGATTTGATTCTTGTTCGGCTAGAATCAAGAAAAGGTACGCATATTCTTTTATGTTAATTAATTGTTCATTAATAAATCCTATACGCTTCCGTTTGAATACTTTGATGTTTTGTGGTTATTTATTTGAATGTCATGTTATTTAATTCCAACAAGAAGAACATACCAGTTGTCACAAAGGAGCTGTTGAAGAGACAGTTGAAACCAATAATTCAATAAATAATTAAAGATGTGATCTCTTAAACACCTCTCACTCTACACACACTGCCAACCAAACTCCCAGATCTCACAGAAGAAGAACTTGAAGCTCAACTGTTGGCAAAGATGTCTGGGAGAGTTGAAAAAAAAAGATGAAGCAATCTATGACTGTCTTGTTGCAAAACAACTTCAGTCTTCATGCAAGGCAGATATGAGTACAGAAAAGAGACCAAGGAAAGATGACCATGATCCTAATCCTAGTACAAAGAAACAGAAAACGAATGGTGGCTCTTCATCTCAACAACAACAACCGATCAACCCCTCCACTACCACAACCCCAACAGCTACCCAACCAAAGGATTACAAGTCAGCACCAAAGGCTGATGATCACTTCGTATACACAGGTGATGATGACTCGGAAAAGCCTGACACCCAACCCCACACTAAACTTGGACCATCACCATCTTCCAAGAGCAGGAAAGAAAGAAAAGGCAAACAACCAGAAGTTGTCGAATGGCTAGACAATGACAACGCTGCTGAATACGGATGATACGATGAACTGGTCAAAGCCCAACCTCCACTTGAAGATGATAAAGAACTAGTGGATGGTTGAACCGTGGAATACATCCAGAAGATAAAGAGAGACTGTCGAGTCAAGAAGCTCAACAAGAAGGAACTCAGACGGATCAAGAACACAACTTTCAATCTTCTCAAAGAAAGATCTGGGAGTGCAACCGAGCTTGAATATCATCTTGAAAACATTGCTCGTGCAATGTCAAATGATATCGATTGGCTCAATCCTGAGTTCAACGTGGATCACACTTCCAAGAAGCATGGACCGTATTACGCTGATTGGACCAAGCCTCTACCATTGGTGGGAAAACCCGAACAACCCAAAATCCCTTATCGCTTCTTCTTCAACAACGATTTGGAGTTCTTACAACATGGATATCAAACCGAGAAGAAATATGCAACCTCCCTAACTTATAACATCTCAGTAGCAAGGTATACAAACACATCCATTGAAGAAGATGCCACACGTTTGTTTGTTGACGAATTTGTGACATACGACAGAGATGCCTTGTTTGGAATTCATCACTGGCCAGAAAGGTGAAAGCTTTTCTATCGAAGTAGCAGATTAGATCAAACACAGGGGGGATTCATGCATCACCAACGAATTATTGCCATCATGTCCATCGCAACTGCAACAAAATGGGACTACTACTACCTTAAGAAGATTGTCGTCAAACGTCAAGCTAAAAAGGAGTATGAATTCTCTGAAGCTGACTTTCCGAGGTTCAGAGTACGAGTTCTTTGAAGCCGACTTTCCAAGGTTGAACCTCAATGACATTGAAGACATGTATCTTCTCAAAGTTCAAGGGAAAATGCGTTAATTTTCAACCGACTTACAACTTGCGTTCATCACTTCTCTTCTAATCTTCATAAGGAGTCTAATAATTCGGGAAAGAGTTGAAGATCTCCAATTGGGTGTTGAAAGTTATCAAAAGAAGCCGAATATAACCAAGCCACTCCTTAACTTAAACAACATCAATAAGGAGTCACAATACACTTTAATGAAAGAATTTGGATTTGGTTTCATCTACAGAAGTGCCTACGCTCACAACTGCTTCATGGCATTTGAAGAAATTCATAAGTTCTGTGATGATACCTTAAAGTATGTTCGTGATGGTTTGGCTATTCGGTTAAAGAATCAAAGCATGTACAAAGGAAAAAATGGAATGCTTCGGAATCAAGGGATGTTTGTAGGTTCATTGCCAGAATTGACCAGAGGTTGAAGCGGCGAGACTAGATCAGACGGTTGGAGAGCTACGTTGGAGGAAGATCGAGTTTCCCAATCATGACATTTCAACGTCTAGAATGATCGGTTAGACAGTGATTTGTTAATAATTTTTGATATTTGATTTGCCCGTACCTTGTAAAGAAAGGACCCTGAGATACGCTTCAGTGCCTCAATCCTAATATAAGGAGCGAGAAAGCTTCTTACTTTTGAGTAAAATTAATCAAATTTTCAAAGTTTTTCATAATTTTGCTCAAAAAAATAAGTATTCCCTCTCGTAATTTAAAACCTCAAAAAGTTATTTCACTTCTTGAGGGGGATTATTTGAAATATCTTTGTTCAAAAAATGAAAAGTTCTTGTTGAATTCTTCCCATAAACCCCAAAATGGACATATTTTAATCAACATTTCTTCAAAAACAACATCGATATGCCATTTTTGAATGGGAGAAAAAATAAATGTGATTAAAAAATATGTTTGAGTTAGTATGTGGATCTCAAATAAGCTCGACTCAGATTTAACCCATGAATTGACGAACTTTAAATGTTAGTAATCGAAAAGACTTGTTCGGGATGGGTAATAATTTCAAGCTGGCTTAGCCAATGATATAAACATGTCACGCAAAGTACTTGTCTTAGTAGAATGTACCGTTCCGAGAAACTTTCTTTAGACTTGACCAGGCCGGGAAATAATTTCAAGCTAGTTCACTAGAGATGTAAACGTGTCTCGAATCGGTCTAGTTCATTGATAGTCGATCAATTCAAAAGTGCGAGCTATACCCTTAATGTGCATATTTAAGTTAAAATAATATAAACACATGTGGAGGGGGAGTATTTCTGAAAATATAAAACTCTCAAATTGTTAACAAAATATGGTTGATAATTATAAACACTTTGAGATATTTTCAAGAATAAGGTTTTGTGGCAACATAGGAATAGTCATGGAGTTATAAGGTGACTAAGGATAGGAAAATACGTCCTATGATCCGCCAGAGCCGGAGGGATCTACCCAAGGACAATACCCATAGTTAGTATTAGAAGTCTTTAGGCATGATTAAAAAAAAGGAGAATATGATAAAAGGAGAAAGAAGGAGTTGAAGAATTAAAAAGAAAAGTTAAAGAAAAAGGGTAAAAATAAATAGCCTTTCATATGTTCAACTTAGGGCAGAAACCGGGTTAAATTCATATGTTACTGTTAGGATTTAGAAAATCCGTTGGTTAAAGTGTCGGTCACCTCAAGTATATGTATTCGTTAGAAAGCTCGTAGTCGTAGTCGAGTTATGTTAATAAGTAGTTAGTTAAGTAACACCGTAGAGGACGGACGGGTCTTTACCCACTGTATGTCTGATCCACAGCCCGTAGGAGGCGTATCTTGTAAGAAACTATAAATACCCTCTACCTCCCAAGGTAGAGGGTTGGAGCTTCATAATATCATTTTTCTTTGCCTTACCAAGTTCCCAACTCTCTTTACTTTCTCACTCTAAAACTCATTTCATACGCCTCATTTGAATATGATTTAATGTGTTTATGAAATCCAATATGTTACAAATGGTATCAAGAGCCATGCTTTGATCACTCATCTTTCATGTTCTTGGATTTCATAAGGTTTTTGGGTTTGAATGAGTTTAGAGTAGTTTACATCATTTGGATCATTTCTTGTGTTAAAGTTTGGATTTTGATTGTACTTTTGTGTTTAAAATCATTATAAGTGTTTAGGTTTTGATTTAGAAGGTTTGAATCATCGTGGTTGAGTTGTTTTTCGATTGAAAAGTGGTGTTTTTTGAATATTTGTTGAATGCGAGTTGAGTCTCGTTGGGCATTTCTTCTATGCGAGTTGTCCTGATTTGTTAAGCAAGTTGTGTATTCTGAGCTTGCTTATTGAAGCGATTTGTCTTATAAGCGAGTTTTCAGCTTATGCGAGTTGTGCCTTAAGCGATTTGTCATTTAAGCGAGTTGTCTAGGGTGTGAGCTGTCTTGGATACGAGTTGTCAGCTTATGCGAGTTGTGCCTTAAGCGAGTTGTCGTTTAAGCGAGTTGTCTTGGCTGTGAGTTGTCTAGGGTGCGAGTTGTCTTGGGTGCGAGTTATCTTGGGTGCGAGTTGTCAAAAGTGCGTTTTGTTGACTTTTCATCAGTGCGTTTTGTTGACTTTTCCCTACAAAACTTCAAACGGCCATAACTTTTGAACCGTAACTCCGTTTTCAGAGTTCTACCCATCAAAACGACCGTGAGAACAAGGAGAATGACACACCGAATGAAGGATCAAACTTCGAGGCCTAAATCCACTCCGAACAGAAGTTATTGAGGTTTTTAAGATTTTAGACCTAAATTTCTCCGTAAAATCGTGCATCAACCAATCCAAATCTCAACCAAAAAACACCTTAGCTAATCCTACAACCAATCATAAGTCCTAAAACATAATTGTCTATCATTGTGTTGATCCATCAGTCATCTTAACACGTTCTATTGGTCATTGCTTAACGGTTTCTTCTTGATTTTGTAAAATCCCGCGAAAGATTCTATTTCTCGGTTTTAAATCATAGATTTGTAAAATACCGTGCACGTCAACATCATGCATAACGATTCAAATTCAGTTGTAGCTAAGATACTCAGTTTATACGACGTGATCAATGAACAGAAGATACCCAACAATGTACAACATACTATCGTGTTTGAGTCAGATAATGCTAAAATGGATTCTTGGTGCTCAAATTCAGAAGAGAGAGAGGTGCACCAGCCACAACCTGTACAAGTTAATGTAAAGAAATGCTCCATGGAAGCTTCGGAGGTACCTAAGAGAGAGATGCACCAGCCACAACCTGTGCATGTTAATGTAGAGGAAAGGTGCATGGAAGTTTCAGTTATACCTAGTTGTGCATCTTCACTCAAAATGATGATTATGAGTTGCATGAGTACTGCATTTATCCTCGATGACTCCTCACCACTAAGCTTAACATATATAAGGATCAAGTTGCCATCTATGAACGAAGATGCTAAATTTGAGTGACCACACGTGAGCAGGAAATGGATTGCCAAATGCATACATTAATCGAAAAAGTAACTTAAGGAAGAAACATTAAAACAAGAGTTAAATTCCTTACAAGAGAAACT
Organism: Chrysanthemum lavandulifolium; assembly: GCA_022545495.1. Classification (NCBI taxonomy): domain Eukaryota; kingdom Viridiplantae; phylum Streptophyta; class Magnoliopsida; order Asterales; family Asteraceae; genus Chrysanthemum; species Chrysanthemum lavandulifolium. Next base: position 204,789,615 of record CM040246.1, on the reverse strand, counting down.
TAATAAAGCCATAAGCAAAATCAAGAACTTCAAGAAAATGTAAAGTGCTTAGCGGGAGTTCAAACAAAAGGAATCGAACTTTTAAATGATTTTTCCAACCTTAAAACTTTGAAGAACAAACTTGAAAACAAGTTGTATGTACAAGGCAACACCATTCGATCGCTCACATGATCCCTAAGTATAGAGTATTAGCGATAAGCATAGTCTTGGCCTTGTAGAAGAACCCAACTCGAGTATGGTAAGAAAGCAAAAGCTCAAAAGGTGATCTATGATGGTAACAAAATCCTTAAGCCTAGACAAAAGCCTACTTGTTTAGAGTGCCTTGAAGAAGATAGAGAGTTAGATGATGCCTCTAGAGAAAATGGAAAAGAAACTAAAAGATCCTTGGTGTATTGATCATAATATAACGTTCAAAACTCCCAATTACACTAATGATAATTGGATTGCCTTAAACAAGTTTAGACCTCAAACTCAATTAACCCCTGAACAAGTGTTTTGGAAGTTAGATATGGAAAAGAAAAAATCCGATGAGCTTGTTGAAAATGTGGAAAACTAGAAGGGGGGGTTGAATAGTTTTACCAATTTAAAACTTCCTTTTAATTATTTAGATCGACTTATGTCAATCTATTTGATTGTTTATGTTGGACGTTGATAGATAGATATATAAGCGTGTAATGAAAGATAAAGAGTAAAGCACATCACCAAGACACAAGTATTTATAGTGGTTCGGCTACAAGGACACCTTCCTTGCCTACTCCACTCCCAGAGTCACCTACTCGAGAGTTCGTAAACACTACACCAACTCCTTATGGCGGAGAAGCCTTCACAACGTCGCTTAACCTTTTTCCGGTACAAAGCTAAATACCGAGTTCTTTCACACCAAGGCGAACCACACCTAACACAACGTCGCCTACCCTTTATACGGTGCTAGGCTAACCACCGGTTCTTTCACACCTTAGGAGAACTAATCCTTCACAACGTCGCCTACCCTTTATTAGGTACTAGGCTAAGTACCTAGTTCTTTCACACCTTAGGTGAACTACACCTTCACGACACAACACCTAATCTCAAGGAGATCTACTCCTTGTTACAACACCATCAAAGATATCACCATCCTTGTATATAAACAAATACATATATGTATAACGATGCACCTCATCGATTATACGACCTAGGCATTCTTCCCAAATGCTACTTGATTTGATTCCTTGGCATCCTTCACTAATGCCTTTGACACAACGCTTGACACCCTTCACTAATGCCTTCGTCTTGACACCTTTAACATCCTTCACTAATGCTTTGACACGGATGATGAGCACCTTTCACTAATGCTTTCATCTTGACACTTTCGGCATTCTTCACAAATGCCTTCAACCCAACATCTATGGAGAAAGGAAGAACTATCAACAAGATAACCTTAGTAGTCTTGATGATGACGAAGCATGGAAACTCATGGACTTTGAGCTTGCACGTCTTCAAGAGGTGGTGATCTTTCCTTTAGGAGGAACCTAGTAGATCACACTAAAACAAAAGACAAACTACATAGATCACTTAGATCCGAGGTTAGAGGTTAGAATACTTTGGGAAGTATATATGAAAAGTACACTTAGAGAGGAAGAAATGGCTCTCTATTTATAGAGGAAATTCTCTTACATTTCCCGGATCCCACGGATCCCTACCACAAGGATCCGGCTAGCACAAAGCTAGGGATCCGTGGTCCGCCTCTTTGCCCATGGGTATTTTTGGTTAAGGGTCATGGGTCATGGGTTATGGGTTGATCCATGGTTTTCTTTCTAGATTCAATGTATCTTAAGGATACAATGAACTTGGTTAAGTGGTATATATAAAACCATGGGTTATGGGTCAAAACCATTTGCTAGTATTTACCCATTTAGTATATACTTGTATTTACCCAATTTAGCATACACTTAGTTTTTACCCATTTTAGTATACTTAGTTTAAGTATATGTTTAACCCAATATGTAAATACTAGTTGTTGTACATATGTATCTAAATCATAAAATCACTTATACTTAGTTTTTGTGTTTTATGTGAGAGCGTAAGTGTGTTAGAAAACTATTAACTCAAACTATTTACGTACTCTATTTGTTTCGTTAAAATGATTTTATATTTGTTATCGACAAAACATTTGAAGATCGTAAAATATAAATAAACGTTTTCACGGCTTATTTGTATTAACAATCTCCCCCTTTTTGTTGATGATAAAACATAAAATTATTTTAAGGAAAAATCTAAAATTAAGTAAAAGTTTGAATTTGTAGTTTTACTTTCTTCTCCCCTTTTGTCGAAACAAAAGTGTTAAAAGAAACTAACACAATTTTTATAAGAGAAAAAAATGTAAGAATGTAAAGAGAGCAAGTGATGGGAATGGTACTGTCTTAACTCCCCTTGACGAGTCCATCCCTTTGAAAGGCGTCAAGGACATAACGTAAAATAAACTAATTGTGTTTGCAATTAAGTTTGCAAATGGTTCGTCTAAGTGGCGAGCGTGCTCCCCTTAAATATTGCAATGTTGCAATGGGGTGTCATGAAGTGTAACCCAAAATAGGATTAAGTTTGCAAATGATTTTGCAATGTCATTTGACACAAAGCTCCCCCTAGCTTTATGGTGTCAATATCTTCATGTGTATTTTGAATAACTACAAAACAAAGGTTAGAAAAACAAGAGTATAGTGCATAATTTCCTGCAAAAGAGACTCAAGTTAGTAGAAATTTGTGCTTCTATACCACGGATCCCACGGTTCCCTTCAAGGAAGGATCCGTCTAGTTATCTGGAAGGGATCCGGCTATCTGTTACGGTTTCTTGAAGGTGAAGAAATGTCAAGGAGTGCTATTTGAGGAATTAGATATATGTACAATATAACAAGCACAACACACATAATAATCATAGCATATAAGTATTCATTCAATAAAACAAGAGATACACAACCAAATCTCTAAAAACTAAGAGAATGAACTAGCCAAATAGGTGCTACTAATGCTAATAAGTTAACCCAAACTTAAGATTCGACTAAAAGCTTAATGATGATCAAGGATGAGAAAGGTTTCATAAACATTCTCAGTTTGAGCTTGTAGGTCATGTATTAATACATCTAGTTCATGTTTCATTCTTTCAACATGTTTGCAATGATCGCACTCTTTGTCATGGTTTTGAGTTTCTTGAAGTGGAGGTTCAAGTGAAGTGGGTTGAGGATCTTCAAATGATTGTGTGGTGGGTTTAGTAGAATTATGTGATGAAGTCCTAGTGGAAGCACTCTTCTTGTGAATTAGTTTGATTGGTTTTCTTAGTGTGGGAGAAATCCTAGTTTTGGTGGACTTACGAAGGTGATTTGGTTGAGGAAACTTCATGCATGATTCTAGCAAGTTTCTTGGGTGGTTCTTGAGTGGATGAGTTAGCACTAGGAGCCTTAATCATAGTGATGGTGCTAGTAAGAACTCTTTTAGTTCTTGATTTTGAGATGTGATTTGAAAGTGGTACCTTAACTCTAAGGTTGTTTGGTTTATAAAGGGTAATTTGAATTAGGAAATTAAATTCTTGGCCATTTGAAGGGCTAGGCATGCTTTTGGGGTTTGATAAGTTCTATGAGGATAATCAATGAATGCTAAAGGTGGTTGGAGACCCAAAAGTGACTTGAATTCAAATATGGAGCTGGTTAATGCTCTCAGTATTCTGGATCCCACGGATCCCTTTCCGTAGGGATCCGCTGGTTGAAGACCGTGGATCCGGTTGTCGAGACAAGGACTAGGTGAAATTATTATCTTGTTGTAAGGTTAGTTTAATCATGGATAGACTTAATTTTGAAGTCTTTAGCTATTGGATATCTCAAATCCTTAATCCTAACAAGTAATTGTGCCTAATCATGGTTTTGATTAAGAAAATTTGGCTTTGGGTAGTCTAAATATATGTTTGATGACTAAAGTGTTCTTGGCAATGTGGGTTATAAAGGGAAGAACTTTGCAATTGCATTTAAGACTTAATCCACTAACGTTCTTGGAAATGTGATGATTGACATGCACAAGGTTGAGATTCAGAGTTTTACTGATCTAGGAACTCATTTAAGATGAGATGAAGTGTTTGAGTTAGGAAGATAAGTTGAAATGATTGTTTTAGCTATGTTTGGCATAAACGTCACCCGAATCCCACGGTTCCCTCCTTGAAGGGATCCGCTAGGCTAATCCTAGGGATCGGCTCTCGTGATTATAGCGGGTTTGTAATGAGGTTTCGGGAGCTAAGGCTTATCTCATTTTGAATGTTTGAGTTCTCCTAAGGGTTTAGGATGAAGGGTACTTGAATGATTAGAGGTAATAAGTGTTATAGCAAATGATTGCTTTTTATAGAAGAGGATGGGACAAGAAGACTACCAATGGATGTCCAAGGATAACACTAAGAGTTATGAGGGTGTCAAGTCATAATAAATGATCCTAGTGATCGGGTTTTAGCTTGAGGTGATATTAAGAAAATTCTTAAAATTTCAAGAATTGAAAACTAATTTTGTCTTACCTTGAGATATAAAAGACTAGAAGCAATTTCCTAAAATTGTTTAGCTTGCTTTCTTAAAGTGTTTTGAGAGGTGAGAAATAGTTTGTGAGTAGTTGAAGCGGAAATATGGTGAGTTTTAGATGTATTGATAAAATCAAACTAAGATCTTAAGTAAGCCTTTAGTGAGTCTAAGCCTTTCTCATCCTTGAAGTGGACTTAGTTGGGTTCTAAAACATATGCCAAGCTAATGTTATGTTATCTAGAAAGCGCTTTTGATGTCTTGAATCTTGCATTGTTGATCCGATGTCACGGATCCCACGGTTCCTTCAAGGAAGGATCCGGCTAGGCTAATCCTAGGGATCCGCATCTGCAGGATCGAACCAACACGAACCTACACGAAAATGATGTGCGATTTTGTACACTATTAAATCTATAAAACAAGCAAATAGGAACAAGCAAGTTATCATAAAACATCACTTACAAGGTAAAGTAACAATATCCAAAATACCATAAACTAAAAATACTAAAGAGAAGTCATTCGGACATAAAATAAATGAAACTAAGCACATTCCTATTGTCTCTTTTGTCAATTCTTCCTTTTCCTTTTGACGACTTAGTGAGGTTGTAGCGAGGTTTTGAATCATGCCTCTTATTTGTTTAAATTCCATGGTCTCGTTTGGAATGGTTGGAAGTTGTTCGTGGTATTCAAGGATTTCCAATTTGATGTTGGATACGGGTCGATGTCTTCCTCATCTTCTTCTTCTTCTTCTCCGGCCGAGGAGTCCGAGAAACTTGGTTTCTCTCCATTGACCATGAACCGTTTAGAGGGTTTTTGGTAAGAGGTACCATGACGTGATCGGAGAGGTAATGATCATCGTTGATAGGGGATGGTTGCAATGCACTAACATACTTACAAAGTCGTGTTAGGAGCATACCATATGGAAGTACCATGTTGGAAGCTTTGAATACCCAGCCATTCTCCTTACCACGTAGTAGGCAAGATTAAATGGCCTTTGGTGAGTAAGACAATAGATCATTTGCACAAGACATGCGTTTGGATGATCTTTGTTTCCAACTAGGCTAATGATGTTTTCCTAAGGATTTCTTCCCATTTTCTAAACATGGGATGCATTTGAAAAGTTCCATTTTAAAAGGATCACGGTGAATGAGCTTTTTATTACGATCGTAACGGGATTGGTCGGTCCTAATTTTAAATATAGTATCACGAATGGTTTCGGGATCGTCGAGAGGAGTGTTATAGAGGCTTGGGATCAAGTGCACGGTTTTGAGAGTTAATTGCCCAATCTTGAGTACATACAAATTCCTCACAAGGAATGCGAAGAATTTGAGCAAAAGTGTTGAGAGGAAGAGTAAAGTTTTGTGTGTTGATGATAAAGGCGATTGAGATGCTATTATCGGTGTTCCTAATGATCCTAAAGATTTTGTAAAACTCAAAAATAAAACCGGACAAATTTGTTCATCAATGTCAAGAAGGCAATCAAAGTTGATTGTTGAGAAAACTTGACGAATGTCGGTATCTTCAAGGAAACATTCCTTGACTACACGACCTTCGTGAATAAGTCGTTTGTGAGGCTTTTGAAAATTTTACGGTTAGTTTTGGTCGGACCCTTTTACGATAGTAATGAGTAAGGTAATGGGCGGTGTCATGATGATCTTGTTGAGTGGCTTTGGGCATGGTTGGTCCTAAAAATACAAGTTTTTCGATTAGGTTAAATTGGTTGATATGGGTTTATGGTTTTGATTTGTATTAACAATGTTGTGAACACAATGTGATTTTAAAAACCCCTTTTCATGATTAATTTTGAAAAACCCTAATTAATTGATTAGAACAAGTTAATGTAATTACTTACAATGATGTTCTAGGAAGGAATACTTGAAATTATGGAAGCCAATGAGGATTTATTCAGTAGCTTGGTCATTTTTGTGTTGTGTGAATAGAGGGAAAGTAATCAGTGGTGAAATTTTGAAAGCGTATAGTGAGTTACATTCCACGGTTCCCGGATCCTTTGTATATGGGATCCGGCTAGTACAACTAGAGGATCCGCTCATGTGAACAAAAACAAAACAAAAAAAATTGTTTGGCATTATTTATGTAGTAGGCTTATAAATAAGCTTACAAAAAAATAATTTGGAGGTATTTAGATGAAGATTGTTTTTGGATGACGACTTTTGATGAATCACATATCGAGGGTTCATATGTGACGGACGGCGTTAGTTTGATGAATCAAAGGAATACTATTCCGATGATGAAAAAGATTGAAAAGTGACGAAAGAGACTTCTAATGATGCTAGTGATTATTAAACAAAGAGAACTATAAAATAAATTGAACTCATGTAGTTTATCTAATGAAAGGTAAAACATGCCTCTATGCTTCTTGGTTTGGCTTAATACCAAAAATACTTCATGAGCTTTTAAAGTAATCTTTTGTACTTGGTGTACGTAAGTAGTGATTACTTTATAGATCCTTCCTTGAATGTTGTCTTCATCATTATTTGAATGAAGATTTTGGAGAGATTCTAGCATGAAGATTTCTTGAAAGCAAAAGTTGTTAGAATGATCTATCAATGTCCAACAAAATGATTTAAAAGAAAATATGACCTTTTTTAAAAAAATCCTTCTTTGTAGTTTTCAAACATACACGGATCGTATCAAGTCTTTAAAGTACAACATACTTTAAGAAACTTGGTATGAAGCTCGATGCCAATTGTGGAAAACTAGAAGGGGGTTGAATAGTTTTACCAAATTAAAACTTCCTTTTAATTATTTAGATCGACTTATGTCAATCTATTTGATTGTTTATGTTGGACGTTGATAGATAGATATATAAGCGTGTAATGAAAGATAAAGAGTAAGAAGCACATCACCACGACACAAGTATTTATAGTGGTTCGGCTACAAGGACACCTTCCTTGACCTACTCCACTCCCGAGTCACCTACTCGAGTTCGTAAACACTACACCAACTCCTTATGGCGGAGAAGCCTTCACAACGTCGCTTAACCTTTTTCGGTACAAAGCTAAATACCGAGTTCTTTCACACCAAGGCGAACCACACCTAACACAACGTCGCCTACGCTTTATACGGTGCTAGGCTAACCACCGAGTTCTTTCACACCTTAGGAGAACTAATGCTTCACAACGTCGCCTACCCTTTATTAGGTACTAGGCTAAGTACCTAGTTCTTTCACACCTTAGGTGAACTACACCTTCACGACACAACACCTAATCTCAAGGAGATCTACTCCTTGTTACAACACCATCAAGGATATCACCATCCTTGTATATAAACAAATATATATATGTATAACGATGCACCTCATCGATTATACGACCTAGGCATTCTTCCCAAATGCTACTTGATTTGATTCCTTGGCATCCTTCACTAATGCCTTTGACACAACGCTTGACACCCTTCACTAATGCCTTCGTCTTGACACCTTTAACATCCTTCACTAATGCTTTGACACATATGATGAGTACCTTTCACTAATGCTTTCATCTTGACACTTTCGGCATTCTTCACTAATGCCTTCAACCCAACATCTATGGAGAAAGGAAGAACTATCAACAAGATAACCTTAGTAGTCTTGATGATGACGAAGCATGGAAACTCATGGACTTTGAGCTTGCACGTCTTCAAGAGGTGGTGATCTTTCCTTTAGGAGGAACCTAGTAGATCACACTAAAACAAAAGACAAACTACATAGATCACTTAGATCTGAGGTTAGAGGGTTAGAATACTTTGGGGAAGTATATATGAAAAGTACACTTAGAGAGGAAGAAATGGCTCTCTATTTATAGAGAAATTCTCTTCTTTCCCGGATCCCACGGATCCCTACCACAAGGGATCCGGCTAGCACAAAGCTAGGGATCCGTGGTCCGCTTCTTTTTCCCATGGGTATTTTTGGTTAAGGGTCATGGGTCATGGGTTATGGGTTGATCCATGGTTTTCTTTCTAGATACAATGTATCTTAAGGATACAATGAACTTGGTTAAGTGGTATATATAAAACCATGGGTTATGGGTCAAAACCATTTGCTAGTATTTACCCATTTAGTATATACTTGTATTTACCTAATTTAGCATACACTTAGTTTTACCCATTTTAGTATACTTAGTTTAAGTATATGTTTAACCCAATATGTAAACACTAGTTGTTGTACATATGTATCTAAATCATAAAATCACTTATACTTGTTTTAGTGTTTTATGTGAGAAGCGTAAGTGTGTTAGAAAACTATTAACTCAAACTATTTACGTACTCTATTTGTTTCGTTAAAATGATTTTATATTTGTTATCGACAAAACATTTGAAGATCGTAAAATATAAATAAACGTTTTCACGGCTTATTTGTATTAAAAGAAAAGAATCCTCCCCTTAGGAAATTGCCTCCAGCTACTGTGTATCCACCCAATACACCAATGCATTTAGTGCCTAGAACTCTTCCCAGTCAAAGCAAGACCTTAATCACCTATATGTAGTTTACAAACTATTCGTTGATTTTGAGAAAACGTGTAAGAGAATCACACCTCACGGGATAATCGAAGGGAAAGGGTTTGAGCAAACTAAAGAATGTTATTTAAGCGAGGTCATGCCTTTCTTTAAACAACTAAAGAACAATTTGAGAGTCTTTAAAAGGGCATAGATACAGAGATTAAAGAAATGAAAAAGGTGTTTAATGAAATGGAAAATGAGGTAAGAATAAATGAATGTGAGCTTAAGAGCAATGTGATTGAGAGAAAGAACCTTCACATCTTTAATGATAATTTGATTTCTAGATGTATTGCTCAAGATGTGTTCTATACTGTTACGAATTATTCCATTATTGCTTCTCAATTTCATGAATTGTCAATTGCATTGAAAGTCTCCCAGGATCTTGTCATTGAGCTTGAGACCAAAAATTCAAGATTGCATGATAAAATCAAAAAAGACGATCATGATAATATGGTCAAGCATTTTTCTAGATTGGAAGTTGAATATCTTGGTTTACAATTAAAATATCAACATCTGAAAGAAAATGTTAAAACCTCAAATGCTAAGATATCTTCGGATGCTCCTGAGTTTGATGCAGTTTTTGAAATCAACAAACGTGCTGAACATATCCGAGCTCATTATAACACGATCAAAAGGTTGAAAGCCCAAATTTCCCAATTGAAGGGTGAAAAGAATGAAGTGACTGGCTCCCGTATGCCTCCACCTTTAGATTCTCAGAATTTTCAACTTCAAAACATAATTGATAAACTGCAAAATGAAAATGAATGTTTTCAAGCTGAAATTTCAAAAGTTAATGCTCAGAACAAAGAGTTATGTGATTCACTCAAGTTTAATCATAATAATAGTGAAAAGGTAACTTCTTTGCTTAACGAAATTGAGAATCTGAAACGTGTGGTAAAAGGAAAATGGCAATCACTAGTGGTGAAAATGTTGCACCAAAGGTGCACGCTTGTTCTAAATATGTCAGAATCGTGAAATATATCCCCTCATCTTCGAAATAATGAATTTGCATATCAAACATATCTTTTGTACCTCAAGTATAGTCTAGAGTGCCTCCGTGAGATTGTTGAAGATGATAAGATTGAGAAACCATTTGATAATGCTGTTGGGCATGCATGCTTATATGCCAAACGATCTCAGGAACTCTTAGAATGTGTGATTGCAACATGTCCTAAATCTGGTAATAGGAAAGATAGAGAAATTATGCCTTGTTCTATGCCTTGTTCTATGCCCACAAGTCGAATATTCACGCATGGCAAACCTTGATCCTTAACTAGATCCACTATGCCTAGAGTAGTGCATGTTAAGGTTTGGAAGCCAACTGGTAGAATAATCCCATTAGGCACACAATGCCCTTCAACTAAGTCTGATAATTCTACTAGTATATCTCCTAGTGATAATTCCATAACAACTAGGGTTTCTGCTGATTCAAAGATTGTTTGCGCTAACCAAAAGGAACCCATTTTCACTTGGGGATCCAATATGTTCAAATTTCCACTTTTGTCTGTGTTCCAATGCAGGTCGTACAAATCATCCGTTGGTACTTGGATTAAGGCTGCTCTAAACAGATGAGGGGAAATGACTATGACGTTTGAACACAACAGTTCAAGCCTCGTTCTCTAAAGAAAATAAATGTGTACGCTTTAGTGAGCATTATCTTCGGAAGAAGAGAAATCTTCTTATTATGACCATTCTCAACAACATGCTTCATACTTTTTCCATGCGCTTTCAGTCATCAAGTGAACCGAACTACTGTTGATTGTTTTCTTATTCCACTTGCTCAATTATAATGACGATGGCGACATCATATGCTACCTTTGAGGGGGAGAAGTGTGAATAGAATACATTTGGATGATTTTCACTTATTCAATCAAGAATGGCAACTCCGTATGCAATTCTTGAGGGGGAGAAGAAGTGTGAATTTACTGCATGGTTGACTGATATTTGAGAATAAATGGTCAAACGGCTCCAAACTCTTGTAAGAACCGAGCTTCTTCTTATCGGGTCATCTTCACATGGAGTTTTCTTCTAAGAGCCGTTGGTTAACATCTTCACACGGGCTGATTTGATTAATGACAAAGTGCTTCCAGTTTGCGGGGCTGATTTCCTTGATGAGCATCTTTCTGTTCTTGTTTGATTGGGAGGGATCTTAGTTAAGGATATTTGTTGCATATAAGTTAATTGGAACGCATTTGGTGAGATGAAGATGTTAACTTTCTATTCCCCAAATGGACAATCTAGAAGAAGGTCGAGTCTATAGTCGGTTTTACATTTTCTGCTACATGTTAGAAGACTAAAGACGAGTTGCATTTAATGATCTAAAGACTTCTTCTTAATTCAAGCATTCATCATAAAGATTGTCGGTTTAGGGGAGAGCACTAATTGGGGGAGAGTGAAAAGCCAAAGTTAATACCCAATTAGACTTGCTCACATTCTTCCGCAGCAAGTTGATTCTCACAAGAGTTCAAGTGTTCTTCTTAACAGAATTCTAGTATACGGGCTTATTATGTGTTGTTGATTCTGAAGTATCAAAACCAGCAAGGGGGAAGGAGACACACATCTAAACGCGAGTAAACTTGATAAACTTAATACTTCTAAGTGATTGAAGATATCCCGGGAAGACAAATATCATTACCGCAGAGAAACTCAATGTTTGACTCATGGCCTTATTCCAACTATGTGGGGGAAGAGATGGAAGAGTTAGCTTCTAAAGATAAAAGAGGTACATAAGTGTGTGATGATTTCGATGTTATCGCAATCATCAGGGGAGAGAATTGTGTACATTGGGGAGCTCACCGTTTTTCACTTGAGGGCTTAATCGTGATTCGAGATATAATCACTTATTTCGAGTTGACATCCGAGAGATAATCGGTGATTCGCATGCTACTTCAATGTTATCGGTTATTCTCTCTTGGGCATTCGGTACTTCGGGTTCTTGAGCTTTATACACTTTCTTTAGGGAGAGAAAAAGTATACATCGGGCTTATTCTTTGGCTATCGACTTAATCGCTACTTGATGTTATAAGTTTCTCGTCTTCGGTATATGTGTATTCGGTTCGTGAGCTCTATTCTAAGAGATTGACCGCATCAATTCATCTACTTGGGGAAGTGGTCTCTTGACAAATTTTGGGGATGCATCGCTTGGACTTTAGTGGAAAAGGAATTTGAGAAGATTGTTCACGCGTGGGATGATACGTTGCTGTACTACTTGATGATATAACCCCGAACGATGAATCACAAAGATCATTCTTAAAAGGAGCAGCAAGATCGATGATAATGGTGTGCTTCTTTGTGCACCTGGCTAAGGGAAGATTGAAAGAAAGCTTTGAATCTGCTCAGCTAAAGGTTTTTTGGTTTGGGGGGACGCTACCAAAGTCTCACTTTCAGATGGTTCAATTTCTTTCTTCAATACAAGGAACCTCGGAAGCTTTGGTGGTGAATGTTTAAGAGATGATGACTTCTATCTTCTACAACGGGGCTGCTCGATATCCTTATCTCGGTACTCATATCATCATCTTCTTAAACTATATCATCAACTCTATCTTTGTAAATATTTATTAAAAAAAAGCAAATACAAAAATATAAAACCAACAAAAAGAAAATAGAAAAATATAAAACCTTCAAAAATCCATAAAAATTCCAAAAATATTATTTATTTAGTCATGTTTTTATTGGTTCGATAACATCTATGGACTTAGAATTGCCACTCAAAGAATGGCACGGGTCTTTAGATGAAGTTCGAATGTACATAAACCTTTTATCAAAAAAAAAGGATGGAGAAAAATTGTTGTTTATTGTCATTTCAGACGAGAACCTGCTTTAAAAGAAAGAACAGAGCCATGCTTAATATATATATTTGAAACCTCTTGCTCTGATTCTATAAGACTAATGTGTCTTAACAAATATTTTTCCTTCTAAAAACATTCTTCTGAAAAATATTTGTCATCTTATGAAAATAAAATTCCTCTGAAAATAACTCGGAATATCTGTAAATCATTTGGACTTATCATTTGACAAAATCTCACGCTCAATCAACAACATATGTCATTGATTGAGAGGGGAGAATGATTTCTATCAAATCAAAAAGTTATCTTTCAAACAATTGGCACGTAATCGAGCAAGGTCTAACTTAGAATAATCAAAATGAACAATGTTTTTGATCAATTGGATCCAGACCTTGTCTAAGATTGTGTTTTCAAAAGATACTTAAGCATGTTTAATCATTGAAGTTTAAAAGTTTCAGAATTTGATCCTTATCACTTAAAAGTTTTAAAAGCAAGTCACAATTCTCCTCAAAATCTTTTAAAAACAATTTAAATCAATAGAAATCACAAATCTCAAAGGATTTGAAAATTGTGATCGGGGGAGAATTTGTGATTAAAATTGGATTTAAACTGATAATTCAATAAATGGTTTTGAAATTGATTATCAAGATCTCCTCCCTACATATGCCAAACGATTTCAAATTTTCCAAGCATGTGTTAAGGGGGAGCATTTATCTTAAACCATAAGGGATTAAAAACGTAATTGATTTGTCTCAAAGTGCATGTTCCCACTAATATGTGCAAAACTCTTTCTAATCTCGATGCACATATTGAGGGGGAGCAACTTTTTGAAAACCACATCCTTTCCTAAAAATATCTTTAACAATGTATTTAAAATACTAATTTTGATCGGGAAAGTGATGTCGATATTTTTAGAAAATGTTGATCAAAGAAATGAATTCTTAATTCTTAATCTAAGATTTCAAGTCCTCTTGCCTCCATGTGCTAAAGCAATTTCAAATCCATGATGCACATGTTGAGGGGGAGCTTTTCTGAAATATCAAAAACAATTCAGGTACTAAATGCTTTGATCTTGTATCACAAGTCCCTGGATCGATTTTTAAATGGGTTTCAATTGGTTTCAATGGCAGATGAACAATACCAAAAGACCGACTAATTTACTTTATGCATGGTGGTATAAGGATGGTTAGGTTAGGTATTCGCTCTCACGATCCCGCCAGAGCCGGAGGGATCTACCTAGGGACAATCCACTAGATAGTGTAGAAGTCCTTAGGTATGATGAAAAAAGGAGAAAAGTGAGAAATGGGAAGAGTGCGGACTGAGATAGAGGTAGAACTGGAACAAACCCAACAAGGTTCTAGTTATGAAATTTTGTTTAGCACTGAAGGGGTTGAAGAAATGAAAAAGAAATGAATGAGAAAATTGTGAAAAAATAGCCCTCCATTATTTCAACCTTAGGGCGTAAACCGGGTTCAATTCATATACTCGGTGGTTACCAAGGTAACACCGTATTGAAGACAAGACGTCATGGACCCAAAGGATGCACCGCACTACAACTTCCCAAGCTACTCAAGTTCCTCTTAAAGGAATTGTTTCATTCTCACGGGAACCTACATTATCTATCGACTCGCCACTGCATTGTTGATATTAAAGAAGGAGACCTCTCCTAGTCTCCCATAGGAACCTAATGTGCACTATTGAGTCTAGAGCCACGAGATCATCAATAAATCTCACTAAGACACAATCAATGAAGACTCACTGTTTCACACAATGTGGAAAGTGAGAATATATCTTTAGAGTCCTACGCATTATCCTTGTGGTATTGCCAGAACATCTGAGTGATATGGGCACATATTCACGATGAAGATGGAAATCCTTCTAGAGCCAACATCAAACAAGCTCTTGGTGGGTGACATGTGAGATCTATCCAATAGATCAAACTTGTGACAACTGGATTGAAACGATGGGGCGATTCATTATTGAATCAACCTTGGTTCAGGAAATGGATTGACGGATACCCTTGAAAAACCAGTCGTTGTGCTCAAAAATTATTTTCTATAGCACATCGACTGTGTACTACATTTTCAATATCAAAAGGTGTTTCTGATTGAAAATTGACTTGTCTTATAAAACCTTCGTTGTATTGCAATAACTCTTTCTGATAAGCAATACACGATTGTTTTCAAATCATTTTTAATCAATCGAGAAATCTCAATTTCTTTGGTTCACTCACTCCGTGTTGACTTCTTTGAGACGTTCGGTTTGAGAACGGCTAGAAGCATTGAAAAACCGTCAAGGAGATTCTTAGGAATTATACGGATCACGGCGACTTGTCTTCGATCAATGGGGAACCGTGGTCGTGTACCTCAATTCAACGAAAGTGATCAAAGACACTTTCGTGCACTTTATTGCTAACTGTTGTATGCAGGTATACCCAACGTTTGCAACCGATCAGAATTGAGAAGTCAATCCATAGCCACATGCTCACACAACACATACATTTCTAAAGAAATCATGATAAGTGCATCAACGACTCTGATATTTTCACTCCATGCTTCTGCTACGCTACTGCAAATATCATGAATCGACTAAAGCTTCCGCAACTCTGATGAGAAGATATCATGATCCAGAATGTGAGCATGTCGGTCCAAATGTCACAACATCATATGATGGCAACACTACAAAGGAAGAGTCAGAGATTTATGGTAGCTGATGATCTCAAAGTTGGCTCAAAACTCATCATCGTGGATCAGTTAAAGACCTCCACTTGGATTAACAAAACATGCTGAACATGAAGAATCAATGACTACGGGCTACAGAGCAAAGAACTTAATCAAGAATCCAAGAATAATCAAATGTAATATCTGTTTGTATTCAATGTAAATTGAGGTGACCTCCCTTAGGGGGAGATTGTTAGGATTTAGAAAATCCGTTGGTTAAAGTGTCGGTCACCTCAAGTATATGTATTCGTTAAAGCTCGTAGTCGTAGTCGAGTTATGTTAATAAGTAGTTAGTTAAGTAACACCATGGAGGACGGACGGGTCTTACCCATTGTATGCCCCGATCCACGACCGTAGGGGCGTATCTTGTAAGAAACTATAAATACCCTCTACCTCCCAAGGTAGAGGTTGGAGCTCATAATATCATTTTCCTTTGTCTTACCAAGTTCCCAACTCTCTTTACTTTCTCACTCTAAAACTCATTTCATACGCCTCATTTGAATATGATTTGATGTGTTTATGAAATCCAATATGTTACAGCTACTGCTTGTCACTAAGATTACACAGATATTGAAGACAGGGACGTCATGGACCCAGTGACGCACTGCACTTAACCTTCTAGCCACTCAAGCTCTCTTAAAAGGACTTGTTTCATTCACACGGGGAACCCTGCATAATCTATCGACCTCTCACTATGAGGTGTGTTGATATGAAAACAGGAGACACCGCTCCAGTCTCCGACTACTAAAATGAAAATGCACAAATCGAGTCTAGAGCCACTAGATTCATCAAAATATCTCTTAGGAACACTAAAATTTCTACACTTGTTGTTCAAACAATAAGAACACAAGTGATATATTTTAGAGTCCTACATAGATCCTAGCAATCTGCCAGAACATTTATGAGGGATTTACAAATGTGATCCTCAGTGATTGAATGGAAACTCCTGCCAGAGTCAACATCAAACTACTGACAGCAGGTCACTTCGGTAATCCCTTGTAGGTTACGCTTAGTGTTCGTGAAGGCTTCGAACGATCTAGAGTTGTAGAGTGATACCTAGGTGTACTCCAATGGCTCACAACGACAGAGTGAAGATATTGAGTACGGGGACATGCCAGTGACCATCCGGTCTGAGATTCGTCAAAGAACGCGCCAGCGATCTGGGATGTACCTATACGAAATATCCGAACTCTTACGTCGGGAACTTTATTGCTAATTGTTTACATGCAGGATTGGAGATCCGAAGTTCAAGGAGAGACCATCACTACCACCACTATCATCAACAGTATTCCATCTCCACATGCTCATACCAACATCATAACATAAGAAAGTTCTCACCAAAGATTAAAGCAACACTAAGTTCATAATGATTCCACGTCAAATTCAAAGAATCTACAAAGTTTAAAGACTAAAGATCAAAGCTAAGTAATTGAGAACTATACAAGTGTGGAGATTCAAAGTCAAAATAAGTATGAGCATGTTGGAGAAAGACGTAAAGACACCAGAAACTAAGACGTTGATGAAAGGCAGACAACAACATATGATCACAATAACAACAAAGAACGAAGAATAAAGAACAAAGATACATGAGACGTCAAGCCAAAGAAGTCAAAGAAAGCAAAAGCACACCTACTCTCATAGGAGGAGATTTTTGGGAAGACGTCAAGCAACCTTTGATGACCAACCCATAGGGGGAGATTGTTGGGAATATGCGTAACTATTATCAAGTGTCGGTCATTTAAATTATGTGAAAGGTTGCTTAGTTATTATGGCTTATATGTTAGTCAGAGTCCAAGATCCAAGAAGTAAGCCCATGGGTCATGTATGTTTTGTTCTATAAAGTATCCTAGGCGTTGCCCTAGGTAGAAACACTGTATAAACACATGTAACCTTCTTATGAAGGTGTTGGTTATTTCACTTATGCTAGTAAACCTTTGTCATTCATATTTGTGAACATAATCGGCCAAGTCTTGGTTCTCTCATCTCATTTCTATCATTTATACTTGTGTTACAACAATCATGGTGACCTAACACTCTTTGTTTTCCTAAATTGTAAAAAGGCGTTGTCATGTATAGAGACAAATGAGAATTTAAACGGATGACAACATGATATATCATGACATGAAACTATTATGACCTGAATATTAAGAGCAAAGTTGCCTTCATCAGCAACATTTGTTGCATCATATACACAAATTGGTTAATGAACAATCCAAGAAAAGAACAAAATAATTGGCATTATTTACTCATTTAAGAAAAACTTAACTATTGTGGTTAATTAACGGATCATATTTGAATGACTTTCATCAAACACATTGTGTGCAAACATATAGTTTTAAAAGATATTAACTTTCTTAGAATAAGTTTATAAAAGCGTCATCAAAGTTTAAGAACATGCATATTAGTAAAAGATTATAACAAATTAATATAGAAAAAAGTTCCCAATTCTTTACTCTTAGTATTTTTTCAATAAAACATATGATTGAGCATATTGCCCATTACATTCACATAGAACTTTGAAAAATAAAATGCACAAAAAAAAATG
Source organism: Chrysanthemum lavandulifolium (assembly GCA_022545495.1). Classification (NCBI taxonomy): domain Eukaryota; kingdom Viridiplantae; phylum Streptophyta; class Magnoliopsida; order Asterales; family Asteraceae; genus Chrysanthemum; species Chrysanthemum lavandulifolium. Next base: position 204,771,548 of record CM040246.1, on the reverse strand, counting down.
TATATAAAAAAGCAACTGAAATAAGCAATCCCATAAACTCCTATAAGCACTTTAAATGAGCAGTCTCATACGACCGATATAATCATTGTGCAGTTTGAAGAACCAATCACAAACATCACCTATTAGAGATCTTAAAAAATCAATAAACAAATCAAAACAAACCTTGTGTCTCAGATCATATTGTCGGCGGTGGTGGTGTAGGATTGGTGGTTTTGAATTAAAAAAATGGTTTTATGCTTTAATCTCCATAAAATGAGCTCAATAAATCAAAAAATATTGAATCAAAATTTAATTGGTCGGTCATTCCACCAACATGAATCATTTTCAAAAAGAAGGGGTTGTTTTCAGAATTAGGGTTCATAAGAAAGATAAGATTCATGGTCGATTATCTACCACCATGAATTGGTTTTCATAATATTTATTTTATTTATTTATTTATTTATTTATTTTTTTAAAATTAGGTTCATGATTTGGTTAGGTGTTTGGTGATAGTGTTTTCTGCTATGGATGATAGAGAGGATTAGTTTGAAAAGAAAATATGACCGAGTTTTCTAGGATCAGTTGATGACAGGAAAATTAGTTTGGATTTGGATTTCAAGATTTAAATCCGGTGTAGTTTTTATTGAGTTTTGGGGATTTTTTTTGATTATTTATGCCTTCTAAATATAGGAATCACACTTGTGATTAGATTGAATATTGGATTTGGCTAAAAGCCTAAAAGTGAGTTATATACAGTAAAAGATATGAACAAGAAAATCTTTAACGCTGAAAAAAAAATAAAAAATAAATAAATAAATAAATAAATAAATAAAAATACACCGCCCTAAACTTGGCCAAAAACGTCGTACCGAACCAAAACATGGCATTTTAGTCGCCAATGGTCCAAACTATGGGTTTTTTAGGCTAAACTAGTCCCTTGACCCGTTTTCCGTTAGTCAACTCCTGTTATTTTCCCCATGTGCCTTGCATATAAGGGCAAAATGGTCATTTCATTATTTTGGTTATACCAGAACTACGACCACCCTCCCTTTATCTTTTTTTCCTGCTTCTCTCTCTAAATTTATGCTTCTCTCTCTAAAATTAATATCATCACCATTCTCAAATCTCATTCATCCATTCCACTAAAAAAATGAACTCGATCAAACAAAAATCTTCATTCTTCATCTTCACACCGACACACAAGATTAAAACCCACAAAATATTTGTGATCGATCCATAGATGGTACAAATACAAAAATACCTTAAAAAATTGCAATTTGAAATCCAAAACTGCTAATTACGAACCAAAATACGCAACAGTACAATACAATTACCAACAAATGTAAGTGTTCAACTGTGATTCACCCAAGACAATAACTTTTTAACTTACGAAGTTTTCGAACCTAAGAAACTGATAAGGTTTTAAAAGGTACCATTTTGAGGGGTCATTTAAGTCCTTATTTGATCACTTTTGTATCCGTTATTGCTTAATATCGTTCCTTTCACTTTTTAGGTCTCGTGAAGGCAAAATGTTGGAATGGCACTTATTTGGACGAAAAGGCGAATATATGAAGAAAATGACTAAAGTCGAAATCGAGACACTCACAGTTCTTTGAAAGTAGAAGCGCGACGGCGCCAAAAGCATTGCGACGCCGTCCCAAAATTATTGTGACAGACGTAACCAAAACTCGTGTTTTCAAGTGACGACGCCCGGTTGTGAAAGAGTAGGTCGTCGCTACCGTGACGGCCTAGATGCAATCCGCACGACGCCGAAGTCAAGAGACGGCGTCACGGACATAAGGTGACGCCGTCGCAAGGTTAACGTGGCCAAGACGAAACCCTAATGGCGGCGACACGGCGGCCACTAAACATAAGGTGACGCCGTCAGAATTGTAATCTTATATATAGAATCCGAATTTTTCGCCTCTTTGTGTGGAGAGTCTTTGGAGTAAAACCTAAAACCGAACCTAAGGTGTCTTGTACAGTATTTTAGGGTTTTAAACCCTATCTTACACCAAGATAAGTCTTTACTTCATTAATTCAATTATGTCTTTGATTATTTGTGTGTATGTTTGCATGTTCTCCATGTCCCGCTAATTTATTTGTGTGTTTGCTTAGGAAGTATGAAACTTAATTATTAAATATTGATTGGTTGTTTCTTATCTTAGTTGATTAATGATCTAGTAATGCGATAGGTCATTCGTTGTGTACTTAATGCTTGATTCATCTTTGTGAACCTTAGAGTATAATTACCCGAGTAATTGTAGGCTAAACCATCCAAAGAGCGCCTTAGAGTAGGGAGTTTATAATCTCTAGTGGGTTTGTAGACAAGACCCTTTGGTACGTTCAAAGAGTTAGGGAGAAAGCATACCCTACAACTTTAGACACACAACGCAACTAGGAATAAGACGTGACACTCAACCATCAATGGGAGATAATTAAGAGTAATACAAACTAAGTAAACACATTTTAAACTATCATACGAGCACACATTAATTAGACATAGACTCCCACAACCTTAGTTTAGATAATTAGATAATAGTAGAGTAATCGGTAGAAATACCAACCCCCAAATCCAATACCCGAGATTCGTACCTTTCCATTTTCATAAAATATAAAAGATAAAAATAATCTTCCTCAACCTTAACCTTAGCGTAGTAACTCCTTACTAGCATTCATATTCCCAGAGAACGATATCAATACCCGTGGCTTACCCTAATTACTACACTACAACGATTAGGTTCACCGCCTGGGGTGTTATAAAACTTGCTCAAGAAAAGGAAGTTCCTTTGACCCCGAACGACGCTGTAGCGTTATCAAGTTTTGGCGCACGGGAATAGAATAGCTAGTTAGTAGTCCACCTCGTTTAGGTTTCTTTGCTTGATTCCTATCAAGTAAAATTTTTTCTCATTTTTAGCTTCCTCGTAGTCTATCCCCCTTCTTCGTGACCTTTGTTCGTAACCATTTTCATTGACTATTCCGTTAGCCGTTATGGAGAACGCGAATCTGCCAAAACTTTCACCCAATCAGCGAAATCTACTACATAATTTACCCCTTCCACTCCAAAATGAGATCTTGAGGTTCCAACAACATCATGATGAATCCTTTCCGGGCGTGGACTCGAATTAAATATTTATTACAAAAGTCCTTTATCATGGTATTGATTTACTGCTTCCACTACAATTTTTACACTCAGATGCCTACCTAAACCCAAAGGAGACTTGACTATGTAGCGGATGGGGATATTTGGGGACGTGGTGTTCGAATTGCATGGGAAACCTTTGAGATTCACGCCCAATTTAGAGGTGGAACATGGGACCCAAAAAACGAATCTTTAGACCTATTTTCAATTTGGAAACTTCGGTCGGAAAGGTTGTTTAGGAAGGAGATGATTAGAGTTGAGGTGCCAAGGTGCATGTCATGGTTAGGCGCTACCACAGTACAAAATGAATACATAGGTGATCTTGATAAGATGGAGGATAGAGTAGAAAATCCAATCCCATCGGATAACCACAAGTCCTACCATCACTGAGGAGCACACATCACCTATAACTTACCCTAAGAAGAAGTAGAAGAGACTATAGGAACCCCGATTGATAGAGAACCTTTGGACCAAACGCCACTAGAGAATGTAGGTTTAGATGCTTGTTGTCATGACCTCTCTTAGTCCTAGGAAGTCCCTAATTTTGATGAACCGAGCCTCAACCAAAACCTTACCCAATTTTCCGTCTTTAGATGTGAATCTTGAATTGAATTAGCCCCAATCCACCCATCAAAATAGATAGTCCGGGTAGTTGCTTGATAAAAGTGGTAGATTCTAGGCCATGTAGAGTGGAAGCTAATATAGGAGTAACCCATGACCTTACACTTATATCACCCATTCATGGTTGATAACAAGAAACACTATGGGTTTAAACCGGGTTTATTAGGTCAAGATGGATCCTTAACTAAGAATCTTTTGAAGTTGATTAAAGATGATCCATTTTAGGAGAGAGATTTGATTCACCCGCCACACCAATAGACTTAGGTAAGGTTATAATGAATGGAGCACACCTTTGAGCATATAAATCACCCATCACCTCTCCTCACGTAGCAAATTTCCACCCTAAGGGTGTGTATCGCTACTATCACCCGCACTTAAACTTAAGTGTAGGGAAAACTTCCCTTTATCTCAAAATAAGGGTAGAGTCGGGCTCGTGACTCGAACAAAACAAGCGCTTCGGGAGGCAACCCATGTGTTTTTCCTTTTCATTTTTATTTGGTGTCATATATCTTTTATTAATTGTTTATCCTCATGTTTAAATTTGTAAAATGCTTTATTTTGTTTTTAACCTCGTCTTAATTGCATATAAAGGTATTTTACATAAGGGATAAGTGTAGGGAGGATTACACACGTTTTCAAAAGAAACGTAAACATGAGAATAACAATTAACTAAAGATATTTATGTTTGTTTGTTCGAGTCAAATGCTTGTATCGAGTCATAATGGATGTTTTGCGAAATTTTTCCGATTCTAAAGATGTAAATTTTCCGTAATTTTTCCAAAATCGCACCGCTTTTTTGTCGAGATAACCGGACGGCGTCAGATTGCAACTTGACGTGTGAAGGAGTAAAACATCGATTACTTTTTCTCGCTTTCCGAGCTACTTATAAATTTTTGGAATTTTCCAAGTCTTAATTTTCTTAGAAATTCGTAAACATCCATTCCACAAGCATTATATCCTAGTTTAAATCGAGTCTTATATATATTATTATTCTCCGATTTTACGCTAAGGTTTCGTTTGTTTTCTTCAAGTGTGTGTGTTTAATTTATCAAGAAGAAGTTACATAAGATTGAGGAGCTTTTCACGCATAAATTCTTCTTGAAAGGATTTAACCACCACTTTACCGAGCTAATCGGGGGAGTATTAGTTTCTTTCATTTTTGATTACCTTCTTTATCATAACTTTGATACTTCGGGAACATTGGGGACAATGTTCGGTTTAAGTAGGGAGGAAAATAAAACTGAACTTTGAAACTATGCTTATCCTTGACTATTTGCTTTGTCCAATTGTGATTGTGTAATAAACCATGAGAAAATGTCGGTTAGGGTAATTTTGACACCAAATTTAAAATTTTCATGACATATAGGAGTGGGCCATTAGTCTTAACAAAAGCATCTCACGGATAGGAAGTTGCATGACTAGCACAAAACCCTTTACCACCCAAATTCCACCCAAATGTGAGGATCACCCTTAGATTAGTAGAATTAAAGCATTCATCTTCAATGCTTAGAGTGTGAACCGGTAGTATATTAGATTCTAGAACTTGTTTTGTGATGCATTTCGAGATCGCAAGTGAGGCTACACTTGTGTAGTTAGGAATAACTAAATGATAAGAGGCATTAGGATAAACCCTTGTTTGATACCCATAATATAATTACTTCTTCCATATTGGTTGAGTAATTCCCCCACACCCTTTGGGTTGTACTCATTTTTTAGTACACGATACCCTAGTTAACCCTCGAGCCTATCCTTTTCGCGGTTCTCGTGATGTTTGGTTTTTCCGAATATCAATGAAGAGCATTGTTTACACCCCACCCCAAATATACACCCAAATCGCCTTAGCCTACCCCTTATGCACTCACTTTTAGTGCAAATGTTTGTTATCACCCTAAACCCTTAGTTCAATTATCTAGTTGCTTGCATAAGTTGCTAAGTCGAGTCATATCCTTTGTATACGCTTTTGGGATGATTGGGATTCATGGGAAAAGTTAAAGTTTATGAAATGACGGAAGGAAACGTTAAATTCAAATTCCCTTTGTTTACGTAATAATGTACCCCAAGTGTTTTGATCTTTTCAATTCGGGTCAAATTAGTGTTAGAGTAATAAAACTCAAGTGTAGGATATGCACAGTAAATCCTAATATTTTGATGTTATCATAGAGGATGGTAGAGTAAAAGTGTATGAAAAAAAAATCGAAAAAATAGAAAAAGAAAAAAAGAGGAAAAAATAGTGATAAAAAAAAAAAAAAAAAAAAAAAAAAAACATACGGCTACCATCCTACATCTATCCTTTAAATTTATGTTTGTTTATTTCATTATCCGAGTTTAGAGTGTCGAGTCTTGGCTTAGCAACGCCATTCTTCATATGCATTTAACATAGAGATTTTTGACTTACCACCACTAAATAGCCTATCCCACCAAACCCTTATTTCGCCATCAGTAACCTAACGTTACAACCTTTAAAGACCTCTTTGATAGTCTTTCCTAGGTGCTTACGCCAAAGCGATGGAGGTTTGATCTATTCTCAAGCCTATGGTAATCTATGTACTAGGACCGGTTAATGAGTGTTTATCTTCCATTTCCTATATTGTTATATATCATATATACACCGAGAGAGATGCGAGTATCCAAACACCCCATGTGAGGTGCTAGTATGTAATTTCGTGTTTGTTATGACTTTCATGGGGCTTATATGTGTTGTGGACCGTTTTGAATAAATGCTTCATGACCCCTAACTTATAAATTAATTGGCTAAAAGCACATTTGCTTGAGGACAAGCAAATAACAAGTGTAGGGATATTTGATAAGGTTTTAAAGGTACCATTTGAGGGTCATTTAAGTCCTTATTTGATCACTTTTGTATCCGTTATTGCTTAATATCGTTCCTTTTCACTTTTTAGGCCTCGTGAAGGCAAAATCTTGGAATGGCACTTATTTGGACGAAAAGGCGAATATATGAAGAAAATGACTAAAGTCGAAATCGAGACACTCACGATTCTTTGAAAGTAGAAGCGAGCGGCGTCAGTGCTATTGGCGACGCCGTCCCAAAATTATTGCGACGGACGTAACCCAAAACTCGTGTTTCAAGTGACGCGCGTCCGGTTGTGAAAGAGTAGGCCGTCGCTACTCGGGCGGCCTAGATGCAATCCGCACGACGCCGGTCGAAGAGAAGACGGCGTCACGGACATAAGGTGACGCCGTCAGCAAGGTTAACGTGGCCAAGACGATACCCTAATGGCGGCGACACGACGGCACTAAACATGGTGGCGCGTCATAATTATAATCTTATATATAGAATCCGAATTTTTCACTTTGTGTGGAGAGTCTTTGGAGTAAAACCTAAAACCGAACCTAAGGTGTCTTGTACAAGATTTTAGGGTTTTAAACCCTATCTTACACCAAGATAAGTCTTTACTTCATTAATTCAATTATGTCTTTGATTATTTGTGTGTATGCTTGCATGTTCTCCATGTCCGGCTAATTTATTTGTGTGTTTGCTTAGGAAGTATGAAACTTAATTATTAAATATTGATTGGTTGTTTCTTATCTTAGTTGATTAATGATCTAGTAATGCGATAGGTCATTCGTTGTGTACTTAATGCTTGATTCATCTTTGTGAACCTTAGAGTATAATTACCGAGTAATTGTAGGCTAAACCATCCAAAGAGCGCCTTAGAGTAGGAGTTTATAATCTCTAGTGGGTTTGTAGACAAGACCCTTTGGTACGCTCAAAGAGTTAGGAGAAACGCACACCTACAACTTTAGACACACAACGAACTAGGAATAAGACGTGACACTCAACCATCAATAGGAGATAATTAAGAGTAATACAAACTAAGTAAACACATTTTAAACTATCATACGAGCACACATTAATTAGACATAGACTCCCACAACCTTAGTTTAGATAATTAGATAATAGTAGAGTAATCGTAGAAATACCAACCCCCAAATCCAATACCCGAGATTCGTACCTTTCCATTTTTCATAAAATATAAAAGATAAAAATAATCTTCCTCAACCTTAACCTTAGCGTAGTAACTCCTTACTAGCATTCATATTCCCCAGAGAATCGATATCAATACCCGTGGCTTACCCTAACTACTACACTACAACGATTAGGTTCATCGCCTGTGGTGTTATAAAACTTGCTCAAGAAAAGGAAGTTCCTTTGACCCCGAACGACGCTGTAGCGTTATCAAGTTTTTACGCGCCACGCTGGAATAGAATAGCTAGTTAGTAGTCCACCCTGCTTAGGTTTCTTTGCTTGATTCCTATCAAGTAAAATTTTTCTCATTTTAGCTTCCTCGTAGTCTATCCCCTTCTTCGTGACCTTTGTTCGTAACCATTTTCATTGACTATTCAAGTTAGCACATGGAGAACGCGAACCGCCAAAACTTTCACCCAATCGAAATCTACTACATAATTTACCCTTCCACTCCAAAATGAGATCTTGAGGTTCCGGCAAGAACATCATGATGAATCTTTTCCGAGGCGTGGACTCGAATTAAATATTTATTACAAAAGTCCTTTATCATGGTATTGATTTACATGCTTCCACTACAATTCTTTTACACTGTGACGCCTACCTAAACCCAAAGGAGACTTGACTATGTAGCGGATGGGGATATTTGGGGACGTGGTGTTCGAATTCGCATGGAAACCTTTGAGATTCACGCCCAATTTAGAGGTGGAACATGGGACCAAAAACGAATCTTTAGACCTATTTTCAATTTGGAAACTTCTCATTGAAAGGTTGTTTAGGAAGGAGATGATTAGAGTTGAGGTGCCAAGGTGCATGTCATGGTTAGGCGCTACCACGATAAAATGAATACATAGGTGATCTTGATAAGATGGAGGATAGAGTAGAAAATCCAATCCCATCGGATAACCCACAAGTCCTACCATCACTGAGGAGCACACATCACCTATAACTTACAGGAAGAAGTAGAAGAGACTATAGGAACCCCCGATTGATAGAACCTTGGACCAAACGCCACTAGAGAATGTAGGTTTAGATGTTTGTTGTCATGACCTCTCTCTTAGTCCTAGGAAGTCCCCAATTTTGATGAACCTGAGCCTCAACCAAAAACCTTACCCAATTTTCCGCTCTTTAGATGTGAATCTTGAATCAATTAGCCCCAATCCACCCATCAAAATAGATAGTCCGGTAGTTGCTTGATAAAAGTGGTAGATTCTAGGCCATGTAGAGTGGAAGCTAATATAGAGTAACCCATGACCTTACACACTTATATCACCCATTCATGGTTGATAACAAGAAACACTATGGGTTTAAACCGGGTTTATTAGGTCAAGATGGATCCTTAACTAAGAATCTTTGAAGTTGATTAAAGATGATCCATTTTAGGAGAGATTTGATTCACCCGCTACACCAATAGACTTAGGTAAGGTTATAATGAATGGAGCACACCTTTGAGCATATAAATCACCCATCACCTCTCCTCACGTAGCAAATTTCCACCCTAAGGGTGTGTATCGCTACTATCACCCGCACTTAAACTTAAGTGTAGGAAAACTTCCCTTTATCTCAAAAATAAGGGTAGAGTCAGGCTCGTGACTCGAACAAAAACAAGCGCTTCTTGGGAGGCAACCCATGTGTTTTTCCTTTTTCATTTTTATTTGGGTGTCATATATCTTTTATTAATTGTTTATCCTCATGTTTAAATTTGTAAAAATGCTTTATTTTGTTTTTAACCTCGTCTTAATTGCATATAAAGGTATTTTACATAAGGGATAAGTGTAGGGAGGATTACACACGTTTTCAAAAGAAACGTAAACATGAGAATAACAATTAACTAAAAGATATTTATGTTTGTTTGTTCGAGTCAAATGCTTGTATCGAGTCATAATGGATGTTTTGCGTAAATTTTTCCGATTCTAAAGATGTAAATTTTCCGTAATTTTTCCAAAATCGCAGACCGCTTTTGTCGTCGATAACTGACGGCGTCAGATTGCAACCGACGGCCGAGAAGGAGTAAAACATCGACATTACTTTTTCTCGCTTTCGAGCTACTTATAAATTTTTGGAATTTTCCAAGTCTTAATTTTCTTAGAAATTCAGAAACATCCATTCCACAAGCATTATATCCTAGTTTAAATCGAGTCTATATATATTATTACCGATTTTACGCTGAAGGTTTCGCTTGTTTTCTTCAAGTGTGCAGTTTAATTTATCAAGAAGAAGTTACATAAGATCGAGGAGCTTTTCACGCATAAATTCTTCTTGGAAAGGATTTAACCACCACTTTACACGATCCTACCGAGCTAATCGTGAGTATTAAAAGTTTATCAAGGTAAACATGTAAAATGTATTATGTAACTAGTTAATAAAATGTCTAGTTACCTTTTGTAAGAAGTGCTTGTCAAAATAAAATATATTTTGTCAAGTGTTAGTAAACTCTAGTATTTGTATGAAATACTTGTGAATGCAAATGTAAATGAGGTTCGAAATAGAATGGTTAACCTATTAAAATACTTAGTGACTCTAAACGTAATTTAAACATTCTAAATGATTTGTTAATGGGTTTGATCATAATGCCACAACAAACATGTACGAACTCGTGTTGTAACATACGAGGACTCGAGTCATCGAGAGGTGTTGAATGTATGTTGAGACAAAGTGTAATTACAAGTAACTTGTACATTTTACGTTATGTATTACAAGTTACATGTTTGTCATCAATCAAAACAAACGAGACTGTATAGATTAAATATCATAATATTTGCACTAACATAATCCACAGGCATAAGCCTACCGCCACACAAACTCAAAAGGGTAGGTAAAGGCCTCCCATTCGGGGAGTTTGGCCTGACCAATTTAGGGTTGTTAGCACCAAGCAGTTAAATAATGGCCCTAAGGGTTACGTTTAAAAAACATGAATGTGCATAACTGACGGTACATAGGTCGGTTGAGAGAGGTTAAATTCATGGGATGGGTAGTTATTATTAAATATAGAAACATGTAATACGTGTTTGAATACGTTAAACATAGGCCTTAGGGACGTTTAGCAATATCATCTTTTTTATGAGAAAACTATCAAAGTTTTGAACTTTATCACATTCATAACAAAATTGTGGGAAAATAAAATGAGGGGGTCCAAAATGGTGATTAAAAAGCAAACACATTCATAAACCCTAAATAAATCCTATCCTCCCAAAACCCATCAAACAACAGCAGCAGCTCTGAGAGAAATTAAAGATGCTGCAAAGGAACATTCGGTTGAGAAGAGAGTATTTGTACAGGAAAAGCTTGGAAGGCAAAGAGCGTCAGCTTTACGAAAAGAAACGCAAAATCAAACAAGCTCTTCAAGGTCCCCCCCTTTTTTTTTTTTTTTTTAAATTAATTTATGTAAATAATACTGTACTAATTAATTAATTAATTAATTGCAGAGGGTAAGCCAATCCCAACTGAGCTTAGGAACGAAGAAGCTGCTCTTCGCCAAGAAATCGATCTCGAAGATGATAAAACTGCTGGTATATATAGCTCATTTACACTTACTATACCTTTTTAACAAACCGTGTTAAGACGTTACACCCATTAAGTAGTTTACCTAAGACATTGGCCGGATTGCACAATAGTAGTTGTATTCGGTGTTTGAAATGCGTTAATAGTGGAAGATTTGGTTCTTGGTAATTTATAGACAGGGAAGAGAACTTTATCGTGTTTGGACGTATGTAGATTCTTATTCCTTATTTTCATATAATACGTGTCTGATATCAGAATGTGCGGTGATAGTTAAGGACTTAAGGTAGAGGATCATTGGTTAAAATTTGCAAAATAAGGTATAATCTTATTGTATGTTTTATGTGACGTTCACACTTAGGCTATGTTTGGCAGCAGAGATTATTGAAGATTATTGAGGCTTAAGATTTTTTTTTTTTTTTTTGTATAAGCTACTTAAAAAATAATATTTGTTTGGCAAACAGAACTTATAAGAGATTATTAAAAAAATAATCTTCCATACTCTGACAATAAAAGCTACTTCATGTAGCTTATAAAAATAATCTCTTTTTATAATCTTTTTCAGCAACATCACCAGCATCATCAACACAATTTATTTTTGCCAAACATACCCTTAGACTAGTGTTTCTTGATATCACATATTGCAATATAGAGTCTACTACTTAACAATGACTAGTAGCAAGAAAAAGTATGGCATGACATCAAATTAAATGGTAGTTAATGCTTAGCCTTCTTTAGTTTTGTGAAGTGGGTTTCGCCCATCTTGAAAGAAATTAGTTTATCAAGTAAAGTTGAAGTTTTTATTTATTTATGAAGATTTGATTATCGTGTTGCTGGCAAGTTTTGCTTACATGATGTTTTGGCCCTGTGAGTGACATTGTCTTCCGCTTTTCTTGAATTTAGTTCCAAAGTCAACTATAGATGACGAATACGCAAATGCCAATGAAAGAGATCCAAAAATCTTGATAACCACATCTATCAACCCAAGTGGTCCTCTTAAACAGTTTGTTAAGGTTGGCCTACTATCCGCTACGATAAATTTTTGTCTATTTTCCTTTTTTCGTTATAGTAATATTGTTTGGACAAGCATTTGTTAAATGTCTCTTATTTGCAGGAATTGACGCTTGTTTTCCCTAATTCAGAACGAATGAACCGTGGTGGTCAGGTTAGTTAATTTTTCATCATAAAACTTTAATAGGAGTTGATCTACTGGTTTACTCGGTTTATGGTTTAGAGTTTTTCATCTGAGGGCATGTATCTTAACTCGTTGTATTGATTCTGTTTAGACATCATATAATGTGGTCATTTGATGTTCAGTATCGATGGGTAGTTAGGTTGTTTAGTATTGCATGTGTACGAGCCGGGAAAATATTTTCATAAAACTTTATGGAATTTTGTTTTTTCAGCAAGTTGAATAAATTACTTTTGAATTGTATTTAGGTTGGTAAGTAAACAATGTTTCTAAAAGTTCTATTTTTTTTTCTTCATATTGTCAAACTTTGATATGGTCATAACTTGAATATTGATGAATGCAGGTTATGTCTGAAATAGTTGAGTCATGCCGATCACATGATTTCACGGATGTTATATTCGTTCAAGAAGTTCGTGGTATACCAACTAGAATAATTATAAGTCACTTACCATTTGGTCCCACTGCTTACTTTCACCTCCATGATGTGGTGAGTTATTGTGTTCTTCTTGCCGGCTTCTTATTATTCATTGTGGATCTTTCAGTACTAATCTAATTTGTACGTGCAGGTCACAAGACATGACAATAAAGACAAAGAATTGAAAACTGTTTCGCAGGCTTATCCTCATCTGATTCTCAACAACTTCTCTACAAAGGTATAGACAGTAAGAGTCAGTTGTGTTTCGATATTGATTATAATTGAAATTTCAATTTTTGCTTATCAGTTAAGAGGGAACTCTGCTGTTTTTGCTGTAAGATAAGTTATGTTGATGTGGTTAAGTTAGCGGCAACTGGCAAGCAATTATCTAGTCCATTAACCGCTTCAGTGCTTTGAACTAAATCGTGAGTTGTGAACATAGTTGCAAATTACTCTAGCTTTGCTGGTGCTTTGGACCTAAAGCTGAGTTGTTAGCATAGTGGCAAGATAGTTCTAGTTTATACACTAGTGCTCTTTACTTGAATATAGTCATACGCTGAATGAAGTTGACCACCATAATTTTCCACATTTCTTTGTGTCTTACTTGCAATAAATGGTATCACATAGCATATTCTTTTCTTCTCAGTTTGAAGCATGCTTTCTATCTTACGTTTAGTATACAAACCGACACCTTACTTTTTAATCTGGTGATAGCAACAGTTATTCTTTTGAAATGGGTATAGTGACATTTTTTAGGCAGTTCCATAAGTTCCATAAGCCCATGTTTTGTTGGTCATTAATAGAGTACTGATAAGCACTGAATTTCATTATCTAATCTGAAGCTGCTTTTGTTTTCTATGTTTGAATAGATTGGTGAAAGGACTGCAAACATACTGAAGCATCTCTTTCCAGTGCCCAAGCCGGATATGAAACGCATCATCACTTTTGCTAATGATGCAGATTACATTTCTTTCAGGTAGTTTCTCTCTCCATCGCTCCTCCTTATTCCAATTCCACTTAATGGTGAGGACTACCATTTTAAATTTATCTAAAACGCAAATGTCTTGCTCAAAATAGTGACATTTCACACGATTTTCATCGTCATATATTATGTCCTAAAAGTCCTAATGTTGGCTGGAAAAATGTTTTGCGTTTCTGCCAGACAGTCTTATTATAGACTTAATGTTTTTTATAACTTGTATGTGTGGTTTGACTTTGCTTTGCGGTTTTGTTATATTGTGAACATGCAGGCATCATGTCTATAGACAAAGTGGAGGTCCTAAATCAGTTGAATTAAAGGAGGTTGGTCCTCGGTTTTTATTACGATTATATAAGGTAAACAATTATCCACTACATTTGTTTTGGTTTGTTTGGTTCCCTTCATCACAAATATAGTTGGATTTTGCAGTTTATCTTTGTCCCTTAAGGATAAATTAATTTAAAGATTAACAATTTAACATAAAGTTCTCATGATTTGTTCGTTTGCTTACTGATAGGAATTTTTTATGGATTAAATGGTTAAATGACACTATCTTGTTAGTTATATCATCTTTGTCAAATTGAGGCCTTATCTTTCATATGTAAATCTTTTATTTCATGATCAATGATATTTTTCATTATTTTTTGAACTCCTTCAGTTATGAGTTTGTTTTTGTATTAGGAGGATGTTTGGACAGAAACAGATATAGTCATCATTGTGAGATAGTAATAAGTATCTTTTTAAAACGCTTTTTCAAATGGAAGCAAATGAAAACTTCCTTAAAAGGTTTAGTCAATGCTACTGTGCTCATCTGATTAGTAAAATTCGCACCAGCATTTTCTTAAATTGTTTATTCAAAAGAATGATGATGCTAAGCTATTGTCTGTTGAATACAAAAATTTGCCTCGAGGACAAGGTGAGCGTGTCTATTGTCTGTTGATCTATATCTGCTTTGCTGTGATTGTTGCAGATTAAGCTTGGAACAATTGATCAAGACGAGGCACAGGTTGAATGGGAATTCAGAAACTTCATTAACACATCCAAGAAGCAAAAAGTAATAGGTGAATGATATAGCCCTAATCCTTTGGGGTATTTTTCTGTCTTGTTTTTTGGGAGTAGTAGTCTTTCAACTCTTGTGATGATTTATTATTTTGTGACTGTTATAGGTATCTATCCTACTCACTATAAAAACTTTGAATAGTGCTAATGAATGTGTTTCGGTTGTCATATTGTCATGTAACCTCAAAGTTTTTAGTCAATATTTGACAGCATTAAGAATCCTTTACATGTTACTGAAACCAGATGTTTTCCCATCTTTGCTAACGGTTCCTTCCGTAACATCTCACCAGACCCACCTCCATGTTAACCTCATCCCTATTTGGAACTTCAAATTTTTATTACTTCATCTTGGTCAACATCGATGAATGGTGTTTTAACTTTGGTGCAATTAGTTAAATATCTATATGTTGAATGAAGGAACTGAATGTTCATGACATTAGTTGAAAACTTGAAACTGGTCAAGTGTTATCATTTGGATGGCCATGTTTTCAATTTCCGAGGAAAGTTCTCTTGACAAGTAATGCTGGAAACTTGTTGGTTTAGATTGCGTTCAGGTACTGAGCTGATATCCGATTATCGAGTGTTGTTTTCAAATGATTCAACTAGAATGAATATACTATTGATGTATGCTTATTTTCTGTCATAAACATAAGAACTGATTAGTATTGGTTCAACACAAGAGAAAGGAAATATTAATTTCACTAATCTGACTGGAGCCTTACGGAAAAAAGCCACAAATTTCCCATCAAACCCGTTTATCTTATTACACACATCCTTCACGACGCCTCTTGGATTGTTTTTTAGCATAAGTCGGACGACCGACTTCTTTCTTTCATTTTGTGTGTGTTTTGTGGGGGTTATAATTGAGTAGTGATGTTGATTGTGTTATTACATTATGTTGGTGGTGATGGTTGAGGAGAGAAAAGTTGATGTGACGTTAAGTTATTTGCAAAAAAAGATTAATAACCGGTAATCCGAACGCCCACAGTTGGCTGCCTTTTCATAATGTGGCGGGCATGCATGAGTCATTCGGCGGTTGTGGCTATGGGGTGCCAAGGATTGAACCTTTGACCTTCTGCTTGTTACGTGCCAAGATGCTCCACCCATTACTAACTGAGCTACGCTTCATTCGCTGTGACACTAAGTGACGATGGTCAGTGTTACCACCAACCTAAAAGAGCTATCAATCACAAAACTTTTCAAAACAAAACTAATATAAATTACGTTCATCCGTCTTAAATTAATAGTCCACTTTCAAAATGCATAAAGTTTTAAGAAATCTCAGTAACTACACTCTCCATCAATCAAATATCATATTTACTCACTAAAATCTTTTCCTATTGGTTGAAATATAATGGATCCACTAAGAAAAAAAATAAAAATAAGTAGAATGAGAAACGATTTTAGTCACACATTTCAAATGAAAAAGGAGAATTTCATGAGAGTCATTTTTTTTGTAGGTGCATCTGAAATGTGCGGTTATAGTTATTTCTCATCCTTCTCATTTTACTTTTATTTTTTATTTGATTATTACTCTGAAATTTAAAGTGGATAATTATTTTAAGATATCCCAAAATGGTAATATGAATAATTCTTCTGGGACGGAGGGAATACTATATACATAAAAGTATACTCCCTCCGTCCTAAAATAATTGTCCCCCGATAAAAAACACACAACTTAAAAAAAAAACATAACTATTACTGCTTTTTCTCTTACTTTTTACAAAATGAAAGTTTTATCCTTAAATAATTAATTAATGTTACTTTAAAATTTGTAAAATTAATTTTAACTAAGGGTAGTATGATAAACTCGATCAAACTTCTCTATCTATTTTTAGTAAGGACAATTAAATTAGTACATCCGAAAAGAAAACATGGACTATTAATTTGAAACGAAAAGAATAATTATTTACTTTTTAACTCGAGAACATGAAATACAACGTCAAATGTAGCTTGTAAATCATAAAGGACTAAAGGTGAACCTTTTGCGTCTAAACTCCATAACACTGCAGCAATAGTATGGTCGTGAAGGTCATTATCGTTTGGGCCAAAGACCATGGATCTAACTTCTTAAGGTAGCTTGGATATCTGGATTAGCTTATTTAGCTAGGCAACTGAAACTCAGTTATGGTCATTGCAGAGTTCACATAGAAACCATGACTGATTAAGACCAGGAAACTCCAACATACATACGTGGTTACCATTAGTTATAACACAACAAAGTAAAAAGAATAAGAACGGGTACTCTTTAAGAGGCGAGATATGGATCTTTTACCTGTCATACATGTAACGAAACCGGTAAGGACCTTGAATGTTCAGTTAGAAGATGAGATGCAATTGCAAGGTTGCCCATCAAACTGACGCTACTTGGACTTTCATGTCTAGTTCTGTAGTTTGGTATTAGGTGAATGTTTATTCGACAAAAATCTATGTAGATATGTGCTTTGATTATGAGCTATATCAAGACATCAGTCTTTACTATGCAATGTTTTAACACTCATAAAATAGCTCATTTCCATGTTCCAAACTAAGCATTCATTTTTAGTCAAGATAACTAGTTCGAGTTCCAAAATACGAATGCAAACACTGCTATAGCAGTCAAGTCTACAAAAATGAGTACCAGGACAAATACCACTAATAAGATGGAGAATCACATTGCATTAGGCTTCATTCAAAAGAAAATTATGCAACATTACATGAGAACTCCATCGTAAACATCCCAACACCGTTTCTAAAAACTACACATAGCAGATTTACCCCTAATCATTCTAGCCAAACAGTCTGACAAAATAACAGCATTTTAGTCTTGCTTGTTACAAATAGTAGTAGTAGTACCATTTACTCGGCAAGAGCCTTGTCGATTTCATCCACATGAGCACGAAGTTCTTTCCACTGCATAAAAAGATAAACATCATAAGCTTAACAATATTTAAAGGTAGCTAAGGTCTGGCACCTGAAGAGAACATTCATTTACCTGATCCATGCTCAATGAGATACCTGAAATGACAGCAAAAAAAAAAAAAAAAAAGATCAGTAGTTGCTACTTTTTGATCCAGATGTTTAACAACTCAATAAAGGGATGCAAACTAACAATCATTTACAATTGCCAAGTCTTGTGACAAAACTTAAAGATCAAGGAACCCCAAAGATGACATTATAACAAATAAGAGATTATCATAAAGACATTTTGACAAAAATATGCTGATTTAAACAAATTGATGTCTGAATCCTATATAGCATGACTAGTTTCTTTAGCAAAGCTCCTGCAAAAGGCAGACATTTATTTACTTTTCTGTCACTCCGTCATAAGAACCCTGTTGAAGATCCCGTATGACAGTGATTGACCAATCATGATCTAGTTCTTTTGCAATAAAGTAGACCCAGGAAACCATTGTTCCTATGGTTCTGACTATGCATACAAACAAGAGTTCTCACGATTGCAACTGGGAAGTGAAGGGGTTTGGGTTTGGGTTTAGGGGGAGACACTGAGTGCCAACTGCCAATAAAGGTAGGAATTGCAATAGACCATGAAACT
Organism: Chrysanthemum lavandulifolium; assembly: GCA_022545495.1. Taxonomy (NCBI): domain Eukaryota; kingdom Viridiplantae; phylum Streptophyta; class Magnoliopsida; order Asterales; family Asteraceae; genus Chrysanthemum; species Chrysanthemum lavandulifolium. The sequence continues at coordinate 204,753,143 of CM040246.1, read as the reverse complement.
AGTTCTAGAAATAAAGACGTAAACTCTTAAGAATGATTGGTTGGTAGAAATGGATTGAACAATGTGTTTAACAGATCATGTTACAGCTACTTGACAGCATATGCAAGTTTGAATAACCACTCATGGCACTAAATCAGCATGAGATATCAGATTGCTCATACTAAAAGCGGGCTTCATAACAGCAGAACAGTGAATATGAGATACTGTAAGGACTGCAAAGCCACTTTTGATGCCACAAAAGATACATAATTCAAAGAGGGTCAACATCATGACCAACATTAATTTTGTATATACAAACATATGTCATCACCCTAGTAAAAGACTTGGAACACATGATTCTATACAGTAGAGTTTTTAGCATTTAGCATTTATTTATGCTTACATGGACATCATTAATTCAAACATCATAAAGAAGATGCTTAAACACATAAAACACTCAGACCAATTTCAGATAATAGCTCAGTCAGAAAAGCAACATATGAGGCAGAAATGTCCTTGTGACATTCATTGATGCCTCTCAGCTTCTTCTCATATTTTGGCAGTCGTCTATTGAATACACCAATACTCAAGAAAAAACAGAGGAAAAGTTTATCTAGTATTCTAGTGCCCTACCCCTACTCAGTTAAACTTGTAAGCCAAACATGCACTCTAACGTATAAGGTGATGAAGCAAATAAAAAAAAAAACCACGCCAAAACAGAAGAAGCCATATGAGATGATGAAGTTGATCTTGTTATACATAATAAGATGCACAGAGCGTCCAACGTCATAGAGTCTCTAAGTAGATTATAGAAACAACTAGAATGTTTGTTGTATATAAGACATATATGGAAGTCAAGACAGCTTAGAACGAGTCGACTTACAACTACTGTCAAATACACTGGGTTGTATTGAGAATTGGCAAAAATCCCGCATGAAAACTTGACAGGACTGTAGTTTGTATAGATATTTTAGTCTTCAAGCTTTTCAGTTTGTAAATGCAGAGAGATGCATAACATAATTTAGCAAAATATAACGTTCATTGACATATATATAGTCAAAGCAGATGCATCTTCAAAATGTTATCACAAGAGGCTTATAACCATGTTTGTAACCCGATGTCAGCAGATAGCTTGCAATAAGTATCACTGTAGAAAATATACATAACAAAGTGGCTTGACCATCCTAAAAGGTCATAAAAACCATTTTTGGTTCCAAAAGAAGAGCCACTTCATCTTTCGTTTCAAAAAAGCATTTCTAAAATGTGGAAGCACTACCGCCATATGTTTCCCAGAAGCAACGTATGTTCATTTGTCCATACAAGGTCTAAGTATGTTATCTTTCTTTTTCTCCCTTTTAAAATTTATAATGACTTAGAAATGAAATATATCACTTGAACTAGTAGTGAAAGTTCATTAGCTATCACAATAACAAGATGTAAGAAGTGGAGTTCTAAATCACAATCTTCAATTACGAACGAAAAGTAAATAAAAAATGAATTGAAAATTTAAAACCATAAGACGGAGAACTTAGTATTTTAGTTAAACCAAATGAACACTAGCTACATAAACTATTAAGATATAAACCCCAAATATAGTCATCTTCAAGCACAAAAACAGCCAAAAACAAAATCCAAACTGGCGTAAGATTTAAGCTGAATAAAAATATCACGCAAACAAAACATAGTCAAATTCAATGAAACCATATGTAAATACTTCCAATTAAGCAACACTCAGAAACCAAACCCTAATGAGCAACTTATTCAGCCAGTAGCAAAAGCAAGTCCAGTTGAAACATAACAACACAAACCTTAAACCCCAAATTCTTCTTTGAAACACTTACCCAGAGATACAAACTAATAAAAAAAATGTAAGAAACCCTAAAAGCAGTCAATTTCAATTAAAACATTAAAAAAAAAAAAAAAAAAAAAAAAAAAAAAAACCTAGTTAAGGTTTACAACATTCATTTCATGCCGAGTTCATTCGATTTTAGGTGCAAACAATCTTGAAGTGGTCACTCCAACTTTCCGAAGGTGGTGAACACAAACCCGTGGATTAGTCTGCCAAAAGTCAAAACAATGGTTAACCACCCCCCAAAAAAAAAAAAAAAAAAAAACCCTTAAAACCCTAAAATCTATTTAAAAACCTTAAACCCTAATAATTATCCATTCAATAAAAAACATAGTAAACCCTATTTAAACTCTACAACATTCATAGACAAACAATAACAATAATTGAAGAAGTGAAAAAAAAAAAAAAAAAAAAAAAAAAAGTAGTAGTACCTTTCTTGCCAGGCATTTGTTTGCCATCTTTGAGATAAAACTCACGGATGTCAACATAAACTTTGCCTTTAAAGTTCCTCACTGAAACCCTTCGATTCTTCGACACTTCACATATGAAGATGCTCCCATCTTCTTCTTCTTCCACATCAGATGTTGTTGTCTGGTCTTTCTTGTATGCTTTCTTAGGTGGTGGACCCATGTTGTTGTCTTCCTCCTCCTGCCCCTTTGCTCGCTTCACAGATGACATCTTTTTCCTTTTCTTTTCTTTGTGTTTTTTTGGGATTATTGGTTTGGTAGTTCAAATTTTGAAATGTTTTTGATAACCGCTGCTCACCCTTTGTTTACACCCGGGCTACGTTGGGTTTCATACCCAAAGGCCAAACCCACTTTTACCATTCTTTATTAGAGTTAACGAGTCGTAATCCGCAAGCGTTCATGCAAGACGATTAATTTCGTTATATTTTTATGTAACGGTCCTTTAAAGTTTAATTATGGTACATCGTTAGTCCTACAAATAAACTTTAGGGACTATTTTCGTTAAATGGTCTTTCTTGTATGCTTTCTTAGGTGGTGGACCCATGTTGTTGTTGTTGTCTTCCTCGTCCTGCCCCTTTCCTCGCTTCACAGATGACATTTTTCTTTTTGTGGGTGTTTTTGGGAACTCAACTCAAGTGTACTTTCTTTATGATGATGAGATTATTGGTTTGGTAGTTCAAATTTTGAAATGTGTTTTTTGATAACCGCCTCTGACCCTTTGTTTACCTTGGCTAGGTTGGGTTTCATACCCAAACCCTTCTTTATTATTTTCGACCCGTTTGGTCTTTGTGTTTGCGTTGACCGATTAGTTTCGTCCTTTGATCGAAAAAGATATTCGTCCCTAAATGAGAAACGTTATGTATTGTTAGTCCCTTGTTTTAACGAGACTCACTAACGCTCGTTAAATCCCTAATGTGAAGGGTATTATAGACATTTTCACCTTAATTTTTTTTTCTTTTAATGGGTTGTGTTATGCAGGCACCCCAAAGGGCTATGGGGTGCCTAGCAAATGAAAATGTAGGGGTGTTGCCAATCATTGGCAATGATTGGGTGAAATGTTTTTCTCGATTTCCTTACCAATCATTGATATTTGGGTGCTTTGGTTTGCAAATTTTTATACAAGTTTTTTAGGTTTTTACACACCCCATTTATTGTTTTACAAGTTTTTTAGGTTTTACAAGTTTTGATTAAAAAAAAAAACTTGTAAAACCTAAAAAGTTTATTTATTGTTTTACAAGTTTTTTTAGGTTTTTACAAGTTTTTTTTTTTACAAGTTTTACAACTTTTAAGTTTTTTACAAGTTTTATTTTACAAGTTTTTTTTGTTGTTGTTTAACTTTTTAGAAAAAAACGTAGTCGGAAAATTATTGAGGCTCAGATTCGAAGGTTGCAAAGTGAGATTTTATCTCACTTTACCGTCCATTCGGTTTTCATCATCGCCTCGAAAAATTATAAGGCTCAAAAATCATCATCGCCTCGGAAATTTTTTGAAAAAGGCTCAAATTTCGAGGTTGCAAAGTGAGATAAACCTCACTTTGCCGTCAGTTCGGTTTCGGTTATCATCATCGCCTCACAAGTCACAACAGCAGTCTAGCCAAGCACCCCATTTTCAATAGGTCACAACAGGTCTAACCAAGCCAAGCAGTCAGTCTAACCAAGCCAAGCACCCCATTTTCAACAGGTACAACAGGTCTAACCAAGCCAAACACTCGGTCTAACCAACAAGCCAAGCACCCCATTTTCAACAGGTACAACAGGTCTAACCAAGCCAAACAGTCTAACCAACAAGCCAAGCACCCCATTTTCAACAAGTCACAACAGGTCTAACCAAGCCAAGCAATCAGTCTAACCAAGCCAAGCACAAACACGTTTTCATTGTGCAAGAGGTACAGATTTCCTTTCTGCAAAAGTTCACAAGAAAGTGAACAAGTGCAGGCATTCAACCTTATAAGCAACACCCAGCAACTAGCAAGAAAGCAACAACACAACTAGCAATATCTCCAAAAACCACAACAAACAACAACTAACAAGAAAGCAACAGGACCACAAGTGTCACAGTCCACCACAACAAGCAACAACTAGTAAGAAAGCAACAGGACCACAAGTGTCACAGTCCCAAGTGTTACAGTCCACCACAACAAGCAACAACCATGTCTAGTTCACCATTTGACACACAAGAGGTAAACAACTTATCCAATAAGCTCAGATTATTAGAAAATCATGTTGGCTGCAAATTCAGTTTTGTCATGCCAAAACTCTTAAGTATTTTTAAAAAAAATCATCATTGCCTTCTTTTTTTTATATATAAAATCATCAGTTTTGCCATGCCAAAACACTCAAGTTTTTTTCATTAAAGTTGCAAAGTGAGCTAAAATTATCACTTTACCATTCAGTAATGAAACGTGGTATGCCAAAACACTAAAGTTTTTTCATTAAAGGTGCTTGGCTAGAGTATCACCCCTGCAGCCAAACCCAAACCTGCAAAACATAACGAAACAGATAATCAACGAAACAAATACCAAATTTTTTTAGATAATCAAAGAAAACCAAACGTTTTTTTAAACCAACCTCAAATATTTTTTCAAGATCATAAAAAGATTAAAGATCTAAAAATTTTAGATCTAATAACTTAAACGAAAACCAACCACAACAGTTCATACCACCGCAACAGTTCATACCACAACATCACCATCTCTCTACAACGATCTAACAAGTTTTATAATTGTTAGATCAAGTTTTTAGATCTAAATTTTTTAGATAATCAAAAAAAAACCAAACGTTTTTTTAAACCAACCTCAAATATTTTTTCAAGATCATAAAAATATTACAGATCTAAAAAATTTTAGATCTAATAACTTAAACGAAAATCAACCACAACATTTCATACCACCACAACAGTTTATACCACAACATCACCATCTCTCTACAACGATCTAACAAGTTTTATACTTGTTAGATCAAGTTCTTAGATCTGAAAAAAATTTAGATAATCAAAGACACCAAACGTTTTTTTAAACCAACCTCAAATATTTCATCAAGATCATAAAAATATTACAGATCTAAATTTTTTTTAGATCTAATAACTTAAACGAAAACCAACCACATCAGTTCATACCACCACAACAGTTCATACCACAACATCACCATCTCTCTACAACGATCTAACAAGTTTTATACTTGTTACATCAAGTTTTTAGATCTAAATTTTTTTTAGATAATCAAAGAAAACCAAACGATTTTTTAAACCAACCTCAAATATTTTTTCAAGATCATAAAAATATTACAGATCTAAAATTTTTTTAGATCTAATAACTTAAACGAAAACCAACCACAACAGTTCATACCACCACAACATCACCATAACTTCTCACAGAAACATCACCATAACAGTTTTTAGATCTAGAAAGTTTTTAGATCTAGATCTAAAAACTTTTAGAGAGAGATATATAGTGAGAGAGAGAAACAGAGAGAGAAACTATTACAGTGTGTGAGGATAGTGAGAGAGAGAAGGTCAGATATCAACTCAAGTCATATATCACAAAGAAAACGCGTACACGCTCAAAGGAGTAAAAACGAACGCGTAAACACAGTTATAACCACACACGTATACCACTACTTTATAAATATTTATAATAATTTGTTATAAGTATTTATAATAAAATTTTGTAATAAAAGTTTGTATTAGTTTTTAAAATGAAAGTTTGTTAAAAGTATTTATAATAAGAATTTGCATTAGTTTTTTAAAATAAAACTTGTATTAACTTTTTAAAATTTGTATTAGTTTTTTAAAAGTATTATAAAAAGTTGTATTTTTAAAAGTATTAGTTTTTTAAAAGTATTATAAAAAGTTGTATTTTTAAAAGTATTAGTTTTTTAAAAATAAAACTAATATAAAAGTTTGTAAAAAAATGTAACAATAAATAAAGTTGTTAAAAATGTACAAAGTTATATTTTTTATAAAAGTTTGTTAAAAATGAAAGTTATAAAAGTTGTATTCTTTATTTTTTAGGTGTTTGGTACTGAAGTTGCTTTAACTGATTGGGTGCAATCTACTGCTGAATCGATTGGTTTTCTTATTGTTAAAGGAAGAACTAAAACAGATAGGGGCTATAAGTACTCTATTGAATTTTTGTGTTCTAGACATGGGACATCTGCACGTGAAGGTTTAGAAGATGAACTTGAACGGCAGACTAGTACCTCTAAAATTAATTGCCCATTCAGATTACTGGCGAAATTTATAAAAGGTCGAACTGGTAGAACTGGTAACACTAAAACTAGTGGTTGGATCTTGAGGGTCAAGTGTCTGAGGCATAATCATGACTTTGTAGACTCGTTCCATGGTTTTTCACAAGCCATGTGATTAAAAGAAAGTGAGTTAGTTTTGGTGAAGCAGTTGACAAAACATCAAGTAGCACCACGAATTATACTTTCTTCACTAAAATAGAGCGATCCGAATAACGTGTCTAGCATTAGAACGGTATATAATGCACAAAACAAGATACGCAGAGAAGATCGTGGTGATTTGACGGCGATACAATTCCTTTTAGTACATTTGAGGCGTAAAGGTTATACTTATTACGAAAGGGTAAATGAGCACACTGATGAGCTCGAGGAAATATTTTTTGTTCACCCGACGTCATATGCCCTGTGGACAACATTCTCGGAAATCATCCTGATGGACTCCACATACAACACCACGTTGTTTAAACTGCCATTCTTTACAGTTGTTGGAGTTACTTCAACAAACAAAACATTCTCAATGGCGTTTAGCTTTTTGGACAAGGAAAAAGAGGCAAATTTCAAATGGGTGTTGGAATGTGTTAAGTTGGTGATACAAGAACAATATTACCCACGAGTTATCGTCACCGACAGAGATTTAGCGTTGCTTGGGGCATGCAGAGAAGAATTCCCAAACGCTAAAAGATTACTCTGTCGATGGCATATCAATCAACATGTTCTCAAGCATTGCAGACACAAATTCGATACGGTAAAGGAGTATGAGTCCGTTAGATCAATGGCGTTTAGCTTTTTGGACAAGGAAAAAGAGGCAAATTTCAAATGGGTGTTGGAATGTGTTAAGTTGGTGATACAAGAACAGTATTACCCGCGAGTTATCGTCACCGACAGATATTTAGCGTTGCTTGGGGCATGCAGAGAAGAATTCTCAAACGCTAAAAGATTACTCTGTCGATGGCATATCAATCAACATGTGCTCAAGCATTGCAGACACAAATTCGATACGGTAAAGGAGTATGAGTCCGTTAGATGGACATGGGATTTGATGGTTACAGCCCAATCAAGATGTGTTCACGCATTATTATCAAGACCTCACAGGATTTATTAGTCCAAAACAGGTACTTACCCATTAATACATTTTTTTATTATTTAATAAATAACTACCGAATTGTTTTCACTTTATTAATTCTTTGTTTTCTCGGATGTTTTGCGGTATTTTCGAATCGGTCGCGACATTACGACAACATGTTTGTGTCGTACATTACCGATCAATATCGCACTTCGCGGACAACAACATGTAGAGTTGAGAGTCAACACGCTGTTGAAGTTATACTGGGCTCCACACAATCCAAATTTTAGACACGTTGTTGTGTTCGGTCGACAAGATTATAGTCACAAGAAACCGCGACACGAGCCACTTTGAATACAAGCAAAATCAAGAAACTACATGCGTGCAAGGGCACACTATTTAACGAATTGTAGTATAATGTTTCAAGAGATGCTTTACTACTCATACTCGCAGAAAGTAAACAGGATGTCGACCCGCATCAATGTGGTCATCAGTTGCGGTTAGTTTATGGTTTACCATGCTATCACGAACTGTATTACCTTCAAGCAAACGGTAATTTTAACTAGTTCCTATCAAGTTATTCTCCCTGTCAATACTGATAATTTTAACTAGTTCCTTTTTTTGAATACAGGATTGCCTATTCCGCTTGGTTTTGTTGATAATTTTTGGAGAACACTAAGCGTTCCCTGGCCTGTTGTCCGAAATACTCAAGAGCCCGATGAGCTGAATATCTCAAGAGCTCGAATATTTTTCTTGTCAAGATGACGCACAAAATTCCAAAGTGTTTTTACCAAAGCGTCGCTGCTTGTCAAAAAAATATGTTAAATGACTCGAGGTATATACGCCTCGAATCTGTGTCAACCCAACAACCTGCTGTTAAAGAAAGTAATCGTGGACGTCCGAGCGCAAAGGACAACAAATCCAAGGCTAAACAAAATATCCCATATTTGAACGAAGAACCCCCACAGGGCACCGCAGAAGCTACACAAAACCTAAAAAAGTCCCAGACTTAAATGAAGAAACTGCGAGACATAGTTCATATGTGGGAGAGCCTTCTAACGTCCCAGACTTGAACGAAGGACCTAGCGAGGGCGACTTAAGACACCACTTGTACGTTCCAGATGACAGTAGTGAATATTTTATGGCTAAAATTCCACATCTTTTCCGACGCTGGATCCTAGGGATCTTTAACGTAGCAGGTGATGGAAATTGTGGCTATCGAGCTCTTGTCGTAGGTCTTGGTCATCACGAATGAATGTGGCCAAGAATTCGAGCTCTTGTTAGGGAAGAGGTAGACAATAACGAGGAAGTTTACATGCAAATGTGGGGGGATTATTTTACAAATATTCGTAACTCGATGAATTGGTTTGAAGGTCCAAAGACCCTACTTCATCGGATGACTATGCCGTAAACGGGCGTGGCTATTGCTACAGCTCTTAACCGTCCTATTGTATGTATATCCAATTCACAATCTATTATGTGTCTTCCGCTGAGAGATGGTCCAAATGCAACACAAATATTGTCCCCCGTTGTGATTCTTCGTGTGGGGGAAGACCAGGCTGCTCACTTCGTTCTTGCGTTTCTTGATGAAAGCTCACCACTCCCGTATAATCACCCACAATGGAGATGGTACAGAAATGACGTGGCCGCGAGATGGGCACATATGTTTACTCAACGACAGAGCATGTTTAGACAGACGTAGAAAACGCTTATTGATTTATATTGTAAATGACAAAACATGTATAGACGATTATTGATTTATATTGTAAATGACAAAACATGTATAGACGACATCGATTTATATTGTAAATGACAAAACATGTATAGACGACATCGATTTATAGTAAACGACTCATCATCTTTTGTTACTGATTTATGCTCTGCTCCCGTTCTTCCTCATCTTTTGTTACAGAATCGGATGACATTCATGGGAGGACATTCATTGTGTCAACAACACACCCGCCGTGTTGAGAGTCCAGATTATGTGCCTTCTTCTCCATCTTATGTGCCTCCTCTTCGCCTATATCTCCACCGCAGATGAGGACAATTTTATACACCGTCCTCCGGTTCTTCCTCATCTTTTGTTACGCCCGTCTCGCGTTGATTTAGTACGAGCGAGAGATTGCTTGATTGAGGAGACGATTTCGAGTTAGAGTTTCGTGTGGGATGATGGCAACATCATTGGAGCGACTACGCCTCGGATGTGATTGATCTTAGTTTCAAGTTATATTGTGATTTTGTGAACCATGTATCAACTATTAATCTATAACAAGATTGGTTATTTATGTATTCGAAGCTTCTAATTTTGTGAACCATGATATTAGTGATTTATGTTGTGAATAATTATACAAATTCTTTTGGCCATATGCAACAAGAAAATCCTTTCTTGTGTCGTTGTCGACGTGGTTTTATAATTGAAAGAACATCCCACAAGCCCAAAACTTGTGGTCTGAAGTATTATGCATGTCCTTTGTCAAAGGTAAATAATTAAACGTTTGCTTATTTACGTAAATATATCAATAACTTGTTTGTTTAGAATACATTTCTTATAATTGTTTCTTCATGTAACAACCAGGGACTGAAGACTATGGGTGTCGATACTTCATGCGGAAGGAAATATTTCAACAAAGTACTTTGGTCAAGCCTCTTCTTCAACGCAATGGCTCAAAATGCGAAACTAAAGATAAAACGATCAACATGCTATTGGCTCAAAACAATTTGTTGAAGGCAAGAATAAAGACGTGGAGGCATCAATCGAATTGGCAAGAAATCCAGTTGATCACGCATGTCAGTCGAGTGGAATACTCTATGAGCTTATAGATGACATTAATAATCTTCATGTGGAGTAGATTTCGTTGTAATATTGAAAACATTTGTTGTTGTACTTGTTTAATGTTTTAATGTCTAATGTTTTATTGTTATTGTTTAATTAAATGAAAACAATACACAAATAAATACTCTACATATAAAAACACTACACAAATAAATACACTATACATATAAAAACACTACACAAATTAAATATACTACACAAATAAATACACTATACATATAAAAACACTACACAAAATAAACACTACACAATTAAATAAAATAATAAAAAAAAAAAAAAAAATGAAAAGGATACCCGCCACACATACGGGATGGGCCCCATGGTCCATGGGGTGTTGGAGTATTAAATTATGGGGTGTTGGAGATCTCCTCCCTTTGGTCCTCCTATGCAGGCACCCCATGGTAGGGGGCCCCTGCATTTTTGTCCTCTCTCTCTCCCACGCTGTACTTCTTGTCCCCTTGTCTCCCATTATTATTATTATTTTTATTATTATTTTTTTAATTTAATTGTGTTGTGTTTAGGTATATGTATAGTGTATTTATTTGTGTAGTGGTTTTATATGTATAGTGTTTTTAATTGTGTAGTGTTTTATATGGTATTTATTTTATGTTACTTTTATAAACTTTTTATAAATTTTTATAAATTTGTTATAAATTTTTTATAAATTTTTATAAACTTTTTATAAACCTTTTTATAAAATTTTATAAACTTTTTATAAACTTTTTTATAAATTTTCATAAACCTGCTTATGAAAAATTTATAAAAAGTTTATAAAAATTTATAAAAAGTTTATAAAAATTTATAAAAAGTTTATAAAAAGTTTATAAAAATTTATCAAAAAGTTTATAAAAATTTATAAAAAAGTTTATAAAAAGTTTATAAAAATTTATAAAAAAGTTTATAAAAGTTTATATAAAATGAGTAAATTACACCGTTCGTCCTTGTGGTATACGTTGACCGACAAGTTTAGTCCTTTGACCAAAAAGGTTCTGGTCAGTCTTAAATGCCAAACGTTATCTACCGTTGGTCCTTTGTTTTAACGGACACACTAACTCCGTTAAACTCCCACACGTGATACCCATGTGAGGGTATATCCGTCTTTTCCCACCCTTTTTTTCCAATTCTTTTTTTCTTTTTTTGTCTCTATCTTAATCTATTGCATTTTTAATGTATATCACCACTGGTCCACTGTTATCATTTTCTCCATCACAGATTCACAACTACTCAATATACTTATATACCTAATCAAAACTTCAAAAGCTAAAAACCTTCAAACTCATTTCAAAATCTCAATAACTAAAAAACTTGATATCTGCTTGATCTATCTTCATATATCTTTATCTATTCTTGTTTCTGTATTTATCACCAAACTATATTATGCTCATCACATGTTCATACACCAAATCAATTTAAACAATTCACCACCACTCCTCTAGAAACCCGCATCGCCGGCCAACGCAACCCACAACGTCGAAATGTCGCAACACGCTGCTGGTGGTCACAAGTCGTCACATGGCCACACCACCGTGACACATCACCACTACTGATCTTGCAATTCGTAATGATAAGTGTTGCGCGAATCGGTTTGTTTAGTGGAACAATTTGTTGGGTTTTGCTATTTGGGTATAAAAGTTAAAAGGGTCAACTACCTAGTGAATGGTGGTGAGGAGTTGTATGGTCGATTTTTGGCGGTGGTGGCCGTAGTTGTATGGCCAAATTTCTAGCTTCGATCCACGATGATGAATTTGAGAATGATGTTGGGATTTTTAGGTTTTGTTATTTTGTTAAATGTTGAAATTGGGTGCTTTTGAACCGAGAGCCAACAAAACCCCTAGCGGGTTGTTGTGGTGAACCGAACCCGCTTACAAATACATAACAAACACCATTTTTAGAGGTGGCGGTGGTGAGGTCGTGATGGTGTGCAAAATGATTTTTTTTGTGAGAGAAGAAGATGGGGAGAAAAAAGATGATAAGAGAAAAAGAAGAGGAATGGTGAAAAAGAGATTGGTGGTGTCAGGGTGAGGTGGGGATAGTTAGTGGGTTTGGGAAAAGATTAAAATACCCTCGATGGATGGGTGTCTAACACTCGTTAGTGGAGCTCGTTAGTGTGAAGGACTAACGCTACATAACGTTTTGCATTTAAGGACGGACGGTAAACCTTTTTTGGTCAAAGGACGAAACTTGTCGGTCAACGTATACGACAAGGACGAACGGTGTTATAAAAAGTTTATAAAAAATTTTTATAAAAAGTTTATAAAATTTTAATGTCTAATGTTTTATTGTATTGTTTAATTAAATGGAAACAAATACACAATTAAAAACACTACACAAATTAAATACACTATACATATAAAACACTACACAAATTAAATACACTATACAATATACTTAAATTAAACACTAAAAAAAAAAAAAAAAAAAAAAAAAAAAAAAAAGTCACCAGACGGAAGGGACCCACACTATTGAGGTGCCTCGCCATGAAAATGTGGGTGCCACGTGGCCAAATTTTTAATTTGTGCCTTTTCATGTATGACCCACCATTGCTAACCATCTTCCTCATCTCACCTACTTTATCATCTTCATTTTCTTTTCTTTCACTATATACCATCTTCATCTCTTTTATCATCACCACCAACAATTTTTAAATTAAAAACAAATTTCATAAAAGTTATTTTAACTTCATCTTCTTTATTCACAACAAAACAAAACGCTTGTTTCTCTCTTTCTTTTTATTTAATCCAAACCACCAACACACTCTGATCTGAAAATGAAAGGACCCAAATTGATTGCTATTGGTGTCATCCAAATCACATCACTAACACAACTACAACCAAAACAAATTACCCGATTCATGGCCACACCACCACCGACCACTGCTGAACAGCGCAACAACACAAACACAACTACATCACACCATTAACACCACCGCTGACCTGAATTGTTGGGATATGAAAGTGCTGAAGATATGAAAGTACTGAAGATATGAAAGTACTGTAAGCTGCAAAGTACTAGAAAACGTCAAAAATCAAAGTACTGCTAAAGATAAAGTCAAAGTACTACATTATGAAGTCAAAGTACTGCAAGAACAAAGAACTATTATATTCGTTTATGGAAAGTATTGTATTCTATGTTTAGATTACTTGTCGTACAAGAATACAAATTGTAAACCGACTAGGATATCCTTAAGCCTATAAAAGGACTCCTAGATTGGCATTAGAGGTACGAGTCTATGAGTTTTAGAGTTTACGAATTTACAAGTTATTTAGTGTTTTAGAGAAGTTCGATAATCTTAGAGTTGTTTAGAGTAGTCGCATAATAAGCATTTAGAGTTTATAATAAAAGTTATTCTTCTTAGCTTTGTTAAGTAAATTCCGCGTACTTGATAAAGATTGCTCAGTGTTTCTTTGTTAATAACTTAGGATTTATCCGAGGTTATTAAACCTTAACAAGCTAGTTAAAGTTAGTTTGATTAAAGTATATCGATCCAACATGAACCAACACCACTACACCGCACCACCGACGTAATATTATAGTCCGCCTCCTCAAATTGTTTGGTTCATTAAGGATTTATTACATATTGATTTTTATTTTATTTGGAAATCTTGATTTATGCTCTATAAAATACGAATAAATTTAAATAAATTAGTTTTGCTGGAAATCTTAATTTATGTTTTATAAAAGAAAATGTGGTATGACAATAGGTTTTATACAAGTAAGTTTCATAAAAATGTTCTGATGAAGTAATTTAATGATTTTACTCAAAATCTACAAAATAAAAATGGGTTTTGCGCATTGTCTAATCAGATGTATTAATTTGTTGATTTGGGTGCTTGCTTAAGTAATGATAAGTGTTGCACGAATCAGCTTATTTAATGGAACGTCTTGTTGGGTTTTGTTATTTGAGAATAAGTTAAAAGGGGTCAAGTACATGGTGAATGGTGGTAAGCAGTTGTATAGCCGAATTTTTGACAGGTGGTGGGATTGTTATGTTTTTGTTATTTTTGTTAAGTGTTGAAGTTTTTGGAAATTTATTTGTTATAATGTTATAAAGATTGATTGTGAAACTTTATATTGTTATAATGATTCAGAATTGTGAAGGTGGTCGGAGGTGGTGAGAGTGGCGGTGTATAGGTAGTGGTGGTGGTGGTGGTGGGTGAATATGGAGATGATATGTGGTGATAGTTTGAAGATGAAGATGATAAGATATTAAAGGAATGAAGTTCATTGTAAAAAGACCAAAATACCCTCACGTGGGTATGATGTATAGACATTTAACGAGCATTAGTATGCCACGTTAAAGCGAAGTACCAACGGTAGATAACGTTTCACATTTAGGGACAGATGGTGCAACTTTTTCGGTCAAAGGACGAAACTCCTGAGTCAACGCAAACCATAAGGACGAACGATGTAGTTTACTCTATTCAATATAATATTAACCCGAGTGATCATATAATACAAGTCAAGTATCATGTTGACCAACCAACTGGCTTAGCTCAGTTGGCACACGGGCTCCTTCTAGAGCTTGGGGGAGATTTTACCCTGGGTTCAAGTATTGCAAGAGACAAAAAATTCATGTTTTCCTCCTAGTGCGAAGCCGTGAGTTCAAGAGGTTTCTCTTCGCGGGTCTCTCCTAGTGGTTCGGGTCCCGATGCCTTCCCATTTGTCTCGGTTTTCAAGTGTGGTCGGGTATATATATATATATATATACATATATATATACTAGACGAAGCAGTGCATAGCAACGGAATTTTATAGCGACAGATGGTTTATTGATAACAAAAAAGTTTATAGGTTATAAACGAAAAATAATAAAAGTTTGAAAATTTAGGAACATAATGTTTTGAAACTCGGTTCGACCCGGGTGGTTCAACCGGTTGAACCGTTCCGGTCGAAAAACGGGTCGATTTAAACCAGGTCAACTTGCCGGGTTGGGTCGAAAACGGGTCAAATTAAAACGGGTCAACCCGCCGGGTTTGAAGCGTCCCGGGTCAACCCGGTTTTCGATTTGTATTATTATTTTCTTTTTGAAATATATGTTTTCAACATTTTCTTTTTTAGTTTCAACTTTTCACTTTTTAGTTTTTCCTTCGGGTACCCTATGACGATTAACCGGAGAAATAGATCTCGATGAGGCTTGATTCACCCTGGTTCATTTTCGGATGGCCTTTATTGGCTAGCCGAACCGGTGCCGACACCGGTTCCCGGTTGAACCCATTGGTCCCGTCTGGTTTTCAAAACTATATGTACCATCAACTTGTTATGAAACTTTGTGTGTTTTATTAATTTGTATAATGTGTATAATAAGGGTCCTCTCTGGTTCATTTTCGGATAGTTTTTATTGGTTAGCCGAACCGGTGGCGACACCAGTTCACGGTTGAACTTGTTGGTCCCGTCTGGTTTTTAAAACTATATGTAACATCAACTTGTTATGTTGTATGAAGCTTTGTGTGTTTTATTAATTTAATAACATGTATTTTTCATTTTAAGGTGTTTTAAAAATAATATTAATCAGTATGTTTAATTATTTTATATGGATTATGTTGTAGCTTGTTTAAATTGTACATTGTGAAAATTTTATTGTACTTTTTAGTAAGTGGTGTTTTAATTAGTTGTATTTAATTTGGTAGATATGCTTTTAATTGGTTGTACAATATGAATAAATCATTGTACTTTTAAGTAATAAGGTGTTTTAATAAAAGTAATTACACTATATATTTCTCTCATCTATGACTATTTTTAACTTTCAACATTCCACTTTGACCATACACCTTTTATATATAGTTACCTTTTATATGTAGTATAGATATATATATCATGTTGACCTCAGTGATTATATTATACAAGTCAAGTATCATGTTGTCCCGAATGGTCATAGTATGCAAGTCAAGTATCAGATCACAAGATAAAGCTCACTTTGATATCAGTATTTGATGTTATCTTAGATAAATTTGCTATTTTGATATTTTGTTTTGACAAAATGTCATGGAAGTCACGATAGACAAAGCAATAATAATAAAAACTAAAATCGAACAATAAGAATCTCATAACACGATATTATAAATGGTTTATAAAATTATCATGATCATAGTTATAATTAAAATAAAATTCATCTTCATCTCTTTTTTAATGACAATAACTCTTGGGAAGTTTACAAATGATATAAAATAAATTATCTTTTTATTAGGTTAGTGGGTGTGTCCGATATTATAAAAGTACTTTTTTCCTCTTTGTAGTCTTTCACATTGTATACAACTCATATGTGGGACAAAGTCAAAGGTATTGTTTGGTATTTCTAGTAGTTTTGTCCGTAAAGTGCGGTAATTCTTTGGTTTAACTGAATAAGTTTTTTATTTATGTTGTATTTTTTAGAATGGTATTTCTTCTTTTGTTGTTTTTGTTTGGCACTCATCCTTTTTAATTGTCTTGTTAAGAATATGAGTTGCCATTTCTTTTGTATTTTGTTCTTGTTTGGTTATGTAATGAAATATTGCTAGCCGACAATTTTTCAATTATTATATCTATTAACAAATGATTTGAATAACTTCTCATGTTTTGAATAACTTCTCATGTTTTTAGTGATTTGCTGAGACCTTTTTTTTCCTAACAATCATAGGTAACTCATCCTAGTCGTTGACTAAATGAAAAAGACTTTTTAACCGATGTTTTATTTCTAATTAAGTGCCTATCTAGTAACTTTTGGAGATGAAAGATTATGTCAAATTCTATAAACGTTTATGTTTTACTTCAAAAAAATAGTAGTAATTTTCGGTTTGACTTTAAAAACCACTGTTCATTTTGCAATTATCTAGTATTCTAGTAAATATAACACATTGAATTAGTTACATATTACGAAATCTAAATTGAACTAGGCAACTCTAATAAATTTTCAACCCTGTATATGCATGGTTGAGTGTTGTGATTCATCAAAAGAGGTTTTATGTTCAAGTCATGACAATTTTAACCTCTCGAGAGGACCATCTCAATCATCTCATTCGTAATCGTTATTGAGTGATACTAGTGGTTTCGCGAGTATTTGATACGCAATGGATGTAAGCACATGGCTTTGTGTATATGCTCAGAAGTTCATGTTTCTAAACCCTGCAGATGTGCACGGAACGAAACTAATCAAGGTAACACAACCAACATCATCAACATTAAATAGCAGAATTTTCTTCTTAGGTCCAAAAGACGCAGCAGAGATACAACGTTATTTGCATTATACAGCTCAGGCTCAACCATTTAAAAGTTGAAAGCCAACATACAAAATTAATCAAGTACTATACAAGTTGTATACAGTTTCGGGTATACTCTCCTGCACAAATCGGCAATTGTGGACAGAATACTAAATAACACTATTATTCTGACAGGGAACTTCACTCATCTAACAAACAATATCATTAAACCGGAAGCTAATCTGAGAGCCTATACAGTAATAGAAAACATACACACACAAATGCCCGTTTTCCTAACTTGTGAACAGATTGCAAGAATTTATTTCTTTTTTAACTGGTTTCGCTAAAGATATTGAATTTCCCCTGTTTAAGAAGATCATGGCAGGAGCTTGCTGATGGTGGGCTGAACCTTTTTGCTGGTGCGCTGAGATTCTGATCAAGTTCAGGTGTGCCAGGGACAACACTGTCCAGGAAAGTTAAATTAGATGTATTAGCGTCGTTGAGCGATCTCTCTGCGTCGGAAAGTAACTTAGCTTCTCCATGGAGATCCTCCTCATCCATCCTTGCATTAGACGACTTCTGCTTTCCTTTTTCGTGGCCCTGAACATGATCAATGATGCAAATAGGAACTTTAGATATTGTCATTCAATCTAGTTAACACTTATTCTTACAGTTTTACCAAACAGACCTAAATTGTATTCATAGAAATACCCCGTCTTTTTTCAACCTGGTTGGTAATTAAGCCATGAACTTTTGTTCGATGAAGAACAGTATATGAAAATAATCCCATAAAGTGGATACTAGAACCTCCTGATGATTGTGTTAAAAAAAAAAAAAAAAAAAAAAAAAAAAAACTCACTCTTTATACCATAACATTTATCCAAAATCGAATATTTGTCAGATGCCTAAAACCCGTTCACAAACTTTTCAACTTGAATAGGATCCCCAAAAGGGTACTGGTTGCAATCTAACGGGACCGAGGGAATACAAACCAGCTCTTGATAACAGAAGTTGCATTATAAAAAGGTTTAATTCATTTGAATAACATGATACTTTAATAATAATGGTAAGGTATTTCGAAATTCTTAGGCATAACAATATACATAGGTATGTCGCTAAGACTCGTAAAATATGAAAGCATGTTCTGGTTGTATGTTGCTATAATCCGTAATATGGCAAAGATAGATTATAAATAAAAAATAATAATAGTAAAAAAAAAAAAAAAAAATTGAACCTTTTCTTGAAAAGCGGTTCTTTGCCGTTCTTTGGATCTACAGATTGCATTCCGTATTCCATGGTTGTCCATGGTCCCTTTTGGCCACAATGCTGCAAGCTTCACAATATAAAGATAAAAATATTAAATATGCGAGCATCTATATCTTCTAATCGCAAGAGCAAGAGGTAACTTTTTCCTAGTATTCCATAAAGGTTCTTTATGTGACCAGGAAAATAATTTCTGAGTCCTGACCTCCCAATTACACACAAGTAAGAGCATAATTCATATTTTATAAGCTCCCACTCCCGCCACATATTTGGTTATGTAATGATTGTTCGAGGTTTATACATTGTTAATGCAGGTAAATGGTTAGCTGCATATAGATAGTTTATTCTGCTAATTTAACTGTATAGCAATCGTTAACTGATAATAGTTAGATTGTGCGGCATGCCTATTCTCAAGGGACACCTTCGTGCCTCAGTATTCCTAATATAAATGTGCGCAGTTTAGTTTGATTTGTTTGCATAGCAAAATTTAGGCCAAACAGTTAAGTTTTGTTGAAAATTCCCCAACCATACTACTAGACTCAGTCAGCCAGTATTGCAAACAAACAAAAACCTTTTAATTTGGTCGGTTCCAGGCCAATATTATGAATGCAGAACAACAAAAGAAAGTGAGGTTTATGTTTGAAGAAAATAAGAAAATAAAAGTAGAATAACATAAAGAACAAAAGCGAGTGAGGTTTAGTTTAAAGCAAAATACAGCATGTCCATAGCAATCACTACAGATACTAATGGTAATAGTTTAGCCTATGAGTTCTTCTTAGATTGTCTACTATTGCAAAAAGACTGCAAATGGAGACTATAAACTTATGAGAAGATTTAGAAGTGAGCAATGGAACTAAAAACAGGTAAGTAGGTCAGCAGCCTTGCAATCAGTTCCTTTTTTGCCAAATACAGAGGGGAACTCACTGGGAAACAGTAATGCAACCATTAATCCATTATGCCCTCAAATCCGAAATTTACCATTAGACTTGTAAGTGAAATGGTAAAACAGACAAAAGTGTACATTTTACACCATCACTTGAAAATTGTAAACATGTTTTTTTAAAAGTAAGTTTTAATCTTAGCAATCTAGGCTCTTAAAATGTTAGATTAGTTTTGAGTAGAGCAGTTTAGTCATTTCACGACTTCTAGGCAGGATATAGAATAAATAAAAATTATTGCAAAGTACATTACATCTTGTAGCAACAACAACCACCACCATACCCAATCTCGCCAGAGCAGGGTGTTTAACACGTGAATGGATTCTTACTTGATGGTTTCCACTGGTATTTATCCTTTTTAAATACCATGGGTTGTGTCAATGCTTACAATTCGTGAGTAAGGATTGTTTCATACTACTATGTAGACTATCAGTCAAATGTAGTGATTTCTATAAAAAAAAAAACATCCTAGTAATCGCAACTTCTAGATGGAGAAGTACTTTCATATGAAAAGGCCTACAAAAGAGAGGCCAAAAAGGTATGTAAGAAAAGTAACTACCTGAATGTAGAATTTCCGTATTTCTGAGCTTTTAATTTGGTTCATCCCCTGTTAGATATAAAATTGAAAACAAAGTATATGTCTATTGTTGTGTATAATATAACCAAACAATAATATCAACACTTTTAATAGCAATACCTGGACATAAATGTCATAGAAATCACATATTTTATCTTCCATCTCATTGTCCATGCTGTATTTTGCTTTAAAAGGTGCATGCAATCCTAGAGTGTCGCTATTCGATACATCCTGATTCACAAAGTTAAATATTATGTAAAATATCAAACCAAAAGCATAAAGAACAGCAACAACTGCACTCCACGATATAGTAACAACTAACACATGTAAAAAAGTGAAGTTATTTCACAAACTTCCATTCCAATAGTTCATGATTAAACAATGAAACAACAACGGCCTGGCCATTTTCAGATGACACGAATCTTTTTAATTGACCACTTTAGGGTCGTTTTGGAGTGCATAGTGAAAGTGGATATCCAGAATCAGATAATCCATTGTAACAAATAGGATTGCAGTAAAAAAGTATTTAGAAGTGCTTCGACTGTCTTAAGTTGAAATGACCAGTTGGGTGTTTGGGTGTGCCTTCTGAAAGTGAATTTGTGGTTTAACAAATTCTGAGAGTTTGATGACCAACAAGACATTCTTGCAGAGAAAAAGGAGACATCTTGTGAAATAGGAGTAAAAATGTCTCTAGTTATGTAAAAAGAGGGGGTCAATACGTAAATCTATTTTACCCTTAGAAATCAGTTTTGTTGCAGGCTTGCAGCGGGCATGGAACTCATTATCTCAATGAACCTGACTATTGTAACTTAAAACTCACAGTAGTTAGATGACTAGTTCCAAATGCAATGCCAAATACCACCTTACGGGTGATAAACAGGTTTAACTTTTTTATACTTTATGTTCAAGCCCTTACACACACTTGTTGTATTGTACTTGGGGTAAAGACGAGGCCATCTTATCGAAAAGGCTTCATGAGCCCGCCCCGGAAAAGACTTACGTTATAGTTAAGGTTTGGTGAGCCTATGTGAGAGGAGACAGATGGTATAATTTTTATTTTTCAAAATATTAGTCTTAGTATCTTCAGGACCTAATATATAAATTATGAAGATAATATTTGCATTTATATTTGGATATTTCACATTTTGTTTTCTATTATTTATATTGCAAGATTAGTTTACATATATAAAAGAGCAAATAGGAACCACACCTATGCGAGCTGAGCCAAGGCTCGAGCCCATAGATACCCACAGAAATCATATCATTTTTTATTTGAGAAGTTTCAGCGCATTATGTAGTCGTGCTCGCAAAAAAACTGTAAGAATTTGAACAAACATTTCTACCTTTGTTGCCACTGACGGGTTCCTCAATTCGATCATTTCCATAACCTCCTTTTTAAACTGAATAAACCTAGCAGCATCCCCTCCACATGCTGACAGATCAGATGGAACCATATCCCTCAAGCATCTCTATACACACAAACGAGGAGGATGAGCAATCAAAGCCGTACGATAAAATATAGGTGGCAAAAGTAAACAGATTGCAGGATTGATACATGTCAAAACAGGTCGGCCCACCACACTTCTTTTGCTCCCTAAGATAATATATATACAAAATACAATAACCTAAATTTATGATCCATTTGACCAAAATGGCTTTTAACTAATGGCTTTTTAAGTCAGCCATTACACCCATTAGAGTTGGCCCACTTTTGAGGATGGTTGAAATTGCTCCCTCTATATAATAGTAGATATGTAGTATAAGTGAAGATAAACGTAAATTATCACAAGAGAACTAGGTGCCTGAATTAAGTTCATGTGAAAGGTAAATGTTTTTATGGAAATACCTTTAGTGCTCTTGGCTTCAACCAGTGCCCAAGAATGCTTGTAAGACGTAAAATTATTTCATCTGATATTCTGCCTTGGCTCGAATGCTGCAATTCCCAAAGTAATAAAGAAAGGAAAAGATGGTCAAAATCTTTTTCATAGGTCAAAAAACTTTAACATGTCTGCAGACACAACTCCAATAATCATAGAAAAATAGTGCCCTAAAGGCTTACTGTTACAGCAAATATAATGTAACACGCTCATGTAGTAATACATACCGCTAATCGGGCAACAATTTCAAGCTTTTGCTTGAGTTCACAAGGCAATCTGCCTTTAGTTGCTACTGGATGATCCACATCTTGAATATCACCATGGACTCTTCTTGCTGCAAAGGGAAAACAAAGACCATTTGATCTGCTCCTTAACTTTATTTAAGAGAAATGTTTGACTGTTCACTTCAATAATGACAAAAAAACGATAATCATGTTGACCCAAATCTTTATCATAAGTTTTCGTAATGGCTGACAATGGGGAAGTAAAAGTTTTGACGAAATCCAAAAAAAGCTGCTGTAATTTTTGTGAGATGGATGGGACATTGGTTATTTCAGAGGACAGAAGACCTTACAATCTGCAACCATGGTCTCCATCTCCAAGATAGCATTTTCAAGCATTGATCCATGCATCATACTGTCTGATTCGACCTTAATGTGTGTTGGCAAACTCTGTCAATTGCAAAAAAATAAAAAATAAAAATGTAACAAAAATACAGAAATAAAATAAACATAAAAAAACAAACAAATAATATTATCACCAGTATACTTTTTCATTTCATACAGTTGAACAGAGGGTCCAACTTATAATCAACTATCCATATATACCCTTATAAGCTTCTCTAATGATAATACATAGGTTGTGAATCAAACTTCCAATATCAAGAATAGATCGTAATGGTGAAGATGAACAAACAGGATGCCATTTTAGCTTGTAATTTGCCAAAAATGAAGAAAAACAAGATACTATAAGACATCACAACATAGAGATTGTTTTACAAATTTATTGAGCAGGAGTACATAACAGCATGAGAAACTTTAGACCTTATTCATATCTTACAAATAACATTTAAAACTTTCCAACTTCGTACTGCCAAATAGTAAAGAAAGGTAAACAGAAAATGCCAAATTTTCATCCCTCACATGTGAAAGGCCTGAAGTTTGGCATGTTAAAGAACTAAATTTTAATGGGATGGATGAATCAAGGGGTTCTATGTATGTGCTAAGAATCAGTTTCTTCAGTGATTAACTTAATACTAGCTGCAAGATTGCAATAAAACCGTTTAACAAAGGGTGGACTAAATTAGCCTATTAACATTCTTACATAATCAGAATTTGTCAAACACTTAACACCATTAAATCATCAAACGTGATTATAGCAACTTCAAGGACAGAAGCACATCCTAAAACTATTCCCCTGCACCTTATTTCAAATGCAAATCCAAAAACTGTTTAAGAACCTAGGAAACCAGATGATCATGAATAGAACACAAGTAAGTGTTCGTGTGCTTGTGTGTATGCATTATATACTCACTGCTGTCTGCACTGTATAAGGAACATTTAGGTCAGGAAGCTCAGTTCTTGCTTTGTCGAGTGAGTGTCCTTCATTGATGTTGCTTGTTAATGTTATGGATTTTACCCTCCCATGTCCCATTTTTTTGTTATTTGTGGCTTCGACAACATTGATTCCTTCCAAGACTTCTGATACACCTGTCCTCTGCTTTTTAGGTTGGCAATAACTAGCAATTAATACCAAAAATCCATGTTAATTAAGGCAACTAGACGATAGTTTCAAAGGTAAGTGAAAGATACGAGCGATAATGTGATATTACAACAACGGTATATTCAGAAAATAGTCTCTTTAGGAAATACCATCGGTGAAGGTAAATTAGTTTGCAAAAAGACCATTGTCGATAAAAACTGAATGTTTTTATTAATTCTACCTAGAAAATCATACTAAAGAGTTCTCAGTATCTCACTTATGCTCGTCTGTCTCTTTCTTAAGAACAATGTTGGAGCATTTGCTTCTTAAACCATGTTCTTGATGAAGCCGATTCTGCAGGAGAAAAAAGAAAGTTCATGGTCAGGATAACGATTCCTACTACTGAATCTTGAATGACTAAAACCCTTTCCAAATAAGAGTTTTAGATGCCATAACTGGTGAAGATAGAATCAGTCCCTTTTGAGAAATAATAAATAAATTAATAGCTAAAATCTTCGCCCTTCATGCCAAATATCTGATCTTAAAGTTGTAATACATTTTGTGATCATTATAAAGTATGCCAATATCCAATGGAGAAACATTACAGAAACGATTGTGTGAGTTACTATATGGTCTATATGATAACATATAATCCAAAATGATATATGGCGAAGTAAATCATGTATAATAGTATATCATATCACATATAGAAGAATGATACCAAGCGATATATTGCTACTCACAACAAAAACTTAGCATATAGTGCATAAATTTCAATCAGTAAACAATCAAAGCCAATTAGGTAGATACTCAATATAAAACTATTGCTGGTGGATACCAGAGAAGCATATATCACAATCAGCATGAAAGCAATAATGCCTTCCATCCCCAAATAAAATTAGTTCGAAGGAGAAAATACAAGCAACGCTGCTGACAGGAGGTGAGGTTATTTCTGTCCCACACTTCTATAGTTTGACAATTTTAGTGATTCTCAAAATCATTACGAGTACAAAACACATTAAAAAGAATTAATAATTTACATTCAGAAAAGCAGATGGGATAATTTTGTGTTATAATTCTTGCCAGAATATATCATTACTTGAATTACCATGTCCTGTATGGAAACCTTGCTGTCTACATGATCCTATCTGAACTCCCAACCATTGTTTTTTGTAGATTTGAAGCTTATACTAATGCTAATACAGCAAACTAGGACCACAAAGCGGTTGCGGAGTAGCTTCTTCGATTGCTTATATGTGGAGGAGCTTGGCAAAAAAGAGTAAGGATCTATATGATTAAGAGTTTCTTACCTTCCGTTATCAAGTAGGCGACTTTAGAAATAAGATAAAGAATATAGACAAGTTCCAAAACAATATAGATTATGTTATCTAAACCGTATAAGACGGCCAACTAGCGAGTTTTATGTTTGATATATCTAACCTACTTTGTTACGAGAACACAAGTAAATCGTTCATATGTCCCCATAGGCATGCACTAGTGGTACATAGGTGAGACCATGAGAATCCACAAGTGAGACCTTAGAATCAAACCTAAATGTCACTTTGCTTTGGGAAATTGTGATTTACTCCCCATGTTAGCCATGAGACCTGTTGACGGGGTGCCCTAGTCGGTGTTTACCCTCAAATAGTCCCACATTGGTTTGTAGGTAAAACCGGAGAAGTCTTGATATATGTTAATGGACTTGCTTGAATAGGTCCAAAGTTCTATATTGGGCCTTTCTAAGTGATTGAACTACAAAACTCAATGCAATGGTAAGAGTCCACTCGAAATCTATGCAACATAATGAGACATAACAATCCAAACTACGGTCACTTTTCACACTAATGGTAATTATCTATTTAAAGCTACTATAATATATAAATTATTAAAACAAATCAAGACTAGTTAATAAGTGAAAAGGGATTAACAATAACATGACTAATAATTTAAGCTTATGTGTAATGAATACTAATAATAATGGGCCTTCAAAATAATCTAGACCCGGTGTACAAGTTTGTACATTCCCTTTCCCCTATAACAAATTGTCATAATTATCTTAAATAACTTTGGGTTTATAAATAGAAGTACATTATGATTGACCAAAATTTAAATGAAAAATGGCATGACAAATAGAGGATGAAGAGCGGATTACACATAGGCAAACCAATCAAACTTGTGCCCACTATCAAGTATAATTTAACTTTTCTATGTACTAATTTCATTATGTCTTAGCCATAAAAAGCATATCTTTGTAAATGGATACATGTCATTGGAGCTATCTAGTTGCTAACATGTATATTTCATTGAAGTTCCTTGTTAACAAATAGATATCTCAATTAGGAAACATCTTTCTTATGTTGCACAAAGAGGTCACTAATCACGAAGTGATATATAAAAAGGAGCTTGGAATCTTAGCAAGACCCATGAACTAAGGAATGCAATTTACGTTATCATCATAAGTTCATAACTTACAAAAATGCATTTAAGCACTCAAGAAAGCATGAATAGCCCAACTCATGAACCGCATGCAATTTTAATGTTATTAACTCCAAGATTTGTGATGGTTGAAATTTTCCTTTAAAATCACATTGGCATTAAAAAAACTGGAATTCGGAACTATGACGGTCATGGAAGAGATTTATAGGATAGACGAATAACAATAGAGAAATAGAGGATATTATAATTTATATTTACCGAAAGTTTTACACGTATGGTATTAAATGATTATTGTTATGAAGTAACATGAGCGGAACAATAAATTAGAAAATTTGGGAAATCAACAAGCTCATACATATCACTCTCTTTACTTCATTATCATCTTCAATATGTGTTGACATAGTTAAAGGGACATACTCATAGCTCTACTTAGAAACAACTATGCACAAAGAAGTCAAGGAGGTCAACTATGCACAAAAAAGACAAGAAGTAGTTCGTAAATTAAGTATATAGGCATGAGTATGGATATTCATTATGCTAGATATCATCCCTCTAAATTAAATCCATCCACCTTAATCACAATGTATGCCGAGAGATTTTAGGTGCCAATCAATTTTGGTTTTGGAAGAGACCATATTAGTATATGTTGTGAGAGAAATATCCTATGACCATTGTATTTTTTTAGTTTTTTGTATCTATAGGCTCCATGAAGCCTTGTTTATCTCAATTCTCTTCGAGTTAATACTAGAAGTTTTGGTTAATTTTAATGGTGAATAGCCTCAAATTTCAAATACCATAACAAATTTTATAGTTCTTGCAATTTGACATAACCTAGGGCTCTGTCAATATGACAAGATATAAAATGTCTATTAGAATACACTTAAGAATATTTCAAGGGGTTATGGTAACGTAGCTTGAAGAGGTCAAAGTAGATGAGATAACATCTCTTTTTGTAAGAAAGATGAATTTATCAAAGTGGTGGTACAACGTTAGGAATGAAAAGATATGTGAGTTTCATCAAAGTGGTGGTACAACATTAGGAAAGAAAAAGTTAAGACAAAGTACAAAGCATACCATATGAAACGTGAATAAGTATTGGCACCTAAATTTTGATTTGTTACTAATTAGTTGTTTCTAACTTTTCATGAAACATTAAAAGGCATAGCATACGCCTACAACATACGTGACACGTTACATAGACGTGTTGAGACTTGAGAGCATATAGATTATCTATGAAATCAAAAAGCAATTTATCACACACTTAGAAAAGCTATTTCCCAATGAATACACTAAAGGATATCAACGAATCTAAAAAGTTTAGTAAACCTTATCACCCTTTCCGTGAACCTCAAAATAGCCTACATTTTAATATGTAATGTAAAGACATTCAAACATAGCTTACGTTAGGTAAACCGATAGGTTTGTAATTTGTAAGAGGTTAACACAACCTATAAAGCCAAACTCTCAAATAGTAACACCCTCAAAACTAAAAGCATTGGACTACTCGGTCATCCTTTTGATTTCAACAAAGGACCATGATGGAAGGATACTTGAGTAGTCCATTGTTTTTGGGTTTGGGGCGTTACAAATGGTACGAGAGCAATAGCTTCTCGAGGTGTGTATAGTTTGTAACAACCCGTCCCACATTGGTAGATTATAAGACATTTGAGCCTCTTATCAGCTTATAGTGATTGGCTACTAGAATCTTTCCACCATTGTTTTTAGTTGAAACCGGAAGGATACACGAGTAGTAGCTTATGGCTTTGAGGTCCTACACAAACACCAAAAGTACCACCAAGAAATGGATCGAAAGGGTCTACATGTGATACATGAAACAAAGATACTATATTACTTGTCATAAATACGCTACAACCAAGTCATATAGCAAAGGTGGGTTCCAAGCTAGCAACGGTATTCTATGTTTAGGCTTTTTAGGTTCCAATCATCCAAAGCAAAATTCACAAGGCAGGAAGATATCAAATGTTGATGTATCAGATAATTAAGAAAAGGTCAACAATCTATGAAAGCTCAAACCATTTTAGGACTCCAGGGTCCATTGACAATACCACATTAAACACCATAAAGGAAAGGTTTAACGGTGCAGCGAAACTGGTTACAATGCTCGTTTACCATTCCTAGGAGGAAGTTCTAGGTTGCTAACTTCGGTTTTAAGGCTCCCCTGGCTTCTAGTTAATCTTTTGTTTGGAACAATTCTTGGTACACAGCTATACTCCATCTGTAAGACCAAGAAGCACACAATATTTGTGAAATCATCAATTTTCTTGACCTGGAGTTCCAAGCAAGAAACATCCAGAGATTCGTCGGATAAACCCAACAATAATGTAATATCAGCAAGGTAAAGAAAGCATATATGAACCCCTTAATAGCCAACAATAAACAATAATGAAATATCAGCAACGTAAAGACAGCATATATTTGAACCAATATAACCATCAAATTAATAGAAAAGTGGTGGTGGTGGGGGGGGGATTTTAAGTCATTAGTAAAAACATATGATACTACTTTAAGCACATGATTATCAGACTATAATCATCATCTGAGTTCAAATCAGTAGGATTCTTATCTCTTTGGCTTTGCAAGGGTTTGGGGGGACATCATCTACACAACCTTATTTGAACTCAAATCCAACTTTTAATTCTTGCCACTTAAATCCAACTTTTAAATATATTATGTGAAACTTACAAGTTAACACACATGGAGCAGTTCCCCGCAGGAGATTTGATATACCAAAATAGAAACACAGAATAAATTGCAGACAAGATTTCCATGTTTATTATCACATGTATCTACTTTGTATCATCGACAATGTTCAAACCGAAATCCTTGGCATAGAGATACTTTAAAAACTTAACAATCAGCAAGAAGCAAAAAAAAATTTATCCTCTACATACCATACCAAACTCTAGGTCTCTAGCAACTTGCTTCAAAAAACACACACAAAAAAATGTAAACACTTTTGAGACAATTATAACAATATTTGCCCGGATACCGTCCCTTCACCTAAATTCAATAAACAGACACATAGCGAGTCCTTTAAAGAATCCTACTGATATGAACTCAGATCGTTGCCTTCATTGGGTACTTATATCGCGTACCACTAAATCCCTTGAATTTTTAGAGCTAATTCCTAATCAATTACCAGTAATAAATTTTGATCCTTTTTGCCAATTGTAAGGTCACGCTACTATTCCCAACCACCGAAGCTTCCCATTGTATCAGGGTATGCTAAATTCGTTAAAGTTATTGCAACCTCTATCCTTTTTGAGAATCCTACTAATTTGAACACGGATCAGTGCCTACAAATTCTCAAATTCAAATCTTACTAACCATCCATAACGGGAAACCAATCTTTCATACACCTTACTGAAAAAACCCATAAACCAATTACTACATTTTGCCCTGTTTTTCTGTACTATTTCCCAACCCATTCTATTGGGACGCATACTAAATTATATCCAGATCAAACAAATTTGCACAAATGCAGCAGATTATGTATAAATAATTGATGGTAATACTTACGGGATCAAATTTGTTGAAAATTGTTACAACCTTGATCCTTTTTAGAATCCTACCTATTTGATGAGTTCTCAAGTTCCAATCTTACTAGGAAACCTATTTTTCAAACACTTAATCTTCTTAATATACATTTAGTACATTATCATATATACACAATAGTTTTACACTTATAAAACCCATAAACCATTTGTAGATTTCAACCCTTTTCCACCAATCTAAGACCAAACCGCTATTTCTATTAGGGTGCATACCAAATTATATCCAGATCAAATAAAATGCAGCAATTCCTTATATGAACTCACTCAGATCATTGCCTTCATTGGGTACATATATTTGCGTACCACTAAATCCCTTGTATTTTTATAACTAATTCTATTATAACAACTAGTATAAAATCATTAATCAGTTAATAAATTCCGCTCCTTTTCGCCAATCGTAAGGTCACACTAGTGTTCCCAACCCACTGACGCTTCCCATTATTTTACAGCATACTAAATTTGTTAAAAATCATTACAACCTCAATCCCTTTTAATAATCCTACCCATTTGACCTCAATGCCTACGGGTTCTCAAGTTCAATTACTAATAAAACCCATAAACCAATTAATACATTTCGCCCCTTTTCGATAATTTAAGGCCATGCCACTATTCCTAACCCATCCTATTAAGCATCATACTAAATTGTATCCGGATCAAACAAATTTGTACAAATGCAGCAAACGATAAATAAACTAATTTGAACTCACATCAACGCCTACAAGTTCTCAAGACCAAATCTTACTCACCGTCATTAACGGGAAACCAATGACTACATTTCATCCCTTTTCGTCAATTTAAGGCCACACCGCTATTCCTAACTCATCCTAAAAAAAAATTTGCCCCCTCTCGAATTTTTTTCTAGCTCCGCCCATGGGCCACGCCACTATTTTCTAACCATCCTATTAAGCATCATACAAAATTGTATCCGGATCAAACAAATTAGCACAAATGCAGCAAACGTATAAATAAAAGAATGACGGTAAGAAATCATTACACCCTCAACCCTTTTAAGAATCCTACTAATTCGAACTCACATCAACGCCTACGAGTTATCAAGACCAAATCTTTACTCACCGTCATTAACGCCAATGACTACATTTCTCCCTTTTCGTCAATTTAAGGCCACGCTACTACTCCTAACCCATCCTATTAAGCATCATACTAAATAAATGAATGAAGGTAATACTTACGGGATCAACCCTTTTAAGAATCCTACTAATTTGAACTCACATCAACGCCTACGAGTTATCAAGACCAAATCTTTACTCACCGTCATTAACGCCAATGACTACATTTCATCCCTTTTCGTCAATTTAAGGCCACACCACTATACTAAATCATATCAAGATCAAAAAAATGCAGACAACAATACTTACGGGACGCTGCGGCGAAGAAGGCGGGGGATGATCAACATGAACAGGAAGGCCAGAATCATTCAGAAGCTGAGTCCAAGAAACAATAGTGGTCTCACCTTCTTTCAACTCAATCTCAAATCTTCTTCTGTCATTCTGAACTTCATCACATGATAAACTTAATTCTTCCACCATCAAACGCCCATTACCATTACTACTACCAGCTGCTTTCTTGTTTTCACTTTTTGACATTTTTTTTTTTTTTTTTTTTTATAAAATTTGTGGGTTTTGTGAATGGAAGCTAATAGTAGTAACACATTAAGTTAAAAAGATGAAATGGGTTTTGTGATTGGATTTTGAGTTTCAGTTTCAGATGGGTTTTTTTTTTGGAAGAAAGAATGGCGTTGAGTTGCAGAATGAATGTAGGTGGGGGTGTTTGGTAGCAAAAACCCCTCTGTTTTTCACTTTTTTTTTTAATTTTTTTATTTATTTTTTTTATTTATTTTTGGTTTTGTTATAAAATTACTGAATATAAAAGATAATGTTTGATAAGTCAAAAGTTATAAAAACAGAAAATACAGAGGTAAAAAATAGTTTTTTAATTGTCTTTTCTTGTTAACAGATTAAGTAAATGTGAGTAAGAGAGGGAGTGCCGCTAACATATAAAGGTACCCCTAACATCATTCTAAGAAAAATTAGTGTACAACCTACCTCAATAAAATTAGACAAATTTTCAGGTAAAGTAACGATGTATAACGGCAAATAATTATATTTACCAACTGATGTTTCTTGTATAACTCTTGATGCAACAATTTGCTTTTTCTTTTTCTTTTTTTCTTGCTTATTTTTTTTATTTTTTATTTTTTATTTTAATGATAAAACTGCATAAACAAGTAAGGTAATTGATAAAGAAATATATGATGTTAATAATATGGTGCAAGACTTAATTTTATTGTTACGGGGCCTCCCTCAACCCGTGCGATGCACAGTCTAGTGGTTGAGGGGTCATGTTTTTATCCGTAATGTTGATGCATACGATTGTATAGGTATATGATGGTATTTAGATACCTATTAGAGAAGTTGCATTGTATTTATTTTAGTAAACTTGATATTTAGATGGCTAATAATGTTATCATTACTTTAGTTTATATTATTTTAGTTGAATCTGTATTTAGATGCCTAATAATGTTATAATTACTTTTGTATTTATATTAGTTTCTTTTCATTAAAAGTTTTTATTAACATAGTCTTTTCATATGTAGTATTTTAATTTGAGTAAGTTACATAAGTGTTTTGTTGCTTATTTATTTGTGACTTTTGTTATTTGGAATTATATAACTATTTGTACTCTTCAATGACAAATTTTGAGTTGTTAGAGAACTTGATGAATATTTCAGGATCATCTAAATTGCATGATTGTATCGTTTGTGGTTTGTGCAACAGTATGTGAAGATGATGCATTATCAAAGTTGCTTTTTGATTGTTGTCATCATTTGAGGCGTGTAATGGCAAAAACAACACGATGATTTTGAACATGGGCGTTAGGTCATCGTGGTGTAGCTTTAGATTCGATCGATGCTTTGAGAAAGACTCGAGAGGCATCGTGTATTGCTTGAAAAGTTAGTTAATTTGTTTAAGCAAGCTAAAGACGGTGTTCGTGAGGAAGAATCAAATGCTAAAAAAATGAATGAATTTAATTAGTAACTTTGATTTAAATATCTTTGTTGGTATTTAAATTTTCAGTGTTTTGCTTGTTTTTATGATTATGAAACTTTTAATAAAAGAAGCTTTATAAATTATAAACATTTCTTTTAAGCTTAGGATGTTAATTGTAATGCATTGTGCATGTAGGGGTTATCAAATGTATAATTGAGGGTGTTATATTGCAATGTTGGACATCTTCCTAAATACTGCATTCCCCATTTATGCATGGAAGCTTCAAAGTCTCTAGTAACACCCAAATTAAATGTTTCAATGCCTCTTCAGTGTCTTTGTGTTGTTTTCTTTGCAAATTCTTATTTACGAACCTTAATTATTATGACCACACAATTTTGTGTATATATATATACTTATACATTGTTAATCCAAGATCAATTACATCTAACCCTAATTTTAACACACAACTTGATGGATCTAGGACACTCTCCTTGTGTCAATGATATTTTGTATGATATTATCAAGCAAGCGGAATTTACTTAAGTAATACTTAGAAGACGAATTATATGATGTATGAGAATAAACACAAGTTAACACAAAACTCAAGCTCCAATATTATTAATGAATAATACGAGTGATCTTAACTTATCACTAGGGTTACACCTTGAAGCTTTCGTAGGTATAATGTAATGTAATACGTGTGTCTAAAACAATGACGTAGGATCTCCTTTTATACAACAAGGAGTCCTTTACAAGATAAGTATATAGCTAACATAATAGAATATACACACAATCTATTCTATACTTATCTAGACGCGTTTAACCATATCATAAACTAATAGCAGTGGTAATAAAGAACTTGCAGTGGGAATACATTTCCACTGCTAGTGTTAAACCAAACAGTGTAAACCACTACTATCCATGGTAACGGATTATTCCCAACAATCCTCCCCTAAACTTCTGATTTCTCTGCAAATCAATAAGTTTCTTCAATATGCATTAACTTCAAGGATTTGGGAATTCAATCAAACACTTCACTTCTTTTCTCTTAACTTTTGTATAGCTCTTGAACACTGATCTTGAAGCCTTTGTAATAATGCTCTGACCTTCTCATTGTCTTCATTGACTCTTATATGTAAGCTTAATATTATTGTAAGAGCTCCAGCTCTAAGTGGATATTCTTTCTCGTAAGCATGAAAAGTCTTCTCCATTAGTCAGAGACATGATGAACTTCACATGAATCATAATAAAACCATTTTGTACCAAGACATGTGAATAAGGTTTTCCAAGAGTCATCATCAACATTTGGTTCAAAAGCCTTCTAAGATTTACCCATAACTCGCATCTCCTTTGCATCTTTGAGATCTTGAGCATTAAACCTTTCTTGAACTAATTTCCATAGTGTATTAAGGTCATCTCTGTCAAAAGCTTTAATAAGATCTTCAAATGTCATGAATGATGAAGTTTCACCTCCCATCCTTGTAATCTTCCATGTTGGAACAAAATTGCTAGCAGTGTAAACTTCCCAATCAATGATAGGATGTCGAATTTGCAGTGGTTCTGGATAAAAATCTCTGTCTTCAATCACAATCATTTCAGTCATTTGTTCTTTAGTGAACTTCTCAGTAGGAATCTCCTTCTCAGTAGACTTTGTATGATCTTCATCAACCTTAGTCTTCTTAATAGTTTGAGAATCACTGACTTTGGCCTTTCTCTTCAATCTAGGAAATATTCTTTCTT
Source organism: Chrysanthemum lavandulifolium (assembly GCA_022545495.1). NCBI lineage: Eukaryota > Viridiplantae > Streptophyta > Magnoliopsida > Asterales > Asteraceae > Chrysanthemum > Chrysanthemum lavandulifolium. Next base: position 204,718,424 of record CM040246.1, on the reverse strand, counting down.
CTTCTTCAGAACCCATTGGAATAAAAGATTTATCTTGTTTCACAGTTCTATAGTAAGCCCTTTCAACTTGATCATCGGACATTCCTTTAAATTGATGCCTTTTCCAGTTACCAACATGACAACAATAAGTCTTCATATATGCAAGTATTTGTGCCTTGGTTGGTTGTCTTTGTTTCTTCTGATTCTTCTTGACTGAACTGATTACATTATCAAGTGCTTGATTGTTATTCATTATGATGAAATCCTTCAACCGAGTGTTTCTTTGTTCCTCGCCAAGGATGCATCAAGAACTAGGTCAATTGCCTTTTTCTTGATTTACGGATTATTAGCTACCGAAACGAATATCTTCTTCAAGAGGAACATAGCTAAACTCGGAGCTTTATCTTTCATAATTGTAGGTTGAACGGTGGAAATTGAATCGGTATCTTCCATTATGTCCAATCTTTTAGCTTCCAAAAGCTTGCAACTTCTAGTTCTTTCAATCTTTTCTTTTCAAAGAACTTTCTCAAGAATTTGATCTTACGCTATCTTCTTAGCAATTTCTCTATCAAGATCAATCGAACTTGTCTTTTCTTTGAAATCTTACTTTCAAGTTGTTGTACATTTTCATAACCGCTTTACCCTTGTTTGTCTTCAATTTATCAAATTCTTCACTTGCGGTGGCAATATTTGGCTCTGCGGTGGAAATATCTTCGATGGTAAAATCGGTTGCGGTTTGAAAATGTCTTGATCTTCAAGTTGCTCTCCATGAGTATCGACTTCTTTTGCTCCTTTACTTGTATCTCCTTCATCTTCAAAATCAATTTTCCTCCCTCGATTGTCGAACTGTTTTCCTCCCCGTCTGGAGGAATTTCCCAACTGGATCACCGAATCACCATTAGAAGGTGAGGATGAAGATGAAATCACCATCTTTGCATCTGCTGTGCATTTTCAACCTCTGCATCTCTTCCTTTAAGGTCCGAATCTCATCTTTAACAATTGAACATCCTTGGCATGGTTCTTCTTAATAGTAGCCAAGTCCTTTTGGAGAAACTCAACTGCTTTGCTAATTTGGTATACAAAACCATCAATTCCATTTGGTTGCCATCGCCTCGGCACTTCCAACTGTGTTACCCGTTGGGAGAGGTGAATCATGGGGCAAAGGTCCGATTCCTCCATAGTAGGACTATGTGGAAGTCTAGAACCACCAACGCTTGTTCCTAGACAAAAATGTTCGAAACTTGATGTGTTGTCATGAGAGGAGTTGACTGCTTAGGCCTTCTCTCATAGGTTCTTGAAACTGGTGGGGTATAATCAATGTTAGGAACATTAATTATGGGTGTGTTTTGTTCAGTTGAAATTTTAGCAAGCATTTGTGGTAGGAGAGGTGTAAAAATCATATTGCCATCTTTATTCAAATTTTGAAAAACTTTAGGCTTTAGGCAACTGATTTGATAAATAGTAGTGTAAGGTTGCAGTTGAAATTCATTAAGCACAGCTTGCACAAACCTTGGATACATTAAAAATTTGGTTTTACTTTGTACATTGCCTTTCATACTTGTAAAAATATAATGTGACCAGTTAAAAATCCTATCAGAAACCAGACAAACCAAAGGATAAGCCATGGTTGAACTAAATTGCTCATAAGATGTTTTCTTAGGACTAAGGCAATGTAACAAAGTATGAATCAAAAATCTCCAGTGAGGACAGAAACCACTCTTTTTGAAAGTAGCCTTTTTGTCAGTGGTATCATACCCCATGGATGAGAAAGTATCATGAATTTCAGACATAGGTAATGTGATGAGACCATTGAGATCATCCAAGTGAAGTACTCTCCTCAAGGATGCCTCAAGAACATCAATGGTTACCCCATCTACAGTGGCTCGAGAGCATCCATCGCTTCATGTGCATCTCCATTTCAAGTGTTATGGATGAGCATAAGTCCAAAGCGGTTGATTTGAGAGATATAGATTGTGGGTTTGAAAAGCAAAGCATACCTTATATGAGTGGTATGAAGAAAATCCACAATCGATGAAAACAAAGGTCACTCTTCTCGTTAGACTTTTGTAGGTAGGCCACTAGGTTGTGCTCATCTGCAAAGTTCAAAGATGCCATAGAAACTTTTGATGAAAAATACTATTATGTCAGTAAGAATTGAAAGAATGACTAGCCAATTGAAAAGAAAGATATATAGGGTTAGGGTTTATAATTGATGCATAAGTAAAATTATCTTTAGAAAGTAGTTATTATATAGAAAGAAGATAATTTACTTAAAATATTAACCCTATATATATGACTATCGATGGTTACTTTCAACGGCTAGTAAAAATTAATTACTTGACATAATCGGTTATAACGCTAGAACAACGGTGGTAAAATAACACTTGTCGATGGAAACTGTGAACTAGCAATGGGTAATCTTTCACAAAAATTTCAAAGAGCGATGTGAAATAAAATCATTAGTAAACTAGATTGCTCCCATCATAGTTTTAGCAAACTACCGCTATCAACGGATTTGATATGTCTTTACCATGAGCCGTTTGCTATGGACTAGCCAACTCTTAATCATAAAGAATATAGTGAGTTGATAACCATATAGTTTTGGTAAACTATCAACCATAAACGGATTTGTCAAGTCTTTACCAAGAGTCGTTTGCTCGGACTAGTTGATTCTTATGTGTACTAGACATGGTGAATCAATAATCATTTATTGTGTATCTCAGATATACACCTTTTAACTCCAACTCCTCATCAAAACTTGATATACAAACTCAAACAACAATTTCAGTACCCAACAGCCTCCCCTCAACACTAACATAATTATGGATTAAGCATTCCAATACCTGTGACCAAGTACTGAAATCTTCCCACATCAAGACCTTTTGTTAACAAATCAGCATAGTTTTCATCAGTATGAATTTTGACAACTTGAATTAGTCCCTTTCATAATGAGTCTCTAATGAAATGATGTCTAATTTCAATATGTTTGGTCTTTGTGTGTTGAACAGATTCTTAATGATGCATATGGTATCGCTATTGTCAATATGAATGATGGTATTCATAAATCTGTACCCATAGTCCAAAAGTTGATTCGAAGCCATAAAACTTGAGCACGACAACTTGCAAAGCAGAATATACTCGCTTGGTTGAAGAATTAGCCACCATTGTTTGCTTCTTGCACTGCCATGACACTAACCTATTGCCAAGAAATTGACATCCACCAGTTGTAGATTTTCTATCCAAGCTAGCTCCAGCATAGTCACTATCTGAGTAAGTAACCAGATCTAAAGAAGAATCTCTGGAGTACCACAATCCCAGAGTAGGAAATGTTTTAAGATATCTGAAAATCTTCTTCACAGCAGTCAAGTGAGAGAACTTGGGAGTAACTTGAAACCTTGCACAAGCACACACAACAAACATAATATTTGGTCTAGATGATGTAAGATACATTAAGGAACCAATCATAGACCTATACATATGCACATCAACGACTTCACCACTATTTTCCTTAAGTAGATGTGTAGTCTTGTATGCAGAGTCTTTGGATGACTTTGCATCGAAAACTTGAACTTCCTTAGTATCTCACCACATATTTATCTTGATTGATGAAAATACCATCGGCTTTTGTAGTACTTGAAGTCCCAAAAAGAATGTGAGTTCACCCATAGAACTCATCTGAAATTCTTCTTTCATCAGTTTCTCAAAATCTTTGCACATCTCTGTCTTTGTAGACCCAAAGATGATATCATCAACATATACTTGGACAAGCAAGATATCATTCTTGTCTTTCTTAATGAACAAAGTTTGATCCACTCTGCCTCTATGAAACCCATTTGCAAGAAGATAAGTAGTTAAGGTTTCATACCATTTCCTTGGTGCTTGATGCAAGCCATACAAAGCTTTAACTACCTCAGAGACTTTGTTAGGATATTCGTGGTCTTTAAAGCTGAAGGTTGTGAAACATAAACCTCCTCATCTATCGCCCATATATAAAGCACTTTTTACATCCATTTGATAGACTTTGAAGCCCATAAAGGATACATAGGCTAAAACGACCTAATTGCTTCAATTCGTTGCAACCTGGGCAAATACCTCTTCATAATCAATACCCTCCTCTTGAGTGTATCCTTGAGCCACAAGCCTAGCTTTGTTTCGATAACAATTCCCTTTCATCTTTCTTGTTTCGAACACCCATTTAGTACCTATTACCTTCTTGCCGAAGGCAAATCACAAAGCACCCATACCTTTTGAAGCTTAAATTGGGCAACTCTTCTTGCATTGCTTCCACCCAACTTTCATCTTCAAGTGCCTTGTAAACATTCTTTGGCTCCATTTGTGACAGAAAACACATAAATAGACATTCATTCTTGCCTTCATGTATTTTAGATTCATATATTTTACTTATGAATCCATGAACATCAGGCAGCTTTGTTTGTCTTCTAGTCTTCACAGGTGAATAGACATCCCCAATCACATTTTCAAAAGGATGTGATTTATGAACAGTGGTGTGGGGAGTCTGAGGAACTGCAATCTCACATGGCATATTAGAAATTTCAACATCATTGGCTTGAGCTTCCATAGTAACTGGAGTGGTGATTCCCACATCTGGTGTTGCAGTGGAAACATTTTGCCTAACAGTGGAATTTGAATTTCCACTGCTTTTAGAACTTTCAGCATTCAAGTTGCCATCTCCTTCTTTATTCACATCACTAGAAGGATGAGTAGTTCCAGTTTTCAGTATATCATTATTATCTGCATAGTCCCAAAGAGGTAGACTAAATTCATCTTGATCATCTGCATCCTCTTTGCTTTGTTCATCATCATCAAAACTCTTACGAACTCGCACAATCAAAGAAGATGTTCCTGTAGAAACAGCACATAATTCATAGTGTTTGTTAGAGTATCAAGATCAAACAGTCTTTTCGGACCAATTCCTTTGACATTGACTTTGTTTTCTAGAACTCAACATGCGATTCTCTTCAATCTTTTGGGTTCTTAAGTTGAATACTCAAAGCTTTACTAACCATGGAATACCCAACAAAATACCCTTCATCGACCTTTTCATCAAACTTGCCCGGATAATCCAAGGTATTGAGAATAGATACATGACACCCAAATGGTCTCATGAAGTCAAGAGTAGGTGGTCTTCCCAAACAATTCATAAGGTGTCTTGTTCTTTGTCATTACAACTAAAACCTGTTTTGCACATAGCATGCAAGTGTTAATCGCTTCACCCAAAAGTAATTGGTAATTTTGAATCGCCAACATGGTTCTAGCACCTCTATCGTCCTGCTTTCTCCTCTCAAAGAACACCATTTTGTTGAGGAGTTCTAGCCACACTAAATTCTCTTTAATACCTTTATCTCGCAAAACTCATCCATAACTCTATTCTTGAATTCGGTTCCATTGTCACATCTAATGATTTTAACTTTTATATCATATTGGTTTTCTACTTACGTGATAAATATCTTGAGGATGCCATTGTTTCATCCTTAGTTCCAAGAAAGAAAACCCATGTGAACCTACTAAAATCATCAGTCACCACTAGACAATACTTCTTCAAATTCAAGCTGCTCACTGATGTAGGACCAAACAAGTCCATATGTAACATTTGAAGTGGGTGAGAAATAAAGTTAACCAACTTTGACATGCAAGAAGCTCTGTGTTGTTTGCCTTTAAGACAAGCCACACAGGTTTGATCATTTTCAAATCTTTTACGAGGCGACCTCTCACCAAACCATCTTTGACAATCTTGTTAATGGTTTTGAAGTTAACATGACCAAGTCTTCTATGCCATAACATGGATTCATCCATCGTGGCCTTTGCAAGCAAGCAAGCATAGTCATCTTTAGCAACAATGTTGTTCATATCAAAGCTATATAAATTGCCTTTTCTAGGAATTTTAAGAAGAACTTGACTTTCATCGTGCATCTTAAAATCCTTAGAGTACAAAACACATATCTTTGGTAAAAGAACATTGTTCATCTTGTCACACATTTGTGACACACTAAAGAGATTGTACTTAAGCTCCTTTACATAATACAGTGTTCAAAATCCAAGTTACCGCTTTAATAACACCTTTACCAAAGAACTTTTCCATTTACTCCACCTCCAAAGTCGACATATTGTCCATCATAATGCTCAAAATCGAAAGATAGGACTTGTTGCCACCATGTGCCTTGAACACCCACTATCTCATATCCTTGATCGACCTTTTGTCCTTGGATGTTCTGCACAAATAAGTAAAGAGTTAGTTTCTTTTGGGGACCCAAGCCATGATTGACTTGGATCTGCCTCGTGTATCAATATAGTTAAATCTATCAAAGGTCATTGATACACCATTGGGATTGGTTGTAGAGGTATTTCCTTTAGGTTTCCATTCCCAACGTGTTGAGGCCTTCACAACATTCCACATGTCCCCCCTTTTCTTGTTCAAAACCCTTGCAGTGGTAACTTTTGAATGAGCGATGGAAACTATTTGGTTTCTTTAGGTACCCACTGTTGGTTATTGTTAACCATTTTAGCTTGAAAGGTCCTTTTTCCTGTTTGTGCAGATTTTACAAAGCTTGTTTTGGTATTTGCACTTTTAACAGTGACTTAGGGTGGCAAGTGTTAGCAGCTTTTGCGGTGGCAAGTGTTTTGAGGCCACTTCTAAGTTGAATCGCTCTTGGGACCATTTTGCAATGGGAATTAGGGTGTACATTTTGTTGATACTTGTTAGTCTCCACCTTTTATACCCATAGACTTCCTTCTCCCAACATGATAGTCACAATAAGCATGTAAATGATCAAAACTACCACGGATATAGCATGTTTTATTGTTCATCACAAAATCACTACCTATTTGTTGAGATTTAACATGATTCCAACTCCTCTCGTTACCCCTAGGAGTGTAGGCTTGTTCCTATACATCTCAAAGATACTTTACGGTTGGTATAGGTTCATTAACCTGGTTTCCTAGGTTCCTCTGTAATGATTAACAACTTTTGGGATAGTAGTCTCTACATTCTTTTTAACACTCTCATCTACAACAGATGAGTCACTAGCACTCTCAAAACATCATTATCAAGCTTACTCTCTTCCTCACTCTTCACAACCGTGTCTTTTAAAGGACCATATTATCTTTCAAGATCCTTAAAATCCTCTATACCGTATGAGCTAAATCTATACCGAGGTGAATGAACACCCCTTAGTGGTGGAGGCGCGATATTATAACCCATACCGACTTAGCTTTATGATATATTTGAGCATTCCAAATTTTATCAATTGACTCGATCGATGATAACATGTGTCTATAGTTAAATTGACATTTTCAATTTTCTTTTGAAGTTTTTCAAGCTCCTTTTGGTATGCTTCATTCACGCGTAGCTTGTATGTTCTACCTCTCTCTAAGAAGAATCATATCATCATTATAATTTGACTCATTTGCTCGATAGTGCTCTATTTGTTTTTCTAAACTCGCCATGGCTCTCCTAAGATTAGCCACAGATAATTAGCGATGTATAACTCTTGTCTTTCATTAGAATATAAATCATTAAGTCTTTCAACTTCTAGCGACCTATATGTTTTAGAGCAACATTCGAGTTTTGTACCTCAGTCGAGAAAGCTATAAGAGCAACTTCAACAGAAAACAAGAGCAAGATCTGTGTTCTTCTTCAAGATCATCGACCATGAAACTCCAATCATAGCTCACACCATCAATAGCCAACATTGCCTTTGGTTCTTCCACAATTGGTCCCTTCTTTTGCTTGTACCATGTAGACCTGTTTTCTTTGGTCTTTGGTCTTCTACATTCTCTAGCAAAATGTCCAAACTTGTGGCAGTTAAAGCACTCCACTTTCTTCTTATCAAAGCCTGCAGTATCATCACCATTTATATGGATAAGCTTGCCAGTCTTCTTGTAGAATTTCTTAGCCCTCATGCTAAGAAGAGCTATCTGCCATTTTATATCCATCTCCTCCAAGTCATCTTCATCAATTTGCTCTATGTCTTCATGAGTTAAGAGAGCCATCAACTTGTGTGGAGATAAAAGCATAAAGGTATGATCTCCAATACTAGCAACCTTCTTCTTTGATCCTGCGGTGGCAATATTAACATTGCCGGTGGAAACTTTAGAACCTACAGTGGGCGATATCATCAAGACTTTCATCTTCGTAATCATCACCGCCAATGAATTTGACAACAATGCCAAGCTACTAGAGCTTGTACCAAGTTTCCACCGCTTTCTTCAATCTTTGCTCAATAAGTTTGAAGTTGTTGTAAAGATCATTGAGCTTCATTGTTTCAATGTCGACTTGTTTTCCCGCACAAGTAACATTGGTTTGAAATTCGAAGGCAAACTTCTTAGAAACTTCAAATTGAGGTCTTCCTTTTCTACCTCAATGCCAAACACGATTAGGCGTGTAACAATCTTCCAAGTTTGGTGAAAATGCTATCAAGTGAGTCATTGCTTGAAGCGAGAGAAGTTTTCATAACTTTGCTTTAACAATGTCTTTTGAGTATTCTTTGTAGCATCATTACCACCAAACACCGAGCAAATCTCTTCAAACAGTTCTTTAGCGATCTTGAATTTCTTGAATGCAATAATCGGTCTCTAGGAAGAGTCATCGACAATGACTTCTAGCTTTAAGATCATTCTTCTTTTGAGCTTTTTCAAGATTTGATTCGAGCACGAAACTTTCACAACATCCGTGTCACCAACTTTTGAAGTAGTGGTCACAGATTTGAAGGAATCACCAAGTTGAATGATCTCCATAGAGCATAGTCCTGTATGAGGAAGTATTGCTCAATCAAGATCCTCCACATCTCAAACTCATTAAGCTTAAGCTTAGGGAGTCCGGGTGTAGAAGAAGAGTTTGATTGAATGTTTTCCATCTCCATTGAATTGAGTGAGTGAGTCAAGCTAATTCCTTGGATCTTCTAAACAAAATATCAGAACCTTTGCTCTGATACCACTTGATGGATCTAGGACACTCTCCTTGTGTCAATGATATTTTGTATGATATTATCAAGCAAGCGGAATTTACTTAAGTAATACTTAGAAGACGAATTATATGATGTATGCGAATAAACACAAGTTAACACAAAACTCAAGCTCCAATATTATTAATGAATAATACGAGTGATCTTAACTTATCACTAGGGTTACACCTTGAAGCTTTCGTAGGTATAATGTAATGTAATACGTGTGTCTAAAACAATGACCTAGGATCTCCTTTTATACAACAAGGAGTCCTTTACAAGATAAGTATATAGCTAACATAATAGAATATACACACAATCTATTCTATACTTATCTAGACGCGTTTAACCATATCATAAACTAATAGCAGTGGTAATAAAGAACTTGCAGTGGGAATACATTTCCACTGCTAGTGTTAAACCAAACAGTGTAAACCACTACTATCCGTGGTAACGGATTATTCCCACCACAACTCTATCCACCTTAACCCTAATATCAGAATGTCAGCCACACCAAACCTCGATGAACTGAAATCTCTTCTTGGCCGGAAAGCTTGTTGATGCTTTCAGTCAGCGATAACTCACGATAAAGCGTAGGAGGAAGGTTTCATTGCTCGTGTCGGGAGGAGAGCGATCGATTAAGGCGTTGATTAACAAAAGGAGCAAACAATCAATGAGGCGACTATCAATTATACTCGTTTCAATGCTGTGGCAGCAACTGGTCATGATGCTATCCTTGAAATACAATTGAAGGATCGCAGGAAACTTGATCTGTTGGCTCAACTGCTTGTGTTGTGTCGTCAAAGCTTGGAGGAGAAGGAGAAGCTTTTGGAGAGGTTGGATTAGGACCTGTTGGAGATTTTCGGTTTTTGGTCTTATATTAAAACCCAAACCGAAAAAACCGAACCGCCCCATACTAATATTCATAAAACTAATAATAAAATACATATTAATTTTGATACAAGTAATTACCTAAAATCCAAAAACTACGAGACACGTATATTAAATATTCGTAAGAGATGTTATTTAGCTAACACTACAATAAATTCGTAAAGTTAGTTTAATATTTCGTATATGTTCGCACATCTCATCTTTATATACATGTAATGTAATATTATTATTATTCAAGAAAATGCTCAACTTACTTTTTAGATTTCTTGATTTAGGTTGTGGGTGTTCAAAAAATATATGTATTCGGGGTATTCAAAAATTTGATCAGAATTTATTAAAATTTGTTTTATGAAATATCAGTTTTAAAACTCATACAATAGTTTTCCAAAAATTATAGATATTTGGATATTCGGATATATAAAACTATTTGTGAAATTTCGGATATCCAAATTGAAAAACTTAGCTCAAATAATAGATCTAACATAAAACCATCATCAAAAATTTTGAATATCCGAAATTTCATAATATGAGCATTAAGGGCCTCCTCATTATGGAGTTTATTAGAAAGGGTGCTCACCCAAATAACGCGTGGAGCTAATTAGAGAGGTTTATCAACCTATAAACTTGTGAATAGCACATTTGGGATCTTTCCTTTGTAAATAGCACTTAGAATAAATAACCTTCCGGTGAATAGCACATGGGTTGTTCCTTAGTAAACATCACTTAGGGGATATAAACTTTCAGTGAATAGCACCTGGGGCCTTCTGAAGTGAATAAAACCTCCTTTAGACATTGACTGCACATTTCATTGAATGTAGCTAGCCAACCGACGAAGTCACACGAGTGTTATGCCTATAGAAAAAATAACCTTCCAGTGAATAACACCTAGGTTATTCCTTTGTGAACATCACTCAGGGGATATAACCTTTCGGTAAATAGCACCTCGAGTTTTTCCTTTGTGAATAGATGTAACACCCCTAAAATTATTGCAACGGAAGATAGTGTCACTGTGGTATTACTTCTTAGCACACAATACATGTTATTGAAAACGACTCTAAATAAGACGTTTTGAAATAATTTATTTCATTCGATTTTTATAAAACATCAGAGTTTACAAAGAGGTCCCACAAGTTTATAAGTAATAACATAAGAGTTTTAAAGTTTTATCGAATGATAATGATGCATTGTCTTCAAAATTTATCAGTTGTGACAATCGGTAATTTTCCAAATATTATTTAATATTACATTACTATTTATTATTACTTAGTTGATTTTGACCATGCATTAGTCCATTTGATTTATTCCGAGAAGTTATTTCGTTTTATTTAAACACGAGCTCGCGCACGAACCGACCAATAGATAGTATGGGTTAGTCTAATAAGCATATTTTGGAAACAATATTAAAGTTTTTATATTTCTGTTATAAAAACACACTCGAAAGTATATTTTACACGTTAAAGATTTCCAATATCTCGACTCACGTTTTAACTTCCCACTTCGTATAACTTTATTGTGTCATTATTTTTTTTAGCAACCAAATGCAATAAAACACAAAGTTGGACATTGTTTTAAATGTACACAATTTCATTTTACACAAATATTCGAATGTAACATGATCCAAGCTTATGCGAGTTTTATAAATCTCATTTGATCACTCTAGTAATATTGTGATGTCGTGTATCACCTTGAACGACACTAAAACACCACACTCGACAATTTTGGCAAGTAGCGAACGTTTATAAATTAAACGTTACACTTAAACTTATAAACATTCCAACACAACTTAAACTTGACTCGACAAGTTCACAACTTCATTAGCGTGATCCCTAGCATCGAATTCTATGTTGGACGACCCTCATATTCTCTCGACTCCAAAATAGTTCGGTTACATAACCTATATACTCGATATGTACATTTTACATAAAAAGACACATGCTCACTCAAAACAAATACATAAAATATACATATCACTTGTTTGACACATTGAACTAATTTTTTTTTCTTCTTACTCAGACTCAACCAAACTATCACCATCACTTTGACCGTGTTTCCTTCAGAACCACATAGTACCCATGGTATTGGAATAAGATAGGACAAGGAAGCCATGCTTTGAATTCTACTTTGGTGCTTCTTGTCGTGTGAAACATCACCAACACCTTACGCAAACCACTTTGGAGTACAAGATTCATTAAATACAAAAACCAAATCTTGCAACTCTTCCTATTATTTCCTTCATATAACAGGACCTCATCTAGAGCTAAAACTTCACACATTTTCTTTATATATAAACGAACCTAAACCTCCTAGCTCATTCCAATCACTTCAAAAATATTTCCAAGCACAAAACACACTCTCACTACATCACTCACTCGATCACAGTGGGCAAAAAAAAGAAAGAAATAGGAAAGGTTTCGAGGTTTAAAGCTACGATTACCGGGTTTGTAGCATGGAAGAAAATCGGGTTTAGTTTTGGAAAGCAATTTGAAGCTCTAGGTTCTTTGATCCTCTCACTCACTCGTACCACTCTCAAACTTGTAAGCAAACTCGTACTTAACTCTTTCGATTCATATCGTGACTCGTTACACATATTTGTTTGCTAAACTAGTCTCTTTTCGATATATGCAACTTACATCTTTTACACTTAAAAAGCTTGTTAGATTGCAACTCATGCGTGTTTCAACTTATATAAGTCTCGTAAAAATATTAAAACACCATCGAAACTTTTATTTCACTCAACTATCATGATCTAGCTTGAGTTTTTATGCTTGTATGGAGACCTTTGAACCATGTTGGTTTTTGCAATGAGTCGAACCCACTATGGGTCGAACCAAAGTGGGGGTGTTGTAAGTTGGCCTACTCTTTTTGGCCACTAAACTTTGCTACTTAAAACACTTAAAGACTCACATAGTTTATTTGGATATTCGAATATATAAAACTTTTTGTGAAATTTCGGATATCCAAATTGAAAAACTTAGCTTAAATAATATATCTAATTGTTGGGATTTTAGAACTAAGTTAACCATTAACCTCTACGAGTACGCAGCGGATATTAGATCTAGTTATCACAATTATGTTATAACACATAATTAATAAACAATTAATTAATACAACAATTAATTAGTAAAAGGGATAAAAGAAAGCATAACCTTGCTTGGCAATTGGACTTTAGTAACGAACAAGAAACCATAACAAAACCCGAGTATCAAAGATTGATACCTTAATGAGTATCACACACAAACCCGATAACGTATACGTTCGATTAAAGGCTAGTCGAGAACGTAATATAAAAACCAAATCAACACTTGACCACTTGAATTATTCAACTAATAAAACACCCAAGACAATCTTGTCTTCCTGCCCAAGATCAGAAAAACCAAAACCTGCTTTCCAACCTTCACCCGATATCGGATAATATGATCCGATATAAACTGCTTCTTGTCCGAGATCTATGCCACGACCAGAAAACTAAATATGTTGTTGTTGTTTGTCGACAAGGAGAAGCAGAAACAAACTTCAATCGATCAATATCTAAACTCTTGAATAAAGTGTAATTGATGCAATTTTAGAAATCACTTAAAACCAAAACCCCTAAGTCGACTTGTTTAGCAAATCGAGTAGGAAGCAAGAAGTTGGAACTTTGATCGATGTTAGGGATATTTAGGGATATAAAGAATCGTGAGTTTGGCTGAGGGTGTGTTTGCTTATATACAAATAGCAAACCGACTCCTAGGTGGATTCAAAGACTTGTTCGACAAGTCTAAACCCAAGCCAACCCAAGTTCCTTTTCTGCCCGATCAGTTTCAGTCATCTAGGCCCAAGGCAAAACCCATTCGTCTCATGTACATGTCCAGCATCAGCCCATGGATCGAATCAATGATCGGGTCAAGTAATATCACATCGGGTATAGATTATATTCAAGTATTATTACGTTTAACATGTATACTCGTGTTTATCGTGTGTGCCCCCATCGGCTCACACACTCTTAGTCGTTTTGTCGTGTTTAAAACTCCCACAAACCAACAGCTTCCACTTGGGAGTTGGCGTGTCGAAAGGCACACAAAACTAACGACGGAAACGCCTAGCAAACGCTCTCACTCGCCTTTGAACTAAAAGTGTCTGAGAGAATAGTTTCGTAAAAGTTCCTCAATAGCATGGTCATTCAATGTCTTCCTGTAATCGTCCTTTGTTATAGATACCGTTAAACCATGGATTATGGATCTCAAATCATTCCATATAGTTTAACCATTTTGAATCTCGTAATAGATTTTAATTCAGATATACCAAATGTAATCAAGAATCATCTTGCATTACCCTTTGAGTCTGGCCAGACAGTTATCTGATTAAATCTGGAGAGGCGCCATGGCATCTTTACGCACATATCAAGTGGAGTAACAAATCCTTTATTGACTACAAGTGTTGTGGATCTTGCACATCACTCGAAATATAGCCTTTATAACTACCTTGTTCGATAGCTTTTGCGTATACTTACAAAAAAATGATATCGATACATAACAGAACTTACTTGCATCTCAAGTCTAAGGACGAAGATAACAAACCATTTTCAATATTTTACTTATGACAAGGATCCAAAAGTAAATGTTTGAAAGTTGGGAAATCCAATATGCATCTCTAGTGAATACATATGAGTTTGGTGGGAACAATCCAAATTCTCGTTAGAATTATAACCAACACTCACATTTGCCTTATCATAACAATATTCCCATATTGTTAATCGACAATGGACATATTTAGAATGATAAATCATTTCATGGATTAAACATGCAAATATGAAATAACATATTATATGAATATAATAACAAATACCTCGTATCTTTATTAATCATAAAATAATAACTGTCTTACAACTCCAAATTATCCAAATACTAATTAACACACAGTTTACATGAGACTACTAGCAGGTACCAAACCTATATCTCTAGTCAATTTAGAATGCTTAGGGAACTTCAAAGCTTTCGTAAATGGATCAGCTAGATTGTCATATGTGTGAAATTTTAATATCTTCACATCGCCCATTTCAATGGTCTCTCGAAGATAATGAACTTTAGCGCGATAATGTCTAGCACCTTTAGTGATTCCGCTTTCATTAGCTATAGTAATGGCTCCAGATTATCACAATACATATTTATGGGTTCTTCAATTGTGGAACAATGTTCAACCCATAAATGAATTCTGAATCCATACAACCTCTTTTGATGCATCACAAGCAAGAATATACTCGACTTCAGAGATGAAGTAGCAAAGATACTTTGCTTTGTGCTTTTCAATCAACAACACCTCCATTAAGAACAAATACATATCCAACTGAGATTTTAAGTCGTCAAGATCTCGTCGATATCCAACATCGTAGTAGCAAGAAACCCCGAGCTCTTGTTCATCTTTCCTCTATAAATCAGAAACATATCCTTAGTATTGCGTAAATACTTAAGAATATTTTTCACATCAGTCCAGTGAAGTTCACCTGGATTCTGTTGAAATCGGCTTGTCACATTATGTGCGAACGCAACATCAGGACGAGTACACCTCACAACATACATAATAGAACCTATTGCCGAAGTGTAAGGAACTCTTTGCATGCGCTCTTTCTGAGCAGGTGTTTCAGCACCTTGTGACTTACTCAATTTTGGCTCCTCTTGCATTGGGATCGCGCCACGTTTGGAGTTCTCCATACAAAATCTTTTCAAGATTTTCTCAATGTAAGCACTTTGACTCAAACCAATCAATCGTCTAGATCTGTCTCGATAGATCTTGATTCCAAGAATATATGCAGCTTCTCCTAAATCTTTCATGGCGAAACATCTTCTAAGATAGGATTTTACATCTTGTAACATTGGAATATTGTTTCCCATAAGCAATATGTCATCAACATATAGAATTAGGAAAGTGACATAACTCCCACTAGCTTTTTGATATACACATGGCTCATCTTGATTTTTAGAAAATCTAAATTTCTTTATCTCATCATCAAAACGTTTATTCCATTGCCTCGATGCTTGCTTAAGTCCATAAATGGAACGCTTGAGCTTGCATACACGGTTAGGATATTTTGGATCAACAAAACCCTCATATTGCTCCATATAGACCTCTTCGTAAAGATGTCCATTGAGGAAAGCGGTTTTGACGTCCATTTGCCATATCTCAAAGTCATAGTACGCCGCTATAGCTATGAGAATCCTTATAGCTCTAATGTCTGCTGCAAGAGAAAAGGTTTCTTCATAATCAATCCTGTAGGTTTGAGTGAAGCCCTTTGCTATGAGACGAGCTTTAAAGGTGTATACCTTACCATCCATGTCAGTATTTTTCTTGAAGAGCCACTTGCTGCCAACTGTCTTGCAGTTAGGAGGAAGCTCAACTAAGACCCAGACATCATTGTCTTTCATGGATTGCATTTCCACATTCATTGCATCAAACCATTTCTGGATTCGTGATCCAAAGAATGCAACTTTATAGTTATTGGGTTCACCAAGATCCCCTAACTCATGTTCCTCAGCGTCTATGTATAAACACATACGGTCAGGAGCACGGCGTGTCCTATTGGACTTTCGAATGGGAACAATATCACTTTGAGGTTCTTCAATTTCTTGATCCTCCTCATCGTGATGAATGCTAGTGTCTAAAGAAGGATTTGTATCTTCTTCTTGAAGTAATTCAAGATCATCTAAACTCCCACTTGCTTTAAGATCCATAAGATCATTTTCAAAGAACTCAGCATTTCAAGCAACAATAACTTTGTTCTCATATGGAAGATAGAAAGAATATCCCATAGTTTCCCGAGCTGTACGTGAAGTATGTTATACACATGAAGAAACCCGTTAGAAGGGGTCCCGAGGCCGAAGCCCCGGGAACCACCCTCCGACGGTCAAGTCAGAACCTCCATTATAAAGGATTTAGTATGTGTATGCATTCGGACTAATGGAGACTCTTCGGTCCGGCACGTGTCGTCCGGACACATACGCCAAACATACACAACAAAAATGACCATATTATTCAGGAGATACATATTCGTATCCTAATTAAAAGAGAACAAGTGACCTTTATTTTTTTAAGGCAAGTTTATACAATTCTAGTACTACTAGTCAAAAGATGGGTCTTAACTACTAGGGGTAAAAAAGTAAATTTTGTATGTCAAACCCAAACGACGCCGTCGCTCTTCTTTTTACAACTTTACATAAATAACATCACACTCTACCCACTTGTCTTTATCCTCACCACAGCTGTCTGAAAAGTACGTCATCAATTTCCCATTGGGTTTTTTTTTTTTTTTTTTTTTTTTTTTTTTTTTAGTCTAGTACTAAATGACCTTTTTTGTGTTGTTTGCAGGTTGTTCGTGTTTTGCTTCATAATTTCATCGATCGTACCTAAACTCTAGTTTGTTTGTGGTATATAACTTCCTTCCTACAATTTATTACTTCATTTATTAAACTAAATAAATAATGCTAGTAGTTTGACGAATGAATAGTCTATTTTTTTGTTTTATCGGGATTTATATGTGTTGTTCCTTAAATAAATACCATAGATCTATGTGTGTTTCTATTTGGAAACAAAATTTTTCTAGAAGTAATAAATACTCTCTTATCTTAATAGTTTTGACTTGGTGATTGGTTTGTGATAAATATTCCAATGATTGTTAGTTATGCCTGATTTTATTGATACTCGTGTTCTAGTGGTGTTTGGATTTTGGTTTTTTGTTGCTTGCCTTTATTATTGCTTCACACTTGATAAATCATTCTATATGTGTGTAAAAATGTGGTAGGTCAAGAGTTATCTGTTATTTTGTGGTAGGTCAAGAGTTTTAGCATGAATAGTGGTGGTTCTTATTTTTGGACACGTACTATATCAAATTGAGTCGTTTTCGTCGTTCAAAAACTAGTTCAAGTCCCTTTCATTATGCTTCGAGTAGCTTTACCCACTGTTGCCACTAAAATACCCTCGTATCATAAACCATTAATCACTTGCGAGTGAACGCGAATATAGTGAATAAATCTATTGACAGTTGACGCCCCATTTGCGTTAGCTAGAATGGTAACCAAATGCACTTTATTTGAGAATAACTAAGAGAATGGCAAGCTCTTACACGAGGGAATTGTTACTCACATCATCTCATGATGTCTGTAAATTATATCATTTTTATGATATCACACATGTTAACGTTTGCGTGTCATGAGGCTTAAGGCAATATACTACACAGGAATAACACTATTTTATTACTATTCATCTTGTGTTCAACCAATTATGATATAAACACTATAAATGTAACACCCCTAATTTCGTGATACGCAGCGGAATTCAAACTGGGTGTTACTTCATGGCACAACAGTTATAACAATAGAAAACGAACTATAATGGAGTCGTTTTAAAAGATTTATCATTCAATTTATATAAATATCAGAGTTTACAAAATGAGGTCCCAAATGGTTCCAAGTTTACAAAATACATTAAATGGGTTTTCGAATGATAATAAAATTTATAGCCTTCTTGAGTGTCTGTGCTCCTCCCTTTCCATCCTTGCCAGCCTCGTTCATTTGTGAATCTAAGATAAACATGCTAAAAGTGTCAACACAAAGGTTGGTGAGTTCATAGAGTTTGTAGATATAAACTTGTAAAAATCATCGTGACAAGTATATGTATGTAGATAATGCACTTTAAAGTATAAGTACAATTCATGTACTTATGTCAGTATGTACGACTACCTCAAATATGTAAAACTTGGGTCCGCTTTGATGCTTTGTACGGCTGCCTCAAGTATATGATACTTGGGTCCGCTTGAGTTTGGTACGGTTGCCTCAAGTATGTGATACTTGAGCCTGATTTAGTTTGGTACGGCTGCCTCAAGTATGTGATACTTGAGCCCGCTTTAGTTTGATACGGCTGCCTCAAGTATGTGATACTTGAGCCCGCTTTAGTTTGGTACAATTATGTATGCACATAATTATATAAATGCGATTCACGTATGACAATACTGTTACTTAGCATGCATAAATAAACATTTAGTTCATAGAGTTTGCAAATAATCATGTTTGAAATTAACAGTAGTTGAGCATGTATCTCCCCCAAAGAGTAATTCAAAACGTATAGAAGTAGGGGCTATGAAACTCACCGCGAGTTAATGATATAAAATCTATATGTGGTTGGTTTTATAGCGAAACCTAAATCCACTAATTAACAACATAAAATGATTTAAACATAACTTAGTGTAGTTTATAAGTTTTAGATTTGTTTTAATCAACCTTTTACATCATGATCCAACATAAGAGTACATATAGCATGGAATAACAATAAGAAACATATAAATGATATAGAGCAAGAGTGGTGGTTAGTTTTCTTACAACTTTAGGCTTTCTAAAGAAAGGAATTCAAAGAACCAAGAACTTAGGACTATAATTAGAACCCTAGCTTCCAAAATTCTTCCATCCTTTTAGCAAAACCTTATACCCTCTTGTACTCTTGAAGGCTTGATGATGAAGTTTCTAAGTGACTTGAGTGGATTAAAACTCAAGAGAAATCACTTAACTTCCTAAGGATTTGATGTAACAAACTTGTTACTTGAACTTCCTAATTATAACTCTTGAAGAAACTAGCAAAATAAATGTGTTATGGAGCTTTGGAAATGAAGAAGAGAAGGGAGGGGATGAGTGCCTATTTATACTAAAATGAGGAGGTGCAAGGAAGGTGCTAGGAAGGTGTCTTGAGGAGGTGCAAGATTAGGATATTTAGGAAGACTTAGTTGCTAAGTCTTAGGACATGCATTAGCTTCTAGTGTAAGCTTCTACCCTTGACTTAGTGACCAATAAAACGCCCCATGTGGCTTATTGGATGAGGTTGGGAAGTCTTGTATGATTTGGATACTTATCTTAACTTACGGAGTGAGTTTTGGTTTCGTTAAATGCCAACCGTAAGTTGTTAAGCCATAATACGTAAAACCGGGTATCGTAAAAATATGAAACTTGTAGGAATGATGAAATTCATCATTATAATCTATAATAAAATATAAAATGAGGGGTAAGTTCCATCGGGTTGCTTAAACGCTGTTTAAAGCTGGAAACGCTGGTCAAAAATGCGTATTTCGCGTAAAACGCAGAACTGAAAAACGTAAAATTCTAAAACTTGTGGAATTGTTGTAAAATGGTAGATATACATATTTCTAATGTTTATAGTGTTTTATGGACATATCGGGATGCCTGAATGACGTTTAAACCCTAAAGTAATTCTCGGACACGGTTTTGTGAAATCGGTTCTGAATGGATTTAATGTACGTCGTCAGGACGACTTGTCGAGTATCAACTTTCTTGTCATAATGGTAAAATAAAAATAAAATTTTTTACGGGATGAATAGTAAAAGTGAATAGTAACTTTTCAAAGAAATGAAAAGTAACCTGAAAATGCGGGTTGTTACAATGGATTCACTCAACCTTCGTGTTGATATTTTAGCATGTTTTATCTCAGGTAGCTAAGAGCATAATGGCACGGAGATGGCACGGGAACCATTTGGTGAACCACGTTCAATAGTATTATCATTCCTTTTAACTTAAACATTTTATTGTGTAACTTTATTTTCTGATGGAACTCCTTTGTAACCTTAATTGTTAAGACTTATGGAATGATAACCAAGCGTTTTCTAAAACGTCTCTTTTGGATCATTTTCTATGATTATGACTGTGATCCGAGAAGTAATACTCCAATTAGCCTTCCGCTGCTTTGTTGAGATTTTGAGGGTGTTATATAGACATCTTCAATTTCTTGAATTTTCCCATTCCACTTTTCCTCCCATTTTAATTTGTATTACTCATTCATTTCTTTGTTTCATTCCTAGAATTCATCCTTACTAGGCTTCCTTTGGTAATCAACAAATTTATCAACAATTTTTTTTTTATTATTATTATTATTATTATTATTATTATTATTATTATTATTATTATTATTATTATTATTATTATTATTATTATTATTATTATTATTATTATTATTATTATTATTATTATTATTATTATTATTATTATTATTATTATTATTATTATTATTATTATTATTATTATTATTATTATTATTATTATTATTATTATTATTATTATTATTTTATTTATTTATTTATTTTATTTATAAAACATCACTTCATTAGAGAAATCATAGGATTTACAAAAAATTAGTGGGGAGCCGAGAGACTAATTGGGCACCCACTCCTCTAGCTATAGTAAAGCTAATCATTTACTTTATTATTATTATTATTTTTTTTTTATTTTTTTTTTGCATTAAACATGTTAAGCCATATCATAGAAAGTATAGCAAGATGATAATATCATGGTTTTCAACATACGACTAATGCTTTATCATGACAGCCAGTGAAGAGTAAAGGAATCAGAAATTAACCGACATGCAGTTGACATGGCGACATGAAAGAGTACACGAATTTGAATATGAAGTGTGGAAAACTAGAAGGGGGTTGAATAGTTTTGCCGATTTTAAGTTAGTTTCAAAAACTTTAGATTCGATCTTATGTGAATTCGTATGGATGGATAGAAAGTATGAAGCAATAAGTAATGTAAGTAATGAAAGCAAGTAAAGTAAAGGATAGAAATGACACAATCGATTTATAGTGGTTCGGCTACAAGGACACCTTCCTTGCCCTACTCCACTCCCCGAGTCACCTACTCGAGAGTTCAAGCACTATGTCAACAAACTCCTTCAACTCGGCGGAGAAGCCTTCACAACGTCGCTTACACTTTTTCCGGTACAAAGCTACCAGGGGTGGTGGTGTTGTTGTTATTGGAATGATTACTGTCAGTGTTGTTGTTGTTGATGTTGTTGGTGGGATTGATGAGATAGGTGTTGCTGAGATTGGTGGGGATGATGAGATTTGAGCCACCGATCTTTGTTGGTGTTGGCTCCCCTCGGTGTGAGAAGGAGTTTCTTGACAATATTCTCCCCTCAACTGCTGCGGAACTTCGGTGAGGGCAAGAGTTGAGTTAATCTTGAGGGGACGGAGTTGCTTGACCATGAAGGCCCGATATATTTCAAGAATCATAGCTTTAATCTCAAGTATCCGCTGAAGACCGGTGACCTTTGTATCCAAGTTAGCCCGAGAAAGCTCCAGCGGTCATCCGGGACCAAGATTCCGTGCCATGGAAGACGAGGCTGAGCCATAGCAACACAGGTGTTCAATGAGTCCATTGAGGTCTCAAGAGATCGAATCAAGATTGGAGACCACGAACATTGGCGATTGGAGCATTTCAATCGGCTCGCTTAGTCGAGATGAATTTTCACATACACCTCGGTGGCTTCCAAGATTTTGGCATTGATTGCGGGGTCCTCTTTAACAATCCCCGATTTCATCAATAGTAACTCCACATGATCAAGATGCTTGAGAAACTTAACCGTGTTTTCATCCATCGATTAGGTGTTGGTACATGAGATCTACGTGCTCATGAACATTTTCATTGAAGGTGAGCACATCGAAATGAAGATCGGCGTGGTGGGTGCCGCTTCAGCTGTGTTGATCCCAAAATTGTTCAAGAACTCCAGATTATCGATCTCCTTGAGGCTTTAGTGATCCACTAAACCATTGTCTTTCGATGATCGGAAGAATGTTATCAAACGGTTGAATTCCCAGTGGATGAAGATGAGTCCGAGTCATTATCTTGAGGTGAAATGGTGACTCGGTATGCTCCTTTGGATCAAGATGAGGCTCTTGTTCGATTGAACCTCGGCCCATTTTTCTCCACCGATAAAATTTCATCTTCGCCAAACAAGTTCATCCTCCGAGAATAAGATACCGGTGACATCGACAATTGTAAGCAAGGGGTTGTTGATGGGTTCCATATCGTGGTGGTATATATCCTTTGAGTCTTTGTCCCCGTTGACCCTCGACATCGGTGGGATTTTCCTAGTGCCTTCTCCGGAGTGGTTTTGGGTTCCGTGTCGGCGGGTTGTTTCTTTCCTCCGAGTCTTTGTCCCCAGTGACCCCGAGACACCGTGGGCGTTTCCAGTGCATTTAGCGTAGTCGATGATAGTTGTATCCCTATCGGTTTGTTTGATTCCTCCGAGTCTTTGGGAGAGATCGGTGTTCCCTCGGACAAAGGCTTGGATTTGCTAATGTCATCACTGGGCTTTGTGGAAGGCTCCCCTACCGGCGGGTTGTATGTTTCCCATGGATCTTGGGGAGTAGTAGGTGTGACCAAGGGCACCGACCGTGATGTATCGGTGTCCTTCGTTGTCACCGGGGTGGTTGTTGCACAGTCGGTGGGTGTCTTTTTGGTCTCGGGCTTTTGTGCCTCTTAGGTTGTGCTCCCGAAGCCTCGGGGCCCCGAGACTTTGGTTTAGTCTTAGTCCTAGTCCGAGACTTCCCTTTTCTTTTAGAGCGGGGTTTGGAGACACCGATCCACTTTGATTGTTTATAGCAATCATGTGGGCCGTCAATTCAATGGGAGTGACAAGGGATGGGTCCTTTGAAAATTTGATGGGCTCGGGATGCCGGTAAATTTCCAAAATTTTCATCCCGAGTATAGTTTGAACCCGATGTGATTGCAAAGCACATGAGACAAACCTAGGATACGAAACGTGCCGTCCTAGTTTTGCCACAGAACCTGTTACGAGATCACCGTAAATGATCTCTCCTATGTCGACAAAGTGACCCCATTCATCAAGCGGATGCCATCATCAACGAATAGAGTTAACTTGTTCGGTGGATGAGTGGTTCCCGCCGAGGACCCGAATCACAAAGGTGAAGAGGATCCTCCAAGCCACGGGAATGAGCTTTTAGTGACGGGGTCTTGTCCAAAAAGTTGGATCTAAAACGATTTGTTTTAACCCATCCTTCACCGTGGAGGGTTCGGGATGGGCGACATAAGCACCTTTGTTATAATCTAACCTGTTGAAGTGCAAAGCGTTTTGTAATCCAGGTGTATTGTTTCCCCATTTAGACCGAACTCGATGAGATACTCCCCGAGAGGTCTAAGGTTATTCTCATCGATGAAGGTGTCGGGTCAAAGGCTCTAGTTGTAGCCCAAAACTCCCGAGGTAGTTTGGGTACACCACCGAGGACATTTACAAAGGCCGTTTTGAGTGGGCGGTTGAATAAAAATTTTATAATGTCTTTATAGGTTGGGACATTTTCAGGATATTCAAAATTTCCTATGACATTATTTGTTTTAAATTCAACGTTAGTAAGATCCCTGACCCACTGAGAAGCAAACTGGAGAGATTGTGTTCTAGCCATTTCCATTAACAAAGATTTTAGGGTTTAAAAAAAATCAAAGTATTTAGATTTATTCAAGTTTGTGATGAAAAACTTTTGTAAATGTTTACAAGAAGGGTTTTTCCAAAAGAGGTTTTGAAGATTTGAGAACACACAAATATTTCTGGATTTGAGAAAGAATTTTGACAGAGTTTAGTTGCAGAAAATAATTTGTGTGTTTTTGTGTGTGTTGGAAGAGGGTATTTATAGAGTGATAAGAGGGGTGTTTTGTGCACAAATGGGAATATTAAGAGTTGGTTTTGAAAGACGTTTGAATTTCCCATTTAATGCTACCACCCATTACCCGCAAAGAAAAATCCGTTTTCAAGGAATAATTGCGATGCACGGTAAAAGTGCACTTTGCGAGATAAAATATCAATTTGATATTTTTGTGAGAGGCATTAAATGGCAAGTGGGATGACGATAAGACAAAGAGACATATATTCCTTTATTAAATTAGCATAGTTATCAACCTAGGACATTTAAGTAATCGATACTTGGATCATTTAGTTACTCATTCAATGCTCTTTGTCAAGTGTCGGGGACCCCGAATGAGTCTTACTTATTCAAAGAGAGGTTGGTTTTGGATGTTCGGGAGAATGAACCATTTCGAGAGCTTCTCGAGATTGGTTTTCGATACTTGGCTTTCAATGTCAAGCATTCCTAATTCAACTTTCGGTCTCCTCGAAGGTAGGTTCATCCAAGGGTTTGGTGAAGATATCACCATTGATATTCGGTAGGGATGAAATGAAGTTCAATATCTCCTTTCATTATGTGATCCCTAATGAAGTGATATCGATATCAATGTGTTTGGTTCTTTGGTGGAGGACGGGGTTGTTGGAGATTGCAATTGCACTAGTGTTATCACGGAAGATGGGCACCATTTTGTAATGGATGTCATAGTCACCGAGTTGACTTTTCATCCATAATACATTGGCACAACATCCTGCTTGCTGACTACATATTCGACTTCACCGAGGACATAACCACCGATTGTTGCTTCTTTGCACTCCAACAAACCGCTTTTCCTCCAAGAAATTGACAGACCCCGAGGTACTTTTTCCGTCCATGTTACAACCAAAGATAATCGTAATCGAGTAACCCTTGAGATCAAACCCCAGCATTTTGGATAATAGAGTCCAAGGCTTGGGGTTCCTTGATACCGAGTATTCTTTTGGTCAGTAGTGAGGTGAGATTCTTTGGGATTGGTGATATCTTGCTATTAAACAGATCGAAAATTGTATGTCCGGTCTAGTAGCGGTTAGATACATCGATGAGCCAACAATCCCTCTCGAAATGAGTTTGATTGACCGATTTGCCGGTGAGATCGGGTCCAAGGTTGTTAGGTGGGACCATTGGTGTCTTCACCGAGGCATAGTCAAATATCTCATATTTCTTCAAGAGATTTACGTGTATTTCTCTTGGTGATGGATATTCCTTTATCGGTTTGCACGATTTGTAGTCCAAGAAAGTATGTAAGTTCCCCATCATGCTCATTTCAAACTTCTTTGTAATTAGTTTTTCAAACTGTTTGCAAAGTTTATAGTTTGTTGAGCCAAAGATGATATCATCAACATACACTTGGACTAGTATCACATCCTGTTGGGTTCTATAGACAAACAGGTGTTGTCTATCTTTCCTCGACAAACTTGTTTTGAATCGGGAAGGAGAGAGTTTCATACCATGCCACAGGAGCTTGTTTGAGTCCATAAAGGGCTTTGTCAAGCTTGCATACATAGTCGAAATTCACTACTCTCAAAGCACGGGGTTCTTGAACATACACATCCTCCTTGAGATCACCATTTAAGAATGCACTTTTAACATCCATTTGGTAGACCACGAAGTTCATGTATGTTGCATATGCAAGGAAGATCTGATGGCTTCCATTCTTGCAACAGGGCAAATGTCTCATCATAGTCAATGCCTTCTTGTTAACGTAACCTTTGGCTACCGATCGCTTTGTTTTTAATGACGATGCCGTTTTCATCGGTTTTGTTTCGAAAACCCACTTCATTCCTATGACTACTACATCCCGAGGACATTTGATCAAGGTCATGACCTTGTTTTTATCAAACTGCAGTTCTTCTTGCATAGCTTTGAACCCGCTTGGGTATTTTAGAGCCTCGGTGACACTTTTGGGTTCTATATCGATAGGTGTCGGCATAGAGACATTCATTGGTGAAGTCTGCGGTTAGACTAGCGACCATGCTTCTAGTGAGCATGCCTCGGTGGGTTCACCAATGATGTTTACAAGCTCAATATCCCGAGTTCTTGTCCACTTACTTTGTGGTGCGGGATCCGAGCTTGATGATGTCACTGGGTGTTCGAAGTGAGTTCGGTGCAAGAGTCGCGTAATCAATTAGATCATCCGTAGAGGTGTCTAGTTCAGTCGAGGTTCATGTGTTGCGGTTCACGATTATTTGGATCGATGTTTCTTATCCCAATAGGGACCGAATGATTATCAATGAACTCACTAATAGTTGGTTGGGGTAGGTTGTGAGGTAAGACATAATATGAGATGTCGAGATCGACGATATGAGGAATTGAATTCGATGTTGTACTCATCAGGAGGATATCTTGATGAGTCATCAATTCCTATTTCCTCCATTGAGGTGTTGGTGAACCTGATGCTTTCAATACTTTCATCAAAGGTGACATGAAAGGTTTCCTCAACTTGTTGTCTCCTTGTGTTAAAAACCCTGAAGGCTTTGGAGATCAGTGAGTAGCCTAAGAAGTATCCATCATCAGCTTTTGCATCAAACTTACCTAGATGATCCTTTGGTTATGAATGAACACAGGACATCCAAACCCATGAAAATAGCTGATGTTAGGAAGTCTACCTTTGAAGATCTCATATGGGGTTTTATTATGTCTTTTGACAATGATTGACTGTTTTGAGTGTAACAGCGGTTTATCGCCTCATCCGAAATGCTTGGAGAGGGTGAGCCATTTAACATGGTTCTAGCAATTTCAATGAGGGTTCTGCTTTTCCTTTCAAAGAACTCCATTTTGTTCGGGGTATATGGAGATGAGAAATTTTGAGAAATTCCTTTTCATCACGTAAACTTTCAAGCTCTTGATTTACGAACTCGGTACCATTGTCACCCTGATTTGTTTAACAAGAATGTCATTCGGTTTTCAATCTTCCCGATAAATGACATTATTGTATCACCACTGACTCTTTTTGAAAGAAAGTATACCCAAGTGTATCTTGAGAATTCATCAACAATGACAAGTGTATACTTCTCATGATGGATTGATCTGGGACCGACAGTCCAAAGAGATCCATGTGCGGAGGTAAAGGCGACTTTTGATGGAGAAATTTTTTGGTTTTGAATGATGCTCTGTGGTGTTTACCCTTTTCACAGTGTAGCATGGTTTGTCTTTGCAAAACCAAGTGATGGTAAGCCAAGGACCTTGTTTTGTTTTGCCAAGTTGTTGAGGTTTTTGAAGTTTAAGTGTGAGAGTCTCTTATGCCACAACCAATTGATAGTTTCATGGCTTTAGCAAAGAGACACGTTCCATCTTGGGAGAGTGTTGACATGTCTAGCACATAAACATCATCTCTCTAGGAGCTATCAACACAACTTCCTTGTTGGCATTGAAAATGGTACCTTGTTTATCATTGAATTGTACAATGTATTTAGCATCACATAGTTGGTGACAACGATGAGATTGTATTTGAGACCATTGACATAGGCTATTCTAGAAAACTATTCCATTGTAGTTTATGAACCATAACCTTCAGTGGGACATGATGAGTTATCACCAAATACTACCTTGGGCCTGGTTCCTTTACATACTTGTGCAGATATTCCTTCACACCAGTCATGCTTCTTAAGCATCCACCGCCTAGATGCCAAATAGGCTCCTCGGCATGTCTCTGCACAAGTAGTAAACCGAATTAGTTTCTCTTTGTGACCCACTTACTAGTGGGATTGGATCTCAAGGTCTCTTTGAAATTTGCAATTGACTCATGGTCGGTAGTTGTGTGCATGGAGCTACCATGTGTTTTGCATTTAGAGGTCGAGGATGACTCGGTGACTTTGTGTTGTTTGGAATTTCTCCTTGCATGAATGACACTTTGTCATGTTGGGATGTCTCATGAGTCGGATTACCGCATATATCACATCATGTATTCATGAGACAATCATCGATGATGATCATTAAACCCACAAAGAGGGCACAGAGGAAAAGGTTTTGCTCTATTCTTTGGAGCGCTTTTGGAGGATGAAGCATACCGATGACCAACTTTGGTATAGTTTGCTTGGTGACATCTTGTAGATGGTCTCGATCTGTGATCATCCTTTTGCGATCATGCAAAAAGGATTCTATAGCAGCTTGTCGATGGTATGGCCGGTGTAATGACACGATTCACACTTTTGTTTGTTTTAGAGGTGACTTGGACTTTGAGGAACCGGAGGAAGTCGACTTTGTCTCCTTGATTGGTTCATGGAACTTTTCAATGGATTCCATTTTTGATAAGCTTCCTCACAAGTTCGATCGATTCTTTGAATTTGGTCGACTTCATGGGGACGAGAGGATGTTGAAGTATCGATGGGAGTAGACTCTTGTTGGATTAGTTTTGCTTGTCTTTGGAGGATGGTTCTACCAAGTCCGGACCTTTCCTTTGGTGAGTGAGGATTGAATTTTAGAGGAGTAAGCTCGAGCTTGGATCGGCACCACAAGAGGTTTCGGGGGAAGGCGGTGTTTGATTACGCCTGCACTCGGAGATGTGTTCGGTACCACCGGTCATCTCGTGAAGTCTAGCATGCTCTTAAGAGCTTGGCTCTCGCTCAAGAATCCTTCCGAATCGAAGTTTGGAATCTTACTCTCGGGATTAACCCGTTCAATCCATCCACCGGAATTTGGAGTTGTCAACATGTTGGTAATCATACCACCGACACAAATGGTTTTGAACTTTGGTCTTTGTTGCGAGAGTCGTGAGATGATCTTCACCTATGACTCTCTTTTTGCTACTGGGGCACCCACAACATCAAAGACCACAGGATTCTTAGCGATCCAACTATCAAAAATATCTCGTTCCTTTTAAGTTCGTCTTGAAGAGCCCGATTTCTCTTAACTAGTTCGATGCTTTGAATTTGCAAGGTGTGACCTCAAGCTTGGCTTGTTTTAAAATAAGCAGTTCATCTCTACACTTGTTTAATTCAAAACTTAGCTTGTTGTATTTTGAAAAGAGATTTAATCTTTGCTCTTCTACGAACTTAAGGTCAACATTAAGATAATTCATATAAGGCCGCCAATCGAGTCATCATCCATAGATAGTAAGATGTTTACCTTCTTCATAGTGATGTTGACCCATTCCCGTTTGTGGCATGATTCTTTCCAACTGCTAGCTTGTCCTCTTCGAGAGGGCCATCGATTCAATGACATGCACCATTTCATCATCGATGACACCGGCTCTTCATCCCATCGAAGGTTTCACAATAAGGCCTTTGTTTTACCCCGCATGATTGAACACTTTTGTTTGTTTAGGGGTGGCCTCGAGTAATGCAAGCTTAGCTTTGACTTTCTTATACTTAGCTTCAAAGTCAACAATTTTGTTTTGATCAGATTTGTTTTGAAAATTTTGATGAGACCGATAGATTTTTGGTTGAAATTTGCTAAAGCACGAGGACCGATTTGACCACGATGGTTTATAAGAGGGTTCAAATTGTTTTGAAAAATGCTCTTTGCAAAATGACCTCTTTTGTGACACTTAAAGCATTTAGTGTCCTCATTTGCTTTGGCATTTGAAAAACCTTTGTTTCTTTTTATAAACCTTCGAGAGTTAGCAAGGAGTGCCCTTTCACGAAATTCGGTGTTCGGTCATTTAGGTACTCCTCACTTGATCTCTCATCGGGCTCATCATCCGAATTTTCCTGAAAATCTTGAACAACATTGTTAGAATAGAAAGCGGTTGATATTGGTGATGAGGTGGTGGTCGGGGACTTCTTGACTTCACGAGACTTCTTTAAGTCGGGGTATCGTCTTGATGAGATTTTCCTCATAGACAAATTTCCCATAAATTTCGTGAAGCTCAAGATTTTGGATATGATTAGCATTCCTAAGTCCCCGAGAGAAATTCAACCACTTCTCGTGGAGACTGACAAAACCAACATTGATTTCATGTTTGGACAACTTAACACCATCATTTGACAATTCATTTAAAGAGTTTTGTACACGTGTAAGTTTGAGAGAGAGTTTATGAGTCCTTAGCCACAGAAGGTGTTATACTCAAGTTTCGTGTCCATTATCCTATTTTCCTTGGTATTAGATGGTCCTTCATGACTATGAACTAGGTCATCCCAGTTTGCTTAGTCAGTACTACGACTTATAATGAACTCCATAATATCGCCGGGAAGACAAGATATTATGATACTTTTGAGTCTTTGGTCCCGGTTGACCACTCTCCTTTCATCCTGGGTCCACCGAGCTTGAGTTTGGGCAACCCTTCAAAGCATCTTTGGGACAAATGGACCTTCATTTATACACTTGATATAATAAGGTTCCATCCCAATCAAATAGCAAAGCATTCGCTTTTCCATTTGTTGAATTTTCCAACTTCAAGTCTAGGGCAACAAATTGAATAAGCTCCACCCTTTTTATCGACTAGTTGGGGTACATCAATTTCACCATTTAGGATCCTAATTTAAAAACTTTTAGAGCGGTCTAAAATGAGTTTTATAATTAGCCTTGCTCGATACCACTTGTTGTTCCCGTTCACTATCGTTTAAAGCAGTTTAAGTTTATAAAACAAGCTAATAGTGAACTATGACCGAAATTAACATAAGGAAAACACACTAAGTAATTTTCAACATCATATTCTTATTAGAAATAAATCAACAAAGAATCGTTACCCAAGTACTTGCGAATAGTACTTGGGATTGAAATGACAAAGTTGGGTGACTCCTCTCTAAGCTCGGGCTAGGTCCGAGCACAACTCTTAGAGCTCACCGAGCTATCTCAGAACTAAGTTGTATTTGGAGGAGTGAAAAGATGGCTTGCGTGTATGTGTGTTTTACAATTCACAAGCTTAACCTTTTCACTCCATCTCTTATGCTATTTATACATGTATGATATTTTACTCTTTCCTAAGTGACAACCGACATCATCTGTAAGACAAAATATCGATGTATTTTGTCTCACATAAAGACTATTCTAGGTAAGAGACAAGACTACTTTCCTAAGTTCGGTGATGACACCGAGCCCGATCTTTGCCATTCGGGGAAAGTTGACTTTGGTTGATAAGGACTTCGCCTTATCTCGATTCAACATTTTCCGCCTTGTCCCGCTCTTTCTTCGCCTTTACATCCTTGAGTCTTCTACTTGATTTGTCTTGATGTAAGAAGTTGGAGAGGAATCTTAGGGATTCAGTGAGTTATTGTCATCACCACCGAATCCATCATCTTCTTCTCGACCCGCCTTCACCCTTTAAGTTCCGCCTTCGAGTGGAGAGACTTCTTCTTCGCCTCATCGAGTATCTGAAGACGACTCACCGAGAGACTATGCACTCGATGACTTTGTTTGTGTTAACGGATTAAACACTTGGGCTATTTTCTATTCAAATCCTAGATAAAAGGGGTTTGGGTATTTATGAACCCAACACTTTGGTAATCAACAAATTTATCAACATTTTTTAATTATTATTATTATTATTATTATTATTATTATTATTATTATTATTATTATTATTTTTTTTTTTTTTTATAAAACATCACTTCATTAGAAACCATAAGGGATATTACAAGAAATTGGTGGGAAGCCGGGACACAAGTTGGGCTCCCACTCCTTTCTGAATACAAAAGCTTAGTCTATGAAAGATGAAAGCCCCACTCTTGACATTATTCGAGTGGCTAACGGCAACAGTCTTGATGCGTGAAAGTGTGTCCAAGGCTTCCGTGTCAAGCTCCCCAAATGTAGAAAAGGCAAACGGGATGAACTTGTAGCCATTTTCTTCACATTTGGACACATATTTCTTTTTCTTCTTCTCCACCGCGTTATGTAAAGCTACCCCTGGAGCCCACAAATTAGCATCAATACCCGCAAAAGGAGAGATCCCAGTTACATCCAAACACGTGTCCTTGCCTTGGAACCAGTTAAATAATAACAAGTCTGCAGGACGTAATTCTTTCCCCTCCTTCGAAAGAAACCCCATTGGGGCCTCCTTTTTCACCATAATCCCAACCTTGGAACATATGTCGACAAGAATATCACGTGCTGTGTTATGTCTAAATTTCACCCCACTTCATCGGAGCGATGAACGCATGGTCTCCCATCGGTCCATACGATGCTTGCAATCGGACAAGGACTACCTTCGAAAAACATGGGTATGGTAAGCCTATAACACAAGATCGACCGGGCTGGCGATGGTTCATCCTTTGGCCTAACCCATCAATGGGAATGGTGAGCAAGTCTTGTGCATGTGGAGCCCGGGTACAAAAACTTGTGCATGTGCCCGGTACAAAAACTGTGCATGGTAAACAGGAAGTCTTGTGCATGTGGAAGTCTTATTATTATTATTATTAT
Source organism: Chrysanthemum lavandulifolium (assembly GCA_022545495.1). NCBI lineage: Eukaryota > Viridiplantae > Streptophyta > Magnoliopsida > Asterales > Asteraceae > Chrysanthemum > Chrysanthemum lavandulifolium. The sequence continues at coordinate 204,685,820 of CM040246.1, read as the reverse complement.
TATTATTATTATTATTATTATTATTATTATTATTATTATTATTATTATTATTATTATTATTATTATTATTATTATTATTATTATTATTATTATTATTATTATTATTATTATTATTATTATTATTATTATTATTATTATTATTATTATTATTATTTTTTTTTTTTTTTATTATAAACCATCACTCATTAGAGAGCCAAAGGATATTACAAAAGTTGGTGGGAAGCCGAGACACTAGTTGGGCTCCCACCTTTCTCGAATACAAAACTAAGTCTATGAAAATAAAAACACCGCTTTTGACATTATTCGAGTGGTCGACGGTGACGGTCTTGATGCGTGAAAGTGTATCCAAGGCTTCGCGTCAAGCTCCCGAAAGTGGAAAAAGCAAATGGAATGAACTTGTAACCGTTTTCCTCGCATTTGGCCACATACTTCTTTTTCTTCTTCTCCAAAGATTATGTAGAGCAACCCTCGGCGCCTCAAATTTGCATCAATACCCATAAATGGAGAGATCCCGATTACATCCGGACATGCGTCCTTACCATGGATCCAATTGAATAATAGCGGTCTGCAGGTCGTAGCTCTTTCCCATCCTTTGAAAGAAACCCCAATGGAGCCTCCTTTTCACCATAATCCCTACCTTGGAACAAATGTCGGCGAGAATATCGCGCACCGTGTTATGTCTGAACTTTACACCCACTTCACTGGAGCAAGGAACTGCGTGGTCTCCCCATTGGTCCATACGATGCGTGTTGCGGCTCGGCCAAATACTACCTTCGAGAGAACATAGGTATGGCAAGCCTCGTAACACAAAACCGAACGGAATTGGCGATGGTTCATCGTCCGCCTAACCCATCAATAGGTACGGTGAATAGGAAATCTTGTGCATGCGGGGTGCGGGTACAATCGAGGATAGCCACTTGCCTTGGACTTAACAAATACTTGAAACAAGATCTTTCTCAACGACACCAAAATAACACTTTGCCAAGGTTTTCATCATATGGGGGCGGGGCGTCGGAGGTGACAGAGAGCATGTCCATGTTACAAGCAATCGTTAAAAATGTCGAAGGCATGTTGAAATGAAGGACCATGAGAATTAATACCGCTTTTACCAAAATCGGTCTGCAGGGCACTTGTTTGCAAACGAGATGCGAGAAAAGCATAATGGATAAGGTCACCAGCAGCAGGGATACCAAGCCCGCCCATCTTGATTGGGAGGGTGGCGAGTGCCATTGCCATTCCCAAACCCCGTCCATATGCTATAATAATCTTCTCCAAAGAAGTGCGTAGCCTCGATCAAACCGAATTTGAGCCTCTCGTATACAAGGGAGAACAGTCCTCAAAGCATAAGATAATTTCGCAACCCCACAATTACGAAGAAGAAGGAGCTCACATTGGGGATCATTAAGTTTAAGTATAGCTTCCATGAGCGAGAAAGTTTTGGAAACCCTTTTCAACGCCAGATCCTCGACAAAACTTTCGTCCAAACTAACAGACCCCCAAGGAGTTTGACACCATTGATCGGGCGGAGATATTTCTAGGAAAACACCTTCCACCGCTTGGGGTCCTCCAGAGGCCAAGAAAGTTCGATCTTATCAACATTCAAAAATAACCCCGAGCCGACCATCCGTCATGATAATGTCAGCGCCTTGGCAACCATGAGAGTATCCCCCACAATAGTACCATCATCGAGGTACCAAGCCTGGAGCATAAGCTCACAGGACCGATTAATAGTTTGGACAAGGGGGTGCAGAGCAAGGGCAAACAACAAGGGGCCTAGCGGATCCCCTTGTTGAACCCCTTGACATGACCATAGGATAGAATCATCATAGTAAAGTCTGGCAGGTCTGGCATAGCAAAACTCAACCCAGGGAGCAATAGAAGGGCATCGCATCCTAGTCTCATGAAGGAGGGTGCCCCTATCGACCAGATTGAAAGCATTCTGAAAATCCACCAACAACATAGACAACCCACCATCACGACCCTTAGACTCAATAAGCCGATTTACCGAATGGAGCACAGCCTCACAACCACCGGGAACACCCACCCCAAATTGGAAGTCCTGCAGATAAGTGTTCATGGGTTACCAACCAAGAAGAAGCCACCTTCGATACCGACCTCGCCACACCGTGCCGACAAAGAATAGGCAGTATGCCTCCACCCTAGCAACTAAAGGGGTCAAGGGGGCACTAGCAATATACTCTCCTAGAAGAGCAGGGCACTTACCACCAAGGAAGAGGTTGACAACACCAGTGATAGAACCTAGCAGATCATCAGCAATGGCAGATGCAGACCCTCCCAAAATATCCATTAAATGTTGCGCCCTAAGCCCATCCCGGCCACATGATGTCCCTTTCGGAAAACTCCGAATCCTATTCAACACCAAGTCTTTATCCACAACAAGTGCGTCTCCACCTAAAGGAGAAGATGACAAAGTTGGGGGTAGGGCGTGGGGGTGTTTGGCCTCTAGCTCATGCAGGGTGTCAGATGTAGAGGGGGCGACACCAGAGGACGTAAGCACCTTTATAGCAGCAGTAAAGTGCCCGTCTCCCAGTTTACGCTTACATTGAACCAAGTTAGATGCATCAAGGTCTTTAGGTTTCTTCATCCCACCGAGGGGCGGAGTGATCCCAGCTAAGCGCCCATCCTGTCCGCAGTATCCTTCCAACGGAGGATAGCCTGAGAGATACATTCAAACTGGCATCGCTCTCGCTCTCCAGATCTTCGTTGGGCTCTATTGGTTGGCACGAAAGTGGTCAAAACACAACATGGCAGGATAAGGAGTTGCACCCACAACGATAACTCCCCTGGGCAGGCAAGGACCTTGTCAAGTGCATTACGAAAGATCTTAGCGAACCCGAGACGTAGCCTAGGGGGGATGCATTTAACCGTACGCAACTTCTTCGAGAACACCCGGCTTAGTAAGTTGATATCAAAAATAGTCCCACCGTCCGGCGAAGTAATCAAAGGATCGGCCGCTCCACCAATACCACCATCAGTAATAGCTGATGTAACGATAGCACCATTCACAGTATCCAATACTGGTGCGGGTAGTGCAGAGATGCCAGAGATCGCAACTTCATGAAAACTAGGTGCTGGAACCACTCCCCCATCGGCATGTTTACAATTTTTACTGAACGTGTGAGTACAAAAACACACCCCACAAAGCCAAACTCCCGCAGCATGAAGAGCCTGATCAAGTGCGGAGAATAAAGTAGAATCCTTTGAAACCCGATCCTTATATGAGACTTTTAGAGCATCCGTTTTAAAATGGCGCGTATTCAAGTGGTCGATAAAATATTTTTTAGTGAGCCCTTTACCATTTCCCCCAATACACCCTTCACCACCTTGTAATGGACAAGAGATCCGAAAAGCCGCGCGATTAGCCATGAAAAACAAGCCAAACCGAAAATAAATAGAAATGTTTTTTTTTTAACCACAAGAAGACAAACTAAGACTAAAACAAAAATAAAGAATGTACATGCATGTTGCTACTGTTTTGAACAAAACACAACAAAAGCGCTTCATGTCCATTATAATCAAAAGCGTGGGTGATTCGTTGTGAAGTGAGTGGTGAAAAACACAATATCAACGTATATCAAAATAACCGTAGAATCCGACAAATCGACCCTTTAGGAAAAAGGCTAACTTATCAAATCTTACGGGTGTGATAAAAGTGATACCGGGAAGTGATTTCCCCGGGTCGTGTCCCAACGAGGTGTGAAATTGACGGGATCGTTGAGTTTTGTGATAAGGACTTGAATTGGAATAACAAATTTGGAATTTGATATCGTTATTCTACAAATTAAAGAACGGGAATGAAAATAAAATACGTAAAACAAAGTAAACTCTAAATAAACTACTGCTAATCCTAAGAAACAATAAAACGACGCTAAACTACATCCTAGAGTGCTAAAATGCAAAAACGCTAAAAACCGGCAACCACCCGAGCCAAAAACGTAAAACTTTTGCAATTTAAGGGCTACGGGTGTGAAATCAATTTTCCTATGTTCTACATGACCAAAAATAATTTTAGGAAAAAGCGGAATATTTTTTTGAGTTTTAATTTATTTATTATGATTTAAAAACTAATTTAATCTAATTAATTAATTAAAAATACTAAACGATTTAAGAAAAATTTGGAAAAATCACAAAAGTACTTTAAATATTCTTGGATCTAATAAAAATCGAAAGCGATGTATAGTTAAGCAAATAAGCTAACAAATAAGCAAAGTAGTGCTTAAAACTAAAACTGCTAAGTCTATTTAAAGATTTGATTATGTAAGAAAATAATGAAAAGACCCAAGGGCAAGTTGGACATGAGTGGATGTGTTGTGTCGTGGTCAGTGTGCGAGGAGGTGGGGGTGAATCCCACCCCCGTCCTTTTGCCACTTATTTTTCCTTGATTTTCTTTTTAGAACTTGAGAAATACTTGGGAATACTAACTTTTATAAAAACAAACTTTTAAAACTTAACAACAATCCGGTTAATGAGCTTATAGCAGCTCTTGCAAAACGAACTAAAAGGTCGTTTGGATTTGGGCGATAAAGAGATTATGGAATTCACTTAAGCTAACATCAACTTAAATATATGAACAAACCAAAGGCAAGCTATCCTACATGAGCAAAAAAAAAAAAGAAGAAAAGCGAAATAAGCTATGGGTGGTTGTTTGGCGGCAGAAATCCATAAGGGTAGGGACTGTTTGGGGACAGGAATAAGCAAAAGGTCAAGCAAAAGGGGCGTTTCTTGGCTGCTGTTGCAGGCCTGCTGAAGCAGTCCCTCGGGGGGACTTTGAGGGCAAATAAAAGCTAACAAAACAAACTCTAAGATAGATTTAAGCGTAAAACTAATTAGAACTAACTTCAAACTACTACTTGCAACAAAAATCAAATCTTAAAACTACATCTATCCTACTTTAAATTAAGCTAAAAAAGGGGACATGAAACATGAACACATATAGCTAGTGACAAGGGGCGCTTTAAGGCAAATAAATAAGCTAACCATTGAATTGCAAAATTAAAAATAAGCTAAAGCGATGATATTCACACTATAAGCTACCAGAAACTAAATTTAAGCCATAAACCTAACTAAATCCTACCTAATTTCTAGCTTAAAAAGGACAGCTTGGGGCAGCTTTCAACTGATGACATATAGTAAAAAGGGACTGATGGGAACTTTTGCATTCTACTCAATAAGTTATTTTGCAAACAAAAATTACTTGAAAAGACTATGCTACTGTCAAACAAACTAAATTAAGACACAATAAAAGGATTTCAACACCCAAAATGGGTCAAGATGAGAGTTTGACCCACTTTGTATGCTGTTCCAAACACCCTCTTAGGCAGAAACTGATTTTTTTGAAACTGTGAAACTCAGGAGAGATTTGAAAATTAAAAAAAATACAAACTTGCAAGCTTAAACACGAGCTTACATGAGCTTAAAAACACACTTTAACAACTTGATCAATGATGCTCTTCAAATAAAAAATTGGCAGGTTCATAAAGTAAATTGCAAAACTGAAATTAAAAGAGACTTTAAATTAAACTGAAATTAAAAGTACATGAAAGTTAAATGACAATAATAAAGTGGACATAGAATATCAAAATTCTAGACCAAGTTTTACATTTTCCTCATCTCTTATTTATACTAGACTCCAAGAATATCTTCTGTCTCTCTCTTCTTGTGCTTCTTGTGTCTTCTTTCTTGTGTTTCTTGTGTTTGATCCTGACCATTGAGCAGTTAGGTGTAACTCTGGAGATAACATGAGCCATTGATGGGGTTTTTTGAGATGTGGATTGCCAACGTGGCTAAGAAGAGGAGGGGGGAAATGTGAGCTTGGGAGTTGGGATTACCCGTTAAAAGAGAATAAGGGGTTTGGGTAAAGGTGAGATTTGGGTAAAGAGAGTTGAGAGGTGGAGTGTTTGGGGAGAGGAAAAGGTGAGAATCTAGGGTTACTTGTTCTTGGGTTCGAGGCATTGTTGGGCGGGAAAATGGGAAAGACGAGGGTAGGGGTTGTATTTGTTGACCGGGTGTGGTAATTGGGTTGACCGGGTGTGGTAATTGGACCTGGATTGGGCCACAGGTTGTTTATTTGGGCATGAGTTAGATTTGGATTAATGGATTGGATATGAAACCCATTTAACATATAGGGACCATAGGTGTACAATTCGAAACTCCAAGGACTACTCATGTAACTTCTGAAAATGCTATCCAAGGACCAATCTTGTGAATTTCAAATAAGTTGAGGATTATTTTTGCCAATTGTGAAATTCCAAGGACTCAAATTGTAATTTTCCAAAATCCAGGGATCAAAACTGTAATTTCTCAAACTTTTGAAATTTTACACCAAAGGACTAATTATGACAACTTATGATTTCAAAAGGACCTTTGGTGACTTTTCTTTTTAAATTACGTGCTCAGGGACTATTTACATCAATTTTGAAAGTCGGGGACCGAAATCGCGCCATTTTGCAAACTTTGTTCGTTTTCATTTGTTTTGCATCCAAACATATAAAACACAATTTTGAGATATTTTCGGTATTTTGATGCTTTTCGGTGTTTTAGATGTTTTTGTTTCAGTTTGACCAAAAGGATGAGTGAATAAGCACTCATCAAATCCCCACATCGAACCATTGCTAGTCCCTAGCAATCTTTTGAAAAACTTAATGGATTTGAGTCTCTTTACCAAAAGCCATTACTTACGGAGTAGCCAAATGTTTCAGTTCAAGTAAGAACCATGGTACAAATAACCATGTGATTTTGAGCAAACCACCGACTTTCAACGGTTTTGATTTTGTCTTTACGAAGCCGTACCATACGGACTAGCCAACTCTTAGATAAATTATCAATATTATCTTTGGTGAGTGATTACCAATTATGGATTTTCCAACGCCTTTACCACAAGCCATAACCTTGCGAGCTAGCCAACTCTTCACTTTTAAAGATATGGTGAAATGAACACCATACAATTTTGGGCAAATTGCAAGCCGTCAACGGATTTGAGATATCTTTACCAAGAGCCGTTTGCTCTGGATTAGCCAATCCTTTAGTTTATTAGACAAGGCGGATCGATAACCAATTGAGTAAGTGTAAAACACTTACTCCAAAAAAAATTGGCCAAAAACGGGAATTGGGTGGATAATACATGATAAAATTCGTGAAATTCCCCACACTTAGAAATGAATATTGCCTCAATATTCAAAGTACCCATGCGGTTATGCGAAACAAGGAACGTAAAGGGAAATACTACGGCCATTATTTGAAAGTTTTTTTTTTTTTTTTTTTTTTTTTTTTTAGAGATGTGGGGCAACTCCCCACACTGGGGTGGTACACACGGTGAAAACCCATGTTAAGCTCTTGTTTTTGATTACCGAGTCGCTAGCTTGACTCGACCCCAATTAATTGGTTCATGGGAAGCAAAGTGGAAGAAACAATCTCCATCGGACTTTCATTCAAGATGTTTGGACAAACATTTGAAGCACGTGAAAGTTCCACACCGATGAGATATATTCCCGACTCAAGATAATGGTACATGAAAATGCCGGGATCAAAGATAATGTCTTCATTCCGAAGGAGTGAAGAACAGGAGAAGTGATGAATATATGAAGAAAAGAAAGAAAATCATGATAGAAATCATGACTAACTCTTCATCCTCAATAGGAGAATTCATAGTTTCATGAATCTCATTAGTTAAGCTTGCTTGATCAAAACATATTATGAGAGTGTCTAGATCAAAGTAGAAATTATCATACTCCGTGGAGATATGATATGAGTGAGTTCATCGAGAACTCCATGAAGGTGAATGAATCATATTCGAATTGATAAGAGTGGGTTCATGGCGAACTCCTCCAATGTACATGATTCATAATTGGGAGAGAGTTATGAGAATGAGAAGTGATGCGCCACTAATCTTCCCTCCCATATTATCAAAACAAGGCTTTCATTTCGGAATAGAATCATCGAAAGAATGTCACTATCCTTAATGGGGATAGGAGATGAAATAGGTTTCTCTTTGAAAGCCTCGATTTTAGAAATGAGAAGACCGACATTCAATAATGTTGCTCGAAGAGCTTCATCTTTGATTTCGATGTCGGTAACTTCATCATTCTCTTCTTCTAAGCTAACAAGCTCGGAAGGTAACTCTTCCACATAGCGATGTCTCCACAAGATAACGAATCATCATCATCGAATCGGAGAGCATCTCGACATGATCCGTTTGGAAGACAAGAGGAGGAGGATATCACACACATGTTCAAGAATTCCTGTGACTCTCTTGGGATTGGGATAAGGTTCTCAACACTAGACTTTATGAATTCGTCCGATTCCTTTTCGTGAACAAATGTCGATGTCACACCCCAAATTACATGCTTTGCGTGAATGGAATTCACGGGATTGATGTCATAGCATCACAATCATAGTTATATTGAGCGACCTAAAGTGTCGTTTGGAAAACACATCGTTTGATTTAATAAAACAATCGAGTTTACAAAGTATAGGTCCCAAAAGTTTACAAAGTTTGCGGAAATATAAATATATTACAAGTCCAAACGATGGTTTTGAAAGAAAGTGCTATGATGTACAATCTTTGTAAGTCGGCCTTGCATGACTCAAAAGGTGGTCCCTTAACCATGCCATGATGAGTATGCCTTAGATACCTGAGATAAAAACATGCTAAAAGTGTCAACACAAAGGTTGAGTGAGTTCATAGAGTTTGGGTTGAAATGTAAAGACTTTCAAAAATCGTTTATGCAGCAAAGGCATTGTAAATCCACTCAGTTCCAAGTTCCGCCCATACAAAACTTGCAACCTGTGTATTCACAACCCATTGCCAAAGTGTAATATAGTTTATGTTCAAGTGCATGATGTCAAATGAATTCACATTATAGTGCATGACCTAATGTATCAATAGTTACTTGACATAATTATACCAAGACATTTAGCTCAATGAAAATCCCAAGACATTCAGTTCAATGATGTTCCCAAGACATTCAGCTCAATGATAATTCCAAGACATTCAGCTCAATGATAATTCCAAGACATTCAGTTCCAGGATAATCCCAAGACATTCAGCTCAATGATAATCCCAAGACATTCAGATCAATGATTTATGATATAGGATATGACTACTCACTAAGTTCAGTTAAGCATGTAGTTTCAAATAATCAAGATAGTCATAAAATAGTTGAGCATGTATCTCCCCCAAAACAGTTATGAAAACAAGTAAAAGTAGGGGCTATGAAACTCACTTGGTGGAATGATGCGAAGACAAAAGTGAGTACACTGAGGTATAGCGTGATACTTTAATATGGACCTATTACGAATGATATGATATGTGATAAGTCATGATGTAATGTTATGCATGCATTTCGTATGTTATTTATACCATTTACGGGTTTTGAAAATAATACTTATCGTCGAAAAATACTCTTTTGACGTCTTGACCATACTTAAATCACTTTACAAGTTTTTACGTCAAAATGTCATCCTACAATGGTTTTGTAATGATTTATTGTGAAATTATCCCTTTTCGTCGGTAAAATAAAGTCGTCGGAAATTTCATGAAATTGACAAAAATGGCTTCAAAAACTAGTCGTAAAATGGTGTGCGTCGATCGTTAGGAAACGAACTCGACAGTTTTGGAAAGTTTGTATCAAAATCTAGAAGTTTCAGTTCAGGAGTTTTCGTCACCGAGGTCTCGAACATAAAGATAATAAGGGTTAAAGATGGCGATTTTGACTAATTGTTGTGTAAAAATGAGTTTCGGCCAATTTTAAGCATCTGTAAATAATTTATTACAACTCCGCTATACAAACGGTTGGTTGTTTTGAAAAATATGCTCGGTGATCTCAATTTTATTAGAAGACATTTCGTTCCAAAAAGTTCCACATCATAGTTAAAAACAGCCGTCAACATGGTCATTTTAGTTACCGTAACACTTATCTCGTAAAAATAATATAGTTTTTCTAAAAATAATAGTTACGGCAAGTTTATGAAAACGTGCATATCTTAGTCGTTTCAAATCCGTTTTCTACGTATTATATGTCCTTAGCTTCGTATCAAAGTATACTAATATATTTTTGATAAGTCGAAATAATTTGTGAAGCTTAAGGCTCGTTTTTAACTCGTACTAACCAAAAACATGTTGCTGAAATTTCAGAAAAAAATATATTTCGTCGTCTAACTTTAAAAATTCATAACTTCTTCGTTATAACTCCGTTTTTATCCGTTCAAGCGGCCACGGATTCGTTTTAAAGTATATTTTCTAAATATCAAGACCAAAATTTCGTGCCTACTGTCGGATTTTCCAGAAAATCAAAATAAGGACAGACCACTTTATATACTTGTCGAAAATAGTTTTTCTCGTACTAAACCTATTCCAATCCCTTCAAATCAACTCCAAAGCTAATCTAATCCTACCATACACCTTCTTAGGGTGTCATGGGTTCCTAGACATCATCAAGACCAACATATACCAAGGGGATAATTATAGGATGACTATATATATTAAACTCTTAAAATCATTGTAAAATGGTATAAACAAACACAAGTCATGCATGTTTGCTCCAAAAATGAAGAGATACTTATGAAATGAAAAGGAGATATGAAAAATATAAATGATATGCTTACAAGTTAATATGATGAGGTGCAAGGAACAAGGTTAGCCTAAACACTCTAGGTTTTTATTTCAAAACCTTATAAAGAGTGTGATTCTAGATTGTAAAAACACTTGAGCTAGCAAAATTTTGATCCCTTGTGACACTCTTGATAGAACCGGTTTGATGAAGGGAAGAACAAGAGAGAAACCAAATTTTAATAACTTGTTGAAATGATGAAAGTGAATGAATGTAGTTTATGTATAGATTTGGTTTTGTACAAAAAAGTTACCCACCTTGACTACCTCCCCCTTGGACCGGATTTTTGGGGGAGTTGTCTATCAAAATATATATATATATATATATATATATATATATTTTTTTTAATATATTGTGTAAAATTGTTAAAAGATGAATGTGTAAGTAAATGTTATGTAGTTAATAATACTTGTAAAGTAAATGGTAACTTTTAGGTAAAAGAGATTTTAATAGATCAAATTAAATTATAATGAGGTCATAAAATTATAAAAATACATTCCTTGTAAAATTGAGTGATATAAAAATTATCGTGCAGTTTTTAAGAAAAACGTCGTAATAATATAAATTTAATGATTTATATACGAAATAAATTTAAAACACTCGGTAAACTCAAAATATAGTTTTTTATAACTAAATGTAAGTATAAAAATATATCGAGATCATTTTTGGAAGTAACGGATTAAATATTCAAAATAATAACTCACGCGATAACGTTTATTTAATATAAAATCTACGCGTTTAAGGTGAAATGAAATGTCATGAATGAACTATCATGATGAAAATAATGTTAATGAAATGTAGACTAAACTTAGTCCAAATGAAATGTTCGTGATGATATGATCATGAATTCGCCGCTAAACCTTTAAGGTTACACAAATTTGGAACACGTAAACCTAGTTTACGATAACTGATGAAATTGTGAAACTTGAGAAATGACTTGAAATTACGAGTTGTCACATTCGCCCATCCAAAAAGGAATTCAGTCCCTGAATTCAGTTCGTGTTAGTCTATCGAATTGTTGAGTTTGTGGTGATTATCGAGGAGAGAAGACATGGAGAAGTGTCGTTACGGTTATCGATGATTGAGAGTGTCTAAAACATCATAGTAAGGAAAATATCGGATGAATCTCTCACAGTAACACTTTGAATCGGAACATGTGAAAATTTTGCTTGCACTAAGATTTATAAATAACTGCTCCCAACATAACGTGATCCCTCCAGAATTAGACATAGTTAGCTAGGCTATGTATAATTAAGGAACGATGACGTGACGTTCGGTTTAGTTGTTATAACTCTCAATGTTTACAAGGATTTAAACCGTGTCGTTAAAATGATAATTAAAGAAAAAGGAAGTAAGATTCTCGTAAGTAGTAACAAATCGGAAAGAAAATAAGGTACGATAGATGAGAATATTTTACAACGAGTGGTTTATCAAAAGTAGTACATCTTTAGGTTATAAAGTTTCGGATACGATGGAAGACATAAACTTAGTACGACATAATACATAGGGAAAATTAAGACTGTTAGTTTCTGAACTTCTTGATCTTCCGTTGTTGATACCTTGACGAGCTCCTCCTCCTCCTAACATGTATACATTCCATGAGCACCTTCGACTTGTTGACCTTGGTTTTGAGGACATTGACTTGATAGTGTCCTTGTTCCCCACATCCGAAGCACGTAACTATGGTCCCGCCTCTACAATCCACAGCATGGTGTCCTAGTTTTTGACACTTGTAGCACTTAACAGGACAAAGACCCGTGTGATGATACTTACATCGATTACATAGCGGGTAGGTTCCAAAGATAACCTCTCGCTTATTGGTGCGAAGAACATAAACCATTGCGGTTTCTTGCCCTCTATTCATTGTTGATGATGGTTAGTGTTACGCTTTTGGTTGTTGTTGTTATAACCTCCTCGGTCGTTTTCCCATTTCCTTTTATTGTGGTTAGTTTGGTTGTTGGTGTTGTTGTTGATGGTGTGATTATTGTTATTGTTGTCGTGGTTATTGTTGTAGTTGGTGCGGTTGTTGGTATTGTTGTTACGGTTGGTGTTGGTGATGTTGTCCCTTTTTACTACTTGTGCCATAAGCTTTTGAGACAATCGAATAGATTCCTCAATCGTTTGCGGATCAAAGGAAGTCACATCGCCTTGAATAATCTCGAAGTCCTTCAATGAAAGCCTCGGTAGCTTCTCATTATCCGAAATCATAGATGGGCATATCGGCCAATTCTTGAAACCTTCAATGTAAGTGTCAATGTCATACCCAATAGTTACCAACTCATAGAATTACATCTCCAACTTTTCACTTCCGTGCGAGGACAAAATTTCTTAGTTACCAAACCCTTGAATTGCTCCCAAGTAAGCTTGAAAGCATTCTCCATTCCCATCGGTTGAGCATATGAGTTCCACCACGACAATGCTCCATCGAGTAGTGTACTTGTAGCAAACTTGACCTTACTATCATCCGGCAATTACACAAAAAAACACGGACTCCAATTTCTCGAACCATCGCACCATGGCGGTGGCTCCTTGATCCCTTTAAACTTGGTGGGATCTCCACTTTTGAAATCCTTGTAAACGACTCTTAACTCCGGATCCTCCTGCATTTCGATGCTTGAAGAAGCCTTGCGGCTTCAAGAAGAAGCATGCCCTCGGCGGCGGCGAAGAGCCCACCGTTCCTTTCAATTCTTAGAGCATCGGCTATGCTATCATTCACCAACTTTTGAATAGCCGCTTGGGTCATTTCAATTGTGGCTTTCTTGATGCCATATCTTCTTCAAAACAAGAGGAAATGTGAGACGAGCAAAATCCGATGTTAATAATAAACGCCCAAAGAAATGTGATAAGAATGATAAGTTTGAGGTTATCTTTCAAAATAATCGACGGTTTCCTAAGAAATGGGTTATGAGATGTCGTAAGTGCTTCAAATGTATGATGGTTTAGTGACTAAGTGTGAATAGCGTGTAACTCGACATGTTAGTGATGAAACAAAGGAGTGAGAGTGACTTCGCTGTACTTAAAGGTTTATCTCAGCATTCGACGTTATCGGTGATGAGTCAACTGATATAAAAATTATGATAGGGAATGACAAGGAATTCTCCACATTAGAGTATGAAGAAAGAATAATGGAATGGGCATTTAAGGGCATCCATGTGACAATCGATTTGAAATGAAAGTAAATAACTCGAAAAATGTACGTATAAACCGCATGTAAAGTGAACGTGCACTTATAATGAAATGATGAGATGCTATGATGATGTAGTTATAGTCTAGGGTCAATGATGCAACCTAGTTCTCTATAATCAAGCTCGATGCCAATCTGTCACACCCCAAATTACTGCTTTTGCGGCGGAATGGAATTCACAGGGATTGATGTCATAGCATCACAATCACAGTTATATTGAACGACCTAAAGTGTCGTTTGGAAAACACATCGTTTGATTTAATAAAACAATCGAGTTTACAAAGTATAGGTCCCAAAGTTTACAAAGTTTGCGGAAATATAAATATATTACAAGTCCAAACGATGGTTTTGAAAGAAAGTGCTATGATGTACAATCTCGTAAGTCGACGCCATGACTCAAAAGGTGGTCCCTTAACCATGCCATGATGAGTATGCCTTAGATACCGAGATAAAAACATGCTAAAAGTGTCAACACAAAGGTTGAGTGAGTTCATAGAGTTTGGGTTGAAATGTAAAGACTTTCAAAAATCGTTTATGCAAGAAAGGCATTGTAAATCCACTCGGTTCCAAGTTCCGCCCATACAAAACTTGCAACTTTGTGTATTCACAACCCATTGCCAAAGTGTAATATAGTTTATGTTCAAGTGCATGATGTCAAATGAATTCACATTATAGTGCATGACCTAATGTATCAATAGTTACTTGACATAATTATACCAAGACATTTAGCTCAATGAAAATGCCAAGACATTCGGTTCAATGATGTTCCCAAGACATTCACTCAATGATAATTCCAAGACATTCAAATCAATGATAATTCCAAGACATTCGGTTCGAGGATAATCCCAAGACATTCAAATTTCAATGATAATCCCAAGACATTCGGATCAATGATTTATGATATAGGATATGACTACTCACTAAGTTCGATTAAGCATGTAGTTTCAAATAATCAAGATAGTCATAAAATAGTTGAGCATGTATCTCCCCAAAACAGCTTATGAAAACAAGTAAAAGTAGGGGCTATGAAACTCACTTGGTGGAATGATGCGAAGACAAAAGTGAGTACATCGAGGTATAGCGTGATACTTTAATATGGACCTATTACGAATGATATGATATGTGATAAGTCATGATGTAATGTTATGCATGCATTTCAGTATGTTATTTATACCATTTACGGGTTTTGAAAATAATACTTATCGTCGAAAAATACTCTTTTGACGTCTTGACCATACTTAAATCACTTTACAAGTTTTTACGTCAAAATGTCATCCTACAATGGTTTTGTAATGATTTATTGTGAAATTATCCCTTTTCGTCGTAAAATAAAGTCGTCGGAAATTTCATGAAATTGACAAAAATGGCTTCGAAAAACTAGTCGTAAAATGGTGTGCGTCGATCGTTAGGAAACGAACTCGACAGTTTTGGAAAGTTTGTATCAAAATCTAGAAGTTTCAGTTCAGGAGTTTTCGTCACCGAGGTCTCGAACATAAAGATAATAAGGGTAAAAGATGGCGATTTTGTCTAATTGTTGTGTAAAAATGAGTTTCGGCCAATTTTAAGCATCTGTAAATAATTTATTACAACTCCGCTATACAAACGGTTGGTTGTTTTGAAAAATATGCTCGGTGATCTCAATTTTATTAGAAGACATTTCGCTCCAAAAGTTCCACATCATAGTTAAAAACAACCGTCAACATGGTCATTTTAGTTACCGTAACACTTATCTCGTAAAAATAATATAGTTTTCTAAAATAATAGTTACGGCAAGTTTATGAAAACGTGCATATCTTAGTCGTTTCAAACCGCTTTCTCGTATTATATGTCCTTAGCTTCGTATCAAAGTATACTAATATATTTTGATAAGTCGAAATAATTTGTGAAGCTTAAGGCCTGCTTTTAACTCGTACTAACCAAAAACATGTTGTTGAAATTTCGAAAAAAATATATTTCGTCGTCTAACTTTAAAAATTCATAACTTCTTCGTTATAACTCCGTTTTTATCCGTTCAAGCGGCCACGGATTCGTTTTAAAGTAAATTTTCTAAATATCAAGGCCAAAATTTCGTGCCTACTGTCGGATTTTCCAGAAAATCAAAATAAGGACATACCACTTTATATACTTGTCGAAAATAGTTTTTCTCGTACTAAACCTATTCCAATCCCTTCAAATCAACTCCAAAGCTAATCTAATCCTACCATACACCTTCTTAGGGTGTCATGGGTTCCTAGACATCATCAAGACCAACATATACCAAGGGGATAATTATAGGATGACTATATATATTAAACTCTTAAAATCATTGTAAAATGGTATAAACAAACACAAGTCATGCATGTTTGCTCCAAAAATGAAGAGATACTTATGAAATGAAAAGGAGATATGAAAAATATAAATGATATGCTTACAAGTTAATATGATGAGGTGCAAGGAACAAGGTTAGCCTAAACACTCTAGGTTTTATTTCAAAACCTTATAAAGAGTGTGATTCTAGATTGTAAAACACTTGAGCTAGCAAAATTTTGATCCCTTGTGACACTCTTGATAGAACCGGTTTGATGAAGGAAGAACAAGAGAGAAACCAAATTTTAATAACTTGTTGAAATGATGAAAGTGAATGAATGTAGTTTATGTATAGATTTGGTTTTGTACAAAAAGTTACCCACCTTGACTACCTCCCCTTGGACCGGATTTTGGGAGTTGTCTATCAAAATATATATATATATATATATATATTTTTTTTAATATATTGTGTAAAATTGTTAAAAGATGAATGTGTAAGTAAATGTTATGTAGTTAATAATACTTGTAAAGTAAATGGTAACTTTTAGGTAAAAGAGATTTTTAATAGATCAAATTAAATTATAATGAGGTCATAAAAATTATAAAAATACATTCCTTGTAAAAATTGAGTGATATAAAAATTATCGTGCAGTTTTTAAGAAAAACGTCGTAATAATATAAATTTAATGATTTATATACGAAATAAATTTAAAACACTCGGTAAACTCAAAATATAGTTTTTTATAACTAAATGTAAGTATAAAAATATATCGGGATCATTTTTGGAAGTAACGGATTAAATATTCAAAATAATAACTCACGCGATAACGTTTATTTAATATAAAATCTACGCGTTTAAGGTGAAATGAAATGTCATGAATGAACTATCATGATGAAAATAATGTTAATGAAATGTAGACTAAACTTAGTCCAAATGAAATGTTCGTGATGATATGATCATGAATTCGCCGCTAAACCTTTAAGGTTACACAAATTTGGAACACGTAAACCTAGTTTACGATAACTGATGAAATTGTGAAACTTGAGAAATGACTTGAAATTACGAGTTGTCACAGTCGAGATGCTCGTCCCCCATAATAAGAGAGTGAGTGTGAATCTCGGGTGTGATAGCAGTTGTTTGAGATGGAATCTCAATCTGCAGGATATCAACCGATCGGGGAGTTGAGAAATATTATCTTTAAAAGGATAAAACTCTCCTCGTCATCGTCATAAAGAGCGCCTTGAGAAATTGGGAGCATGTAGAGCGCTTGCTCTAGGATTAATAATTCTTCCCTAGATTTGCGAGCTTCGCTCTTCTCGTTCTTGCCGTGAATTCTCCTATGGTCTTTTCACCACTCACTTGATTCTTAAGGTTACTAATCATATCATCAAGTGTTTTCATTGTGGTTTCAAAATCTTGGGAGATTTCTTGAGACAACGGCTCGGTGGAGTTTGAACCGTATGGTCTTTGTGAAGGTTGGAAATTGTCAAACATGTAAGGGTCATGATTGTTACAAGGAACCGGGTTCCTATTTGACAATCGAGTGAAGTGGGACCTCCACAAGACTCACAATAGTAAACTGTTGAGTATGGACAGTGAATCATATGGATATTGGTTATAACCAAAGTTCTGAGCATCACTGGAAAACTGTTCATAGACAAACGTGTTTCCGGATTGACACTCAAATCCTTGGTGAGGACCTCCACAAAATTCACAGCAGAAGTGTTGATTATAAGAAGATAAGTCGGGTTGTTGTGGGTAATTGGAAAAGTTTGAGGGGTCGTTAAATGAGTTATGATTAGGATCATAATCAAATGAATTCTTCGAACCACAAAACAAACAACTCCCGTTATGAATATCATTACCACATTGTACACACGTACACCAACGACAGGGTGAACCAAAGAGAGGCTCACCACAACCGACACAAGGAATAAACGATTGCATTTGAGAGTTATGAAGAGGAATCGGTTTATTCAAAGAATCAACAAAACCAACATGGTGATCCGAATGACTATCAAGTCTCAAGAACATTCGGAAAAATCGGGAGGTGGGACAAGTGGTGTGCTCGAGAGCTAGCAATTTCCACCACTTCCGTTATGGTCTCGGTTTTGGTTCTTGAGAAGCGTGAAGATTAGGCAAGTCATTCTTGCTAGTCACCGTGTTTGAACGGGTTCATCGTAATCAATTCTAATTCTCGACCTTTTTCATCGGCTTGAATTTGTTCGATTAGATTACGGGCTCTATCTTTAAAGAAAGTGTCCTCGTAATCCTCGGTGGGTGCTTGGGGTAGCTCCGACGTTTGAACCGGTTTGTCAAGATTAGAATGTATTTCGTGGTTGTGGCGGGTGGTCAAATAACTTTGAAAAGAGTTTTTGATGGATAATTCGCACGAATTGCAAAATTCGCTTGAACTAGGCCCTCCACACCGCTCACACACATTTGTGACGATGATGTTGACGATTGTCGACATAAGAATTAAACATATAGAGGGTTAAAGAAATAGAATTAAACGGTTTTGAGGTTAAAGAAGAGTAGAATCAAACGGTACGAGAGGGTAAGAGAAATAGAATCATACGGACAAGAGGAATGAGAAGAGTATTTTTGGTTTTTTGTATTTTTCAAAAACGGTAACTTCACGAGGAAGGTTCTTCAAGTCACTAATCGCAAAAACTTCACGATATTGTCGCAACACACCTCCCCGGCAGCGGCGCCAAAATTTGATTCGTTGTGAAGTGAGTGGTGAAAAACACAATATCAACGTATATCAAAATAACCGTAGAATCCGACAAATCGACCCTTTAGGAAAAAGGCTAACTTATCAAATCTTACGGGTGTGATAAAAGTGATACCGGGAAGTGATTTCCCCGGGTCGTGTCCCAACGAGGTGTGAAATTGACGGGATCGTTGAGTTTTGTGATAAGGACTTGAATTGGAATAACAAATTTGGAATTTGATATCGTTATTCTACAAATTAAAGAACGGAATGAAAATAAAATACGTAAAACAAAGTAAACTCTAAATAAACTACGCTAATCCTAAGAAACAATAAAACGACGCTAAACTACATCCTAGAGTGCTAAAATGCAAAACGCTAAAAGCAAGAACCACCCGAGCCAAAAACGTAAAACTTTTGCAATTTAAGGGCTACGGGTGTGAAATCAATTTTCCTACGTTCTACATGACCAAAAATAATTTTAGGAAAAAGCGGAATATTTTTTTGAGTTTTAATTTATTTATTATGATTTAAAAACTAATTTAATCTAATTAATTAATTAAAAATACTAAACGATTTAAGAAAAATTTGGAAAAATCACAAAAAGTACTTTAAATGTTACTGGATCTAATAAAAATCTGAAAACAGTGTATAGTTAAGCAAATAAGCTAACAAATAAGCAAAGTAGTGCTTAAAACTAAAACTGCTAAGTCTATTTAAAGATTTGATTATGTAAGAAAATAATGAAAAAGACCCAAGGGCAAGTTGGACATGAGTGGATGTGTTGTGTCGTGGCTGTGTGCAGGAGGTCAGGGGGTCGAATCCCACCCCTGTCCTTTTTGCCACTTATTTTTTCCTTGATTTTCTTTTTTTAGAACTTGAGAAATACTTGGGAATACTAACTTTTTATAAAAACAAACTTTTTAAAACTTAACAACAATCCAGTTAATGAGCTTATAGCAGCAGCTCTTGCAAAAACGAACTAAAAGGCTGTTTGGATTTGGGCAGCCAAAGAGATTATGGAATTCACTTAAGCTAACATCAACTTAAATATATGAACAAACCAAAGGCAAGCTATCCTACATGAGCAAAAAAAAAGAAGAAAAGCGAAATAAGCTATGGAGTGGCTGTTTGGCAGCAGCAGTCCGCAAGGGTAGGGACTGTTTGGGGACAGGAATAAGCAAAAGGTCAAGCAAAAGGGGCGTTTCTTGGTCATTGCGAACTCTTGAAGCAGATCCCTGGGGACTTTGAGGGCAAATAAAAGCTAACAAAACAAACTCTAAGATAGATTTAAGCGTAAAACTAATTAGAACTAACTTCAAACTACTACTTGCAACAAAATCAAATCTTAAAACTACATCTATCCTACTTTAAATTAAGCTAAAAAAGGGGACATGGGGGCTGTGAACACATATAGCTAGTGACAAGGGCGCTTTAAGGCAAATAAATAAGCTAACCATTGAATTGCAAAATTAAAAATAAGCTAAAGCGAGATGATATTCACACTATAAGCTACCAGAAACTAAATTTAAGCCATAAACCTAACTAAATCCTACCTAATTTCTAGCTTAAAAGGACAACTTGGGGCGACTTTCAACCGATGACATATAGTAAAAGGACCGATGGGAACTTTTGCATTCTACTCAATAAGTTATTTTGCAAACAAAATTACTTGAAAAGACTATGCTCTTGTCAAACAAACTAAATTAAGACACAATAAAAGGATTTCAACACCCAAATGGGTCAAGATGAGAGTTTGACCCACTTTGTATGTCGCTCCAAACACCTCTTAGGCGTAAACCGATTTTTTGAAACCGTGAAACTCGTGAGAGATTTGAAAATTAAAAAATACAAACTTGCAAGCTTAAACACGAGCTTACATGAGCTTAAAACACACTTTAACAACTTGATCAATGATGCTCTTCAAATAAAAATTGGCGTGTTCATAAAGTAAATTGCAAAGCGAAATTAAAAGAGACTTTAAATTAAACTCGAAATTAAAAGTACATGAAAGTTAAATGACAATAATAAAGTGGACATAGAATATCAAAATTCTAGACCAAGTTTTACATTTTCCTCATCTCTTATTTATACTAGACTCCAAGAATATCTTCTGTCTCTCTCTTCTTGTGCTTCTTGTGTCTTCTTTCTTGTGTTTCTTGTGTTTGATCCTGACCATTGAGCAGTTAGGTGTAACTCTGGAGATAACATGAGCCATTGATGGGGTTTTTTGAGATGTGGATTGCCAACGTGGCTAAGAAGAGGAGGGGGAAATATGAGCTTGGGAGTTGGGATTACCTGGTTAAAAGAGAATAAGGGGGTTTGGGTAAAGGTGAGATTTGGGTAAAAGAGAGTTGAGAGGTGGAGTGTTTGGGGGAGAGGAAAAGGTGAGAATCTAGGGTTACTTGTTCTTGGGTTCAGGGCATTGTTGGGCGGGAAAATGGGGAAGACGAGGGTAGGGGTTGTATTTGTTGACCGGGTGTGGTAATTGGGTTGACCGGGTGTGGTAATTGGACCTGGATTGGGCCACAGGTTGTTTATTTGGGCATGAGTTAGATTTGGATTAATGGATTGGATATGAAACCCATTTAACATATAGGGACCATAGGTGTACAATTCGAAACTCCAAGGACTACTCATGTAACTTCTGAAAATGCTATCCAAGGACCAATCTTGTGAATTTCAAATAAGTTGAGGATTATTTTGCCAATTGTGAAATTCGAGGACTCAAATTGTAATTTTCTAAAATCCAGGATCAAACCTGTAATTTCTCAAACTTTTGAAATTTTACACCAAAGGACTAATTATGACAACTTATGATTTCAAAAGGACCTTTGGTGACTTTTCTTTTTAAATTACGTGCTCAGGGACTATTTCAGTCAATTTTTGAAAGTCGGGGGACTGAAACTGCCAATTTTGCAAACTTTGTTCGTTTTTCATTTGTTTTGCATCTGAAACATATAAAACACAATTTTGAGATATTTTCAGTATTTTGATGCTTTTCGGAGTGTTTTTAGATGTTTTGCAGCTCCGATTTGACCAAAAAGGATGAGTGAATAAGCACTCATCAGTGGGCCCCACCAACACATGATAGACCAGCATGTACAATCAAAAGCGCTTCATGTTCCTGTTTACCCAACTCGCTACAGAATGATTAAACCAATACGCTACCAAAAGTGAGCTAAACACCAAAATGCTTCCATGTAATCTGTGTCAAAACACAAGGTAACCCAAGTCGCTACCAGAGAATGTAAACCAAGTCGCTACCCACAATGAACCCATCAGCTATAATCCCTGACGCTACCCAAGTCGCTACCAAAAAAAAGGAACCCAACATATGATGAAACGAGCAGCGCCACAAGAGAAACCCAGTGATGAAGACAGCAGCAGCAACCTCCTGTCCCAAGGAAGGAACAGGCGAGGACACAAGCAGTGGACTCAACACTCAACGCGTGAAGTATAAAACCCACCCAGAGAAACAAACAAGATGGTTGGAACGATGAGGGGAAGAAGATCAAGATGATCTGATGGTTGGATCGATGAGAGAAACGAACGTTTGGCAAAGGATCAAGAAAATAAATAAATAAATAAATAATTATTATTATTATTATTATTATTTATTTATTTATTTATTTTATTTATAAAACATCACTTCATTAGAGAAATCATAAGATTTACAAAAAAATAGTGGGGAGCCGAGAGACTAATTGGGCACCCACTCCTCTAGCTATAGTAAAGCTAATCCTTTACTTTATTATTATTATTATTTTTTATTTATTTTTTGCATTAAACATGTTAAGCCATATGATAGAAAGTATAGCAAGATGATAATATCATGGTTTTCAACATACGACTAACGCTTTATCATGACAGCCAGTGAAGAGTAAAGGAATCAGAAATTAACCGACATGCAGTTGACATGGCGACATGAAAGAGTACACGAATTTGAATATGAAGTGTGGAAAACTAGAAGGGGGGTTGAATAGTTTTGCCGATTTTAAGTTAGTTTCAAAAACTTTAGATTCGATCTTATGTGAATTCGTATGGATGGATAGAAAGTATGAAGCAATAAGTAATGTAAGTAATGAAAGCAAGTAAAGTAAAGGATAGAAATGACACAATCGATTTATAGTGGTTCGGCTACAAGGACACCTTCCTTGCCCTACTCCACTTCCCGAGTCACCTACTCGAGAGTTCAAGCACTATGTCAACAAACTCCTTCAACTCGGCGGAGAAGCCTTCACAACGTCGCTTACACTTTTTCCGGTACAAAGCTAAATACCGAGTCCTTAACACGGATGACCAAACCAACACTACTATAACACAACAACTATGTGAAATATGAAATACAAGATCTTGCTACAGAAATCTTGTGGAAGAACAAATCAATCAAGGACCCCTTGCTTGGATGACTTGTAGTATCTTGTGATCTCGCCTTTGAGAAGGACCTATATGAGAATCACAACAAAAGAAAGAAGAACTACTATATAGATCAAGAGATATGAGATTAGAAGAGAGAAGTAGTATATGAGAGAGTTTGTAAGAAGAGGGGTGAGTTATAATGAAGAAATGGCTCACTATTTATAAGCAAAAAATCACTACTATTATTTCACCGGGTATAAACCCTTTACCCAAAAAAAAAAAAAATCACTACTATTCCCCGGATCCTACGGATCCTTTACATGAGGGATCCGTAGGACGCTCCTCCTAAATGGGTTATGGGTCATGAATCATGGGTCATGGGTTATGGACTTTGGATCATGGGTATCCAAATAGATACAATGTATCTAGAAGATGCAATGCATCTAGTCAATGGGTCATGGGTTAGCTCCATGGGTATGGATCATGGGTTATGGATTTTACCCATCCTAAACTATTACAACAAATTAATTATTTCAACAATTTAAATGACTATACATGTAAATACTTTACAAAAATAACATGTATCCTTATTATTTTACTTATGATAACTTTATATTTGTTATCAACAAAACACAAAGAGATCGCTAAATATGAATAAACATTTTTACGATTTATTTGTATTAACATGAAGTTACAAACGCATATAATTAGTCTGAAAAGCACTTGGATCTGGATCTTAGCCAACAAACCGATCACCATTTCGTTTTTCACATCCAATGGATGAAACCCATCACTAGTATATCCAAACGAGACAGTACCTCTGAACGACACAATACGCCTGTACGACCCAACATATCCAAACGACACAGTATATCTGAACGACTTGAACGAAGGAAATCATACCGAACGACCCTTAGTCGGTCCATACTGGTCGTCTATACTTGACGTCCATACCAGACGTCAACACCGACATCTGTACTGGGCAGACAACGAAGGTGTTGAGAAAGCATACTGAAAATGTGACCCGTCATTCTTAACTCTTGGAAGATTGAATAACGGTTCCCACGGATGTCGTAAATTTGTTGAGGCATATTTTTGTCGGGTATGTCTTGACGGCTCTCATATGCTGTTCATCCTCGTCCTGAGCCTTAAAGTGTGCTACAAACATGAAAGAACCCGTTAGAAGGGTCCTGAGGCCGAAGCCCCGGGAACTACCCTCCGACGGTCAAGTCAGTACCTCGTATGTAGAGGATTTAACATAAGTATATTATGTATTGTGTTGTGATGGGTGAGGTAGTAAAGAGAGTGGTATATACATAGAGAGAAAGTAGAGAGAGGTGGATGTTATTTAATCAATTTGTTCCGTAATAATGAGGTTAGGGTATTTATACTACCCCAACCACTGTACTTAACTCCATGGGAAAGTAGCAAGCCAAGCTACTCCTAGCCTAGGTATTAGGCATCAAGTCACGTGGGGACACAATCTCGTAATATCCGGGATAGGCGGCGCTAATACGACGTTGTAACGGACCGCTAGATAAAGAGACTTATATGGATAAAGGAGTGTATACCTTTACGGTTCTTCTACACATGTCCTTCAGACAAGTGTAACATCTATCTCTCGGCACGTATCCTTCAGAAACATACGTCAACAGATGGGTACCTTATTAATAGTCCGAATGCAAGAATGAGTAAGGTTATAAAGTTAATAATGTTATTATAATGGCTTTTTGATTTTGTGTTTTACAAACTTATTAATATAGCTTTGTATATTTATTGATTTGATTTTGGTTAAAAGATACAATTGTTTGCATTTGATTTTATGGGCTTTTTAAAAAAGACTAGGCGAGTACCCGCATCTAGCGGCAGCGGTGCCTAGTTTTTAATAAAATTATCGCCGTTGTTTTCTTTACGATCAACGAAAAATATGTACTTACCCGCTTATAAGAAACTGTATTAGATTAAGATTACATTAAACTTATACAATGTACATATAAAGTCATCCGTGTGTATTGTAAGTTTCATAAGTTATCCAGTTGTGTTGCCAATTATACTAATCAACTTGCCAAAAGATAACTTTTAAACGTTTCTTTAATTTGTGCATAGCTTGACTTACAATTACTACATTCCACATTGATTGCTCGACTTTTTTTAAACATTAAACATTCAACAATTCATTTTAACATTTAACATTGACTTTCAACTTTTAACTTTTAATTTCCACTTTCACATTTGACAATTTTTTTATTTAATTTAGTTAAGATAAATGAAAAAGATAAAATAAAATGAGGTTGATTTTGTAGATGCCAAAAGATCGGTCCATTAGAAATGGACAACAATAATGACGGGCTGCGTAATTATTAAAGTTAAAGAACAAAATGTGAAAAAAGTGTAAAACCACGAAGACTAAATTCGTAAATTACTCGTATTTCATAAAGGGCAAAAATGCATATATATTCTTTCCAAAGTGAATAATTGCATATATATCATTTGTACAAGTTTTTTATGCACATTTTATAATGATTTTTATGTATGTTTTGGATATATATGCAATTTTGCATTTTCGAGAGGATATATATACAAAAGCTCCCGTAATAAAGAGTGGAGTAACAGGTAACCTTGGCGCCACGTTCATGCATAGTTTAAACAGGCGGACAATCCGAAGATAGTGACAAATTCATTATTCTATATTTCTATTCCCATACATTTTTTTTTATTTTTAGCAAGTCAAAGCCTTTATGACGTGGTTATCTCTTGAACTTTAATGCTACATCTTGCATCATACAAATAATCAGCTAGCTACCTCACTTGGGTTTCATTTTTTTTAATGGCTTTATGAGCCATGAACGTAAATAATTCATCTAGCTTTCGTGAGCTTGATGATGTTTTCTTACAGGTACACTTTCTGATGCAAAACTAGACTAGTTGTTCTTGCAGTATTACTACCAACTATATATGTTTTTGTTTATAATAGAATTAGTTTTGTAATCCAAAAAGGTTAGCGGCGCAGTTTGTTGCTCGTTTGACTTCTACGTCTATGTAAATCCAAATATATAATTTCCTAGTTTAATGTTTTTTTTTTTTTTTTTTTTTTTTGTACTAGTTACTGAAAATGAAGTTAGGTTTGATGCTACTTACTTTTCTAAGAACCAAGGGAGCTTTTGATTTATCTAATTTTCTAGTTTTATATCTAAGTATTGTAATGAAATTTACTACTGCCCGAATGTTTGTTTCTGTTTCGGTATGATAGGGAAAAAAAAACAATATGCATTTTTTTTTTTTTTTTTTTTTTGGGTTTTTCCTGGTTTGAGTTCATGTGGCACTAGGTTCAAACCCCGTGGATTAGCCGGTCAAAAGGTCTGGCTAGTTACACGGAAATGTATCTAACTTGCCACTTTTTGTAGTTGTGTGTAGCCTATTATATTTTTTTGCAAATCCATGGAGTCAACTTTTGAATTCAGTTTGTTCCGTGTATCGGGTGACCAGTTGTGTAAACTATTTGACAATTTTACACTTCAATTTACACACTCCTATTTAACCGTGGATGAGTATATTCGTCAAATAATACACACAACGGGTCACCCACTACACAGAAGAGACGGAATTTAAAAAGTAGGCTACACTGAATTACAAAAAAAGTAGTAGCTACACAAAACTACAAAAATTGGCGAGTTAATTACATTTATGTGCAATTAGCAAAAATAAAATAAAATAAAATAAAAAATCACGCCGTATGCATAGATCTTAATTGTTTCTATTCAGCGTTATTTTGGAACTGAAATTGCTAGGTTGGAATAATTATGCTCTGGTGTAATTCAAATGAAGTCCTTAAAGCAAAACATTTCTTTTTCGCTTTCACCAGGAAAGAAAAGGACTTATTGATAACGTTAACTAAAACCATGTAGTTACGGTTTGTAATCTGAGATAGAAAGTTATATGCATCTCGTCTCTTAAGCTAAGAAGCAGCTCTCTTTGAAAGACCCAAAAAGTTAGTAATAATTGATAAATGGATGTTACCTGAAACTAGATATACGTTCTTTGAGGTTTACTAGAGTTATAGGAGTTGGAAACTAGGAAAATGAGATTGGAGAAACACAAGAAATAAAACATAATTTTTTAATGAACAAAAGTTATGATGAATCAGTTTCATATACTTTTTAGCTAGCTAGCTTCTGAGCTTTTAAGCGCAGTGTAATCATTTAGTGATGTTGAGATCTAATTGCTATACTTCTTCACCTGATTTAGTCTCAAGCAAGAATATGGCTTGGTGAAGTGCTGCGCACAAGATTTGACGAGGAAGTAAGCATATCTGATCTACTTTCTGATGGAGAACTTCTGTAAGTTTACCATTTGGGTTTTATTGTCAAACTCACCGATAGTTGATTTTACATTTACCATCAAAAATCAGTATCATCACAGCAAACCATTGGAGAATTAAGGATTGAGATTACGATAAATTTGGTTTGGTGCACATCCAACCCTTGAAACTCTGTGTTAAACAACTGGCAAAGCCAAACAAGATAGTCTTGTGTCTAGTGTGTTGTTGCTTTTTCTTTTGCTGTCACATTAGTTATCTTCGAACTCTAAAATCATTATTATTTTTTCCCTTTATTATACTGTTTTTATTATCGACTTTACTTTATTAGAGGAAATTTGACATGGTATGGCCTATAAGTGTAGGTAATTTGTTTTCAGCTGTAATGACATTCTTTGAATTCTACAGATTTGAAGTTTCAAAAGAATTATGGAACATGTTGTTGGTTAAATACATGGAGCTCAAAAATTTTAAAGGTCGAATGTTTATACCAGTTGATACAAGGAAGAGCAGTGGGAGATATAGGCCGTACTCTAATGTTGATTCATTTTTGAAGGCAAGCACCTTTTTAACCAGTACTAGTCTATGTTTTACATTCTCGAAATGAACTCTTTGATCTGACAAGTGATTTCGACTCGAATGCCCATTCAGAGCAAAGATAACAGTAACTTCATTTTTCTTTGTTGCAGGTATGCAAAGTTCTTGGATTGAGCGGTGTAGATCTTTTCTCCCCGTCTGATGTTGTGGAGAAGAAAGACACTCGGAAAGTCTGTATATGTATACGATCTCTATCAATGAAAGCCAGGTCCAAGCAATTAAAAGTGAGTCGTTCCTATCAGTAAGATACCACAACCATTAGAAAATGGACGCTTCTGCGTCTTTTGATTATAGCCCGAAATTCTCAATACACTACCAAACTGATCAGAGAAAAGTAGCTTTGTTTTAACATATACATGATGAAAAAAATTGTGTTAGGTTCCGGACTTTGACGTTGTCACCAATACAGTAGCCATGCCCACAGATGTAGTTAGATGCATCAGAAGAAGCTTGGAAGTATCGACATCCTCCGTTACTCAAGGACACATTCAAAATGCAAGATCGAAATCCAGGCAGGTATTCTAATATCTGACAACTTAATCTCTCTGATTATGAGCTTCAGCATTAGCCGTCCACAATCAATATTCTGATAACAAACAGCTTTCCTAGAGCACATTTTTTGCACACAACCACTAAATTTTGGTACTTGTACGGTGTGAATGTCTAAAATTTTGGTTGAAACATAACCCATTTATGTGAAAGTCAGTATAGTCTTATCTTTCTGAAAACAGATCATTGGGTAAACTTTAATAGTTAGCATAATAGGAATTATGGAAAAGTGGTGTATAAGTCGTCTGAAATATACTGAAGTGTTTACAACCTCCTAAACTGGATCATCGTTCTAAATAAAGTTTTTGTGATCATATTCAAATAATATAAACTAAATATGAAATTATAAAACAATTGGACAGCGGAAGTTGTGGGTCATCCTAACTCAACCTTACCTATTTTGACGTGTCCGAAAAATCTACATGTTTTGACCCATTACTTGACCCAAGTATCTTATCAGCTATACATCCATGTTCTCTGTTAAATATAAATATTATCTTCCAATTATCTTCAGAAAAGCCCCTTTGCATCACATCAACAAGATGGTGATGAAGTGTGTCTTGAAGAATCTGATGAGGTGAAAAGCAACTATTCTGAGACATCGTATGCGGATTTTCTATATTTAGAGTCTGGAGAGTCACAAGAGACAGCCAATAAGTATGTGCTGACTCAAGGATTAGAACAGGTTGATACGAGGAACCAGGAAACTGATAAATTTATGCATACAAAAGGTTCAGCAGAATCATGTCTCTTGCAGTATCCTAATAGTGATAATGAACTAGACGAAATAACATCGCCTGTTTGTGACTCAAGATTGATAATATGTAATGAATTCACACCCATAAACCAAGGAACACAATTTTGGCATGATAGCGGAACTAATACTCTTAGTCCACTGAACATTGAGGAATTTGATCATCATCGCGCTTTATCAGATATGATTTCGTTTCGAATTCTCACTGATTTTCCGTTTCAAATGTCTGAAGAATGTTTGGGCCTTTCATGTATGGGAACCGAATCACAGAATTCAAATACAACACCTACCTCTTCTATGTGTAGAGTATGGAGGAAGCTCTCTGATGCATCCCCCAAAAGCAGTGCGAGCTCAGTGGTTGGTCGTGTGCTAGACTTTGACTTTGATGCTATGTTTGAGCCAGATGATATAACTTTGGCATCTTCCACTTCTGATTTTCAGCAACGTACAGAGCTAGAAGTTTCGGATTCTTTGTCACCATGTTGGGATGATGCGAAATCACACTGCTCAGTGGATCAAGATATTGAATCACTGAACCAAAAAGATTTGGTTGATTCCCTGGTGTTGGTGAAGGACAATGTCCCAAACTTTGCAGACGGTATACAAAAAACCGTGAATAACAGCTTGATCCAGGGTAGTGAAATGGATGATTCAAAATCGGATGTTAAGGTCGACTGCATATGTAATGATCATGTAGCGGCTAAATTGAGTGAAAGGTCTGAATCATTCATAGAGCCTCAATCTGGCAAAGGTTTTGGCAATGTGAAGAAAGAAGGTGATCAGTTATGCACTAACGAAATCAACGATATTCATTGCTATGCTGAAGATACAACAAAAGCTGCTAGCAAGGTATCTCGATATCCTTGAATATAAATTCAACACTCCAGCTTTGTATGTTTATTCTAGACCAAGTAGAACCCACAAAGGGATACTGCTGACACCTATGGGTGGTCAAAAGTCACCAAACCAAAAATATACCAAAACCAAAAAGAGCTTAGTGTTTCATTTGGTTTGTTTTTTACTCCGTAAATGTTCATGAACACTAAATGTGGAGTGGTTAAGCAGATATTTGTTTTCAAAATATTCAAAAGCGTTATTTATCTCTCAAGTCAAAAGAAAAACTCCAAATGATATAACAGTGACTTTTCTTCATAACTTGAGTCCAGAGGCTCCCGCTAATTATTCTCAGGAAATAAGTAGTGATCTTTCCCCTTTTATTGATTACACAGGATGTAAGAAAAGAAGATGATACTGACTGTTTGACGGAAGCAAACGCAAATGGGAACAACAAGAAGGTTGTTAAAAGAGAAAAAAGAGCCACCTACTTTGCACCGTTGCTGAAAACAGTTGCTAAAGGCTCGGCCCTTATCGGCATTTTGTTTTTGCTTCACTTCAGGTTCATTCTCAACCGCCTTGCTTTAAGAACTTAAACCACAAACAAATTTCACTAGAACTTATTTAAAAATTCTAAACCTTTTTTGCTGTATTTATATACTTGTATGTTTGCGGAATTTGAAAGTTAATTCACTTTGCTCATGTGGCGAGAAAACAAATTGCTTACAAATCTTCACATATGTTACTGCAGAGAAGTTAACTAAATTTCCATGTTTTTAAAGTATGAACATGTTAGCTGAAATATGTTGCTATGCGTATGAACTTTTTTACATCACAAATTTTCAAGCATGTACAAGCTTACATATTTTACAAAATTTCAGACCCTGCACATAAGCAGAAAAGTAAAAAAGTGTGTTTCTGCTCAATTATGTATTCGTACACTCGTAATCTTTTTCATTTTTTGACTTTGAACCTGCGTAACAGGAACATGAGAGACAGAAACATAAATGGCAAATCGACTTGGAAAAAATCACATCAGATTCATTGGAAATCAAGTGGAGTTGTGTTCTCAGGAGGGACGGGGGGAAACGGAAGCAGGATATACCCTGTTGAGAAGTTGAACTTTGGGGAATAATGATCCAAGGCGTAAGATGTACACTATAACAACAATCAAAGTAAGAGATGTACACTTTTCATAGAAACGCTGAATTGCAGATGCACATAGCATATACCTGTAATATTTATAACAATGCAACAACATGATCCGTTTAAAACTTTCAAATCTGTGATGTCGGATTGCTAGTTTTCGACATTTATCATTCTGGAAACGACAGGTGATGTGTCTGAAGTTAACTTGTTACATCTCTTGCAAAACGAGCATATATTTGTTAAAAGAATTACGCGTAAAGTTAATCGTTCGAGTCTTTTGAGAAAGCTAGTTTTTTCGCAGCTCATTACAACATTCCTACATAATAAGTTGTTTTTAAATGCTGGATCAATTACTTAATCACAAGAGTAAATGCTGTTTATTGTTAAGTAGTTGCAATAAAGTCTTCACCAAAGTACTATTTATTTCCTCCATTACAGCCTCAAATACGATTTCTAATAAATCCTCTTAAGTACATTTTTCATCTTAAATATATAAAAAAAAAAAAAAAAAAAAGGTTTTAAGTGAGAATTGATCCAATAGCAAAATGTGCATGTGCAAATATTCCTTTCTTAAGAATTGGACAATGGCCAACTCTCAATTTCTTATTTTTGTTTGTATAACTTAGAACTAGCGGGTACCATTCAACGCGCATGCATGACACTGTGTTATATTTGTCGGCGAATAAATGTTATTGGGTTAAATGTTTTTCTAACAAACATATAAAGAATCTCTGCAAAAAAAGTGCCTATAAGAGTTGAGGAGTGAAAGTGATGGTATATTGAGAGACTATTTTTGTGTGTGAGAGATAGGAAATGGTTTGTGTGAATTTATATGATGGATGCGGTTACATATTTTTAATAACCATTATTGATAGTAATGATTTTTAGCGGTTCTGATGAAGATTTAAATGTTTTCTAACGTTATAATGATATTGATGACTATCAAAAGACAACATTTTCATAACAAACAAGTTTAAGAGTCTGAATTTTAAGCCTTGCTAATAATGGAATAGTCTCAAATGCATTATAATGTAGTAAAGATAAAGATTGGTCGACGTAACACATATCGACATATCGTATAGCCAAATGATTGCACTTTTGGACGATGCATATAACTTTTTACATACACCACTAATATTTGTGCGTTACTAAACACAAACTATTAGTTTAATCAATAACGTTACTAAACACAATTTTTAATAAATCATACATATTTTATTCCACATTTTGCTATTAACGAACAATAACAAATGAAGTTTTTTTTGGTAACATGGGTATCCGGTAACCGTTTCCCAACTCTTTACTTACCGTAAGCTACCTTGTTGGTTGTTACTATTAGCAAACGTTGCCGAAATTAAAACTATAAGTACGATTTTCTAATCAATACGAGTAAAAGTAAACGTGTGTACAGTTCTTTTAGACAATACGATAATAAAAGATAATTATAAAAGAACATAATAAATTTTTTTAGATAAATTTACATAGTTTATACCAGATACATTACTAATAAGAACTTACTTTTAAGAAAAATCCGTTTTGTTACAAAGTACAACAAAACTTATCGGTGTTTTGTAAGTTTATAGAATCCCGTAATTTCACTCCAATTTCCAGATATATCATCTCTATCTCTACTTCTTATAATGTATTTGGTTATGACATTAAATTAGATGTTAGAATAATAGAATATAACTAATATAATAAACTTAATATGCTTATAGTTAAAATTAATAACCTTTTAAATTTGCATTTAATAATACAACATATTAGATATTCACAATTTTACAATGCAAACATAGAATCTCAAAAAACTATCATTCATTTATAGAAAATTATTAAATAATATTAGCCGAAAAAATATAAAATCGTTAAATAACATTTTTCTTCAAACCCGCTGCTTTACGCATATACTATCTTATCTTAAAATAAAAATCAGCCACCATCTCAAGGACACATATGTCTTAAAACTAAAATAACCATACAAATCCTTTACATGATAATTTAAGTCAGACAATATCACCCAAAAAGATAACCAAATCTCTAGACATACAAACCTCATGTGAACCCAAAGGATGTCGTCACATGAAGTGATTGATGCTTATTGTATGCATCAAACCCACACACAAATAATCATCATTGGTCCAAAAAAGAAAAGAAAATATTCATTTATTATAGAAACAAAAACATAAAAAAAACAAAAGTTTTTTCTAACTTGTGTTCTAGGGCATAAGTTAAGCACATTAAAAGTGCACAGAGACTCACTGAAAAATACACAGGATCCACATAAAGGTACAACAAATATACTTTTATGTAAATCCCTGTATATTTTAGATATACTTTTTGTGTGCTTAACTTGTGTCCGAAGACGACCCAAAAACAAAAACATATAAAGTGGAAAAAAGTGAAACAATAATATATGTGAGTCAGGTTTCATCTCTGTCTTTGAAATGTATTTTTGCATTTGCATGTGCTTCACACCCCACAACAACAAGGCGTGCAACCCAATCACATCTTATTAAATTATTACTTCTCTTTTTTTAAACCTTTTTGTCAAACTTAAACTTAACTACTACCCACAAAAATATACTCTACAATCTCTCTTTTTTTAGAAGGTTGGCTATTGTTAGATCAGTTGGTTTTAAGTCCATTTGGTGTTCATAAATGCATTTGCACATGGCTAGTAGTAGATTGTAAGCTAAGTTTCAAGATCAACTTATTTGGTACCTTTTCTGTTGTGGCTTTTAAGTTTATATTTTTGTACAAACCCTAAAAAAAAAAAGGTTGGATTTTTATTGATTTTAGGGGATTTGGGATTGTGGGTATTGATTGTAATGGAGTAATGTGAAATGGGTTTCAAGGATTTTAGTTGATGAAGTGTGGGAGTGAGTTTTTAGGGGTTTGGATTTGATGGATCGGAGGAGCTGGTTATGGCGAAGGAGGTCGTCCGAGAAAAGCCCCACTGGCGAAACCGAAAGCTCTGGAGGATCCGTTTCTTCTCATTCTGAAAGATTCTCAGATGATCAGGTATTTGCAGATATGAGTACGAGTATAGTTTGCGTGGAATTTGTTGTTATCGTATTAGAATGTGCCTGCTATTTCTGCTTAATTGCATAGTTAGACTTTAAATGGTCAGACGAACTTCTTATGGAATATAACATTGCTAAGAAATACTACTTGAAATAGAGATAGTTGGATTGCAATGTAAGAAAGGTAAAGGATATCGGAGAATAGGGATAACAATGTTAATGGTTTATGTTTGCATATAAGATTTGACTTTATATGTCATTGGGTAATTGGTATTTTTCAAACACATGATAATGCTTTTTAAAATTAGTGTTCTTACAACACAATGCCAGGATTCGAGTAATGCGATTAGGTTATGGAAGAAGTGAAGAATAATGTGCATTTTGACTTCCATGGTTTCAATCGTATATTCTCTTGATTATCCAAAGATTTGTAGAGTCGTTAAGAATCCATGTTTTGATAACCACCACGCCTTCAGTTTTGACATTAAAGTCTACTTTTGACCTTTTGGCTTTTAAGATTTGAATGATGACCTATTGATTTTGAATTAAATGATGAATGTCAAGTACCCGAATAGTAAATTTGAGTATGAGTTGTTTAGACTAAAATGAGATTTTTCTTTACCCCATTTGTCACCGAATGAAAACACGCATTCACCATGGGCAATTGGGCATGGTTTGACCACTTTTTACCCATCGGTCCTATTTTTTCAGCTAAATAAGAAAGTGAATTGACCATTTGCCTTTGTTACAACAGTGTTGTGATCATACCATTTGAAATGTAGTCGTTCACATAAGATTGGAATATTAGATATGGTGGTCTTTAATGTAAATCCGTTTCGGAATATCCTAGGAAAGATATTTACTGCCAAAATGGTTCCTGCGACTATCATTAGAACCTAGAAGTAAACAGAACTATATTTTTCATATACTTTTATTGGTTTCTTCGTTGTTTTGGTGCTGGTTGAATTCTTATACCATTTTTTTTGCCCTTTTTAAATTATCAAAGATGTATTCAAATCAAAGTTCTCTATCACCTGAAGTAACATCAAAGGCTGAATTACAACCGGAAGAATTTGAGGACAACATTAAGACTCTATCTCAAAAGTTATCAGCAGCTCTTCGCAATATTAGTCTCAAGGAAGATTTAGTACAACAACACTCTAAAGTAGCAGAGGAAGCAGTTGAAGGTATACAACGTTTTTTTCTACTTTATTTCTTCCAAAAGCTCCATTTCAGTATCGAGATCGATTACCCATTTTAACACTATACGATTCCTCATTTTTGTATTTGTTACGAACACAAAATATAAGTTCATTCCCAGATTTTCCAAAAAAATCTCCATCTTTGATATTTAGAGTTGGTCCTTTTGACCACAAAAGACAAACCACAGCCCTCTTCTGTTTAAGGCTGTTAGCTTATTGTGAATCCTATTTAGCTTTACAATTGACTTCACATTTTCTTATTTGTTATGATATAAAAGGTGACATATCAAACTTTCTTGAGAACTTTTTAAAAGTTGACTTCACAAAGGAAGCTAAAAATTAGTTCTTCTATCCTAAAAGTCAAATTGTACTGATCTTACCATTTAGATGAGCATATATGTAATTTCAAAGCTTGTTTTGTTGAGAAAAAGTGTTTGTGAAATTAGAGGTTTGCATAATAGGCCAGTTTGGACGGATTTGGTAATTGATCAAAATGGGTATCAAATATGTAATATTTTCATGTGGTGAACACAGGTCCGTCCAGTTGACCCACCAAAACCTTGTTGCCCAGTGTCTTGATTTTTAAAAAAGTGATTGAACATTATTACAAAAATAATAATATTGAATTTATAAAATGATTCATGAGGGTAGGGGACTCTCAATCTGTTGCCCATTTCACAATTTAACATGTTGCCTTTTTCGCGATTCATTTTACCCGGTAGAGATAACCAAATAGGCACCTTGTTTTGGTAAACGTTTTTTTTCTGTATCTTCCTCTTCTTACCTTATTCTTGAATCTTAGGATGGGAGAAAGCCGAGAACGAAGTGTTAGCTTTAAGGAAACAACTCGAGGTTCTAACCCTTCGGAACTCAACACTTGAAGATCGAGTTTCTCATCTTGATGGAGCCCTTAAAGAGTGTCTGAGACAGCTTCGACAAACCAGAGAAGAAAATGATGAAAAACTTGATCAAGCGATTGAAAAGAAAACTTTGGAATGGCAGAAAACAAAGACCCAACTTGAAAATCAGCTCTCTGACCTTCGTTCACAGCTTCAATCTGCCAAAAAGACAGAACTGTCCTTGACTTCTACTGAAAAGGCTGAGAAAGAAATCTCGGCTCTAAAGCTTGAGCTTGCTTCAATGGCCGAAGAACTTGAAATAAGGTTTATCGAGAGGGAATTGAGCAATCAAGCTGCAGAACAAGCAAGTAAACTTCATTTGGAAAGTTCAAGGAAAGCAGCAAAGTTTGAAGCTGAATGTCGTAGGCTAAATGCCGCACTTAAAAAAGCATTAGCATCTAATAATCATCGATTGTATTCTGATGCCCAATCGAATTCTGATGCCCCTCCAAAGGAAATCAAGCTCATGGATGACTTTCTTGAAATGGAAAAACTTGTAGCATTACCTGCAAAAGATTCTGTAAAAAATCGAATATCTGAAGTTGAAGAGCTTTTAAAGAGGGTTGAAACAGAAAAAACTAGGCTGGAGATTTTGTTGAACGAGCGTGAAAACGAGCTTAAAACATCAAGAAATGAGCTCAAAGATGCTGTAACGAAGTTGATCAAGATGGAAGCTTCATTGAATTCTGCAAATAATTCAAGAGAAAAAACCGAGAAAGAACTTGCTTTAACAAAATCAATAGTCAATGCTTTACAAGAAAAAGTAAAAAGATCCGAATTGGATATGATGGAATTAAAAACACAACTAGACATTGCGTGTAACGAACGGAAAGAAGCTGAATCCCAACTTGAACATACCCACTCAAAGAAAAACGAAGCAGAATCACGATTGAAAACATTAGAAGCTGAGTTGAATTTGTTGCTTCCAAAAGTTGGTTCTTTAGAAACAGAGGTAGAAAAAGAGCGTGCTGTGTCAGGGAAGATGGGAGCGAAATGCCTGGAATTAGAAAATGAGATTTCAAAATTACAACGTGAAAATCAGTACCCAAAAGCAGCCATTCGAAACGCAGAACTCCGGGTTAAACAGGTCAGTTTACTCAATATACAACTAAAACTTCTGTGAACATGATGCACAAATAAATCTTGGTAGACATTCAAATACAACATCAGACCCAAAACAGCGTTAATTTCTATATACTTTAGTGGTGAAATTTATATACTAATTTATTTAAAACATGCTTATTAGTCCCTCACTGGTCATCAGTATTGACACCAATAAGCTGATATGATGTTATATTATTTGTAGGATACTGAATTAGCATTGGCTGGTAATAAATTTGCGGATTGCCAGAAGACGATTGCATCACTTAATCGGCAACTGAATACACTTGCAACACTTGAGGACTTCTTAATTGACCCAAACGAATTCAATAGACGTATTTAAAGATGGAAAGCAATTCCAAGCCCTCGATAGTATAAACTTCACTTCTGCCTGGCAAAACAGTGTTAAGAAACAAGTTTTGGTTCATTCTTTTTTATATACAAAAGAACTGTTATTAAGCGTGTAAATTGACGTTGAATTTAGACTTGTTTCGTCACATTCATGGGTATACATATATATCTCAAAATTTGTTCATTTTGTAGATTTTTTTTAGCCCAGTTAGTATCGGGATGACTTTGAATCTTACTGCTTAATGCTCGACCCTTGTGGCGTGACTGTTGTTGATGGTTGATTCAGTTTGAATGTTGTATTTGACATCCAGACGAAGCTTGTGGCTGATGGGAGCCTGTATAGGCTTCACACAAGCATACCCCTCATCTTCAAACACATCTCATCTTTTGTTCACAACGTTTTATTTAGTGTTTTGAAGGGCGTCTTGAAGATAGCCTTTAGTAAAGAGCATTGCTATATCCTCCTACATCTTTGGCCTACTTATCATTCTACCCACATAAAAATCTGACATGTGTATTCTACTCATTATCTTTCATCATATAAACCGTTAGTTTCTCCACTTACTGTGTTTGGTTCAACAAAGATCATAAAAAAAAGAGTAAATTACATAAATCGTCCCTATAGTTAGGGCAAAATAGCACGTTTTGTCCTTAACTCTCAAAAAGCGCAAGTATCGTCCTTGTGGTTGTCCATTTTGCATTGACCTGTCCTTTGAACGGACGGACGTTAATTTCCACCATCAACTTGAGGGTATTTTAGTCTTTTCAACCCCAAACTATGCTAACATTAACCGGGGTTCACTCCACCGTTAGTTCATTCCCGCCCAACATCACACCCATCTTAACGTCACACCAGTTCATTCACATATACCCAATCCCAACTCTGTGTGGGTGTGCCAAGAAGAATTGAAGAGCCCTAAATAACTTTGCTTTCTACAAACCCCCACAACTAAAACAAGATGGTATTTTGCGAGTGTGGGAATGAGGCAACAATCCGAACCTTATGGACAAACACTAATCCCGGTCGTAGGTTCTGCACTTGTCCCCAAATTGTAAGTTTTTCTTAACATAATTTCGTTTTTAAGGGCAAGAAACATGTTTATAGTAAAATCTCCATCACAGGTTTTTAACATAAATTAATATTTGATAATTGGTTGCATGGTGGTTTAATTGTCAGTTAGTATTTGATAATTGGTTGCAGGGTGGTTTAAATTGTCATTTTTTCTTTGGCTCGATCCCCCGTTGTGTGCAAGATCCATGATGATAATCCTAGGTTTGTTAAGGGCAAGAAACAGGTTGGAGCAGTCTACCAGGGAGCTTGTGCAAGCAAACAGAAGGTTGAATAATTTCTTGATATGTAGTTGGTTGTTTTTTGGTGTTTATGTACTTTTATCTTAGTTGGATAGCTCTTGATACTTGGTTGTCTTTTAGATGTTGAAATACTTTGTCTTTGGTCTCCCTGTGTAGTTGTTTCTTTGTCTTTGATCATATATGTTGTAATGACCAGTTGGTTTTGGTTTATAAGTATTGAAACCGGTCTTTTGTAGACAATATTGATGTATGTTTCTTGATGTTAGTTGTTCAAAGTCATGACAATTTGTAAAAATGTTTGAGTTATTATGGTCAAAACTAAGCAAAATGAACCAAAAATGACCAAAGCTATGATCAATGTTATGTTACAACTTTAGCAAACAAAGCAACATGAAAATAACATGTCTAGACCAATAAACCAGCTAACTTATAATGGTCTAAACTACCAAGATGACCAAATACATCAGTTGACTTTTGATGGTCAAACTCAGCAAAATGACCCAAAATAACTGACCAAACCTATGATCAATGTTATGTTACAACTTTAGCAAACAAAGAAACGTGAAAATACACACATCTAGACCAATAAACCAGCTGACTTATAATGGTCTAAATTAC
Source organism: Chrysanthemum lavandulifolium (assembly GCA_022545495.1). NCBI lineage: Eukaryota > Viridiplantae > Streptophyta > Magnoliopsida > Asterales > Asteraceae > Chrysanthemum > Chrysanthemum lavandulifolium. The sequence continues at coordinate 204,645,940 of CM040246.1, read as the reverse complement.
TAAGATGATCAAATACATCAGGTGACTTTTGATGGTCAAATTCAGCAAAATGACCCAAAATAACTGACCGAACCTATGATCAATGTTATTTACAACTTTAGCAAACAAAGCAACATGAAAATACACACACCTAGACTAATATTTACCATGCATTAAAATATCACCAAAGTTGTTACACCAAATTATGCATGGTAATAATGTTATGAAACTGCTAGTGTTTAAAGTACTTCTACCCAAATAGATGAAAGGAAACATAATTCATATTGTTTTAGGTACTGCATAGCAACTGAACTAAAGGGGTTTCAATGGACTTAGTCTGTTGGCAGTATTCTTTGAAAATCTTAGTGAAGTTGCACTTGGAGTTGGACTTGAAGCTTGCCTAGCCTTGACTTTGTTGAACTTAGAGTGGAATTCGCACAATCACAGTTATATTGAACGACCTAAAGTGTCGCTTGAAAAGAACATCGCTTGATAGCTTGTCTTGGTGCTTGAAAAGCTTGCCTAGTTCCTTGACTTTGCAACACAAAGGTTGAGTGATAGGATATGACTAAACATTAAGTTCGCTAAGCATGTAGTTTCAATTAATCATGATAGTCATAAAATAGTTGAGCATGTATCTCCCCAAAACAGCTTATGAAACAAGTAAAAGTAGGGGCTATGAAACTCACTTGGTAAAATGAGGCGATGACAAAAGCGAGTACATCGAAATGTAGCGTGAATCTCGAAAATGACCTATTATGAATGATATGATATGTAATGAGTTATGATATAATGTTATGCATGCATTTCAGATGTTATTTATACCATTTATAGTTTTGAAAATAATACTTATCGTCGAAAATACTCTTTTGACATCTTGATCATTCTTAAATCACTTTACAAGTATTTACGTCAAAATGTCATCCTACAATGGTTTCGTAATGATTTATAGTGAAATTATCACTTTTCAGTCATAGGGTCTCGAACATAAAGATAATAGAGGTTAAATATGGTGATTTTGTCCAAGTGTTGTGTAAAAGTGAGTTTCGCCAAGTTTAAGCAACCAGAATAATTTATTACAACTCCGCTATTCAAACGGTTAGTCATTTTGAAAAATATGCTTGGTGATCTCGATTTTATTAGAAGACATCTCGTTACAAAAGTTCCACATCAACTTTAAAAACAACCTTCAACATGGTCGCTTTAGTTACCGTAACACTTGTCTCGTAAAAATAATATAGTTTTTCCGAAAATAATAGTTACGGCAAGTTTGTAAAACGTGTATATCTTAGTCGTTTCAAACCGCTTTCTCACGATAATACGCCCTTAGCTTCGTATCAAAGTATACTAATATATTTTGATAAGTCGAAATAATTTGTAAAGCTTAGGACTCGTTTTGACTCGAATAAGATAAAAATAGTATGTCAAATTTCGTAAAATATATATCGTCGCCAAACTTGAAAAATTCATAACTTCTTCGTTATAACTCCGTTTTAATCCGCTCAAGCCGCCACGGATTCGTTTTAAAGTATATTTTCTAAATATCAAGGCCAAAATTTCGTGCCTACCGTCGGATTTTCCGTAAAAACAAAATAAGGACAGACCACTTTTAATACTTGTCGAAAATAGTTTTCTCGTACTAAACCTATTCCAATCCCTTCAAATCAACTCCAAAGCTAATCTAATCCTACCATACACCTTCTTGGGGTGTCATGGGTTCCTAATCATCATCAAGACCAATATATACCAAGGAATAATTATAGGATGACTTATATATATATATAACTCTAAAATCATGTAAAATGGTATAACTAACACAAGTCTTGCATGTTTGCTCCAAAAATGAAGAGATACATATGTAATGATAAGAAAAGATGAAAATGATAGAAATATGCTTACAAGCTATAATGATGAGGTGCAAAGAACAAAGGTTTAACCTAAACACCCTAGGTTTTATTTCAAAACCTTAATAAGAGTGTAATTCTAGATTGTTTATCTTGAGCTTGCAAAAATTTTGTGATCCCTTTGAAAACACCTTATGAAACCGGTTCTAGTAGCTTGACTTGTTCCTAAATGTGTAGCTTGGCTTGCTTCTTGACTAGCCTTGTTCGCTCATGCACTTGACTTGATCGAACAACCATTAAGCTACACTTTACCCATTTCTTGATGAGCAGATATTTCGTAGGTTGACTAGGACCACCTTGACCCTTACACCCTTTCATGTTATGACCCTTGTTTCCACACAAACCACACCTTACTGACTTACCCTTCCTTGAAAGCTTGCCTGTTGAAACACTTTGACTTGCAATCTCATTAGCTGACCTCTTCCTCTTCTTCTTTGGTCTCCCGACTTGTTCTTTTGAAGAGGTGGTATTAGTGTTGTTAGAGACTTAACAGGTGTCCACTTATCCCTTCCTTCACATGGATTTACCTTGAATGAGTAAACATGTGTCTATGTTTCAAGTCTATAAGCAGCATGAACCCAATCTTCAAGTATACCAAATGCCATACCATTCTTAGTCATGTTGTATATTGCAGCCACTGCATGTTTACATGGGATTCCACTCAACTCCCACTTTCTACAAGAACACACCCTTTTCTCCATGTCAACAATACACTGATCCATCCAAGGCCCCTTCACTTGATATTTTGCACCTCCATTCCACTCCACATAGTAATCACTAGCTTCATTTTTGATACGTTCAAAGAGCAATGTAACAATAGGAGTTAGTGGTCCAACAATTTTTGCTATCACTTGTCAAACAACTACAATTCTCTTCATCAAGTACTCTCTGATATACTCCAAACAAATAATGATGGGTTGATCTATACCATCCACTAACTGCCTATTAAACACCTCATATATGTTGTTTAAGAGTATATCACATTTTTGCCTGCCTGCTAATATCATAAGTTTCAATATAAGTATATGACCAATCATAAGTATGCCCTGAACCATTGTAAATTAGTTAATTACCTGAAAAGTGTGATCTGCTCCATTTTTCAGCTTGGACCTTTAACAACCAATCAAAAGCAGCAGGATTAAATGCATGAATTTATCCATTCTTATGTTGAATTCAACCAAAGTATTGGCTGTTAGCAGCTTTCCAAAGCAAGTCTTTATATGCACCCGCTTTAAACACCAGCTTCATATTTTCAAGAATATGCTTAACACGGGCCTTGTGTTCAGCACTTGGAAAGGTCTTTTCAATGGCTTGTGCAAGTCCCCACAGACAGTGAAGGATTGGCTTAAAAAAATAGATGTTATCATTAATATAAAAGACATTAGAAATTAGAAAGAAGATGTGTACCTTTTGCCTATCATAAATGAAAGTGAAATTGTGATTGCTTTCTATACCAAGATCATATCCAAGTAATTTCAGAAACCAACACCAAGATGCCTTAGTTTCTACCTCAACTCATATGCTACCGGATAAATCCCATTATTTGCATCAACTCCAACTGCTGTTAGTATTTGACCAGGATAAGGGCATGACAAGAAGCATCTATCTAATCCTAAGATTTCTCTACCACAAACTTTGAAACCTTGTTTAAGAGCTCCCAAGAACACATATACCATCCTAAAAGTTCTTGTTGCAGACTCTGGATCTGGTTCATGTTGGACATCAATCCTAACAGTTGTGCCTGGATTTTGATTAATTAACTCTTGTGCATAATCTCAGAGCTTGGCACACTGATCCCTGAAACTACCTAACAACTTTTCCTTTGCAATAGACTTTGCCCTAAAAGCTTTTGATGTGTGCTTAAACACATTATTTTATATCTAAAACATGTTAAATCGGATAAATAACCATTAAATATGTCAAATTATATTGCAAATATGTTAAATGTGTTATTATGTCTTGCAGGTACAAGGGTTTGAAAACAAAGCAAAAACGGTGATTTTCGGATATGTTTCGACGACGTTTTCGTGTTTTTCGAGGTTCAAACGAAGTCGTAAAATTATTCAGCACACCATTGGAAAGAGCACGGAATTACGAGTCCATCGGTAATTTTATTTGGAGCATCGAATGCAAAAGTCAAAAATTTAAAAGATTAACGGAACCCCGAACGAAACTTATTAATTGAAGAAAATTTGGCTCAACTCCAATTCACGTTATAAAGATATGGACGCATAGCCATTATAAGAAAGCTTAGCTAGCTCAGTTGGGTGGAGCGTTGCTTTGTGGAGAAGAGGTCCAAAAGTTCGATTCATACTTACTTGTGCCATTTATTTTTGTTATATTTTCCTCACAAGCCTAATAGACTACAGGCCCATTTTTATTAGCAGTCCAGCATCCCACGAAGGTTCAACAGCTCAACATAGGGGTGTTGATCGGTTCGGTTAAAAGTTTTTTTTAGGTCAATCCGAGAACCGAACCGAACCAAATTCAAATCGGTTTTGGTTCGGTTCGGTTGAATTTTAATTTCAGCAGTCCAACCCGAATTTCACTATTTATTAAGAAAAATTAATAATTACATAAATATTTAGCAAAAAATATATTTCAAACATAAAAAGTGTTTTATTATATTATGATAATCTTTAATAGATTTATTGATATATAAATATACATAAAAATATATAAATATATATATAAATATATAAAAATTTATATATTTATATGAATTCGGTTTTGGCTCAAACCGCTAAACCCATAACTAACCCGCTAGTTCGGTTCGGTTCGGTTTTAGCAAATTCGGTTCGGTTATTAATTCGATTCGGTTATTTTCAGGTTTGGGTTTCGATTTATTCGGTCTTTTTTGGTTTTTTATCTCACCCTTAGCTCAACAAGCCCAGTTGCTATTATTTGCAAATATGTTTGTTCAAAATAGGGGTGTTCAGGTTGGGTAATATCCGAATAAACCGAAAACCGAAACCGAATCGAACTCGTAACCGAACCGAAGTTGCCAAAACTAAACCGAACCGAACATTATAATCGGTTTATGGATCGGTTATGGGTTTAGCATATTGAAAACCGAACCGAACCGAAAACCGAATTAAAATTAATATTTAATATTTTCATATATATTAGTAAAAAATATCACATGGCTAAGTGACTAACCCTAGTTATTCCAATCTCCCACACTATAAAAACACACTTATTTTTTTTTCACCTAACTTATCCTATTCTAACATCAAACCACCTACCATGAAACTAACCCTTTAAAAAAAATCCATCAAGTAAAGCTTGGCTGTTAAGCTTTTTTTTCAGATCCGGTAATGTTAATTTCTCTTGTTACTATTTTAATTTTGTTGACATGTATGAACTTATTTTGTTGGCATGTATTGTATAGTGTCTTGCTTGTACCAATTCAATTTGAAATTAAAAAACAATAACAGCTTGTTAGGAATATTGGTTGAACCAAGCATTGTTGTTAATGTAATTTTGCTAACAATTTGCTAACAGGAAAACCAATCAAATGGGGTTTAATGTTACGGATATTCTAATCATTATGAGTTCATCAAATTTGTTCATAGTTGTATATTTATTTAGATGAGCATACTGTATTGGGTCACTCGTTCAATTAGATGAACATACTATATTGTTCATAGTTGTATGTTTATTTAAGTGGACATAATCGAAAGTTGAGTCTATAAGTTAGTTCACACTTTACAGCTTTAGACATAAGTAGTATTTTGTTATTGTGTAGTACAATTAAATGTAATTATTAAGTGATATTCATAGCCAAGCACATATAACTTATACTTGTGATATTTTGATTTACAGCTTGTTAAAGAAATGTCTGATCCAATGGAGGAACAAAGCACCGAAGTATAAAATTCGGTTTTCGGTTTTGACCCATAACCGAACCGAACTTTGGTTCGGTTTTCGGTTCGGTTCGGTTACAAATATTTTCGGTTCGGTTCGGTTTTCGGTTATGACCCAAAAAACAATTAACCGAACAAACCGAACCGAATAAACCGATAACCGAACCGATGAACACCCCTAGTTCAAAACATGCAACTTGATATTCCAAAAAATTATCAAACGCACGGAAGTTCTAGTAGGGGCTGTTTATACCAAGCTTTGATACTTGAAGGGTTGTAGTGAAAATTTATAAAACCCTAGAAGGGCCAAATATGTAACTTAAGGGTTTATAAAGCCCACCTCCCACACCTCACATTTTAATCATTTTTTTTCATTTAATTTCTTAGCTAAACTCTCGTAATTTTTCTTTCTGATTATGTAGTTTTTATAAATGTTTGATTCATTTAATTTATGCAAGTAAATTTAGTTTTATTTATTTAATTTGCACTTTTATATTTATCATCTCCTATCTCCTTTCTCTTTTATTTTATTGAACTTTCTACAAAAATATTCCATAAAGAGTTGAGTTATTTAAGATTGTGTGAGTGTATTTTATACACTTTGTTGCACACACTCAACATATCATACCTATATTTTTATAAAAGTTTACTTTTTTATTGTTTTATTTAGCTTTAAAATAGCAAATAGTCTCTAAAAATCTTGCCCTTCTCACGAAAAACCAAAAAAAACATTTTGTTTTCGTCATAAAATTTTCAAATTTTTTTAGTTTAATGTTTTGAAAAATCAAAAACTGTTTATGTATTTTTATTTTATAAAACCAGTTTCGTATTTTATTATAAAAAGATATTCAAAAAAGTCAAAAATTTAATTTTCTATTTTCTGGTAGCTCTTTATTAGACCATGGGGTATATCATGGCATGCCAAACTCTTTTTTCTAGTGCCAACTCAACGCTAACTCTGCATCTCTACTTTTAAGACTCACTCAAAAAAGCACCCCTTCACTCATAACATGCCATTTAGACCCCACCCACATTCAATTTTATTTTCTTTTACATTTTTTCAAACAAAATTAATCTCATTAATTCAAATAAAAATAAATACGAAACATAATAAAAAAATAAGGGTAATATTTACTCTCTTATATCACTCTCTTTTATCCAACCACCAACAAATAAATCAGCCTTATCCTTTCTTATACAAACCCACCTAACATCTTTTCACTTATATCCTTTCAAGACATAACTCTTTTTGGTTGCTTGCTGCTAATTATCTCTTTCAAGACACAACTCTTTTTGATCGTATATGGTGGCGCCAATTTCTTGGCCACATGGGATTTGGCGCAAGTGCAAGCCATCATACCCCATGGTCTTAGTATTTTTAGTTGTGTAAAATTTCTAGAATTTTGGATTTTTTTTTTTTTTTTTTTTTTTTTTTTAATGAGAAAATATTAAAAAATATTTCCGTATGATTTAAAAGTCTATTTTTATTTTTTAAGATTAGTTCTTAATATTAAAAAGTTTTTGTGAACATTTTAGATTTTATTTCATTCGTTTAGCATTTATTTTGATTTTTAGAAAGTTTCTAGTAGTTTAAGTATACAATTTTTTGTTCTAGTTTTTACTATTTAAAATTGCTTATTACTTATAAATTCTTAACATGTATACCCTATAACTAGTTTACATTTTTGTGAATATGACTCCTTGAGAGTTGGGTTAAAGATTTATTTTTAATAATAGTAAAGTTTTTATATTTCTTATTTCAAATGCTTTATATTAGCTTAATATTTATAAATCATTAACCTTTATACCCTATAACTAGTTTACATTTTTGTGAACATGACTCCTTAAGAGTTGGGTGGTTTTGATTTCTTTATATTTTAGTTGGTATAATTTATTAGCTAATTTCTAGCTTATCTTTATGCTTATTTTTGATCGATTAAGTTTTCCTTATAGCTTATCTTGATAAAAGTTTGGTGCTTTTTAAATCAATAAGCTTTTTTATAGCTTAGTTGGTTCATATAAGTGCTTATTCATTAGCTTATTGTCCTAATCTTGTTAAGATTTTGATTTTTCTTTGATCCATTCATACATCATAAGGCGAGGAGCTTAAAGGTTTTATAAGCTTGCTTATTAACTAAAGTTTATAGCTTTCTATTCTTAATAAGCCAATTAGTTAATAAAGTCTCAAACTTTATTAATTATTTGGTTATATTAAAGCTTATAAAAAAGTAAGCTCTATAATTTGATAACTTTATAAAATCGGGTGGTTTTATTCATCTCATATTTTATATCGGGTTCTAATCTCTTACTTTTCTCGTGTAGCTTTTACATTTAGTGTAGAAAAATGTTTATTATTGTTGAGATTATTATTGCTGGCTTAGTAGTTATGATAAGTGAGTAGGTTTCTATATGCTTGTTAAGTGAGTAGTGATTTGAATATTAGGTGTGAAAAGCCTAGAAATTGTTAGATTGATAATCTTCGGTTACTTGGGTAGATTTTTGGTTATATCAAACGGGAAAATCCGTTTGGAAAATTAATCTTCTAAATCAAGTAATTTTTACCAAGATAAAGAATTATTTTCAAAATAAACCAATGTTGTGAAAATAGTTTTTAAATGGGTATTGAAGATTATTGTTTAATAATTTCGGATTATTTTAGATATATTTGGTTGATTTTAACGGGCAAAAGCCGTTTAGATAATTAATTATTTAGATCTAGTGATTATTGGCAAGAAAAAAAAATAATTGTTTTTAATATAAGCCAACGTTGTGAGAAAATAATTTTATTTTGACGGGTATTAATTAAACGGGCTTACTACATTATTCACACTTAATTACCTTTTCACCTCATTTGACAAACATAGCTTTTATTATTATATTCTTAGCTTTATTTCTATTTGTCATTAGTCGTAATCTATTAATTAGTTAAATTATTCTCTTATCTAAAATAGTTTTTAAAATCCTTCAAAAATTCAAAACAAAAAATATTTGATAATCAAGCATAAAGCAAAAGACAAAATGTAAATTTCAATTCATATCTCGCCGTGATTATGACTCCAAGATTGATTATCATTTGTCCTCAGTGATTAATAAATCTAACAGAAAACTTAAAAAATTAAAATTGTCGATTACAATGAATCAGCTTTCATCCTTGATATTCAAATATAATTTGTTTTTTGGAACTGATCTTGAATTTCCTTCACAGGAACATCAGGATTAGATGGAAGTGTTTGCAGAACATGATCTTATAGAAACCTAGATGTACATGCTTTTAATGATCTAGATTGAAGACACTGGTGCTCATCATATAATGTTCTAACTTCTCATCTGCTTTCAGGAGTGTGTGTAGCAAGCATTGTATAAAGACATGATTATTTGTCTTTTTTAGGTTCAATGACCTTTTTACCCTTGCCATTGACTGTTTTTAATTTGCCCAAAAGATGTTGTCCCCCACTTGTTTTAATCTCTGTGATTACCGGACAACCTTTGGGTTGTGAAATTACAATCCCAACAATCTACCTTCCAACACAACTCTCATAAATTGGTATCGTGCCTTGACATCTATCTCTAACCCTTTCCTTATCATTTTTTTTTCAGAAATAGTTTTCTCCTACTCTCAACTGAATGTTTTTCTTACTCTTGCCTTCGTAGTTTCTCTATCACAAAATTGTTGGCCTAAGTAGAAGCCATAATGATAGGGATCACTGATTTTTGCCTTGCCCATTCTTCTTAATTTCCTAAGATGTTCTCTCCTTTCATGATCAATCCCATCATCTAAGTCATTTCCAGATGAGTCATAATCAATAACCTCTAGATGTTGTTCAGAAACCTCAATAGATTCAACTAGATGCTATGTTGGGTCTACATCCAAATTGAAATGTTTCATATTCACATGCACATCTTCAACTTTATGTTCATCATCAACAAATCCTTCATCATCTTTTGGTTCATAATCCAAATCCTCCTCAATCATCTTCCTCACTACCACTTACATCACCCTCTTCTTTTGTCTCAGTCTCCCTCTCAACTTCCACTTTTGTGAAACTAGCACCAAACTCTATCTCATTTACATTGTTTGCAAACTCACCAAGTATGTCATCAAGATCATCAAAGGGATCAGTCTCATGTTCTAATTATACAGTTGGTCTAGGATTTAAGGGACCTTAATCATTACTTGAAGGATGTCCTTAGAAGTTCCCTCTTCCCACTCCTTTGTCAAATTCCTAGAACACATAGGTATTACATTCCTATTTACATTAGGACTGCTATCAATATCTATAAGAGCCCTTCTTAACTGATCATCTAGTTCTTTTGTTTCAACTCCCCTCTTAGGTGTAGCAAACATACTTTCCACTACAGTACTTCCATGTTCAATATACACTCTAATGTTCTTATTATCCTTAACACATTTTGTTAGTTCTAACACATCACCGTCATCAGTCAAAGGATGGAGGCCATAATCTAAGCTTATTAAGTGGTCTTAAGAAATGGTAGTACATTAAATCATCTTGACCATAACCCGTTTAACCATCATTTCTTTAAGTTCATTTATAAAAATCGTCAATATCAATCCAATCAATGTATGATACATGTCCATTAACATAAGTGTGGAAAACTAGAAGGGGCGGGTTGAATAGTTTTGCCAATTAAAACTTCGTTTAAAGTATTTAGATCGACTTATGTCAATCCATTTAGATCGTGTGTTGGATATTGATAGATGGACATATAAATAAGTAATGCAAGAAATAAAGAGTAAAGGAACACAAAACCATGACACGAGTATTTATAGTGGTTCGGCTACAAGGACACCTTCCTTGGCCTACTCCACTCCCCGAGTACCCAACTCGAGAGTTTCTAAGCACTACACAACACAAGCTTCTTAATGTAGCGGAGAAGCCTTCACAACATCGTCAACTCTTTATCCGGTACAAAGCTAGACACCGAGTTCTTCCACGAGGTAGAACCAAACCTATCACAACGTCGCCTACACTTTATCCGGTACAAGGCTAGATACCGAGTTCCATCACAAATGAGGAAATACTACTCAACACTACTACCCAACACAACTACCCAAAGGAGACACACTCCTTTTTACAATAGTATAAAAGGATATCAATATCGTTTAACTCAAACTACACAACTTGTACATCGACGCACCATATCGAATGTATACATTCGGCACTTCACACCAATGCCTTCAACACGACACACTATGGAGGAGGAAAGAACTATCAACAAGATGCACTCCGGTGGTCTTGATGATGACGAAGCTTAACAACTCATGACCTTGCGCTTGCGTCTTGAAGAGGTTGTGATCTCGCCTTTAAGAGGAAACTAGGGATCACACAAAGATATAATTATATAGAATGATCCTTTGGATCGTGGTTGAGAGGTTAGAATATAGAGAAAAATGTCTAAAGGGATAGTAAGTGTTACACCCTATCCAGGAAATACTAATAGGTCCTCCATGGTGGAATGTGGTCTAAGGACATGATGGGATTGACTAGTCAACCCGATAGTCAAACTAATAATTATCACATATTGTGTTATAGTTATAGAAAGTATGGGGACCCAAGTTGCTATATTATAAACTAGTTATAGAAGTTTAGTGTGACTAAATTATAAATAATGGGACTTGAGGGACGGTTAGTTGTTCAATTTATCTTTCTTTCATACTCCTACGCATAACTGTCTTAGTTTATACGAGTGTGTGTGTTTGGTTTATTGTTCATCCGCCTCTATCTCTTCTCTTGATGCTTGTGTTGTAAAACTAGTGACCTAACAGTGGTATCAATCGCCTACTAGTTGGGTGAATCGTTATTGTTTTTGAAGTAGGTTTCGGTCCTACGCGTAAAGCATACGTGATACTTTGGTTCGCTTAAAAACACGTTTTTTACACTTTTTAATCCAAGATTCTTGTACTTTCAACGTTTTAAGGTGTTAAAATAACTGTTTTTGGCAAAAAGTTTCAACCTTTACGTGTAGATCTTCGTTTTTGAACTTGGTTTTGTACGTGATACTCGTTCTACGCGTAACTGTTTTAGACACTTTGGATCATCAAGTTTCACACTTTTGTGTTATCTTGGTGATATTGAAGCTATTTCATCACAAAAATCTGGTTTAGAAACATCTTTGGGCAACAATCACTTTTACGAGTAAGTCTACGCGTAGCAAAACCCTAAAACTACGCGTAACTTGGTTCTTGGTTTGATCTTCAGTATTGTGGTTTAATCCGTGTTTTCTTGCTTGGATAAGCCTGAAAATACGTCGACTTGGGATATCTTTTGCACTGTGATAGTGTAAAAGATCACTTGGGCTAAAAACCCTAAAATTACGCATAAGCTTAAGCTTACGCGTAGAATATCCTACGCATAAGATTCATCTTACGCCTAAGCCTAGTCTTACGCATAAGGTAATCCTACGCCTAAGTTTTCTACGCCTAACTTACTGTTTACGCATAACTTTAGTGTTTTTTAACCTACTTACGCGTAAGCTAAACCTACGCGTAACTTCTGCTGTTACGCGTAACTTTGGTGTTTTTACGCATAAGTACTACTTGGCTTTATTGTGATTTCTACGCCTAAGGATACTTCATCAACAAAGGTTCATTCGACTACAAAGATCCATTTTATAACACAAGTTTTTCAACATGTCACAACCACCATACTCTAGCTATTTCCCTCACACTTACACTCAACGACAACAACAACTAAGTCCACAACATCAACAATGGAATCAACAACAAGCAATTTATCAACAACAATTTAATCAACAACATACTCCACAACTTGGAGCAATTCCACCACCACAAATGGTTCAACCACCACCAAGTCTTCAAGTTCAACCTTACACAAACGATTTCAATCAACATCCATCAAGGAACACTATGAAGGAACCCACTTGGTTTGCAAAGATGTGTGAAGCCTTAAGCAGCCAACAATCAATTCATGAGGCTGGATCACTTGATAGACCTCCAATGCTCACTCCAGGAAACTACGATCAATGGGTGATTAGGTTCTTTAGGTTTTGTGATCTGAAGAAGCCACATGGAAAGTTCTTAAAGAAGGTTATCTTGGAAGGTCCATTTCAGATGCCTACTGTCATTATACCCGGAGATCCAAATGCTAATCCACCAAGAGATGAACAATCAAACATTGCTACTGTTGCAGACCTGAACGCAACAGAACTTCTACACTATGAAGCTGATGAACACTTCATGATTGAACCTGGAGAGACACTAGAGTCTTATCATCATCGATTCTCATACATCATAAATGATTTGGATAAACACAACATCATCATGCCAAGAATTGCAGTTAATACTAAGTTCCTGAGTAGTCTTGGTCCTGAATGGGAGAAGTATGTCATTTTTCTCCATCAAGCGAAGAACATGCATCATTCTACATACGGATTGTTGTACGATTACTTGAAGCCTCATCAAAAGGAAGTTGATAAGGAAAGGATTCTCCGTGCTCAAATTGCTTCAACTTCACATCCGGAAAATCAACAACTTGCCTTGTATGCTCAAAACAGTTATCCTCCTCAACAAGCAACTCAACCAACTGCCTCAATCACACCACATGATCAATCACAGCAACCTCAACAAAATCAATTGGTTCCTTACAACAACAACAATGATCAAGCACTTCATAGTCAAACTAATGAGGAATCCGATCCGTTCGAAGCATTGCAACAAGGATTTGTTATGATTGCTAATGCTTTTGGCCGTTATACAAACAAATCCAACAATCGCATTCGTTCCTCATCAAACACAAGGAATCAGGCTGTTGTGAACAATGGACGAGTTGAAGTTCAGAATCGTGGTTATGGTCGTCAGATGGGCGGTGGTCAAGGGTTTAATGCTATGGGTAGGAACAACAACAGAGCTCAAGTGGTGGAACAGGGAAATGCTCAAAATGGGTTGAATGGTCTTCGATGCTACAACTGCAATGAGAAGGGACACCTGGCTAATGCATGCCCAAAGCCGAGGACTAGGGGCAATGCTTATCACAAGGAGGCTTTACTTTTGGCTCTTAAGGATGAAGCTGGTGGAACTCTCACAGACAAAGAACACAGTTTTATGGCAGATGCAGACTCAGATGATGATATGGAGGACTTGCAGGCCAATGCAGCTGTTATGTTAATGGCTAATATGCATGAGTTACACATGAGTGACACAGGCCCAGTGTATGACACTGATGGCTTGTCTCAGGTACCCGAACAAACCATATTTATCTCTGATCTAATATCTCCGCCAACATCTGAATCCGGCAAGGCTCAGAATGTTCAAAATGAGTCGTCCACATCTCATTTCGACGATTCTCAACTAGACCCCGTAATTACATTTGACGATCAAGATGACCTTATGGTTTCCCTTGATAATCAAATTGACTCCGTGGTTATACTTGAGGATCTAAATAATGATCATGTTGTGACTCACGTTGAACACACCGAACTTTTGCCTCGTCCAGATGTTGATCTGTGGCTTAAAAACCAACAATCCATAGTAGAGGAATGTCGTGCAGTAAATCAGGACTTAAAAAGTAAAAATGCACTGTTAACCAAGGATTTTGAATGTTTAGAAATGCAACTCAACTTTTTCAAAACTCAAGAAAAACGTGAAAAAGGTTTTGAAGCCGCCTTTGCTAAATCTCATCAAAACGAAAAATATTTAGAGAGACAGATGCGTGATCTAGCCGCTTTGAAAAATGCTTTGTTGTCTGAAATAGAACAATTGAAACATGAACATAAAAAGCAAATTAACGCTCTCACCTTGGAAAATCAAAAAGCTAAGGCTGAGTTGTTAACTTGTCAAAAATAGTTCTCTGCATACAAAAAGCATTCAACGAAACGAATAGATGATCATCTTGAAGAAATTATCGGCTTGCAAAACAAACTTAAAGAGTTTAAAACTGTTGTTTATAATCATGGTGAGTCAGTAACTGCTATTGAAAAGTTTACTTTAAAACCCAATCCAAATGGATATGGACCGAATCTTGCTGATTACAAACCTAAGCTTTCAACCAAAGCATTCAAACCAAATCCTGAAGTTTCCAGTGTAGAATATAAAATTGATAATTCTTTTTTGAGTGTTGTTGAATATCATCATAAAGAGGAATTAGATGCAGAAGACGAGAGTCGATCAAAATTAGAAACTGTTGTTTACAACAAACCTTTTAACTATTCAAAACCGGTCACTTTCGTCACACCAACGGACTCTTCTAACACACCAAGGATTATCATAAAAACGTCTGAGTCTTCTAATGTTAATCCCCAACCAGATTATGCACAAACTTATGGTCCTTTACCTTCCATCAGTGAAGTAAACTCAAAACCTGAAAATCGCAAAATTCTTAGATATTTTGACATTTTCATGGCTGACCTCAAAACTTTACAACATGAGATAGAATATCATTCTGAAATCAAAGTTCAACATTTTCAATCGCCTCTGGCGCGAGAACAAAGAGACATTTTTCAGAAAAATCTTTTACCAAATGTTAAAAATTTGAAAAATTGTGCATTGTCTTGGGAACGGGACTTTCATAAGGAACTTGGATTGATGAAGGTCGTTTTCGAGAAAACAGAAACATCTATTTCTAATACTAAACGTAAAAAGAAAATGTTGAGAAAAGATGTTGATCGACTCTTGGAAGATGTTATCTGTGCTGATGTCCATAATGCTGTGTTATTGAATTCTTTGTCATATGCATCTGATTATATCTCTGCTGATACTGTTGACTCTGTGGTAACTGTTGAGAATACTGATAATGTGCATCAGATCGAGTCTTTAAAAGCTGAAAATGAACGATTGACAAACGAGCTTTCATATGCAAAACGTCGTCTTCAATGGTGTCAAAAAGATTGTCACAATCGTGAACTTGCTTTGCAAAACAAAATCAACCAGTTGCAATCCAAAACGTTTAATCCAAAATTCGAGCAACTGGATGATCAAAACGTGTCTTTGAAATGTCAAATCTTAAAATATGAACAAGAACTGGTAAAAGTTAAACAGGAATATGGTGTCATATTTGATTTACTTGAAAAGACTCGTGATGAAGCATCAAACGAGCTTGATCATTTTCTTGCACACACTAAGGAAGTAATGAATTTTTTGGGAAATCTTCGTTCTGAAAATCAAGAATTGGTGCACACTATCTTTAAGTTAAGAGAAATGTTAGGAAAGTATGAACAACTTCCGCCTACCGTGATTAAGAGAATAGCACCAGTAACACTTAGTAATCATGAACCTAGAATTCCTACTGCCAAAACACAAGTTGCTAACGTGCTTCCTTCTACTGAAACACGAATAGTTGCCTCTTTTCCAAACGTCCGCACTTCACAGCCTAGGAGCACTACATCGAAGAATAGGAAGTTGCGACCTAAGAAAAGATCAATAAGGAATGCTAAAGTAGAAGAACACCCTAGGAAAATGAATAAGACTCACGTTGCTTCCACTATAGATATTGCGTCTGGCAAATGTAATAGAAATAGTGATGTAACGAATGCTAAACCTTTAAGTACTTTTGATATTCAGTCTGATGCACCTTGTGTTATTTGTCGTAAAAGTATGAATTCTGATTGTCATGACAAATGTGTTGCTAAAGCTATCATCTCTCGTTTACGGAATCCTAAGAATCAGAATACCTCTAGGCCCACTAATCTTTCTAAGTCTGTGCTTGGTAAACCGCCCTCTTTAGATTCTAGGAAACGCATTGCTGTCCCTGTAGCTCTAGTTTCACCTCCTAAGAATGTAGTACCACCTAGTGCATTCACTAAGACTAAAGCAAATACTAGTTGGAGATGGCAGAAATGGATATATAACACACTAGGATTTAAATGGATGCCTAAAGTTATTGATGTGTGTATGTCTACTATAACTGCTCCGGAACCCTCTAACATTTCGGGTTCCACATCTACTTCTATTCCATCTGTGTCATCTGTGTGTAATGCATGTGATACAGATCATTCTCTGGATTGTTGATAGCGGATGTTCCCGACGCATGACAGGCAATCTTAAACTGTTATCAAACTTTATTGCAAAGTTCATTGGCACTGTTAGATTCGGGAATGATCACTTCGCAGCTATCATGGGCTACGGAGACTATATCAATGGGAACATCAAAATAGCAGGGTTATTATGTGGAAGGCCTCGGTCACAATCT